>LR990087.1:1932982-3132982 GCA_905147235.1 Erynnis tages
CTCCTATCTGACAGTGCATGGGTGCTTTGCTGCTCGTGAGGACTAAGATGTTCGACTCATATAAAGTACCCCGGGCAACCGTACCTCCCCAGTCGAAACACAAGACATGAAGAACATGCTGCTTTCAGACGAGTTAGAGGCTGGCGTTAAAGCATCTCCCCGGACGACCTAATATGGTTCTAATATATTATTTATCTCGATAAAATAGCGGTGATAGCCCAGTGGCTTAGAATTCGACCTCGAATCGAGGGGTCCGGGTTCGAATCCCAGTGGCATGCACCAATGACTTTGTAAAAAAGTTATGTGCGCTTTATAAAAATTAAATATCACCTGCTGTTACGGTGAAGGAAAACATCGTGAGGAAACCTGCATGCCTGAGAGTTCACAAAAAAAAAGTTCTCAAACGCATGTGAAGTCCACCAACCCGCACTAGTCCAGCGTGGTGGACTAAGGCCTACATCCTTCTCATTGTGAGAGGAGACCCGACCCTGTAGTGGGTCATCAATGGGTTACTGGCATTTATCTCGAACAACACATAAAGTAATTAGTAAAGGAACAAAAGGCGGGTTTAATGCAATTGTTCTTTCTGTTCCAGACGAAGAAGCAGGGAATGAGTCCAACCGTGCAGCCAGCATCCGGGAGGGTGGAGAAGGCGTCGTGGCGATGCTGGGGCTACCCCGAGCTGGTGAGATCACTCGCGCCCAACTCAGGATCAAGGAGAGCAAGGAGTTTAAGGTAAGAGAAAAATTATAGCGTCAAGAGATGACGTCACGCGTATCCTCAATCACGCTATCGAAGTTTTTTACATCGCTGGCATATATACAAAACTCCGAGATAACGTAATCGGTGCTTGCTCCTAGTATCTCTGTGAGTAATATTTCTATGATTGTCTGTAATCCATTAATGACCTCACAATGAGAAGGATGTAGGCCTTCGTTCGCCACGGTGGCCTAGTGCGGGTTGGTGAACTTAACATGCCTTGTAGAGAGGTTTCCTCGCGATATTTTCCTTCACCGCTATTCCAAGTTACGTTTATTAAGCGCAAATAACTTTTTGTAACAAAGTCGTTGGTAAAGTTATTGTCACTGGGATTCGGACCCGGATCTCTCGAGTAAGAGGCCGATCTTTTAGCCACTGGGCTATCAGCGCTTTCCATGATTAAATAAACAAATCTAGCGCAAAGTTTGCACCTGTGTTACTGGTATATCTAAAGCTAGGGTATTTCTAAACATAAACATTTGTTACAGAATACTGTAGATAAACTTGTACAAAGAGCGAACGCATCGATCATCATCGGGACGTCGTCTTGGAAGGAGCAGTTCTCAGAGGCGTTGACGGCCAGTGCAGGTGAGAATATACAGAAATAAATATCAGTATTTGCGTAGATAAATATTGTTTCACCCATCAATGACTCGACATTGTAAGTCATTAATGGGTGAAATGCGATTAACGTTTCACATGATCTAAAATGCTATAGTGATGGATCTAAAATGCTATCTATTGTTCTCAAAGTCTACCGACTTCACATGCCTTTCAGAACTTTTTTTTTGTGATCTCACAGACATACAGGACCCCTTAATTATGAGATCGAATTCTAAGCCACTCGGCTATCACCGCTTTTAGATAAATATTGTTTCAGTGACGTATTTAGTTAGTAATTACAAAGTTGCATAAACAGCTTTTGTAGCCTGTGAATCCTTCACATTGGGTTTTAATAACTGATAGTATGTTTCATGTGTACAATAACATGTAAATTCCCAGAAGCGTTGACAGCTAGCACAGGTATGAATACAAATAATAGAATTTGCGTAGATGAATATTGTTCTTGGAACTGGTAGTGAATTGCAAACGAGTATAAACAAACTCATACATTTATATGATATTATGTAGGAGTCTAAAGGAAAACTGTGGATAATACTGACCAGGGCTTTCTGTACCTCTGTGTTGCGAAAAACCAATGAGCTGTTTAATTTTACGAGAAATATGAGTAATGGCAATGTCATGTTTTTGAACCAAACCCAGCAAAAGCATTAGAAGACTGATACAGGTGTGAATATGTCAAAGGTAACGGTGTCTTGATAATTTGTCTTCTAATTTCAAGATCTCTGGATTAAAATGTCAGAGAGTTTTTTGTAAAATTTCCATAAAAAAAAACTGTGTCTTGAAGGTTTTTAATTTTTCTGGTAAAGGTAATGTACTCGTATATATACACGCAAAAGTTTGTTGGTGAATTGGTGGTACCAAAGAACCAATGAAATTTAGTTTGCGCTCTTCGTGTAGGTACCGAAAAGTACGCGTAGGTTGAAAGCGTAGGTTAGGTGCAAGGCAAAATACCAGGCAAGTACCAGGCCACGCGGTAGGTCGCCCATGCGTTGGATCGACCAAATCAAATCTGCTGTGGGCGGCCCATTGCATGAATGCACCAAAATGACCAGCCGACCAAATGGCGAGAGACGACCGCTCTGCCAAGAGGGGTTAAACGACCTGAATAAAAATTCTAACCATTTTTGCTGTTCTTCTCATTTATTTCGTTTTTCAGATTCTGACGACCCGGACGCCTCTCCCTCCTGCTCCGACTACATCATGCACATCATCACCATATTCTGGAAGGTTCTCTTCGCATTGATTCCACCCACTGGTAAGTTAATTTCTTTGTAAAGCATTAACTTTTCCATCATCTTTATCTACTTGCCAGGTTCTGCTTATGACTTTATCTTTATACTTGATCAATGAAATTTTCAGTTTAAGTTATGATTGTTATGATTAGCTTCAATGGCTTACACCGTAGATAACCGGAGTTTCAGGTCGTTGAGACAGCGTAGCTAGTCCGGGGATTTACCCCACCGCCAGCCTCTTAACCCATCGTAATACAACATGTTCTTTTTGTCTTGTGTTACGGCTGAGGAGGGGTGGTTGCTGGGGATACTTAATTTGAGGCGAACATCTTTAGCCTCATGAGTAGCAAAGCACCCACACAACCTCAGATAGGTGTTTTCCTTATTTGAGGTTGGATGCATCCATGGGCTGCAGGAACCATTTAAAATTAGCTGGAGTGCATGCTCTTTTGCTTCTCTACTATAAAAATACATACAGCTACAGTCTTTCCTTCAGACTATTGTTTGGTGATCACAACACTCTTCGTTCTCAGACATCGGCGGTGGTTATCTCTGCTTCGTGGTGTCCATCATCTGCATCGGTATGGTCACGGCGGTCATCGGAGACGTGGCCTCGCACTTCGGCTGCACACTCGGCATCCAGGACTCCGTCACTGCCATCGTGTTCGTTGCTCTGGGAACTAGTATACCAGGTAAAGTATTGCAACGACTAAAAGACGTCTAGTGTTAAGTAATAGAATAGAAATCTAACCAAATTACAAAAAAAAAACCTGTAAAATTGCATTTGTAAAATCGTTTGCCTGGAATTTGCCCTATTTGTTTTGCGTTTAAACCATGAAATGTCTCATGTCTTGTCATGTCAGTACCCATTAATGACCCACTACAGGGTCGGGTCTCCTCTCACAATGAGAGGGATGTAGGCCGCCGTCCACCACGCACCACTACTGCGGGTTGGTGGACTTCACATGCCTTTGAGAACATTTTTTTGTGAACTCTCAGGCATGCAGGTTTCCTCACGATGTTTTCCTTCACCGTAACAGCAGGTGATATTTAATTTCATAAATCGCACATAACTTTTATTACAAAGTCATTGGTGCGTGCCACTGGGATTCGAACCCGGACCCCTCGATTCGAGGTCGAATTCTAAGCCACTGGGCTATCACCGCTGCATTAAATGTCTCATAGTTTGTTATAAATTGATAATAGTCCTCGTACTAGGATCGCTTGAGACGAGGGTGACTATAATAGTACCTAAGGCATAGTTACCTTGGATAATAAAAGCTGAATATTCTTGGGAGTTTTAAACATTGGAACTTTCATTTTTATTGCCTTAGATATTAAACGTTTTATACGTTGGAACCTCCATTTTATTGCCTTTGATCCTCAGTTCTTTATTTGTTTTGCTTACGTCACTTTTGATTTCCAGACACCTTCGCCAGCAAGGTAGCAGCCATCCAGGACAAGTACGCGGACGCGTCCGTGGGCAACGTCACCGGCTCCAACGCCGTCAACGTGTTCCTGGGCATCGGGGTGGCTTGGACGGTCGCCGCTATCGTCCACTGGAGTAAGGACGAGAAATTCATCGTGGAACCTGGAAAGTGAGTCTTGGTGAATCTTAGGTCTTTTCATTTCTTCGTTCCTTTGAGTTCTACACAGTCCACTAAAATTGACTTTATTTTTTTAATACGAATTAAATTTTTGCTATTAATATGCAGTTTGTATAGATTTGCGTTTAGCATCGTTTGTTAATTTATTCATTTCTTTTATTTCTCCGGTCTTATTTTTAATGTCATTTGTTAATTTATTTACTCCTTTTATTTCTTCAGCCTTACGTTTATTGTTCATGTAATTTATCCACTTCTTTCATTTTTTCACCTCGTGCTCAGCATTATTTCTTTTTACTTCTTTTATTTCTCCTGCCTTGTATTTAGTGTCATTTGTTATTTTTTTACTTCTTTTTTATCTTCTGCCTTATGTTTATCATCATTTATTAATTTATTTACTTCTTTTATTACATCCTTGCGTTTAACGTCATTAGTTGATTTATTCACTTCTTTTATTTCTACAACCTCGCGATTACCGTCGTTTATTAAATTATTTACTTCTTTTATTTCAGCTTTGCGTTTAGCATCATTCATTATTTATTTCTTTCATCTCCCCAGCCTCGCGTTTAGCGTCACCCTGTTCTGTTCGGAGGCAGCGTTAGCGGTGCTGGTGCTGATGCTCAGGCGGCGGAAGTCGGTGGGCGGCGAGCTCGGCGGCCCGCGCTGCATCAAGATCGTCACCTCCATGTTTTTCTTCTCCCTCTGGCTCTTCTACCTCACGGCTTCCACCTTGGAGGCCTATGGCGTCATCAAGGGGTTCTAGGCTACAACTCACAGACGTGTGAGTCACCCGAAGTAAGGCTCTATTGAAATTAACGCTTTTGAATTGTGTAGTGTGAAATGATTGTAGCGAAGGAAGAAATAATAAATTAATAAATATTGTGGCTGGGACGAAAAATAATGCAACTCAAGAAATGAAATTAGACTTTTATTTCTATGTATTCTTCCTTTTGTATGTATACCCACAAGGTTTGTTACTGTTGGAGTGGCTACAATCCTTTTATGGCCCACTGTTGGGCAGGCGTCTCCCTCACATTAGGGAGAGCCCTAAAGCGTACTCCTCCACGGTGCTTCAATGTGGATTGGTGGAGAAGTGTCACTTTTCTTTTATTCTACGGGATTTTTGACCTTCATAAAAAAATGAATTTTGTATGAACGATTGTGACTGTTACAACAGTTGGTATCAGTTTCTGTATGTATGAGTTCAAATTAATTATTAATAAATGGTACGGCGGCATGATTATAATGAAGGTGCGGAAGAATTTCTTTAATGAGATAAGATAGATAAGATTTAATTAATTTGTATTTAAGTAAATAATATTTTTATGTGTGTCATAGTTTTTCGGAAAGTTATTTACAATTAAAAATTAATTTAGTTGCTATGTATTTTTTGATTTTGTAGTAATATAAGGTGACGTCCAAACGTGAAACAAAGATGTCGTTGAATACAACAACATTGAATATAAGTGAATTCGCGTTGATTTGAATAGAGCTTTAACAAGATGTGTGAAAGAGACGTTAGTAAATGGCATGTTGGTGATAGAATGTAGGTAGATGTAAAATTTATAATCCTAAGGCGATTATCACACGGCATCGTCCAAGTAGTTGGATCAAAAGTACAAAATATGACGTGTTCTGTATAGTTTTATTTACTTTTCCGTTTTTCTTTATTTAATTCTTCACTTATCGACACTGTCTGCTTATGGGAAGTGTACACTTTACACATGATGTAGCCACAATAGCTTTAAATATTAATCATATTTTCCCAGTAATGTGGTTTTATTTAACTTTAGGTAACTTTATTTTTTACATTTGGTCACTACATATATTATTATTGAAATTTCCTTTCGAACTGACCGAGCATTAAATGCTGCCGTGTGTTAATCGCAAAAATTATATCCTCAAATATTTATTTATTAAAATTTCTAATCTCGCCTGTATCTTAGTGTCACGTCGTAGGAGTCTACATTTTCATGAATTGTTTCAGCAAGAGAGTCTATGTGCTCAAATGTACAGGTTTAAGCAATCTTCTTGTATAACCTTTTCCCTAGATGTTTCTCTTTTTCAAATCTCTTATCTTCTCTCAAATCGAAGTGTTGTTTTGTGCGTAATTCGATGTTTTATAAAAAATATTTTAACGTACAATAAATCTATTAAAGTCAATAATTTATGCTTACAATAAAGTGCTTAAATTGCCTTTAAAAATTAAGCTATCTTAGTTCAAAAGAGCCATCTTCAAAGGCATTCATTATATTGCCGTGTGCTACGTACCTTATCTTATCTCACCTAATTACAGACATTGCCATATAAAAATATAGTCCTAATAAAAGAAATAAGACGTCGAATTACGTGGAATATAAGACTATGCTTACTAAACTATTTAGGTACTTAGCCTCGATGGCTGTGCTGTAGAAATCTAATAGGATGATAAATAAATACCTAATTGAAATCTACAAATTATATTCTTAATAAGAAATTATCGTTTGAAAGAGATTTATTATTGATACTGACGACTAGCGTTCGCTTAACGGGTCGATGCATGAGATATTCCCTATACGATAAGTTCAAGAGGAAAAAACAGTATCGAAAAAATACCGGCAGGGTCTTGCGTGGTGGCTATGAATCACCCCCGGGGGTAAATGCGACCACAAAAAAGTTAACTAGTCGCATTTGCCTTACGCGCCCAAATAACAGGTGAATTGGAATTATTAAAATTTTTAGACTTTGACTCGTAGACTGCCTACATAAGACACCGTTGGTACAGAAGGCACTATGATCGCAATTGTAAGTGGTATAAATTTGGTATTCGACACCAAACAAATCTAATACATTCTTAAACTAAAAAAAGAGAACTGAGTGCGTATCGTACGTATCGAAGGTAAGCGCGGAAAGTGATGTCACGAAGCGTATTCAGTCAATAGCCGATTTCTGGGGGGGCGTTAAAATAAACAAATAAATAAACCCTTCACTCTCATAGCCCCACACTATGGTTTCTTATATCGTGGATGCCATAGACAGTCCCACACACAAGACATCCCAGACACACACAGACAGACACCGGGAATCAAAGCCAGGACCCTCCGTGTATTTAGTACTTGTGTATAATGCACAACTATACTCTATTTCTATTCACGACCGCTCAAGACCGATGTTGAAGCTACGTATATTTTACTACACGACTCAATTTTTGTCACTGTCATTTCCACTTATAAAGCAACGAGGTATTCATTAACTGAGCGCGGTTTGAAAGGATTATTTGCATTCGCGGTACAACCCGTATTCTTTTAGCACTTTTTAGTTGAAAGATGTAGCAGGCATCTAAATAAGAAGTCACTATTACTATGGATAAACGCTATATCGATCTGATGAAGAGTTCTTAAAATGTTATTGTTACCTGAAGCTGATGCGACTAAGCGAGTCATAGTAAGGTAAAAAGTAATTTTATTAATTCAGAATATTTTGTTTATGTGATCTTATGTATTGTGGATGGACAGAATGACAATGTATTATTTCAAAATCTTCTTCTTAATCTTATTTTTATGAGGTGTGTTAAACCTTTAAATTCACAATCACAATTTAGTCAATAATGCTTCAAACTGTTTTGCATCCATAGAAATATTTAATTAATTTAAGTAATTATATTTGCTCACAATGAAGTAGTGCGCCTCTACTGCCAAGCAGGTAATATTTCTATATTTCTGAAGTATGCTGAGAGTCGGTTTTGTGTGAACACAATGAGGTTAAAAAGAATTCACTTGTAATAGACATGCTTATGCCTACTTCACGGAATCTATGTAATGAATCCTTCTAGATATTTTAATCGACTCTGTTACTTGCAATATAAATATAATTATAGTGATGAATTGCTTAAGTAAAAACAATATTGCATGGTTCGGTTCGTTTCCAACTGTACCTAATGTAAGAAAAATAGTTGGTCGCTTCTCGTTTATCGTGCTTTATCAGACAAGTGAGTACTAGATACAAATTCTAAGTACAACACTAGTAAGTAGTATTTTTAATAAAAATAAAAATGCAGTCAATTGTGACATTAAATAATAATAATAAATTGTTTCAACTCACTAATGCGTTTTTTAACTTAAATTAACGTAAATATGAAGGACTTGAGGCTTATTATACAAAATCGCAATCGTGAGATGAAATTATTTTTAAAATGTGTTTGTTTTTTTATTTAATATAAATTAATTGGTCGCGAACTGTAACTGTGGATCTGGCCTTATGTTGTGGCTCAAGTGGTAGCGAAAAGCGGAACCAAAAAAATGAATAAAAATCTTAACATATCAGTTATAACATGTTCATTGTTATAATAATATGAATTTCAATCAAGCGTGCATCTTAAAAATGATGGATTTTCGTACAAGTTTTAATTACCACAATTTTTCACTGTGCTTATTAAACAGAGTTAGTTAAGTGTAAAAAAAACTCAAAGGAAGTTCGATTTATGTTTTAATATGATAGTCAAAAAGATCCTTTTATTAATAAAATCGTTTGATTTAATCAATTTCAAACTTTAAATCTTTCAACTTTTCTCATTCCTTTTCTATTTTTTATACAACATGGATAACAAATTGTGTTCCTATAAGACTAGTAAAAATAGTTTCAAATTCAATGAACAACGATTTAATTAGTGGCCTAATTTTGTATATACATTATAGTGTGAAATGTATGTATTAACACACTTATAGTGTGAAATGTAAAAAAATATTTATTTTTATAACGTCATTACTGTAACAATTTACAATATTATGTAGATTTTTGACAATCTAATTTACATAAAATAAAAATAGTTGAATGATTTTGAAGTTTTTAAATATTAGAGTTTTGTGAGCGTTTTACGTACATTTTTATGAAATCCGCTCCGCTTGTGAACACGCTATCACTGGGGCCGCAAACCACGCTTTTAAGCGATTAACACACTGCCTGTAACATCACTGATCGTAGTGCGGGGGTGCGCGTCCATTTGTATAGAAAACGCATCCACGCGCGTACATGCAGATGCGTCTCTGTGTGTTGGACTGTGCGTGTTTTCTATACAAATGGAAATACTTACATACAACGCTAGTTCACGCATTCCCGCGCTACGCTGCGTGGTGCGGGGCAGTGAGTTAATCGCCTTAGTGAGAATGTTTTCCTATTGTCAGACAAAACAACTAACTGCTTTGTCTTATTACATTATTTTACTCGTAGGCAATAAAAGAATGGGAATATAAATGTGTGAATTAGTTTTTTGTATATAAGTGGGTTGTTAGAAATATTTGTTTAGACATAAATATAGATTTATCAATGCTACGTTTAGCATATAACGTTGTTTTGTGTACATACACAAATTCTATATATTATAATAATTTTGTTATTACTCAAATTGTTCTAAAAGTATAGTGAGTTTTCTAGGCGGAGTTCGAAGGAGTAAGTGTTCAATAATAAATTATTACATGTGTCCGTTAAAATAAAAATAAAGATTAATATTTATTTCACGTACAGGTGTTTTTATTTGAATCCCCCCAACTTTTGCACTTATAATTTAAACAAGTAAGGAATAATAATCGTATTACTGTAAGGTATAATACACGAGCTAGTTGGAAACTTATGGTACGGTACTCTAACTTTAAAGTTTATTTATCTAATATATTCTTCTTCTAGATAATAGGCATGACGACAGTAATCAAGTATCGCCAAAATATTAATCTGATCTAATGAAATAGGACTCAAAGATTTTGAAACATATATTTATTCTCTTATTAATGTCGAGATTAATAATTTATTTGTTAAAATAAATCTACAAAATACAACAATCCGCCATGATAGCTTTAACACCCATCAGATCAAATTACGTCAATTTACGTCACGTCTCAGTAAACGTCTTTTTTTCGTAAGCATATTTTACGCGATCCCTGCATTTTTTACTGAGCCGTGTCGTAATGGGAGATGCCATGACACGGGCAAGCGTTTTGGAATGAACTTGAAACTTAAAATTTAAATGTACTTTTATTGCACAAAAACCTTAATTTTCTACAAAAATATGATATATTTTAGACATAATAGAAACTTCTGAATTTAGAGTTTCAGGTTTCTGAGTTTCAGAGTTCAGAGTTTTTGAAAATTAGTCATCATGGCTATTCATTGATGTATAGAGGAAAACTCTGGGAAATAGGCTATATAAAGGATATATTATTTTTATCATTTATCTAAAAAAATTAGAAATCCTTACGAAATCTAACTCGAAATAATAAAATTATTAAAGCAGAAATACATACTTGGATAAAAACTTCGTTTAAATTAAGGGCAGTGCAACACCTGTCGGGTCGACTAGTCGAATATTACCTACTTCAGAATATTTATTCATCATAAAGTCACACACAAATCAAAATTTTATACTTCAATATTCTCTTATCGCTTACACAAGCACCCTACCTCTATTTCTCCATCGGCAAGTATATTAAACGAGTACGACCCGTTTTTCGGTAGAACATTATTTATTGCCTATTTCGAATTTCATTGCCCATCAAGTGTATGAATTATGAAGCTATTACATTTCGTGTAGCGATTTATAATTTCCTCTCGTGAAATGAGTTTTTATGAAATTCTTTCTTTTTTCAATTTTGCTGCAAAGTGAGATTTTTTATTAAAATATAATTTCTCGATGAGAGTTAGATATGTATAAGGTTTTATAAGTTTTTGCTATTCATATTTCTGAATCGGATCCGGCAAACGTTGTTTTGCCATATAAGTTATCGAGCGGGATGAAAAATTATTAAATTACTAAAATGACTATTAAAAAAAGGGGTTGGTGATAGCAGAGTGAAAATTTAAGGTTGTATATATTTTTTATGCCACATTATTAAAAAGTAAAAAATAAAAAAAATGTCTAAAAATAAAATAAAAAAGTTTGGGGTGGACAACCCTTATCACTTAGAGACCAGGTATGAAAAATAGATTGTAGCCGATTCTCAGACCTACTGAATATGCATATAAAATTTCATTACAAATCGGTCAAGCCGTTACGGAGGAGTATGGTAACTAACATTGTGACACGATTTTATATGTAAGATTACGTCATCTACGTCTACTCTACTACTACTACGTCGAATACGTCACCACGTCACTTTTCGACTAGGTGAACTTTGCATTTGTCAGCAAGCCATATAATAGCAGACAGAATATGAGCTATATCTTTCTCATTGTGGGAGGAACTCAACTCTGCAGTTGGTCAATAATGGCTTGCAGATGACGACATAACAGCTGCAACGATCGTTACTTCCATTCACAGAGAACTATCACTTCAGTGAGACGTAATTTCAGTGACCACAAGAGGTTATCTTCGCGTTTCAGGCTCCTCATAACCTCATTCGAGAGATGACGTCACCTCCCAAATGTTGGCTTGACATTTTCGACTGTAGGAGATGCGCGATGAACTATTAACAGGTGGCGAAATTGTGAAATTATTGTAGTTTGTTCAGGCACGACCTGCGGTTGTTTTTATAGGTAGCTGGGGAACAATGAAGTTTTGACTTCATTTTTTTTATATTTCAAGAGTGATTATTATTATTAAAGATTCAATGTGAAAAATAAACCCCTTCAAAACATCTTATTTTAATAAATAGAAAACCGAGAAATATATTCAATAGTTAAAAAGCATCGGTCCTTATAACGGACCATCATTTGTTGCTACCACTATCATTAGAACCTTGCCTCGTATAAGCAGAAGTGAAGGGCTAAGGAATAGAAGAAGCCTTAAAATGGCTCTATGAACGTTTCACGCCTAAACAATTAGCCTGTGCCTGGTTAAAACAATATTCCTAAAATATATAGGATGGGGAGACCGAGTACAAAAGTAACGTCGGGTCGAAAGTAACAAATGCTCTCTAGATCTATCCTATTGGCGAAGACCGCTTCGCCGCCGTCAGGCGACAGCCGAGAGCCCCACCCTCACTTACATATAATCGTCGCGTGCTCCACGAGCTGTTAAGTTGTGTGAGAGGAGGCTAAGTGTTTTTACGAACCAAAAGTAAGTTCGATGTTTTCTTATTTAATGTTTACGTAATCATAAAAGGATGATAGTATTTTGAATGGTTGCATATCCATTTTTGATTAGATTTGTGGTTGCTGAAATGATATTATAATTAAGGGGTTGTAGGTAAAAATATGATTAATAATTTTGCTATTGATTAACCGAATAATTTCTAAAATATTTCTCTTTCATCTCTGCTGGTGAATTAAATACCTAATACAGTTGCCCTGCCGATGCCTTTCAGCAGATAACCATAACTATAACTACTTAATGTTACTGTTTTGTGTACAATATTAGTTCGAAAGTAGACTGGGATAGTCTAGGCGCGTTTACATGCATAATCACTACATGAATGAATAAAGTCTGAGTCATGCAAAGATGAATGATGAACATGAATGATGAATGATGAAATAAACAATTACACTCATTACTTGAAATTTTTTGAAAAAAGAACGAATAAACAAGTCAATAATTATGGTGATGCCAGTGTGAATAGGCGACGGTGAATACTCGTATTTACCAACAGAATACCTACTGTTTGTTTGAAAGACCCTGTGTTCAAGTTTTATTGGATCCTTTATTACCAACAGAATACCTACTGTTTGTTTGAAAGACCCTGTGTTCAAGTTTTATTGGATCCTCTAATATCATTTCTCGTTTTTTATTATACATATACTCTGAAATATTTACATGCTTTACAAACACAAAATCTCATTAAAACATAACAACGTCACTAGAGCAGCCGAAAAGTTTGGTACGGGTTTTCCTGTTTGAACAGTCGCTTCACTTGTGCTTGTATGAAAGTAGTTCCATGTTTTTCAAGTGTGTGTAGTGTGTACCTTCAGCAAGTTTGAAGTACTGTTTGCTCGTATGTTTGCGTAACTTTATTACAGTTAATTGAACAGAGTAGATTAGGGTAAGGTAGGGTAAGATGGATAGGGAAAGTAGTAGTAGTGTAGGTGATAAATGTGACGACTCTTCACAGGACAGATTTTAAATTAGAGTAGAATACAATAGAAATATTAATGGACTATTGTTACCCGTTTGGTTTTGAGATAGATTAAACAAATACTAAAAATCTAAGTTCTAGATGAAGACTTAGCATAATGCTACGAAATATTTCTTTCAAAACTTTTTTGAAAAAATGCCCAAAAATTCGGCACGGGTTTTTACTATTTCAACAGTGCTTTCCCGTGTTTTTTAAGTGTGTACCTTTCACCTTCAGTACGTATTCACGAAACTTTGTTAGCGCTATAATAGTACAAAGTGGGATTACATAAAGCACAACAGAGAAGGTTGTGACGTAAATATTAAACAAAATTTAAATCACATATAATATACATATAGTCTTTTGTGTGACAGGCAAACCACCTTGATTTATCTGAATCCAATACATTTCAATTTGAATGAACGAATGAATAACGGGAAAAAATATGAAAATGAAAATAAGAAATTCGGATAGCGCGTACACATAAAATGTCCTTAATTCCTTATTATAATATATTGGCCTTAATCTCACTGACGTAACTGACACAGGTGTTTCGTAAAGAAACGTGATACTTTGTGGGTAGGAGCATGTTCAAATTAGCTTATACCACAGAATATATAATAATACGGAAAACATGTGCTTATCTTATAAGCCGCATATTTATGTTCATGGAAAGTTGATTGGCCCCAAAATATTTATGGTTAAGTTGTCGCTTAATCTTGTCAGTAACCATTAATGACGCACTACAGGGTCGGGTCTCTTCTCACAATGAGAGGGATGTAGGCCGCCGTCCACCACGCTGGCCTACTGCGGGGACAAACATGCCTTTGAGAACATTTTTTTGAACTCTCAGGCATGCAGGTTTCCCCACGATGTTTTTCTTCACCGTAACAGCAGGCGATATTTAATTTTATAAAGCGCACTTTTTTACAAAGTCATTGGTGCCACTGGGATTCGAACCCGGACCCTTCGATTCGAGTTCGATTTCTAAGCCGCTATTACCGCTTAATCTTAGGGGCCTTCAATAATATGCTGACTTAGTATTTTTGTTATATTCCCAATTGTCCGCTTTTCAAAACTAAAGAATCTAATTAATACGAGTATAATATCTTGTGAGATAGGTACATGGAGTTTTTATGCGATTATCAAGTCAACCTATTTACTTAAAATATAAAAGATTTTTAGTATTGATATGGTATCTACCTTTAAGTCGGGACTAAATAAATTAACCGACTTGGTATTACATGGATCTCATAACTTTTTACGGTAGAAGAATAGAGTTGCGAGACTTGGTTTTTTTTACAAGTTATGTTTTGATGGCATAACCCATATTCCGAATAGAAACCTCAAAAGAAATTGTTAAAATGCCAAGAAAAATGCCCACGCACACTTCATACGGTTATTACTTTTGAACATCTTGTGAAAACGATTTACGTAGCGCTTTCGTAGAGGTCTCGTAGCACTCGTAGATGTCTCGTAGACCCTGATGTTCTTTGACTCGCGATGAAGTAGGCAGCAAGGTTTGTTTGCCGTTTAAGGGTAAAAATTACGCCTTTAAATGAATGAGAATTTTCGTCTTTGAGAAACTTAAGATCTCTTTTGAAAAGTTTGTTGTTTCTTAAAGGAATTATAATTTCACCTTTATTTTTTGGGTCAATATTCCATGGTGTCCTCTGTCTGTGGTAGATATAAAGGGTATCACTGCCAGTTCGATTTATGAACCCTATTATTTTACGTGTTATTATTCAATCATGTCCAAATCATCATTTAATTTTGTTCTATATTTTATTGCTATTAAAAATTATCAATCTACCTTGCAGGACACATAATTTAAAATGGGACGATAAATACCCTTTGTCCAAACGGATATGCGTTCAATGTATAACAAATAGAGGGCTAACGTAATCGCCTCAAATAAAACATCTCTGGGTCCATTTACATTGAACAGCGCATAAGAATTTCATTCGCTCCTCATAACCTTTGTTGCAACTACCACCAGCGTCAAGAGATGGCGCCACGGGTATCCTGAATCACGCTATGGAAGTTTTCTACATCGCTAGCGTATATACAAAACTCCGAAATAACGTACTTAAATGAGCGCTAGGAAGCTTCGGAGGTTCCGCTTGTTATCAATAAGATAAGTCGTTAAACATTGTCGGAGGCTCTATGGGCGATTTGAAAACATCTGACAAGGGCTGACGGCAGCGTGGTGGAGTATTCTCCAAGCCTCCTCCTGTAGAGAGAAACCCGTGGGAGAGGAACCCCAATTGTGGGATATTCCACTGGGCGAAGGGTTGCGCCAACCTAGATCTGGAAGTCAGTCCAAAGCTCATTCATCTTACTCCTAAAGAAACAAGAACACATTAAGAAAAAGTTGTTCTAGAATTCTAGAAATAATAAAGATAAATTCCCCACTTTTGAATGAAAACCAAAACGTTATGGTATATTTCGCAACAGTACTCGAGATTACAGTACATTGTGTAAACTTTAAACTCAAAATACTATAATCAACCCTATGGCGACTAGTATAGAGTTTAAAATTGCAAGGCAAGGGAGAACGTTATGAACACGTTAGCACTCGATTTATCATACAACTTTTGCTGCGTTTATTCCTTCCGAAGTTTAAAGGCTGCTTTTGTTTGGATATTGAAAAAGTCTTGATAAACATTTTGTATGAAAAAAAGCAAACGAAAAACATTTTGCCATAAAAAAGAACTAATTTTTGTTTCAATAATATTTACCCAATGCTGTCCTGTAACTTTTATTACCCCGTGTCCTAAATGCCATGTCGCTTGCAAAAGTGGCAGATACGACACCAACAAAAACCAATAACAACATTTTTCACATGCCGAACATATTTCAATTAAGCAGCTCCATACAGAGCTCTATGTTTTGAGTTTGTTGTGTTGGTTAGTCGGTCGGTTATGTCAGTCAATTCTTTAGGTCAAGGCCAAAGGCTAAGCAACAGGAGAGAATAAAAAATATATATATTTTAGCAATTAACGTTACATAGCGAGCGCCAATCAACAGATACCAAAAACATACAAGTATACTCTACGAGTATAGTTAGATGATATGTAATGAAGTAAATTAAATCAAATATAGAACAGTAACTTTTGTACGCTGGATTGAACGTTCATTTTTGCTTTTTGTCAAAAAATACTACGTCGAGAAATTAATCTGAAAATTGAATTACAATTCTATTTAAATACGACCACCAGGTGGCGTTAATGAGCCACCTCTGAAGAGGTCGACGGAGCAACTTTTTACTGAAATTCTTTGTGGATTCAGGTCCATTTCTTTTCTATTCACATTATCTTTTACACCTTGAAGATGAAATTCTGTTTATTTCGCAAAGATGTCTTATTAAATTGCAGCAAAAATCTGTAGAATTTATAGAGCTAATATAATAGAAAACATTACTTTGACTGCGATACTTACAACATAGAACTAAGTATATTAATTATATGTAGTGCATCAGTATCAAAGCGTAAATAAATGCTTTCAATTCTATTACAAATCCATTTCAAATCAATTTAAATTCAATTCAAAATTGACTCTAATTCAATTCGAATCATTTCCAATTCAATTCGAATTTCAATTCCAATACAATTTCAAGTCATTTGCAATTGCATTAAAATTAAATAAATTTCAATTCAATTCCAAATAAATTTCAATTAAATTCCAATTCAATCCAATTTAATTTTGTGATGATGATGATGATGAAGATTTGGTTCCCTGAGATCCTTTATTAGAGGTGAACATTTCTTCATGCGTAGCAACAATGGGGTCTACAGAAATAAGCGTAGTGCTGGTTAATAGTGGATTAGTGGACTAAAGTAAACATAAAACACCTCACTCGACCAACTCGACAGTTCTGTGCCCCTTGAATTGCAAATCAAGACATGTATTTTGAGGCAGATGAGAATTGAGAATGTCTAATTAGTATTCAGAAACTATGACAGGTACCACAGGTGTGTTTCGCATCTACAGAATATCCCTTGTAATGGAAACAGGAATAATTAATGGCTGACCGTAAACGTTACACAGACGGGATGATCAAAATGACTGTGCCTTGTCTTAATTGGCTGACCTAACCGACCGACCGACACGACAAAATGTTAACATAGATCTCTGTATGGTCTGTATGGATCTCTGTATGGAAGCGGCGGTGATAGCCCAGGGGTTTAGAATTCGACCTCGAATCGAGGGGCCCGGGTGCGAATCCCAGTGGCACCAATGACTTTGTAATAAAAGTTATGTGCGATTTATAAAATTAAATATCACCTGCTGTTACGGTGAAGGAAAACATCGTGAGGAAACCTGCACGCTTGAGAGTTCACAAAAAAAAAATATTCTCAAAGGCATGTTCGTCCACCAACGGGCAGTAGTGGTGCGTGGTGGACGGCGGCCTACATCCCTCTCATTGTGAGAGGAGACCCGACCCTGTAGTGGGTCATTAATGGGTACTGACATGGAACTGTCGGAATACCCACTGCTATGCGACAAAATGTATGCAGTGACGTTGTCGTATGAGCAATTTTTGCATGCGACATTGTAATTGGTATATTGACTAACAGTAGTTCCTTCGATGGATTTTAAAGGGCTTGGGTCCACCCAACACCCAACTTATGACTCTATTTGAATAAAACACATAACGTCTTTTTAACCCTAAACACAATACAACTTACAAAATATTTAAGAGAAAGCTAGAAATAAAACAGTCTAAGTACAGGCCAGTAACTTAATTAGTTCCTCTTGACCTACTAACAGAATCGGGTTAACTGTTTTTATGCGTCAATGCGTTTATGGGTAATAAAAAAGGATTATTTTGTCGTCATCTTACTATCTTGCTGACTTACTGGTAGGTATTCAATCGGAGATATTACTTAATGATAATACTTTATTTCTCTGGTTTATTTTACAATGAATGACTTACAGCGCACAGGTAGTTTACTGTGAACTTGATTCAAAAGCTTAAGGGTTGCTCAGGTGAGATTCGTGTTCTCATCACGATAGAGTCTGAAATAAATCCGAAAGAAATCTGTAGTCGAAGTTTCATTTTCAACGATGAACAATGAAGTCGAATTAAGGACAACCAAGAATGCGGCCACGTCTTGGTAAAAAGAGCCCAGACCCTGATTCTGTAAGTCCCAAAAGATTTCGTGCCGATATCGTGTTACATCAAACCGTACGTCATTTCATGAACTCGGCACGACAAGGAACCTTAATGTCTATTCTATAAGGCACACAATAGATTGTCACGATATTTGACTTTAAGCCGTTTTTGACATTTTATCACGGTAAGACACGACATTGCCGCGATACGAGTGTGAATGCTCATACAGAATCAGGTTGACTCGGTGGACTGACGACCTAAAGAGGATAGCGGAAAACTGGTATACATATAGGAAAGGCCCAGGTCTGGGTAAAGCGGCGTCGATGAGAGGAGGCCTAGGTCCCGTAATAGTTCAGGGACATTTATGTCAGAAGTCATTGTCTAATGTGTAATTACTGAGAATCTACGGTAATAAGGGGCGTTCTGTAAAATTCCAAGATGACTGAAATCAGTAAGTAACAACATCAAAGCTAATTCAACAGAGAATAGGCGATCTGACAATCTATAGTCTCATTTAATCTCAAATCACTGGATTAACAACGCGAAGCATTATTATCCAAATGTTCGGTTGTAATTCAAACCTTATGCCTTCATTATTAAGGTACTAAAGTAAATAACAGCGATTGATAAGGATACCAGATAGCAAATATTTTAAATGTTGAAGGAAATATTTGTATACGTGAGAGTATTTGGATATAAACCGTGCTGTCAATATTATTCATAAGTAAAAATTACTGGGTGGAGAAATATTGAAGGAATCGCATCATGTAAGACATTTTGATACTTTATGCCTTTAATACGCGAATTTTACGACCTCTTAAATGTTTGGTTCTTTGCGACAACTCAAATATTTTTATTCAACTATAGATTCTTATTTATTCTCATATTCTTACTTATGAAATGACTGACTTCATGTCATTGGGTAAATTTAGTTATTTTCCTAAAATTATTAGTACCTGCTGTCTTGTTTATTGCGTCTTCGTCTTTGTCTTGACTTGATGACTTCTTTTCATCTTTTACAATACTCCGTTATAATGAAAAGAAGAAAAGAAAAGAAATAATGCGTTTATTGTTGACTGTTACACGAATAAGATGTTACAAAAATTATAATAAGTTAAGAACAGTCTACCCTATGCGGGCATACAATAATTATATCTTAAATAACTAGTGCTTAATTTTATATTATAATTGTGACAAAATAAGTTATGATAGTTTAGCAATCCAATTATTTATTTATTTTAATATTTTTACTACTCGAACTCATCGGCTATACTTTGTGCCAGTTATAGAAGTTTGTATATTGTTTGTTTGAAGCTCTCTTAGTTGCTACTTTTAGAAGGGTCATTGTAGCGTTTATAAAACGCCTCAGTTTTAAACTCGTGTGTTTCCAGTCATTGTTTTGAAGATCTTTTGTGCAAAGAATCGGAGTTCTCCGATGTCCTTAGTTTATGAAGAGGGAAGGAAGAACAAAGGGTCTTCCATTCAATTGAATCATTAGATAAATGTGGAAAGTTCGCGATCCCTTTGTCTTCATTCTGATCTGAAAATGACGAGGATTTGTGTCTTGCCTTTAGCCTTTATTGGTGACAACGCTCGACTATAATATCTACACTTTTACATTCAAGAAACAATCTGGAAAATTGTTTCTAACAAATGGAAAAAGCCCCGCTTATCCATTTCCAAGAAAGCGAATGGAAATTCTAAACTAACAACTACTGCCTTAGGGCACTTTAAATTATATTCAAAGAGAAAACATCTTCACTTGAAATGGCATACGTTCTCTTCTTAGAAAGACTTTGTTACTGTTATTTGTTAAAAGATAAATAAAAGTCATACTTATTGTACACATTGTATCGTTTACGGTTAAAATTTTGTATTTTATTCCCTACTTTGATTTGATGTGAATGTGCACGAATGTTTTATAAACGTTTCATTGGAATAATGAGAATTTAGCCTGAATCAATTTAGTTTCAAAAATAAAATCACTATAAACGAAAAATTTGATTTTTTACGAAAGATTTTTAAGAAGTTTTTACGAACGTAAGTACCCAATCCAACTTAGTTTTATATGTGTGAATTTGATTGATTTTTGCTCTTTACACTTAATTCTTTTCTTTATATTCACTAAGTCTCCTATTTATAGATAATAATAATTATCTTGATTTTTTATCTTTTCGTCTTTCTTTTCCTGGCATAAAATTTTGCTAACAGCGTGTCTCCCGGCGTCCACTAAATAGGTGACGAGAAAATTGTGTAACGTTCAATCTACTTCGCTGGGACCCCTAATAGGGGGAATCCCCCGAGAGCGATCGGTCTGACGAAGGCTACCTTAATTAAAATTGAATGACCGCTTTTCGTGGCAAAATTATTTCTGTATGGCATTATTTTATACATTTTGACGCGAATATCTTTGGTTGTTTGGGTGGGTTAAATTAGATTTGTGGTCAAAGATTGCGGTGACTTATTGGTTTTAACAGCTTTTAACATTATTCTTAATTTATTAAATTCGTATCTGATTACTTTAAAGAAATATTATTAACGAAAATTGCAGCCATGAGTACGGTTGTTGATAGATTAGACTTCTATATGTAGAAAATAACAAAAGAAAATAATAATTTAATTATTAATTTTATTTCAACATTTATTCATTCATAGGTTTTAGTTAAAAAAGTTTCAAGAAAACACAATCTGATAACGTTGGTTGCATTTTTTAGATGGAAGCCCCATCCATAGTCGCTCGCTCGTGAAGAAACCGCCAACCCCTCAAATCGTCGTAAAGCAGCATGTTCTTCATGTCTTAGGTATGTTTCGGATGGGAGATACTATGGTTGCCGGATTTGCTATTTTTGAGGCGAACATCTGAGTCCCTATGAAGAGTCCAAAACACCCGAATACAGCTTCAGATAGAATTCCCTTCCTATTTGAGGTTGGATGTAAGGCTGCAGTGACCACTTTATATCAGGTGGCCAGCATGTCCGTTTGCTACTCAATTGTATGTCACCCATTAATGACCCACTACAGGGTCGGGTCTCCTCTCACAATGAGAGGGATGTAGGCCGCCGTCCACCACGCACCACTACTGCCCGTTGGTGGACGAACATGCCTTTGAGGACATTTTTTTGTGAACTCTCAGACATGCACGTTTCCTCACGATGTTTTCCTTCACCGTAACAGCAGGTGATATTTAATTTTATAAATCGCACATAACTTTTATTACAAAGTCATTGGTGCGTGCCACTGGAATTCGAACCCGGACCCCTCGATTCGAGGTCGAATTCTAAGCCACTGGGCTATCACCGCTACTCAATTACTATACAAAAATTAGAGACAAAAATACTTTACAGTTTACAGGTAAATGGACAGCGCAGAGCAACCCCAAACCCCTTCAGAAATATTACACCCAGGGGGTTCATGTTCCCTTTTAAGAGATTCTGAGCAAGGTATGAATTACTTCAGTAATTCATTAGAGCCAGTCATTAGCTCTTTTGTTCTTAATTGCGGCCGAAGGCAATTTGCCAGGTTTATTATTGGTATTGGGTTTTGAGAGATATTAAGTCATTTCTTTGTTAATAAAAAATATATTTCAATGTTGCTTTCAATATCTATAAGTAGTGTTATACTTAGTGTCATTATATGTACTTATGTTATATCGTTTCTTTTCTTTTTTCTTGTCACTTGATTTTGTATGTGGACGAATAACTATTTTTCTTTTTTTTTCTTTTCTTTTCAATGTAAAAATTTGCATACCTGAAAAGGTCATGTGGATTGAACAAATGCTTTGTAATATCTTTAAATAACCCATATTCGTGCAAATTAACGATTCTGTTCTTTGTCTTTATCATTTTTTCAATTATATGACTATATTTTTTATTTTATCAGTGGTATTATATAGTTGCTGTGACGGACCCGTCCCGTACACCCAATAAATAGCGCGGATCCTGGTATTTCGGGATCCTGGTATCCCCGTATTGCATTCCTTACATGAGCATAGCACCCTCATTCTCGTACGACATTGTAGGTTCGATGTGGATATCCGTGGGCTGCAGTGACCTCAGGTGAATACTGGTTTAAACTCATATAAAAAAATGTTAAAACAAGTTCAAAATAAATAACTTGCGGCAATAAACACGGGCAGGTAAAAATTCCGAAAGTTGTTGAAACAACGTTCAGTTCGAATCAATATCGGGAAAGCAAACGTTTCGAAACTTCTCAGAGAGTTTAATTATTTATGCTTGAATAACTACAGCATAGGTACTTTTTTCAATGGAATTCCCGTTGTTATTTAATGACGAATTAAATAACTACATAACAATAATTGATTTTCATATCGTTATTAATGATGGGCAGAATTTTTTTAATCATTAAATTTAAATATAAAAATGTTGTGTCATGTTTCATTCACGTAATCAGAAGAAATAAATGTCATTTTAATCGATAATAATAATTATTATGGTAACGTGTTAATGAAGGGTAAACTTATATGCATTTTGTTACGCATAATTTGTAGTTTCTTAGTCTTATAATAAGTATGTAGTAAAATACATAGTACCTATGTACTATTTGTAAACCACAAAATATAAACTTATGTACAGCTTATTAATATTAAAAAGCACTGTTTTTGTTTAAAACTTTCATAACATACCTAAATTATATTCTAACTTGAGATTTACGGCAGTTTTTGTTGAAAATTAGAAAATTTATTGGTCCTTCGAGCCGGATCACTGAATACGGTGCGTTGTAGGTACACAAAGTTGTTTCGTGACGAAAATCTAAATAAAGCTACGAATTATTCGTTGCTAGCAAAGCCCAAATGAATGGTTTAGCTACTAATCAGCATATGTTTCAGGGAACACGAATGTGTTTTACTAGTACAACATTGTATCGCTGGAGAATAGGCTATACTTTTTCAAATTAAAAACATTGTAGATATGCGGCATAGACCGATATACGAGTACACAACTCGTAGTTCGATATCATAGATGCGAGGCGGCCAAACGGGACATAAATAACCGCGTGTTTTAACTAAGGTGTTTTAACTCCCCACATTGCGGTCTAATAAAACTGTTACTATAGTTATGTTCAATTACCGACCACCGGAGTGCTTAACATCTACTTTAAAAGGAAAACAACAACAACTTAGCAAGAAGCTCATATACAGTGAACCATTAGGCGAACTATCCCGACAAGCAACCGCAATTTATTCACGTCTCTTCAAATGCGCTTAGTGTCTTTTCCCGGAAAATTCCTTGGGGCATTCCCATTTATATAAGGCTCGAGCAACCATGTTATGTACCCAAAAATTAAAAAAAAATATATCGTTTAAAAATAATAGGTATTGATAAAGAAAATCAAAATAGGTAGAAAGAAAATCAAAATACGAGTAGGTTATTGCACGTTTAGGGCAAGTGTAAGGGAACCTAAAAAACGTAATTTTTGAACTTTTATGTCAAATCTAGGATAAATAAGTAAAACGATGTTTTTAATTTGAGATTTTTTTCCCCAAGTTCCGTTTTATTATTTTTTTATAGTTATGTTTAAATTTCCACCACTGGGGGCACTTAGTACCTATTTTAAAAGAAAGACAACGTGTGAAATTCACTAAGCAAGAAGCTAATATTATACAGTGAACCATTAGGCGAGCTGTCCCGAAAAACAGCCGCGATTTATTCCCGTCTTCTCATATGTGCTTAGCGTCTTTTCCCGGAAAAATCCTTGGGGCATTCCTGTTTAAATACCTAATGGTTAGAAAAAGGAATCATAACTTTACTTGTTTCGCCATTCATGATTCTTGCTATCGATAAGGAATTTAAAAAGCTGAACTTATGACGATGGTGGAATTATGATAACTCACACCAATTCCATCATCATTTATGATTACAAATAAATACAATTTCAATTAATACGACAGTGTCAATCTTTTTAAAATACATGACTGGGTATAGGTACATTTAATAAAATAAAATGTATTACGCGTAATTTAACATAACAAGTGAACAATTTGAGATATATTACTTGTTTTATTATTATTACTATTTCATGTCAGAATGATTTTCAAATAGGTACTCAAGTCTTAGTTTTTTAACTTTAACTCATTGTCATTACCTACTTCCTCCTAAAGACATAGCTTTAATGTATTATACAGGAAGGTATTATTTCCGCATCTTGTTAAACTTGTTTTTTCTCAGATATTTCTATAACCTGAGATAATGTCTGTCGTAATGGAAGTGTCGGTGGGATCCTGTTTCGTTTGCTCACTGGAGATGCCACATAAAAGCTTTCTTAGTTGACAGTCCATCCGTTCTCCGTCTGTAGCTTTTCCGTAGGGTTTTTTTATGAATTCCTTGTTTTTTCAAATGATAATATCGTCGGCAACCCATAAGTTAGTGTTAAAATGAGAATGATAACAATAGTCTTGGTTGCTTCTTTCCTAACGTAAAAATATTCATAACAAACTTCAGTAAACACAAAAATCTACATGAAAATGGGTAGTTTTAGCTATGCATTCGGAAAACAATTTTATGATAAACAAAAACAAGTGAATACTGACTGAACGGACCCAAATAAACATTTTCGCGGGAAAAAGCGATAAAACTGTCCATTACACCAATTTATGGGTTGAATTCGTATTCAGACGGTAAGGTGGGAGACATATTAAAGGATAAGGGAGCAAAAAACATCTGACAAAATTACTACGGATCAAGTCCTTTTTATGTTTTGGGTAGTTTTTATGATAATATATTTTACTAGCTGACCCCCAAACGTTGTTTTGATATAAGTAATCGAGCGGGATGAAAAATTATTTAATTACTAAATTGACTATGGGTTGGTGATAGGAGGGTAAAAATTTTGGCTTGTATGTATCTTAATGCCACATTATTAAAAAATAAAAATTAAAAAAATGACCAAAAATCAAATTAAAATTTAATGTTAGGAGTGGACAACCCTTATCACTTAGGGGTATGAAAAATAGATAGTAGCCGATTCTCAGTTCTACTGAATTATGCATATAAAATTTCATAAAAATCGGTCAAGCCGTTTCGGAGGAGCATAGTAACTAACATAGTAACTGACACGAGAATTTTATATGTAAGATGATATTTTTGTTTGACGTATAAAAATCTTTGGTTGTACGTCTATGAACTGCAACAAATTTTTCAGACTGCTCAATTTACTTTTACCTCTACCTACATCATTTAATACTTTGACCCATTTACTTAATGCTAAAAGCATTCTCTGCCAGTCAAGCCTAATCATTATCATTATCATCACAAGAGTATAAATGTAAAGGTATTTGAACCAATACATTGAACAATGATGAGTTTATCATCGTCGCTAAAAATATATTCGACAGTAACACTTTTAGCAGGTGCTCACGACAAAAGATAGCAGGTCCTTCGAAACATTAAAGAGGCTTCTCAACCGGACGATAAGTTGCCAAAAAACTCCCGAGAGGCACCCCTTGCACGAAACAAAGAACTCGCGACGTCAGATTTTAAGAAGTCACTTTCAAGACTTCCCAGACTGAGATTGAAGTTACAAACTTTTGGACGTTCGTTAAAGTGAACGTTTAAGTATGAATAAAATGTCTGTTTTCAACACTCTTTGCTACCTTATTGGATATCATTATATTTTATAATAATTGAGTAGCAAAAGAGCATGCATGCGACCTGATAATTAAGTGGTCTCTGCAGCCCATGGACTCCCGCATCCAACCTTTAATAGAGAAAAAAAACTATTTGCTATTTGCTACTCATGAGGACTAAGATGTCCGCCTCAAATAAAGTATCCCAACAACCATACCTCCCCAGCCGAAAGATGTTGCTTTACGACGGGTTAAGAGGCTGGCGGTAAGGTTCTTTTCGGACGAGCTGCTATGGCTCTACCACTTAAAAATATTAATAATAATAAATAAATAAAATAATAAATAAACTGATGCCTAAACTGAACGACAAGTTTTCGAAAAGCCCTAAGGGAAAACGCTCGGACGAAACAAGGACTTCTTTTCAACTTAACTTTCAGTGAAATTGAAAAGTCCCTTTTAAGAGCTTCCGAACGATTGAGTCAGTATATCCACTTCCGAAATAAAGGAGAGTTAGCGAGTTAGGGAAAAAATACTTGTTTTTGAGAACCATTATTTTTCGGGAAACTAAGACTGAGATTCATGAATATCCTACTACCTACCTACTGTTATAAATACCTTTGCGAGGATGGATGTATGTATATGGATGTTGGTTGCGCATTCACGCAAAAATGGCTGAACAAATTTGGATTAAATTTGGTAGGTACACAGGTAGAGTATATACACACAGGTACAGGTAGAGTAATTACCATGCATGTACAAGATTATGTTGTATCTTGTGTTGAGTATTACTTGTATGGTATGTACAATCACAAATACTTCTTGTTTTGTGTGCGGTAATGGCATCCATGACACAAGGGATCCTAGTGAGTGATTATTGTGTTAAGATTAATTATTAAAAATCTGAGTACCTATTCCATGTAAAATTATTATTCGTTCTTCTTACCTATTATTATCAGGTACAAATCCAATAATTCCGTACCTGATTCTGATCTGCTAAGCCCATAATTTACGCCGCAGCGCAGTCGCAATCACCGCCAACTAGCGCCATCTGTCTTGACAGCAATAAAACTGTCACCACCACGCTGTTACACCTTCCAACAACCTCCCAACTATAGTATACACGCGTCTTTATATTCTTGTATGATTTATTATAAGGTGTTCCCGCTTTATTACAATTTCGTCTATTAGCTGCAACCCTTTTATGACCCACTGATGGGCTCGGGTCTCTCCTCACAACAGGAGCATGCCCGCCACGCTGCACCGATTAGTGGAGAAACAGACTAATGTCGGATGTTTTCAAACCGCCCAATCGATAACCATTGCGACCGACGGCTTAACATGCCTGTCATTGCCTGTATAAGTACCCATCCGGGTCAGTACCGGGCCCGATGTTGCTTAACTGTTTTAATCGCTTGTGATCTTCTCAAGCAGCGGAGCTTTGCGCGCTTTAGGCTGTTATTAAAAAAGGAATCGACGATTGTCGAGAACATCGTGAGAAAACCTACATACCCGAGCGTTTTCTATTTATAATACTCTGAAAGGTTAGTGAATTCTAATCCGCAATAAGCCAGCGTGGTGAACTACGGCCTATTTAAAAATAATTTATTTGTAACAATAACTAATTTCTGCTCGGTTATTAGCTGGTCCAATTAAGAAAGTTTGGTATTGGTATTGCTTTACCGTGGTGTTCCGAGTTAGCGAGATTGTTTTATTAGGGTTGTTTAGTGCGAAGCTGAAGTAGATAGGTTGTACCTACCAACAAAAATCAAATCTTTCTCTCAATTTTCAAGAAAAAATTCTGTTTTATTTTCTATACTCACTATTCAAAATCAAAATCAGTCTTTTCTTCATTGTCAGGTACGAGTTGTGTACACTTAATGAACGTCATACATGATAGAATTTTATCTTACATCTAACATCCGCTTTCGGTGCCCCTCAGGCTAACGTAGACCAGGTGAAAAAAGCGGACGGAAAAAACTCCCGGCACTCTTTTAAAATCAATTATGAACTAATTTTATTGCAGTATGATTTTCGACCGATAAATGGAGGATTCTTAGGAGGTACCTATTTTGATGTCTGTACAGAATTAGTAGTCGGTGCTTATGTTGATTTTCTTAATTGACGATTTAATGTCATTTTAATTGATATTATTATCTATCATAATGCTTCAATGTCTAAATCGTTCAATCGATATTTATCTACCTAATAAAGAATATTCTGGATATTCTGAAGCTGGCATGAAATAATCATAAGTCGGTCAAACACATCCTACTTCCTACTGACTACTTACAAATCTACACTATTATTATAAAGAGGAAACATTTGTATTTTTGTATGTTTGTAACGAATAAACTCAAAAACTACTGGGCCGTTTTCAAAAATTCCTTCACCATTGGAAAGCTACATTCAGCCTGAGCAACATAGGCTATTAAATAAAAAATAAAAAAAATCATTGGCAGAGCGAAGCCTGCTGGGTCAGCTAGTACCTATTACTATAAATTAATGAGAACGTGAAGTGACGAATGTTTATTGGACACTCTTTCACGCAAAAACGATCGTATGGATTTGAATGAAATTTGGTATGCACGTACGTAAGTACATAGATAAATACGTCATTATTAGGTGGATTAACATATTTAATTTTTATCCCTCTCTCGATCACAGACTCAGATATTGATTAGATTTCCATTGGAACTCTTTCGGTACGAATAAGTAGGTAGCTTAAAACATAGAACATAGAAACGACCCCACTACGGGTATTATTAACATAGTATTAAAATACTTTAATTTACTAAGAAACTGTAGTAAAAACTTCTTTTATCGATACAAATAAAACGTATGAAGAAACAAAACAACTAAATTAACAGAAGTACAACATAGTAAAATATTGAACATTGTCCACGAAACAACCCCTCATTAGTTTAATTGTTCTTGGAATTATCGCATCGGATAGCGAAGTTTGTCTTACTAATTTGAACTTCATTGAATACCCAGTAATTTAAGATCCGGGGATCTTACGATAGTAGTTGTTTATACCTAGTTGTTTTAATGAAATTATGGAGCGACCGGAATTTCTGACGATGTCAAAACTAGCAGCTTGTTTGGAATCTATAAAATGTATGTGTTTGTAAGCTAGTAACTCAGAAACTACTGAAAGCAAATAACTTGGTATGTACAGTAATAGTATGACCGAAATAAATAAATAAATAAATATTGTGCGACAACTCACACATGGCTTTCTGATCCCAAAGTAAGCTGTGAGCTTGTGTTATGGTAGCCAGATAGCTGATAAACATACATAATATATATTTTTAAATACATACTTATACATAGATAATTTACACCCAGACACAGAACAAACATCATGCTCATCACACAAATATTTGTCCTGGGTGGGAATCGAACCCACGACCTCCGGCGTAGTAGTTAGGGTCGCTAACCACTAGACCAACAGGCCTGTCAAAGAAAAATAAAAATAAGATCCGATCTTATTTTGATTTTTTTACTATTATTAGGTAATAAGGGTAGGTATTTTTTATCCCGGCTGAAACTCTGTTTTCACGGAAAATCAAAAATACACGTTAGTTAAAATTGTGACGTAGCGCGCAATTTTCATCATTAAATCACCCTGGCATTTTTTTTTTAACTTAGGTACACTCGCACTAAAAGCTATTAAGCAAGTAATGAACTACATACGGCAATAAACAGGCCAATCAATCACTATTAATCACTGGCTGTTTTTAATTATAAACAAATGCAGCACCTTATCTGTGGGTCAGCCCGCTAGTTTCACAATAAGATCGGTTGACACGAGTCTTGTGGTACAATGTTCTTGCTAATGTGTATAATTTGACATGGATCCCGAAAGGCAGCCCTTGCTCGGGCCTTCCACCTCCAACGTGCAGAGCAAATGTACTAGTAGGTATGTATAATACAGTGTTGATGAGGATTCCTCTTCCTCTTAATGAGGAAGTTACGCATTTTTTGGTACTTTCACATCCTCTTCCGCTTCCTCTTGGGGAAAGTTGAAAAATTCCTCATCCTCTTCAAATTCCTTTTCATTTAAGAGGAACTTGTGAGGAATTTTGTGTGTCCATGGTTCACTACACGTCGTCAAAAGGAATCAATAGGATTCCTTAGCTAGCCTATTTATTTATTTACAAATTTTGTGTGTCCATGGTTCGCTACACGTCGTCAAAGGGAATCAATAGGATTCCCTAGCTAGCCTATTTATTTATTTGTACAGTTTTTACTTTTTTTCCCTTACTCAATCCGTTCCCCTTCCTCATGAATATATCCTCATCCTCTTACTTTGTGCTTGATACTTCCTCTTCCTCATAACTCCTTCCTCATCAATCCTAGTATAATACGACAGGGAATTCATATCCTATTGGGATCCTAGGGTTTCCCGCTGTACGCTATATATCTCCTATACCTCCTACATACCTCAATGTGGGAGACATTGGGTATCTTTAGAAGATTTCCTGACCTATACCAAAGAAGGTATCTACACTAATAATATAAAGAGGAAATTTGATTGTTTGTTTGCTTGTATTGAATAGGCTCGGAAACTACTGGACCGATTTTAAAAATTCTTTCACGATAGAAAGCTATGTTCAATCTGAGTAACATAGGCTATATTAGATTTTTAAAAACATTAGGGATCCCTACGAAAATTTCAATAATGTCATGTCAGTACCCATAATGACCCACTACAGGGTCGGGTCTCCTCTCACAATGAGAAGGATGTAGGCCTTAGTCCACCACGCTGGCTACTGCGGGTTGGTGGACTTCAAATGCCTTTGAGAACATTTTTTTTGTGAACTCTCAGGCATGCAGGTTTCCTCACGATGTTTTCCTTCACCGTAAAAGCAGGTGATAATTATTTAATTTAATTCAATAATGTAACCTAAGGTAAAGAAAGTGACCCTCAAAATTCCTTTAACTTCCCATAAACCTAAAATAGAAAAAAAATAAAGTTAAATGAACTACGCGTATTGGTATAAAATGGGTCTGCTCTCACAAACTTTGTTTCCTGTTTCAAAATTAAAACATTTCAGGCGAAGGTACTCGTAGGTATCTGACTACAAATCTTCTCGATTCCAGGCCCCTGACCTACAACGAGGTGCTAGCGTCCCGCCAGGAGCGACCGTGGCGTCGCTTCCAAATTTTCCTGATTCTGTTCTTCTGGGGAACGGTCGCCATGTGCATATCATCTGTCGTGTGCATCCTCCTCACTAGTCCGAGCTGCGCCAGCAACCTGGGGCCCGGGCCGTCGGTCCCGCCCGTCCATCTCACGCTCGCCCCATTGATATCGAGAGGGCGACAGCTGAATGATGTGTATGTTATTTAAGTTGTATTTATATTTGTTTGCAACAATCCGCACACGTGGAACTTGTTCTGGTATGGACCCACCACCCTCCCTTATCTCTCTGAGTAGGTGTATATCATAACAACTTATTCCAAATTCCCTGCCAGGGAGAAAAGGAAAAGCAGCTCACTCGAACGGCGACCTCACTCAGCAACCAACCGTTGTAGAGTCCACATCACCAGATGCTCCGTTTTGGGGCGAAACACGTGTCGTGTACTATTGGAATGAGTTGTTATGGTATATACCTACTCAGAGAGATAAGGGAGGGTGGTGGGTCCATACCAAAACAAGTTCCACGTATGCGGATTGTTGCAAAGAAATATAAATACAACTTAAATAACAATGTATTTCCGCAAAGTAACGCCTGATACAATATATGATGTGTATGTGCTTTAAGACCACAGGGTTGTATCCTACTTGATACTTAATGAACTGTCTTAAACACTACCCTTTCAAACATTTCGTATGGTGAAAGCACGGGATGGCATCATAGTTGAGTCAGCTAATTTTTTAATGTTTTCGCGCTGAGCAATATTAATTTTTTAGACACATTGGAAGGTGATCTAGATTTTCGGATAGTAGTGAATGCAGCGTTTTAGCAGAATTGTTCAAATTCAAAAGCTTTTATTCATTATTAGGTACAATTTATGCACACTTAATGAACGTCATACATTTAACATTATACAAACATCCGCTTTGATCGCCCCTCAGGCAAAACGTAGGCTAGGAGAAAAAAGCGGGCGGAAAAAAACTCCCAGCACTCTTTTAAAAATGAGTATGAATTATTCTATGGTGCAGTATGACTAGGCCCAATAAAGGAACACACGTGACAGCTATCGTGTGTGTCAATATCGCCCCATTGCCATCCGCTCACAAATAAATATTGATACATGGTGTATAGAAATAGCCTATAGTGAAGTTATTCAATCCCACGCTTTCTTATCGTCTAAATAGTCCTTAGTTTCATAATAGGCCTTTTGGCACAGGACTGATTTGATAGTTCTTTTAAATTTATTTTAAAATTACACTTTGGAATTCACTATGAATGGTGGAAACAAGCCCATACCCGGATTCTACTCATTGTAGCGGCGCATTGCAATGAAATGCTGAGAACGCATTACAACGCAAGCAGTGGATGTAGTAAACAATAGAACACGTCACATGCGTCATATCGAGACTGGCCAATCAGAAGACGTATCGTTAAACGCGCTATAAAAGTTCCATAGAATCATTTTATGTGAGGCGCGCTGATATACTGCAGGTATCGTCGCTACAATAGCAAAATCCAATTAAGATAAGAAGACGGCCCACATAGTCTTACTTACGCGAAGACAAGAAAAAACACAAGAAAAAGGTTCTTCTGTTCAGAAACGATTGTCATCACGATTGTCACTTAGTCAAGGTGCAGAGATGGTTTTATGTACTGCATTTACATGCCAATTTTTATAAGAAATCAGTATCAATTACGATAATAGGGTATTACGGCCTATGTCAAAAAGCTTTTTATATGAATTCGTAAGTCATAAAAACCCATAAAAAATTAGAAAAAAAATTTTTGCAAACAAATATTTGCAAGTAAAAAAAGACTTTTCAATTTAAATTTCAAAAATCCCCGCGAAAACACGGTCTCGGCCGTCTCGGCGCTGCCGCCATGCTTGTGACGTCACTCGCAGTGTAAACAATACATCTCAGTAAGGGAAGAAAGTTATACTCCATTGTTTATTTACACTGCTAATGACGTCACGCCGATAGCTTTCATGGCGTATAGCGTTTATATCATTTGAAAAACAGATTAACAAACCTGAATTTCAAAATTGAAATAACAAATGTATACTTACTACATTTTTTAGAACAGCAATCACCATTTTTCACTTGCTTTTAACAAAATCTATCAATATTACATAATTTTGGATTTTTCCTTGCATGGTGCGAAATACCCTATTGAAGTGGTTGCTATAATCCATGAATAGTAGTGAACAACAAGTGTATTCGTAATTCCAGTGCAAGAAATGCATTGTTCAATATGTCTATTGTTCTATTAGATATATCCATGAAACAATATCAAGGACTGTTATGTCGTATTACCGATTCTACTTGTAGGTCATACTAAACGTGATATAGTAAATAATTAAGTGTATTATATCAACACTGTAACATTGTTAGTTATAAACAGACTACGTGATGTTTTGCATTGTATAAAATTAAGTAAAAGATGGTAAAGCATTCTACATAATTTTTATTTAACTTTCCATATAATTTCTGTTCATATACAAATATGCTTATTATATTATTTAATTATTTTCAAGATACAATATATTATTACTTCGAGCCTTAAAAAGATCTTTTTATAATAAAACACATATCAAACTAGTGATAATAAAACACCTCATCAACAGATGGCGCCACGACTATCCTGAATCACGATATTGAAGTTTCTTAGAATTCATAATTCTAGAAAAAGATAATTCTGAATTATCTTTTTTCGATTTCACAGAGTTTAATATTTGTTTTCACACATTGCAGAGATGTATTTTTTTATACATTCACAGAAGCTTTGATAGATCGGTAGCAAAGAATTTGATCTCTTACCCTCGTTCGGGTTCCAATCCAAGTGGCACACACCTGTAATTTTTCCAAACTATATGCTATATATAGTATATTTATAATGCGTTTAACAATATTCCTCACGATGTTTTCCTTCACCGTAACAGCAGGTGATATTTAATTTTATAAAGCGCACATAACTTTTTTTTACAAAGTCATTGGTGCGTGCCATTGAGATTCGAACCCGGACCCCTCGATTCGAGGTCGAATTCTAAGCCACTGGGCTATCACCGCCTTGAGGACAGAATAGAGGTTAAATAAGTAAATATAGAAAACGTCTAGATCAGTTGCTGATTACACCGTGCGTTTGTTTCACTTAATAACAATGTATGTCATGTATGTTTGTAACAACAAAAGAAGATAAATATCAGGTAATTAGTCGACACAGCGAATCCGGTATAGAGTAGAGAGCGTAGAGCTGCGTCTCCTCTGGGTTTCGGTTCTGGTTACTCTGTTTCGCCATGTTGGTGAGTTCTTTCAGCGCGTCGTCTAACACGTCTTGGCGTTTGATGAAACTGGAATTAAAAAGAAAAATCTTTCATTTATAAATAAATAAATATAAATAACGTTTCACACTCATAGCCCCACACTAGATTCCTGTGTCGTGGGTGCCATGGACACACACAAGACAAGAACACAACACACCCAGACCAGAAACAGAAATTTAAACTCATCACTCTAATACCTGCTCTGTGGGAATCGAACCCAGGACCCTCCGCGCGGCGCACCGGCGTCTTAACCACTGCGCCACTCAGGTCGTCCATCAGGTGTTTCATTACTTTCAATTAACACGTTGCTTTGTTAATTTACGTGGGCACTTGTGATATGCCGCCTATGTGTGTGCAATTACCTATGTTTTGGACACGCCGTGGGTTGTGGGTGCCGTAAACACACACAAGAAACGAACACACGCACATAGGACGTTCCGATTATGCATTCGATATTAACACCTTCAGTGCCTTGTAAAGTTTTGTGGGCATTACCTATGTTTTTGACACGCCAGACAAATAGGGTATTACGGCATATGTAAAAAAGCTTTTTATATGAATTCGTAAGTCATAAAAACCAATAAAAAATTGGAATAAAAAATTTTGCAAACAGATATTATGTAAAAAAGACTTTCCAATTTAAATTTCAAAAATCCCCGCGAAAACACGGTCTCGGATGCTAGTGACGTCACTCGCAGTGTAAACAATACATCTCATATGACATCTCAGTAAAGGAAGAAAGTTATTTTTGCAAAAACAAAATGAGTTACAGTCCTTATCGTTGATGTCTCGTGGAGGTGTTCAAGAAAACTGAGAAATCGCAAATTATCAATAAAAAATACAGGTCAACAAAGACTCCATTGTTTATTTACACTACTAATGACGTCACGCCGATAGCTTTCATGGCGTATAGCGTTTTTGACATTTGAAAAACAGATTAACAAACCTGAATTTTAAAATTGAAATAATCAATGTATACTACATATTTCAGAACAGAAATCAACATTTTGGACTTGCTTTTAACAAAATCTATCAATATTACATAAATTTGGATTTTTCCTTGCATGGTGCGAAATACCCTATTGCCGTCACAGCTAATGAGTTTAACAAGAACAGAACCCACTGGGCGTGTCCGAGGCACTCAACGTGTTTAACGTTACATTATCAAGTCACCTGCGTCACTAAGCGCGCAGTTACTACTTTTATCTCCCAGTTACTTACTAACCTGTCCGAGACGGCACGGAAGGCGCGAGGCAAGCTCTGCGTGTCGAGTGGGGCGGTCAGGTTCGCGGCCAATGCACGAACACACGCCGCCTCGCACGACAGCGCGACCACGTGCACGCGCACTCTCGCCAACATTCCCTGCATGCCCAGCGCGGACAGGATCGACGTCACTTGCGTGTTGATCTGTGGACATTACGACAATTGGGTATACGACAATCTTTGGAACGAAGTTCCTTATCGCGCGTTGTGAAAGGGGGCTAGACGGAAGAAATTCTTACGAAAAGTTGTCACGACACTTTTTACTGTCATGACGTAAATGACAATGACTGAAGTTCATGACTACGTCAGTTACGTCATGAACTTCAGTTACGTCATGACAGCAAAAAGTGTCGTAAATGACATTGTCATTTACGACATGAACTTCGTTCCTTCCGGGTGTCCCTTGACAACTCTCAAGTTTTTTGTGATAAATGAAAAGATAATACATAATATTTAAGTTTTATAACAAAACTATTATTTTTTTCGCAATAATTCAAAAGTTATTTCAAAATGAAAATTAATTTTTGAATCCAGTACCGAAGACAGGCAGACAACTCCCGAACAAACCCGAGCGCGTGTGACGTTATAATGTTAGTTTTCACTCATTGCAGTTGATAGAAAAATGTTCCCCGAGATGACAAACTGTGTAATGTCTAATGTCTAGTCACGTGTAAGCCGTAAACGCTGTACTGTTATTAGATAGCTATAACATTATGACGTCACAACTATGGTGACCAATCATGGCGCGTCTATAGTCACGCGATCTTTATTTAAATTTCACAAATTTAACTGTTTATAATTAATTGAAAAAAAAAAAATGTTTTTTAAGATTTTTGCATTAAGTTTTAAAATACGGTACATAAAGAAATCAATATTGTTTTTTTTCAAATACCCAATTGTTAATTAAGATGATCTGTGGATGCGATAAGAGCTTGTGTTCATATTTGGTATACAATATTGGGCATATGATTCGTCATAAGTAAATCTAGACGCACCACAGTACGCCATATACTAATGTCGTCCAAATTGCTAGGTATTTCGTGGCATATAGCATGTTTTTATATAGAAGCGGTGATAGCCCAGTGGCTTAGAATTCGACCTCGAATCGAGGGGTCCGGGTTCGAATCCCAGTGGCACGCACCAATGACTTTGTAATAAAAGTTATGTGCGATTTATGAAATTAAATATCACCTGCTGTTACGGTGAAGGAAAACATCGTGAGGAAACCTGCATGCCTGAGAGTTCACAAAAAAAAAATTGTTCTCAAAGGCATGCGAAGTCCACCAACCCGCAGTAGGCCAGCGTGGTGGACTAAGGCCTACATCCTTCTCATTGTGAGAGGAGACCCGACCCTGTAGTGGGTCATTAATGGGTACTGACATGACATAGCATGTTTTAAAAATTAAAAGTATTTTTATGTCAAAGACTAAGGCCTTATCCAGAAGGGGCGAATTCGTCGCGAAACGTTTCGCGTGAATGAATTCGCGCGTTAATGAGATACTAGGCACCAATACATCGCATCCACAAGCATCGCGCGAATTCAAAATATGCGCGTAAATCGCGTGCACTACGACAGACCCTCGACTCGTGCGTGACTCGTGCGTATTGCGCGCGAGTCGAGATACAAGGTACGCCTTGTTGCGTCCAGATAACGCGCGAATTTCAGAACAAATGGATTGTATCAAAGGTATCAGTATCAAAGGGATCGAAGCGCCAAAATTTTGATACGGAATCGCGCAATAATGATTCGTTCCTTCTGGACGCAACTACCGCGCGTGATTCGCAAGAGAGAATCGCGAAGAATTCGCCCCTTCTGGACAAGGCCTAAGACATCATTTGCCGTCAGATGTCAAAACAGATATACAATTTGCACATTGCAATGTAGTTATGATGATTTGTGTGCGAGGGGTCTAAATATACAGAAGCCAGGTTCAATTTGGCCGATACGAAGTTGTCTACACTTCGATTTATTTGTTTAACAATCTTACTAGGCTTAATCATTTAATGCCAATTATTGTAAACTGGTTTTTAAATCAATATTAAACAATAAATAATTATAAGTTGAACTTTTTTCAAGAAAAAGTAGTGCCAACATCAATTACCGAATAAAATTTGTGCAAAAAAACCGGACAGGACGAGTTACGAGCTTACCTGCACTTCGCAATGTCGCTTGGTGTTCTTCGTCATCCGTTCGTTGGCGGTGATGAAGGTGATCGACGTGTTGAGGCAGTTGGACTTCTCGCTATCGGTCCAACTCATGGATCTACTGCCTGCAATCAGTACTGAACTTGTAGCGGCGCGACACCTACAGTAATATGAGCGCGCGCCTCACATGAAACGCTGACCACGCGTCACGACGCAAGCAGCGAGTGTAGTCAACAATAGAACACGTCACACGCGTCACACCGAACCGGCCAATCGGAAGACGTATCCTCAAACGCGCTATCAAAGTTCCATAGTATCTGAGCATATATACAAATGGTCCGAAGTTAACATTGCCTGGCGGGAGGGGAATCTCCCGCTGCAATCCGTCTAATCCAATGTCAGTCCTATTGAGTCAGAATCTATCAAGAATCTATCAAGTGGAGCGGTGATAGCCCAGTTTTAGAATTCGATCTCGAATCGAGGGGTCCGGGTTCGAATCCCAGTGGCACGCACCAATGACTTTGAAAAAAAAGTTATGTGCGCTTTATAAAAATTAAATATCACCTGCTGTTACGGTGAAGGAAAACATCGCGAGGAAACCTGCATGCCTGAGAGTTCACAAAAAAAAGTGTTCAAAGGCATGTTCGTCCACCAACGGGCAGTAGTGGTGCGTGGTGGACGGCGGCCTACATCCCTCTCATTGTGAGAGGAGACCCGACCCTGTAGTGGGTCATTAATGGGTTACAATATATTATACTATCAAGTATAATATATTGTATCAGGTTACTTTGCGGAAATCCATTGTTATTTACAAGTTCCACGTGTGCGGATTGTTGCAAAGAAATATAAATACAACTTAAATGACTATCAAGTGTCGAAGGCACTGAACTTATTTAACACAGGTGGCCTGCATGAATATTAATTGCATATTAATAAAAAAATAGTAAAAAATATAAAATTTACCAAACTCTGGACATCTCACTGCGTCTGGACTCAGTTTCTGCTTGATGAAGTCGACTACGTCGATGAATGGCACTTTGTGTTCACGGAATCTGTAAACAATATAATATCAATTATGAAATCACTTGTACAAGACGGATTATCGGGACGGCGGATTAGGAGCAAACTGTGAAGGAAAGTGACGGTTTACGGTGGTGGTGGATTAGGAAGGTAGCACAAAACAATGTAGTGGGTAAGAAAGGTACTTCAAAAGAAGCAACAGATATGAGGACTTCGGACTAGGGTGGACAAAAATCAATTGATTTATCAGAACGGTGGACATGAAAACGGCGGTCCTATTATATTTGTGACGACCCAAGTGGCGCTGTGGTTAAGACACCGGTGTACTGCGCGGAGGCTCCTGGGTTCGATTCCCAGCAGAGCAGAGATTTGAATGACGAATTTGAATTTCTATTTCTAGTCTGGGTATGTGTGTTCTTGTCTTGTGTGTGTCCATGGCGCCCACAACACAGGAATCTAGTGTTGGGCTATGAGTGTGAAGCGTTATTTATTTATTTTTTATTAATAATAATAATTATGTTATTGTGTAATAATAGTACGTTACGATACGCGTGACCTAAGTAGCCTATTATTTCACGGCGTGAAGTTACCCTAGCGCAGCGAGATTGCTAAACGCCGTGCAATAATAGACAACTTTGGTCACAAGTATCGTATACTATTTTATAGCAAATGCACAAACTCGCCACGGACTGGAGCGGGCGGAAAGACCAATAGGCAACTTAGGTCACGAAAAAGCGTGCGTAAACTGCGGGTTTAGGTCACACTAAAAAGCGGATGTTTGTATAACGTTAAATGTATGACGTTCATCAAGTGTGCATAAATTGTACCTAATAATGAATAAAAGCTTTTGAATTTGAATTGACATTTGAATTTGAATCTATGCTATAAAGAATGTCACCTGGTCCCCTCCCAGCAGCAGACCAGCACGTAGGCGTCGTCGTGCAGCAGCAGTACGCTGGCGTTGGTCAGCTCGTGGGGGTCCGCGCTGGTGCTGGCCGGCCACACGCCGCAGCTGTACCCGTGCGCCCACAGCTCGCGCGCCAGCTGGGCGCGCCGCTTGGCGTCAACGCCGTCGCGCGCGTCGCCCGCCGTACCCCACACCGACACGCTGATGTGCTGGCTCTGAAATCGTAGTGCGGAATAACAGCCGAGCTGCTATGTTAGAAATGCTAGAAAATGTTAGGCGACACAAAACCACAGATCAGCGGGGTTACTCTTGAAATCAATTCCGATCGATCGTCATTGGAATTGTTTATTATATTCTTTTGTTATATTATATAATTGGAATATTTCGTTGCAATCTTCTTAATGCAAAAGAATAATGCCAATAGGCACTCATGACTCATTTTCAAAAACTCTTCTATGATATTCAGAAGTTTCTATTATGTCTAAAATATATCATATTTTTGTAGAAAATTAAGGTTTTTGTGCAATAAAAGTACATTTAAATTTTAAGTTTCAAATTCATTCCAAAACGCTCGCCCGTGTCATGGCGTCTGTCATTGCGTTACGGCTCAGTAAAAAAATGCCAGATAGCGTATAATATGCTTACGAAAAAAATGACGTTAACTAAGACGTGACGTAAATTGACGTAATTCGATTTGATGGGTGTTTAAGCTATCATGGCGGATTGTTGTATTTTGTAGATTTATTTTAACAAATAAATTATTAATCTCGACATTAATAAGAGAATAAATACATGTTTCAAAATCTTTGAACCCTATTTCATTAGATCAGATAAATATTTTGGCGATACTTGATTACTGTCATCATGCCTATTGCGTTCAAGCGTCAAATCATGTGACAGTTTAGATTGGATCGGAATCGGCATTGAAATTGAGATTGTTTCCAAGAGTAAGGCCACAGGTGACATAACACAGCTTTGACAAACGCTAAAATGGAGAGGTCATCGCACACGATCATACATGTATAATACCGACGACTTTCGCCACTAGTCAATCTATGTATCTTGGATCGCGCTATCAGAGTTTTAGAAGATCAAGGTCATTTGGAAACTTCGCAGGTATGATCACCTGCCTGAGAGACCTTCTATTGCCAATGAACTATATATAAGAATGTGCATACGTCACAACTAGTCACAAGCTGAATGGTAGTCGCATGTGATCGAACAGATATTATGACCTGATATTTAAACCATCACAGCGTTATTCAGGACATAATTCTGAATGTGGTAGAAGTTAACAAGTAATAGGGTATTACGGCTTATATAAAAAAGCTTTTTATATGAATTCGTAAGTCATAAAAACCCATAAAAAATTTGGAAAAAAAATTTTTGCAAACAAATATTATGTAAAAAAAGACTTCAATTTAAATTTCAAAACACGCAATGCGAAAACACGTCGTCGGCGCTGCCGCCATGCTAGTGACGTCACTCGCCGCGTAAACAATACATCTCATATTATGGCATCTCAGTAAAGGAAGAAAGTTATTTATGCGAAAACAAAATGAGTTACAGTCCTTATCGTTGGTGTCTCGTGGCGGTGTTCAAAAAAACAGAAAACGCAAATTATCAATAAACACTCCATTGTTTATTTACACTGCTAATGACGTCACGCCGATAGCTTTCATGGCGGATAGCGTTTTTGACATTTAAAAAACAGATTAACAAACCGGAATTTTAAAATTGAAATAATAAATGTATACTACATTTTTCAGAACAGAAGTCAACATTTTTCACTTGCTTAACGTAACTCACATCAAGCCCCTTTTCGATGGGTAGCTTCACGTCCAGCGACTTCAAGATGGCCGCCATGCGTTCCAGCGACATGGAGAAGCCGACTGAAGAACATTTCAGTTCCGCCGTGTGGTCCTTCTCCGCGCGAGCCACGTTCCAAAACTCTTCGACGAGAGCGTCGTATCTGTAACAGAGAATATTTCTTTATTTATTTAAGTTCACCAACATTGTCAGTAACCCATTAATGACCCACTACAGGGTCGGGTCTCCTCTCGCTGGCCTACTGCGGGTTGGTGGACTTCAGATGCCTTTGAGAATTTTTTTTAACTCTCAGGCGCGTAGGTTTCCTCACGATGTTTTCCTTCACCGTAACAGCAGGTGATATTTAATTTTATAAAGCGCACAATACTTTTTTACAAAGTCATTTGTGCGTGCCACTAGGATTCGAACCCGGACCCCTCGATTATGGAGTCGAATTATTAGCCACTGGGCTATCGCCGCTGTCACCAACATAATTAACACTATTACAAGAAAGAGTTGAGTCGAAGTTATAGCTTATATTACCTTCTTATTATTTTATTACCTTATAAGTTTAAAACAGGAAGAAATCTGAGACCCTTAGCAATCAGACATCTGATGGAAATATAGTCGTGGACATAAAAAATCCGAAAAAAGCCTAAAAAAATTAATCGTTTCTTTTTTTAAATAAAACAAAAAATGGGTTTTCAGACCACGCATCATGTTATTTCTAGACTTAAATAAAATTCAAGAATTTTTTTTTCATAAAAAAAACACAAATATGGATAAGAAATGTAACGAAAAGAAACTTTAGATATGACACGACGGTAAAAATAAAATTAACAGAAAATAAAACGATAACTAATGAAAAATAAACAAAAAGCCAACATCACGCGGTGTTCCCAGGCGGTCACCCATCCAAGTACTGACCGCGCCCGACGCTGCTTAACTTCGGTGATCGGACGAGAACCGGTGTGTTCAACGTGATGTGGACGTTGGCGACAAACAATGCGAATTATACGGACACATTGTAGTGATATATTATTATTATTATATTTAATAAGGTTCCAAATTTTTTGTAAAATGTAAAAAGATAAAAACCATCAAATACATAATATGGCGCAATGACTTCCCAAAGTTGAGTTAACAACAGAATATTATGAGACGACTAGTGCTGCGTTCTTAAAATAATTTTCAACAAGAAAATAAAAAAATAAAAAAAAAATCAGTTTCTTTCATATTAAAAAAAATGAATTTACGGACAATATGATTTGAAGTTTTAAAAGTCATACTAAATAAAATTATAAAAAAATCAAAAAGCCAACATCACGCGGTGTTCCCAGGCGGTCACCCATCCAAGTACTGACCGCGCCCGACGCTGCTTAACTTCGGTGATCGGACGAGAACCGGTGTGTTCAACGTGGTGTGGACGTTGGCGACAAACAACGCGAATTGTAGGTAGACATTATTGTTTTTTTGCTTTTAGATGACATTATGAATAGGTAGTATAAAATATTAACTTCAGTTTCCACACAAAGAAACAACGAGATTTTGTAGTGAATTTTATGCCGACATTTAATAACACCACTTCAAAAGACAGATATACAAAGCAACGCCATCTAGCGATTCGAGGCCAAATTAAAAACTCGGGGAAAGCAGATAATTAACCTTTGGTTCTCGTTTATCTTACTCTGTTGGTTTATTTAGTTCCACGTTTGGTATTGAAGTTACTTGATAAAAAAGATTTTTAATAATGAATTTTATTGTTCTTACAAAAATATTTTTCGTATCAATATTTCATAATATTTCAAAAAATCAAAAAGTAAAAAATAAAAATGAAAAAACTAAATTTGTAAATATCAAAGGATAAAAAAAGCAAAAAGCCAACATCACGCGGTGTTCCCAGGCGGTCACCCATCCAAGTACTGACCGCGCCCGACGTTGCTTAACTTCGGTGATCGGACGAGAACCGGTGTGTTCAACGTGGTGTGGACGTTGGCGACAAACAACTCGAATTATACGTACACATTGCAGTGATATATTATTATATTTAATAAGGTTCCAAATTTTTTGTAAATATGTAAAAAGATAAAAACCATCAAATACATAATATGGCGCAATGACTTCCCAAAGTTGAGTTAACAACAGAATATTTTGGGACGACTAGTGCTGCGTTCTTAAAATAATTTTCAACAAGAAAATAAAAAAAAAATAAAAAAAATTCAGTTTCTTTCTAACCTCTAATATTAAAAAAAAAATGAATTTACGGACAATACGATTTGAAGTTTTAAAAATCATAATAAAATTATAAAAAAAATCAAAATGCCAACATCACGCGGTGTTCCCAGGCGGTCACCCATCCAAGTACTGACCGCGCCCGACGCTGCTTAACTTCGGTGATCGGACGAGAACCGGTGTGTTCAACGTGGTATGGACGTTGGCGACAGACAACGCGAATTGTAGATACACATTATTGTTATTTTGCTTTTAGATGACATTATGAATAGGTAGTATAAAATATTAATTTCAGTTTCACCACAAAGAAACAACGAAATTTTGTAGTGAATTTTATGCCGACATTTAATAACACTACTTCAAAAGACAGATATACAAAGCAACGCCATCTAGCGATTCGAGGCCAAATTAAAAACTCGGAGAAAGCAGATAATTACCCTTTGGTTCTCGTTTCTCTTACTCTGTTGGTTTATTTAGTTCCACGTTTGGTATTGAAGTTACTTGATAAAAAGGATTTTTAATAATGAATTTTATTGTTCTTACAAAAATATTTATCATATCAATATTTCATAATATTTCAAAAAATCAAAAAGTAAAAAATAAAAATGAAAAAACTAAATTTGTAAATATCAAAGAATAAAAAAAGCAAAAAGCCAACATCACGCGGTGTTCCCAGGCGGTCACCCATCCAAGTACTGACCGCGCCCGACGTTGCTTAACTTCGGTGATCGGACGAGAACCGGTGTGTTCAACGTGGTGTGGACGTTGGCGACAGACAACGCGAATTATACGTACACATTGTAGTGATATATTATTATATTTAATAAGGTTCCAAATTTTTTGTAAATATGTAAAAAGATAAAAACCATCAAATACATAATATGGCGCAATGACTTCCCAAAGTTGAGTTAACAACAGAATATTTAGGGACGACTAGTGCTGCTTTCTTAAAATAATTTTCAACAAGAAAATAAAAAAAAACAAAAAATATTTTTTCAGTTTTTTTCTTACATCTTATATTAAAAAACATGAATTTACGGACAATATGATTTGAAGTTTTAAGTCATAATAAAATTATAAAAAAAATCAAAAAGCCAACATCACGCGGTGTTCCCAGGCGGTCACCCATCCAAGTACTGACCGCGCCCGACGCTGCTTAACTTCGGTGATCGGACGAGAACCGGTGTGTTCAGCGTGGTGTGGACGTTGGCGACAGACAACGCGAATTGTAGGTAGACATTATTGTTTTTTTGCTTTTAGATGACATTATGAATAGGTAGTATAAAATATTAATTTCAGCTTCACCACAAAGGAACAACGAGATTTTTCATTGAATTTTATGCCGACATTTAATAACACCACTTCAATAGACAGATATAAAAAACAACGCCATCTAGCGATTCGAGGCCAAATTAAAAACTCGGGGAAAGCAGATAATAACCTTTGGTTCTCGTTTCTCTTACTCTGTTGGTTTATTTAGTTCCACGTTTGGTATTGAAATTACTTGATAAAAAATATTTTTAATAATGAATTTTATTGTTCTTACAAAAATATTTTTCGTATCAATATTTCATAATATTTCAAAAAATCAAAAAGTAAAAAATAAAAATGAAAAAACTAAATTTGTAAATATCAAAGAATAAAAGAATCAAAAAGCCAACATCACGCGGTGTTCCCAGGCGGTCACCCATCCAAGTACTGACCGCGCCCGACGCTGCTTAACTTCGGTGATCGGACGAGAACCGGTGTGTTCAGCGTGGTGTGGACGTTGGCGACAGACAATCCGAATTGTACGTTCTGATTGTAGATGAGGGTGAACTTACGGAATTATATTCCTTTTTTAAGTGAGTACTATTTTAAGTCAGTAAGTTATGTATCCTGGCAGATCGCTTAGCTCCGGGGTATGTGAAACTGTACGTAAAAATTTCAACCTTGTCATTTATTGATTCTTGATTTAAATACCTGCTGAAGTGAAGGGCACTTCAAAGCCACTGTATTTCAACCTTTTCATTTATTGATTCTTGATTTAAATACCTGCTGAAGTGAAGGGCACTTCAAAGCCACTGTATTTCAACCTTTTCATTTATTGATTCTTGATTTAAATACCTGCTGAAGTGAAGGGCACTTCAAAGCCACTGTATTTCAACCTTGTCATTAATTGATTCTTGATTTAAATACCTGCTGAAGCGAAGGGCACTTCAAAGCCACTGTATTTCAACCTTTTCATTTATTGATTCTTGATTTAAACACCTGCTGAAGTGAAGGGCACTTCAAAGCCACTGTATTTCAACCTTTTCATTTATTGATTCTTGATTTAAACACCTGCTGAAGTGAAGGGCACTTCAAAGCCACTGTATTTCAACCTTTTCATTTATTGATTCTTGATTTAAACACCTGCTGAAGTGAAGGGCACTTCAAAGCCACTGTATTTCAACCTTTTCATTTATTGATTCTTGATTTAAACACCTGCTGAAGTGAAGGGCACTTCAAAGCCACTGTATTTCAACCTTTTCATTTATTGATTCTTGATTTAAACACCTGCTGAAGTGAAGGGCACTTCAAAGCCACTGTATTTCAACCTTTTCATTTATTGATTCTTGATTTAAACACCTGCTGAAGTGAAGGGCACTTCAAAGCCACTGTATTTCAACCTTTTCATTTATTGATTCTTGATTTAAATACCTGCTGAAGTGAAGGGCACTTCAAAGCCACTGTATTTCAACCTTTTCATTTATTGATTCTTGATTTAAACACCTGCTGAAGTGAAGGTCACTTCAAAGCCACTGCATAGCCACCGTATGGAGACTCACCTGCCCCCGGCGGCGATGAGGTCGCGCGAGCGGTGCTTGGCGGCGCGCTCGGCGCTGCGCACGACGCTCATCTGCCAGAACGCGCCGCTGTGCTGCGTCGCGTTGTACGCCAGGAACGGCGCCACCGTTATCGGACACTGGACACAACGGGACTAATTACTCGTCGAGCGGCAGGAGTTCATGTAATGGCCTCGCTGTACAAGATCATACGAAACAAGCAGGATCGTTTATGCGAAACTTCAACCATCAGTAGTTAAATTGAATTCAATATTGAACTATTAATTTGCATCGAACCACTGGTGGTCCGACTGCTATTGTTTAACTATTGTGTCTATTTACTGGACATTCAATAAGTTAATGTTAAAATTGATCAATTATTTATTGTATACCTTCATAAACTTATAATAATATTAATTATGAACTTTGTATCAATTTGTTTAACGAAATAAAGAACTTCTGAATTACAGTGCTTAGAAACGATCTTTATAATTGAACGGACTCACATCGCAGACGAGCGCGCGCGCGGTTTGTAGAGCGCACCGTAGCACCTTCGTTGATTGTAACAGTGTTGTTATTTAATTACAAATTGCAGCAGATTAACGTAATATGTACACGTAATATTGTCGTTCAACGTGCACGTACCGTTGACGTTCCTTTGCGTTATGTACTAAGTTACGTTACGTTTACGATACATTACGTAACGTTACGTACACGTTACGTTACGTACACGTTACGTTACGTTTGGAGGTTGAACTGACTTACATCGCAGCCGAGCGCGCGCGCGTTGTGGTAGAGCGCCCGCAGCGCGTGCAGCGCGTGGATTGCGTGCGGCGCGTGCGGCGCGTGCGGGCGGTGCGGCTGGCGGTCGCGCGCGTACGCCGCAAGCTCGTGCGCCTCCGCCACCGGCACCTCCGCCTCCAGCAGCGCCACCAGCCGCGCCGTGTCCGCCGCGCTCAGGCACAGCGTCGTCAGGTGCGTCTGCAGCTGCAGGCTTGTGATGCGACCTACAATAGGCGTGTTTCCACTAAGAATAAATCGGCTGGCATAAGGTTTCTAATGATTAATCATGTAATGTCCACCATGCAATCATGTAATCACCAAAAAACATTTTTTGCATTAAAATAAGTAAAGATTACCAATATTTACGGAAAATAAAATCCGTAACTTGGCCATTTAATCACCTAACATTGAATGATTGAACACAAATCAGACAAGCGTGACGTCACGCCTCGCGAAACATCATGTTGTTGGTGTCATTTTCGTATACAGTGAACAGCTTGTTTCGCGGGGCGTGACATCATTCAAGACGCCATGACAGTCTTGGCCTCTTTCGATGTCAATTTTGAATTCATTTCTAAAAACGCAAAATTCTTAGGTAATAAATAATGTATTTTTGGGGTAAAATAGTTACGAAGCTATTTTTAAACTCATTTTCAAATTTTGTCAACTAGCCTATTTGTCTACACCAGCGCCATTGTGGAAGGTTTTTGAAATGTTATTTACACCTTACAGCTGGACACTTTTTCAATTTTCTACCACATGATATGGCCGTTCTTATGTCTACACTCAGTCAAAACTCACCCAAGCTGACGTCGACGAGCACCGGATATATCATCGCGTGTTTGTCCATCGGCACCCCGCAGGAGACCAGCAGCGTGCGCAGCAGGTCCGTGTGGTTCAGTTGTATCTTCACCTTGAGCGAGCACTCGGCGGCCGCCCGGCTGGCCACTACCAGTAGTTCAGCGTCCGGCCAGAGGGAATCTGAAATTTTAATATATAATAATAAATATATAGTAACGGTGGTAGCCCAGTGGCTCAGAATTCGACCTCGAATCGAGGGGTCCGGGTTCGAATCCCAGTGGCATGCACCAACTTTGTAAAAAAGTTATGGACACACACAAGACAAGAACACAACACACCCAGACCAGAAACAGAAATTCTACTTCATCATTCAAATCTCTGCTCTGCTGGGAATCAAACCCAGTACCATCCGTACAGCGCACCGGTGTCTTAACCACTGCGCCACTCAGTACGTCGAAATGATATTTGCTACATTTGTATTTTATTCACGGTTTAGAAGTACCTATTTTAAAAGCTTTTATTTAACTTGCAATGTATGTAAGTACGTTTGTTCGGGTGGGTACGTTTGTTCGGGTGGAATCTTTGAACTCTATTTTGAAGTATATCTTCAACCGATTGAGCTGAAATTGTGTTTACACGTTTAATTTGACAATGCACGATATGGTTTGTGACGTCATTCTAAATCCAATATGGCGGACCATCCAAGATGTCGGAATAGTTATTTTTTATTCATTCCTACAATATGGGTCAAATGAAAGGGTTTGTTAAGAGTAACTTATCTATTTTAAATATGTCCCACATTGAGTTTAGATTGTACAGTGTTAACAAATAACGTCAGTAAGTACTATTTAATAAAAAACATTTTTCAACATCAGAATAATAATATTTTTATGTAAGGTTCCTTGTTGACTATCTGTAATTGCAGGGTCTGGTTTCCTCTCACAATGAAAAGGATAGTCCACCACGCTGGCCTAATGCGGGTTGGTGGACTTCACAAGTTCACATGCCTTTGAGAACCTTTTTTTGTGAACTCTCAGGCATGCAGATTTCTCCACGATGTTTTCCTTCACCACAACAGTAAGTGATATTTAATTTTACCGCCCATACCTTTTTGAAGACAGTTTTTGGTGCCACTGGGATTCGAACCTGGGTCTCTCGAGTTACTTCAGCCGTTGAGCCATCATAGCTTCAGGTATGTAGGTTTACCCATATTTTTCTTTTTCAGTCACAGTAGCGTTAACTTTATGAGTGAATTTATTTTCTAGTTACTCTTCAGCGCCGCGACTATCGTGTGTCATTAGTACGAGAAACATTTAGCATTTCTACATATTCCCGTACAAATGACACACGTTAACGATGCGCATATTTGGACGATAGCGTTTATGCTCGAGGCTCGGATACAAAAGCATACAAATACGAGTACCTTCTCTAGTCTTCGGTGAAACTATATCGAAAGCACACTCGATCATCTCCCTCGGATGGAACCCTTTGACTGTCCGCTCGGTCTCCCTGTACACGCGATCGATGACGTAACGCCGCATGTATTTTGTGCCCGTGTATGCTGTATGCCTGAAAAGTATATGAAATGCTGGTCAGATAAAGGCGGTAATTGTAAGATCATAAAATAACGCTTCACTACGCTTCACACTCATAGCCCCACACTAGGATTCCCTGTGTCGTGGGCGCCATGGACACACACAAGACAAGAACACAACACACCCAGACAAGAAACAGAAATTCAAATTCATCATTCAAATCTCTGCTCCGCTGGGAATCGAACTCAGGACCCTCCGCGCAGCGTTACTGTGTCTTAACCACTGCGCCAGTTGGGTCGTCAATAATAATCAAGTTTAACATTTTCGCTCATACGTGTGAGATTAGGTTGTGCACCAATTTCAGATGTTATAATGTGTCTTTTGTTTCTTTTTGGGAGAGTATAGTTGCTGGAGAAAGGAGCTTTATTTGAGGCGATCTTAATGATCGCAAGTTTCAAGTTTCTTCAGTTTCTTAATGATCACAAGAATGAGATGACCCCGTCAACATGGATACAAGAAAAATAATTAAGGTAGGACGGTGTGTTCATAGGTTGCAATGAGCACTTTAATTCTGCTCTTTCCTTACTCATTTACTTAAAAAAACTCAAATCGCCCTGATTCTGTATGACCATTCGCACTCGTGTCGCGGCAATGTCGAGCCTTACCGCGATAAAGTCAAAAAGGGCTTATAAGTCAAATGTCATGACAACCTTTTGTGTGCCTTATAGAATAGTCAGTAAGGTTGCTTGTCGTGCCGAGTTCATGAAATGACGTACGGTTTGATGTCACACGATATCGGCACGAAATCTTTTGAGACTCAGTGAATCAGGGCCCTGTTGTGATTGAATATTTCGGAACCTCCTTAGTAGATCTGCTTACTCGTTTACTATTGTCACACCATACTGCCACAGTGCCACTGAACACTAGATAGCCCGTCTTCTTATCTACTACTTTTGTGATTAATGTCTCACCTAGCAAACGGCAGCCTCAAATCGCGCGGCAGGTGGCACACCGAGCCCGATGACGTCATCACCTTGACGGCGTTGCTGCACTGCTCCCAGCGAGTGGACCGAGGAGTCAGCAGCGGCGGGGCGAACTCTGTTGCGCCGTGACTTCTGAACACCTGGAAATGAACGACGAAGTGATATAGTGAATTGTGATTAAATGTCAGCGTGTTTATGTGCTGGATTGAAGATGGACGTTAATCTTTGCTATGTTGTTTGGGCTTTAAAATGGTGAACGACCCTTAGTCTACTTACATCAGCGTTGAATCAATATATTTACTTATCAACACAGTATACATACCGACAAGCACCAATTTTTTTTTAGTTTTTGTTTGTTTAACAACAAACATGCATGATGATAAGTGGTCATTGTGCTAGTGTTGTCGTCTATGAAGGAGAGGTCTTGTAAAGCCTTATGTATCAGACATTCAGTCTAAAATGCGAGTCGATACTTCAACCCACCTTTTTTTTAAATCTTTAATTGCTATCCACAGACTCTAGGTCCGTGCCTTTTTTTGCATCACGTCCCGGGCGTTCCTTTAGGGTTTCTACAATGACTGTCGCGTCTCTGTGGCTGATAGCAATGGCCAGGTTGTAGTCCTCGATGGCAGCTGTGTTCGCCTCTATGGCCTGTTTTATGAAGTTTGCGATGGCGTCCTCGCTGACATCCGAGTAGTAAGTGCAAGAGCCTGTGTCTGGTGATAGCGACGACTGCATGAGAGACGCTATCGTGCACCTTTCCTTTTTGAGGCTTTGTATTTACTATTACTTGTCAGTAACCCATTAATGACCCACTACAGGGTCGGGTCTCCTCTCACAATGAGAGGGATGTAGGCCTTAGTCCACCACGCTGGCCTACTGCGGGTTGGTGGACTTCACATGCCTTTGCGAACATTTTTTTTTGTAAACTCTCAGGCCTGCAGGTTTCCTCACGATGTTTTCCTTCACCGTAACAGCAGGTGATATTTAATTTTATAAATCGCACATAACTTTTTTACAAAGTCATTGGTGCGTGCCACTGGGATTCGAACCCGGACCCCTCGATTCGAGGTCGAATTCTAAGCCACTGGGCTATCACCGCTTACTATTACTACATTTTGGTAAGTTCAACCCACCTTAATAATACAGTCCTGGATGGCGGCAATGGTCTCCATGGGTTTGGGCTTGATGCCGCTGTGGAAGGTGAGGTCCTCTGCTTTAGACAGCTGCTGGTCGAGACAGCCGGCCACCAGCCGCTGGTACCCTCGGGAGCCTCGCTCCGACAGCGTGTGGGAGAGCAGGCCAGCTAGCGCGCCTTCGGGGACCGCGCGCGGGACGTGCTCGCTGGATAACAGCTCCGCGCTCGTGGGGCGGAGGCTTGCATCGTGGTCTAGAAGCCATCTGGAATTAATAATGTCAGTAACCCATTGATGATCCACTACAGGGTCGGTCTCCTCGCACAATGAGAGGGATGTAGGCCGCCGTCCACCACGCACCACTACTGCCCGTTGGTGGACGAACATGCTTTTGAGAACTTTTTTTTTTGAACTCTCTAGCATGCAGGTTTAGTCGTGACGTTTTCCTTCACCGTAACAGCAGGTGATATTTAATTTTTATAAAACGCACATAACTTTTTTACAAAGTCATTGGTGCGTGCCACTGGGATTCGAACCCGGACATCGGACCAATGAGCGCGCAGAGATAATTTTCTCTGGGAGTTCGTTTTCCGGAATGGTCTCTAGAAGCGATGGAACAGTTCCTAGCAACCAACCAGTTGATTAGCTTGATGTTGGCATTGTCATAATACATGTAAGTAGTAGTGTACATCTACACTTCTACACTAATAATAATAAAGAGGAAAAATTTGTATCTTTGTGTGTATGTTTGTAATGAATAAACTCAAAAACTACCGTGCCGATTTCAAAAATTCTTTCACCATTGGAAAGCTACATTCAGCTTGAGTAACATAGGCTATATTTATTGCTAGAAAAGATTAGGGATCCTTACTAAAACTTAAGTAACGTAACCCAAAGTGTAAGTTTGTGACTCAATAGTTTCGGATATTAGTCAAATGAAATGGCTAGTACCTTATAACGTGAATCTGTTTGGAGTTATCGGCCGTCACGAAGTCCTGCGGCAGGGCGACGGCCCGGCCCCGCAGCGCGGTGAGCACCAGGTACCGCTCCGTGCCCGTGTCGAAGGGCGCGTGGAACATCTCGAACAGGATGACGCCCAGCGAGTATATGTCCACCTTCTGGTTGTATATCACCTTCGTGGTCGACTGCTGGAGCTCCGGCGCCACGTACAGCGCTGTGCCCACCTGGAAATTGGCATTTTTAGAATAGAAAGAGTCAACAGTCAACAGTCAATAGCTTTAATTCATTTTTAGGTACAATTTGTGCACGCTTAATGAACGTCATACACATAAATTATACATTCTACATTAATCCGCGTTGATCGCGCCTCAGGCAAAACGTAGACTGGGAGAAAAAAGCGGGCGGAAAAAAACTCCCAACACTCAAAATCATTATTAGGTACATTTTTGTGCACACTTAATGAACGTCATATGTGTAAATTATATATGCTACATTAATCCGCGTTGATCGCGCCTCAGGCAAAACGTAGACTGGGAGAAAAAAGCGGGCGGAAAAAAACTCCCAGCACTCAAAATCTTTTATTCATTATTAGGTACATTTTGTGCACACTTAACGAACGTCATACATGTAAATTATATATGCTACATTCATCCGCTTTGATCGCCCCTCAAGCAAAACGTAGACTGGGAAAAAAAAGCGAGCGGAAAAAAACTCCCAGCACTCAAAAACAAAATCTAACTCCCAGCACTCATTTAAAAGAAAATAAAAATTTACAAGTAAATAAAAAAAAGCTTAGTTATTCGCGGATAAGGCAACACATATTGTCAGTAACCCATTAATGACCCACTACAGGATCGGCTCTCGTCTCACAATGAGATGTAAGCTTTAGTCCACCACGCTGGCCTACTGCGGGTTGGTGGACTTCACATGCCTTTGAGAACATTTTTTGTGAACTCTCAGGCATGCAGGTTTCCTCACGATGTTTAAACAATTCAACTTATTATTACAAGAGTAATAATATGACGGGTAACCCTTTGGGTATTTTTGTTAAGGTCAAAATGTTGTGTTCAGCTCATACCTTCCCAGTTAGCAATCCATCAATTTCTTCTTGACTCCTCGGTTTGTCTGCAAAAGGAGAAATTCTGCCATTCATTACTAAAGATAAATTAAATTTTTCTCAACACAAATATGTATTATAGTTACTGAAATCTCATACCGTCCAACGGCAGTCCTGTGAAAACTTTGGTCGCCAAGCCAAAATCGCCAATTTTAACATGGTCGTTCGAGTCCAAAAATATGTTCACTGGCTTCAGATCTCTGTGTATCATGCCCTTCTGGTGTACATGCGCTAGACCTGTAACAACGAGGTTGTATATTAATATCGATTTTTTTCAATAAAATCGATTTTTTTAACACAAAATTCGCTTTTTCCTTTTCTTAAATGCTATTTTTTGTTAAAGTTTATATTGTGATTTCTATTGTCGCTGTATTTTGTCAATACATAGAGATCGTAGCATGTAGATGTATGGCACATAGGCAGTCGATGAGTTCGTTTAGGTAAAATTACAACTAATTATTATAAAAATAATAAATGTAGTATGCTAAACTGGCAAATGAATTATTATATCGTACAAACTTGTCAATTAAATTATGTATTAGTTATAAGTTTTCAATTGTAATAAGCACTAACATCAGTTTTATTTGATTTTATTTTTAAATTATTAAACTGTAATATAACTGCTTAATTTGCATACCTGAGGTGAATGTGGATTGATCAAAATGTCCTGTAAAACCTATAACTAACCCATATTGGTGAAAATAAATGATTTTCATTTCATTTCATTTCATAATAGCACAAAGGCTTGGACAGTGTTAATCAACTCTTATGGGCTGAGTGACCATTTTAGACCACTTTTGCAAGCATACCAACTTATATTGATCCACAAGTGACATCGTCAAATCCTAACCAAAATAAACAAGCTTTATACCATAAAATATGCAACAATTACTCAGATTCATTAGTTAGTGATAACGCCATCGTCAAATCTCTTCACGATCTCTTTGAATGGTAAAAATAATCTGACAGAAATAACCTAGCGAATCCAGGTGTCGTCAACAATTAAAGGCAGGAGTTGTTAACATGTACGTTACCTTCCAGGATCTCGAGAAACAGCCGCCACGCGTGGAAGCGCTCTTGGTAGAGGCCGTTGTCGATATATCAACTTATATTGATGCACAAGTGACATCGTCAAATCCTAACCAAAATAAACAAGCTTTATACCACTGACAATGCAACAATTCTTCGGATTCATTAGTTATTGATAAGGCCATCGTCAAATCTCTTCAGGATCTCTTTGAATGGTAAAAATAATCTGACAGAAATAACCTAGCGAATCCAGGTGTCGTCAACATATAAAGGCAGGAGTTGTTAACATGTAAGTTACCTTCCAGGATCTCGCGAAAGAGCCGCCACGCCCGGACGCGCTCCTGGTAGAGGCCGTTGTCGATATATCAACTTATATTGATGCACAAGTGACATCGTCAAATCCTAACCAAAATAAACAAGCTTTATACCACTGACAATGCAACAATTCTTCGGATTCATTAGTTATGGATAAGGCCATCGTCAAATCTCTTCACGATCTCTTTGAACGGTAAAAATAATCTGACAGAAATAACCCAGTGAATCCAGGTGTCGTCAACATATAAAGGCAGGAGTTGTTAACATGTGAGTTACCTTCCAGGATCTCGCGAAAGAGCCGCCACGCCCGGACGCGCTCCTGGTAGAGGCCGTTGTCGATCGCCTGCCGCAGCGTGTGCCGCTCGCAGAACTGCATCTGAATGTACAGCGCCTGCCGCGGCGGCGCTCGTGGCGCCTCCGACGTGTCCTCGGTGGGCACGGACCGGGACTTGTTCGAGTCCATCTCGAATTCTATGTTGCTGCTCGAGTCGTCTTCCGGCCTGGAGTGTATCGAGTAAAGTGTTTGTCAGATGAGTGGCCTGTTGGTCTAGTGGTTGTCAGTAACCCATTAATGACCCACTACAGGGTCGGGTCTCCTCTCACAATGAGAGGGATGTAGGCCGCCGTCCACCACGCTGGCCTACTGCGGGTTGGTGGACTTCACATGCATTTGAGAACATTTTTGTGAACTCTCAGGCATGCAGGTTTCCTCACGATGTTTTCCTTCACCATAACAGCAGGTGATATTTAATTTTTATAAATCGCACATAACTTTTTTACAAAGTCATTGGTGAGTGCCACTGGGATTCGAACCCGGACTCCTCGATTCGAGGTTGAATTCTAAGCCATTGGGCTATCACCGCTTATCTAGTGGTTAGCGACCCTAAATACTACGCCGGAGGTCGTGGCTTCGATTCCCACCCAGGACAAGTATTTGTGTGATGAGCACGAGTGTTTGTTCTGTGTCTGGGTGTCAATTTATCTATATAAGTAAGTATATAAAAATATATAGTAGGTTTATCAGTTATCTGGTTACATAACACAAGCTCACAGCTTACTTTGGGGTCAGGAAGCCATGTGTGAGTGGTCCCACAATATTTATTTATTTATAGGTAACTCCAAACATGACTATTGACAAAAAAAAGCTTAAGTACCGTTAGCCTTTTATCTTTTTAGGGTTCCGTACCCAAATGGTAAAACGGGACCCGATCACAAGCTGTACCTTGCTGTACCTTGCTGTAGCTGTGTGTCTGTCTGTCAATCCGTCAGTCACCAGGCTGTATCTCATGAACTAAGACAGTAAGACAGCTGAAATTTTTTTTTGGTTGGTAATAAGGTTTTTGATGCTCAAGAAAAAATATCGAAAAGAACTTACTTCATAATATTAAGCCAATCAGGCTCGAAGTCACTCTCACTCTCCTCTTCGCTCTCTGCCGACGACTCATCCCGGATTTGCACAGGTCCATCGGACATCGACCAGTTCACCTGGAATTCAGTTAATCAATCCACCATTATAATTAACATTCCGTCTTATATCTTATGTTATTGGCGAGTGTAAATCGACTGTAAGTTACGGATGAATAAATGCGACAAGGTGAAAAGGTTTTACACTGTGTAGTGTTGAATATTGTTCATTCTTCTCTTCTTTTATAATATTATATTGGATATTTAAAAAAAACAGGCCAAATGAACGAAGCTGCAAAGTAATCAAATAACACAGTCGCCCTAAAACACTTTTAGGCCCATTCGAATCATTATATCTGTTAGACATCTCCTCTATACAATCAGACGAATTCCTTAATCTCCGCGTTTGTATACACCACAAACCTAGAGCTTCTCACCATTTTAAAGCCAAAGTTACGGACAAATAAATGGGTAAAGTATATGTTCTTAGCATGTTTAACTTAGTGTTGATTATTGTACATTTGTTACATCTGTTACAATATATGTGGAATATTTAAAAAGCAGGACAAATGAACGAAGTAATGAAATCATACACTCATCTTAAAACACTTTTGGTCCCATTTTAATAATTATAGACAGTATCTATTACTTTACATCGGCGTTTGTATACACCACAAGCCGAGAAAACATCGATAGCGTGATTCAGGACACCCGTGGCGCCATCTGTTGTCGTTTGTACACACCACGAGCCGAGAAAACATCGATAGCGTGATTCAGGACACCCGTGGCGCCATCTGTTGTCGTTTGTACACACCACGAGCCGAGAAAACATCGATAGCGTGATTCAGGACACCCGTGGCGCCATCTGTTGTCGTTTGTACACACCACGAGCCGAGAAAACATCGATAGCGTGATTCAGGACACCCGTGGCGCCATCTGTTGTCGTTTGTACACACCACGAGCCGAGAAAACATCGATAGCGTGATTCAGGACACCCGTGGCGCCATCTGTTGTCGTTTGTACACACCACAAGCCGAGAAAACATCGATAGCGTGATTCAGGACACCCGTGGCGCCATCTGTTGTCGTTTGTACACACCACAAGCCGAGAAAACATCGATAGCGTGATTCAGGACACCCGTGGCGCCATCTGTTGTCGTTTGTGCACACCACAAGCCGAGAAAACATCGATAGCGTGATTGAGGACACCCGTGGCGCCATCTGTCGAGCGACGAAAGTACTTCACTCACCGTCACCTCTTGCTGTCCCATCTTGGCGAGCACGTCGGCGAGGCTGTCGCCGCTGCCGGCGGTCGCGCTGCGCTCGTCGCCGGACTCCTCCGCGGCCTCGGTGCTGGTCTCGATCCACGCGTTGTAGTACCGCACCACGTTCTCGTGGTTGAGGCGCGACAGCAGCTTCACCTCCCTGGTGATCTTCTTGTTCAGCTCCACGCTCCTGGGGTTGAGGCTGACGTGCTTGATCGCGTACAGGCCGCCGTCCAGCTTGTTGCGCACCTGGGGACGTCTACACCGTTACACGGCTGGACTGGAAATGAATTCTAGTTCACATAAATTATGTCCAGACCACTCTTTCCCAGTGGGCACTTTGGGCAAGTGCCCAGGGCCCCGCGATTAAGAGGGGGCCCCTGCGGATCAGCGGTGATAGCCCAGTGGCTTAGAATTCGACCTCGAATCGAGGGGTCCGGGTTCGAATCCCAGTGGCACGCACCAATGACTTTGTAAAAAAGTTATGTGCGCTTTATAAAATTAAATATCACCTATTGCTACGGTGAAGGAAAACATCGTGAGGAAACCTGCATGCCTGAGAGTTCACAAAACAATGTTCTCAAAGGCATGTGAAGTCCACCAACCCGCAGTAGGCCAGCGTGGTGGATGGCGGCCTACATCCCTCTCATTGTGAGAGAAGACCCGACCATGTAGTGGGTCATTAATGGTTACTGACAAGTGGCATAAAAGCAGTTCTGGACAAAACAATGTGACCCAAAAATAACACAGTGCAATTGTACACTTTAAATTATTGTAAATGACCTTCAAGACATTCCCAAACGCGCCTTTGCCGAGCCAAGCGAGAACCTCAAACTCCATATTCAGACGCGAATGTCCGTTTTCTATTGTGCTTATTGTGTGAATCTTCTTTGCATCGTCCTCATCCTGTAACCATAAATTTTAATAGTGAACATAATTAATGTATAGTTCATTTTTATTCTCTTGTCTCATTTGGTAAACAACTTCTTGGCACTACTTTTTATTGAAAAAAAGTTAAAAAAATGCATTAAGTGTAGTTTCTAGAAACCAGTTTCTGTATTAAATGAAAATTTGTTTTTAAATTTTTATAATATTGTGTCTGCATTATTTTTTAATCGCAAATTAAAACAAAAAAAAATTGAAGAATCACATGTCATTGTCTCGCTCGCACAGAAAAAGAATCAAAGAGAGGAAAGAATTTTAAGACACCCCTGCCTGGCGATACTGTTCTAATTCACTTTTTCAAATTCACAACTTCAGATTATGGGAATAGAATATAGTCTTTAATTAGTCTTGCCCAGTAATGGGTGGCACATTGCATAGCCGATGAGTTCGAATAGGTAAAATATTAAAATAAACAAATAATTTGGACTGCTGAACAAAATAATAAATAAATAAATACAATTTAGCAATAATTGCCATGAAATATAAAATTAAGTTTTAGTTATATACGACATAATTATTGTATGCCCGCATAGGGTAGAGTGTTCTAAACTTATTATAAATTTTTCTAACATCTTTCTCATGTAACAGTCAACAATAAACATATTCTTTTCTTCTTTTCTTTTCTTTCTTTTCTAATGGGTATAGCCTAATATGAAGTGATGGTTTACCTCAGATTCACTCTCTCCATTTTCCTTATCTTTATTAGTGGGTGACTTCGAAGGGGCGTCGGTCAGAAATGAATGTTGAATCAGCTGTTCCGCTGTCCACTGACATTGCTCTTCTTCTGTTAGACACCTGGAAATACAAATGAAAGTTCCGTTAGATTGGATAGATACGTTTAATATGGAGTAACACATCACTCCTTGTAAAATTAAGTACTAGTTATTAAGACATAACTATTGTATGGCCACATCTGGTAGACTGTTCTATAATTTGACATAACTATTGTACCTAACTATTGTATCTGGTAGACTGTTCTATAATTTGACATAACTATTGTACCGAACTATTGTATCTGGTAGACTGTTCTATAATTTGACATAACTATTGTACCTAACTATTGTATCTGGTAGACTGTTCTATAATTTTTGTAACATCTTTCTCGTGTAACAGTCAACAATAAACGCATTCTTTATTTTTCTTTACAATTTCATTTTGTTCATCTATCTGTCTTTCTGTTTATCTAGAAAAATCTTTCGAAAATCTGTACTGATCACTAGATGATTAAGGGGAGGATAAAATAAGACCTCAATCTTGCCCACATAGAGGTAACATTGTCGCTTCACTCATTAATAATATACAGGGTCTTGAACTAGCAATAATTAAGGGGAAAAAATAGACCAAATTTTACTGGTATTTAATTTTTATACAAACGATATTTTATAGATTTTATAGAAACGATACTTGAGCCTGAATTGGATCAGTAGAAATAGCTTACTCTCTCATTCTCCTTTTACTGTGTTATTAAAGACAAAAATCACATCGTCTTGAGTTTATTCAAATCCTCCAATGATTCCAAAAGTCCTTTAGGTTATCTACATAAACCAGTCTTCTGATACAAATCTCATTGACACACACAGCCTCTGTAACATGTTGTAGTTCCATATTTAAAATTCACCTCGAAAAGAAGTCCTTAGCACTGCTGGGAAGGTCCGGCGGGATTTCTTGACTAGTTTCCTTCGAGACAATTGACAGCAACACTTGCGCTGCCGCATACACGTCTTGCACTTTGGTTTGTCTGTAAGTTAATTATACAACAAAAATGTTACAAGACTACAGGGTAGGTTACTTTTGACACAAGCTTCAATCCGTTCAAATTATTCTAATAAGACATAGCAATATTTCTCGTATCCTTTCTATGATAAAAATCTACAAAAGTTTCATTTTAAAATTCTACTTAATATTATGTACATGTCGGAGAAAGACCATTCTACTCGACATCATCATTAGTGGTTACGTGTTCAGTGGGCGTCATTTGGGTATAATGCAAACACAAACAAAGTACTTAAGGTTTACACACTATTTATTCAAGGTATCACAATATTCACACACATACAAGTTAGTTTAACATCTACATGGATGGCCTCAAACTCTTGAGAAAGAGCAGCGAGTTCAAGGCACCAAACTTATTATAACCGCCGTATAAATTCTCTGCAGAGATCCAACTCGATCAATGCCCACCAAAACATAAACAATGCCTCGCAAAAACTGTCATTGTCAACACCTCTCAGAAAAAAAGATATAGATGGCGCCTCGACCCCACTCGAGACAAATGCTCGGCTCTGATTGGTCGTTACTTAAATAATCAAATTAATAACTTCTATTACATTAGCAAGGTTTTTAAGCTAAAGAAAGATTTAAGAAATCAAATAAAATAAAATTAGGAATTTTATAAATTTACAAGTAATTAAAATATAAACAATGTCATGCAAACAACAATCAACCCGATCCATAGCTTCCTCCGACATATACATGAAAATGTCATCAGCCATGTTGGTTACACAGCAAATTTAGGAATTTTCCATTTCTCGCAACAAATGGAATAGCATGAAATAATAATTTTTAAATTAACTTTTCATATACGTACATTTAATTAAAATTGTCTATGTTCCTTGAAATAATCTTGTTTAGAATTAATATGACACAGTGAAACTTCTTTCTATTTCTTTATTAAATGTCATTTCTGAATCGTGATCATTGTTTCTGCTATAAAAATGCAATACTGTCGTAAGCCTTACAGCATTGCACAGCCGATGAGTTCGATTAGGTAAAATTATAACTAAATAATATAAAAATAATGAATATACTTGGTTAAATTGACAAATAAATTGTACAGAACGTGTCAATCCAATCGTGTATTAGTAATAAGTTTTAATATTTTATAAGTTTTAATTTGTATCACTAACATTAGTTTTATTTGTTTATTTTTACTGTTTAGAATTTGCACACCTGAAAAGGTGAATATGGATCGATCAGAATGCCCCGTAAAACCAATAACTAACCCACATTCGTGCAAACAAATGATTCTCATTGTAGTCATCAAAACACTCACCTATCACAATAGCTGTCCCCGTCTACAATCTCACACAGCCGCGAGTCCAGACTGGCGCCGACCAGCTTCACCGCCCCGCTGTCCTCCATGAACACGTTCTCGCTCCTCACGTCCCTGTGCAACACGCCCGCACCGTGCAGCTCGCTCAGCGCACTGAACACCGCCAGCCCCACTTGCCTCAGCATCCGCAACGCTTCGAGCTTGTCACCGAACGTCCTACACTTGTTGTGAATATACTTCAGCGACACGCCGAGCACGAAATCCCTCAACAGATACATGACCTGCTCGCCCCGTCTGTTCGTCTCTTCGCTCAGTTGCCTGTCGATGTACGGGATCAGATTGGGGTGTTTGAGGCGGCATACCGCTTTGAGGTCCTGCCGGAGGGAGTTGAGCTGGCGGTTCCGGGTCTGGAAGTCCGAGACGGGCGGTAGACACCATTTCTTGCAGATGATTTGATGTCCGTCGTCGTCGATTGCTAGGTAGGTTGTGGACCCGTTCGGTGAGTGGCCTGGAAGATGTAATGGAATGCACATATTAATTTAGTAAATTTAAATAGCTGGGTGATAGCCCAGTGGCTTAGAATTCGACCTCGAACCGAGGGGTCCGGGTTCGAATCCCAGTGGCACAAACCAATGACTTTGTAATAAAAGTTATGTGCGATTTATAAAATGAAATATCACCTGCTGTTAGGGTGAAGGAAAACATCGTGAGGAAACCTGCATGCCTGAGAGTTCACAAAAAAAATGTTCTCAAAGGCATGTGAAGTCCACAAACCCGCAGGAGGAGACCCGACCCTGTAGTGGGTCATTAATGGGTACTGACAATCAAATAAGACAAACAAAAAAAATATTAAGCATATAAACTACTAATACATCCTTTGGTATTTATTTCTACAGCAATCACAACTTACTATTTTAAGAACTAGCATGCACTTAATGTGTATTGCTTTAGTTAATATTTGCTTTAGTTCCACATCAAATCTTAGTAACATACCAGTAAATATCAATAGCTTTACAAAAGTTTGATACCAGGCTATATTTCAAAGCAATATAAAATCACTATGCATTTTGTAGCATCCTGTAACTATTTATACACTTATGTACTTATTTTAGTCATCCTGTATTATCATATTGGATTGATTCAGTGTTACTGTTTTATACGCTTAGTGTGTGTTAGGCCTCATAATTTATAAATAAATAAATACATTTTTTTGCAACTACCCTAGTCCTCAAGAGGTGTGTTACCTACATCAATGTCCATAAAACTTTCTTCCATTGGAACTCAGGTGGCTTGCATGTCAAATTTTTTAAACCTTTTGTAGTTCACTACTGGACGTGGGCTTTCCCTAATCAACGCCACTTCGCCTGGTCCCGGGCCGTTGGAATCCAACAGTTTATTGCTATATTCTTTAAGTCATCAGTCCACCTGGTCGGAGGGTGGCCCGTACACGTGTGCCACTATATCCTTTGTTGCCAATGCTGGCCCTTTTTTCCTAACAAAAAAATAAATGATACTCACCTATACAGTTTCCAACATAGAGCTTCTTATTGTTCCTCGTATAGCGGAACACCTGCCTCCCTTTGCCGTCACACGTGCACGCCACGTCGGCACCGCGACTCCGCAGTATCTTCTTGGCTGGGGATAGCTTGTCATCTGAATAGCTGGAATGATATATAACATGAATCAAATGTCAATAAAGTTTATTTACACAAACACCGGTTGATCAGCGTATTCATCGTTCCAGGGATGCAAATAACAATATTGTGATATTGTTTTGCAAGTATTATACGAGCGAACAATTTATCTTGTTGTGAATTATTTTATTGGGGGGAAAAAGGTATCTAAGAAATCCCGATTATTATCGCCATTCATCGTTTGACGCTGGCAATGACCATCATCCGTCTACTTACTAGAGCAGCTTGGTCCCCATGTCCGTCGTCCGGGGAGATCTCCTGGGGCACGCAGGACAGCCGCACCTGCCGCCCCCCACTCCGCAGCGCCTCTTGGCGACGCTGGATCTCATCTTTCATCTTTTGACGCTAGCAATGACCATAATTCGTCTGACTTACTAGAGCAGTTTGGGGGCGTCCCCATGTCCGTCGTCCGGGGAGATCTCCTGGGGCACGCTGGACAGCCGCACCCGCCGCCCCCCACTCCGCAGCGCCTCTTGGCGACGCTGGATCTCGTCTTTCATCTTTTGACGCTGGAGAAGTTAACAAAAACAAGTTGTCTGTAACCTATTAATGATCCACTACTCATCCCCTCAGTCCCCTCTCATAATGAGAAGGATGTAGGTTGTAGTCCCACATGCTGGCCTAATGCGCGTTGGTGGACTTCACATGCCTTTGAGAACGTTTTTTTGTGAACTCTCAGGCATACAGGTTTCCACACGGTGTTTTCCTTCACAGTTACAAGTGATATTTAATTTTATAAACCACACATAATTTTTTATGAAAGTTATTGGTGCGTGCCACTGGGATTCGTGCCGCCTGGATCCATCGAGTATGAGATATGTCTAAACCTTTTTTATGTATGTATGTTCAACAATTCTCCGCCAATTGTGGACAGATATAAATTTAAAACAGAATATTTAATATTTAACTGATTGGCATCCAAGAGACGGTAAAAGGAACAGGGGTGGTCAGGTCAAGAGATGGGAGGATGACTTGAGGCAGACAGCGGGTCCACTCTGGTTGAGAGTGGCCAGAGATAGAGTCCATTGGAAGGAGTTGGAGGAGGCCTATGCCAATAGGCACACCGAGCTTAGGGATCTCTTATAATTTCATCATTATTCAAACCTGTTATTGTATTGCTTAATAGTCTAATTTCTGGAAATAAAAGGCTTATTATCTGCACATTCACAGATCCAAGAAAATTGGACCTGGGCAGTAAGCTTGCGTGGGGACACAGGTCCAACACGTAGAGGCCTTTTGACACAATTTAATGTTGTGATGGGGTACATATGACGGATACCATCCTCGGCCGCACAATCTATCTAAAAGATTGTTCCGAAGATGGTCCCCGCCATATGGACAGGAACTATAGAAAGGAATAGAAAAATTTCCTGGAACTATTGTGATGGGATATAGAGGGACTGGTAGATGGGTAGATGGGCTATTGCGGACTATGGGGTCACTTGCCGTTTAGATAATTAGAAGAATAATCTAACGTTAGGCAGGTGGTGACTCGCCGCCCACTTATTATTATTTAATATTTAACTAGTGTACAATTTTCAAATGGTCCCAAAAGAAGTAAACAGGCAGAAGCGCCAACTGATCGTAAGCAGCCACCGTTGTCTTTTGAAAGACGCAAAACCAAGTCGCCAGTACTTTGCCATCTTTGAAGAAGAGCCCTTTATGCCTTTTTGAAGAACCCCATAGTACTGTGATAATACTTGTACATAAATACTACTAAATAAACAGAAATATACCTCTTCATTCTCCTTCTCCAGCAGCTGATGTATCTTCAGTTTCTCCATCTCAGTTTGCTGCTTGACCATCTCTTCGTAGCAGGAGAGGGTTGGCTTGTTGTGCTTGTGGAGAAATTGCTGGAATTGCCATACAAAACAAAATGTAGGGCAAATATATAAATAAATAACGCTTCACACTCATAGCCCCACACAAGGATTCCCTGTGTCGTGGGTGCCATGGACACACACCAGACAAGAACACAACACACCCAGACCAGAAACAGAAATTCAAATTAATCATTCAAATGTCTGCTCTGCTGGGAATCAAACCTAGGACCCTCCGTGCAGTGCACCTGTGTTTTATCACTGCGCCACATGGGTCGTCATGCTGTCATGGTGTCATGCGATAAAATAAATGTTATTACTAGGGCAAATATATGCAGAGACAAAAGTTATCAAGACAATTTGGTGTGTACCAAAGTATAGCGTCTAGCATCTTAATTTTCATACTTTAAATCATTTGTAAGTGCTTTGGCACAAACTCCAGTGTAATTAAAAGATTTTGCTATCTATTGAAAACATAATGGAAAATTCACTCTGTCACAGCTCAAGTCAAATGTCCTGCATAGGATTACCAATACACTTCACATAAAAAAGTAAACGAGTTTCAGTTATCGAACACTGAATCTTACAGGTACTAACTCTTAAAACCATTGATATATTATGCAAATGGACCCATACATTTATTTGTTTCTTCTATATTATACAAATGGACCCATACACTTATTTGTTTCTTCTATATTATGCAAATGGACCCATACACTTATTTGTTTCTTCTATATTATGCAAATGGACCCATACACTTATTTGTTTCTTCTATATTATGCAAATGGACCCATACACTTATTTGTTTCTTCTATATTATGCAAATGGACCCATACACTTATTTGTTTCTTCTATATTATGCAAATGGACCCATACACTTATTTGTTTCTTCTATATTATGCAAATGGACCCATACACTTATTTGTTTCTTCTATATTATGCAAATGGACCCATACACTTATTTGTTTCTTCTATATTATGCAAATGGACCCATACACTTATTTGTTTCTTCTATATTATTTTCGGGATGTGAGAACTAAGCCCTACATCCTTCTCATTGTGAAAGGAGACAAGACCCTGCAGTGGGTCATTAATTAATTAATTAATTTAAAAGACATTTATATTGCAAAAAATCACAGGTTTTTCTTAACCGAAAGCGTTTACAATGTTTGTACATATCTTTCGACGGTTCTGCGAAATACAACAGGTGTTCGATGAAAAAAGTGCAGACTTGGATCGCAAGCCAGAACGCCATTCAGCAGTGTCAGTGCACGACCAAGTGGTGATTCTGTCACCGTCGCCAACCTGCAATCGGGTACAGCAAAAAGGGCTACTCCCTGGACATGAGTGTACTTTGGGTTTAATGGGTTGAAGACAAGATTTTCGGAATATACCTGCACATGCTGAGCCAACTGAAAAATCATGACTTCACCGCATAACTCCACCGCCATTCTCTCCAGCTCAAACAACAATTTGGTGACATTCTCATTTGATATTCCATGTAACTTGTTGATTGATATCACTGGGGGCCTAGAAAAATAATAAAAATGCAAGTTTAGTTTAGCAAATGTTTTTAGGTTATGAGAGTAACAATTCTCCACTTTTCTTGTTCTCTAGTGTTGGCTAGTGATGTCCAAGAACCACCCGCCACTGCCTTAATTTCGTTGATCATTAAAAATATCACATACTTATCTGGATAGCTGTGGCAACATTTAAACTGGACGGTGGCTGAGCAGTGGTTCCCTTGTGAGTTGTGCAAGGGATACAGTGTTATGGACACATCTAGAGGTCTGAACTCATTCCAGACCGCTTTCCGACGATTGTCCCTCACCGCATCGCAGTAGATAGCCTGGAATTCACATCAAAGTTTCTGTTTGTAGCGGCGCGATACCTACAGTAATATGATATGTATATAGCGCCTCACATGAAATGCTGACCACGCATGACGACGCAAGTAGCGGCAGCGAATGTTGTAAAAACAGAACACATCACACGCTTCACACTGAACCGGCCAATCGGAAGACATATCCTCAAACGTGCTATCAAACTTCCATAGAATCTCTGCATGTATACAAATGGTCTTAAGTTAACATACGGACAGCGGTGTCCAGGTAGGGGACCTGCGGGGAGATCTCCCCTTTTCCTACAAATTGTTATGTCAGAACAAACAAAACAAATACAAATTTAGGAATCAGCGCCCTGAAACTTTGGTTATCAGGTTGAAAAAGTTTTGTAAACAGAATTATCTACCTGTAATGCGACCATTTCATTATTTTGACGCTCCTCGGGTGTTTCATCACACATCTTGAGAGCGTTGTTATAACACTTTTAAACTCATTATTCAAAAAATACAAAAAATGCACTTTATTTAGTTTTAAAAATAGGAAAATATACAATACACTAAATTTAACTCGCTGGTTGATCAAAATATGTCAGTGACTGATTTGACAGTGATACTGTTGACACGCCGGTCGCCGACCGCCTTATGTGTACTGTAGTGTTTGTGGTATATATATACACTGTCTCGGGCGCGCGCCACACGGAACGTCACTTACGTCAGACTGAGACTGACTAGGTGACGTTCATTTTCATTGACGGTATAAAAGCATAGTGTTCAATAACTCTATGGGTCAGTATTACGAGAGCCGAGGGCGAGAGTGGACGTAACGTTGCTGTGTTGCGTGTGTGAACGAGCCAGTGATATTAGTACCTACCTAATAGACGGGGCCACTTTACACGGGGAGTGAACTTATTACTTAGCACTAGTAATACAGTAATACTACCTTAGTATTAATAACAACCAAAATTATTGATTTACACAGCTGATGAGTATGACTATGAGGAATTACATTAAAAATAAAGGTGACAGCACTCCTGTTGTCTTATTATACTCCTGTTGTATTTATATACTTATATAACTATATACCCCTGATTTAAATACACGGTACTTGTTTGGTTATTGAGTGGGTGATTTAAGATATTAATTCATTTGTTTTTTGTTTCAGGTCCTTTGCCTTTAAGCTCCTAAAACAATTTATTTAATGCAGTTTACTATCGATGAATGACAATTTTTGGATTTTATTTGGATTTTATCAGGTTTGTGATAAAAGTAAATGTTAAAATTTTAAATGATGTTTTAACGGTGTCTCTCCGACTGGTGAAGGTTGGCAATCAGCTTGCTAAAGTCGTCTTTACGTTTAAATCATTAAATAAGTAAAAACACCGTTGTTACTTTAGACTTTTATTACCTACTTAACAATTTATAAAACAAACTTCAGGATATTCCAGTTTAGTTGTCACCAATTTTTGGAATATTGGTTGCATAATCTCGTCACCCCATCTGTGAACTTGTGAAAAGTAGGTGGATGGCACGAACTGAAAATGAAATATCAGTATTACAGAACATGGATGTTAAAAAGATGTTATATTCGAGGATATAACACTTAAACGTCGTCCAGTGCCCCGAGCATGAAAAATATCGTCAAAGTATTCGTATAGTTAACGTATGCCATTAGCGTCAAGCGTCAGATAGACTGACATATACCTATTTTTTTTTAATTTTAAACGAGCAATTCTTGTATATATATATGTATGTATATAATCTGGATCTAGGAAACGGCTCCAACGATTTCCATGAAATTTGGTATTTAAGGAGTTTCGGGGGCAATAAATTTACCTAGCTAGGTTTCATTTTTAAAAAACCTTTGAGAACCTGTTTTTAATCGTGTTTTCGAACATTCGAACAATATAAATTTGCACCATCTAACGCCATCTATGCATACAACAATATAACTAAATTATGATTTACCGACGCAGCAACACTACAGCTACTTGACTTAGATGGCGTTGTTATTCAGCACTAAATATGTAAATATTTTCCCCAATAATCATCATTTACAAAATTAAAATACCGAGCAAAGGTCGGTCATCCAGGTTCTATACCTATAACATACTAATGAATCATGCTCACGGCAATGTATATTGAGCCTTATGAGGGTGGCGGTATGATTCTTCAGCAGCTAGATACTGACCCTTCTTGATAAGACTTCAGTGATGTTATTGGCTGGCAGGTACGTCATCATGACTGACCCTGGCCGGAAATTGCTGTTACTCACAGTAGTGGTAATTTCTCCGCTGGTGTAATTCTTCACAATCTGTAAGGAGACATGAACAGCCGATTATTGAATTATAGTTAAAATAATGTCTTTAATTTGAAGGTTATCGTTCTTGAAATTGGTACCTACCTACCATTTTTTAAGATATCTATAAAATTACAATAAATATAAATAGCTAGCTGACCCCGCAAACATTGTTTTGCCAAGTTATCGAGCGTTAAAAATCGACTATTAAAAAATAGGGGTTGGTGATAGAAAGGTGAAAATTTAGGGTTATATGTATTTTTTAATGCCATATTATTAAAAAATAAAAATAAAAAAAATTCATTATAATTTCATTATAATTTAGTGGCAGTAAAAATTTAATGATCTCGCGCTTTAATTTATGGTGAGTTAGAGGATATATATTTATTTTACTATTTATCTTGTTATATAGTGGTGCAGACTGGTACGCATATTGATCTTTAACAAATTTTAGGTATAACTACAACCCCTTTATGTCGCACTATTGGGTTTGAGTCTCTCCCCACAACAGGTGGACAACCTGGAGCTGTTCCCCTCGGTGTGGTGTGGTGGGCTAGCGGCCTACTACGTGTCGATGTTTTCAAACCGCCCGTAGGGTTTCCGACAAGGCCGTTCGGTATACAGCATGCGGGGAGTCCCCGCATGCATTATACCGACCGTGCTATCGACCAATGAAATTCATCAGTCGGTATACAGCTTGCTTGCGGGTCTTGAGTCAAATATTTCATACGTGTGCTTGTTGGATTAGAAGGACAGGCCCTGTGGCACGCATTCCGGAAATCTCCCGCACGCCGCATGCGGACCCTATCGACTAGTGAAATTGCGCCATTAAGTAGACGACTCTGTCTGAACTGAACCAAAAGGCAAAATGAAAAATACTAACCTCACAGATATAGTCTATCAAAAGGTATGTGAAGACGCCGGTGTGCCGGTGCTGGGTGCCGTCCAATTCTTCGAAGAACACATCGAACCCAATGTCGACGTCTCTCAAGTTCAGTGTGCCACGCACTGTGCTGAACGTGTCAATGGTGGTGTTCCTAGTCCGAGTTGTGAACAAACTAGTGATGCCAGAGACGTCGATCCTCTGGATGGAGATCATGAAACCGTTCATATATGTCACGTTGCCCGCGACATGCCAGTCATACATGTATTCGCTGTAACCAATAGAAATGTTCATCAAAGTAACGAAAAATGTTTATCGAAGACGGGGATAATGAAATGCGTTCAATTACCCGCCGAGAGATGGCGCCACGTGTATCCTAAATCACGCTATCGAAGTTTTCTACATTTGTGACACGAATACAACGAGATAACGTATTCGCAGCACTGCCCCAAGCATAATCACCTCGCCTGGCCATAAAATTCTTTTAATGAAACGCCTATACATATTGTAGGTATTTACAGTTGAAATTGATTTCAGTTCAACTTTAACAAAATTAATCTTTACTAATATTTTAAACAAGGGGAAGGCGACGCCTGCCGTGTCGTCCAGTAAATCAATAAATTCAAACTTTTTCAGTATTTCTTGGTGTTTCATTTAATCACTTAACACTTACTTTATTACTGTAGTTGCATTGTCCAATTGAAAATTACTCCAACCTTTTTTTTCCAGCTCGTATACAAACTCTTGTACGGTGTTCATGAAGTAATCATGGAAACCTTTCAGTCGTGCACGGGACACTGAAAAACGGGAGAAAAAGATTTTATAGCTACTTATCTAACTACGCAGGGCCGGATTTAGGGGAGGGCAACCAGGGCTACAGCCCCGGGGCCTCCACAAAATAGGGGCCCCCACAATAGACTTCGGAAAAAAAATTAAATTAAGACTAACACTAGTATACAACTTTTCCTTTCATATTTTTTTTGTGTTTTACCTTTACCTACAGTACTTTGTACAACCATGATTACATTAAATATTAACAGAAATTAGAATATATTTGTTCACTTCAATTAGGCAATCAGTAAAATATCAAAATAAAAATATCAAAATATCAAGGGCCCTGATAAGCACTTGCAATTTATTATTATTATTTATTCGAAAACTCAACTGAAAAAAAATATTGATTTTATTTGGAAAATAATTTGGGACCAAGGGGCCTCCACTCCTTTGTTGCCCCGAGGCTTCCAGACTTCTAAATCCGGCCCTGTAACTACGTACTATTATAAATGCAAAAGTGTGTGTCGATGACGTGCTTTGCTACTCATGAGGACTAAGATGTTCGCTTCAAAAGTATCTTCGGAACTATTGTTGCTTGTTGCCCACAGAGACACAAGACATGAAGAACTTGCTGCCTTACGACGGCTTAAGAAGCTGACGGTAAAGTAGCAGGGCGAGTTATTATCTGTATACTTTAGAAAAAAAGAAAAATAATACATTAAGGTATCTATCTACTATCTACAGACTGAATTTTGCGTTTGAACGTTTGCGTCGCTTGAGAAACTGCGCGTTGAAGCTGTGATCGGCTGCAGCTCTAGCCCTATCACGCACACAATATAATAATATCATATTTGTGTGTAAATAGTTTCCGTTTCAATTAATATGAACAAGACTCACCCCATGTTTGCCCGGAAACAGTCAAAACGAACGCAAAAAATATGCCAAAGGTCTTCATAGCTTTTGCCATCACAAACAATATACCACAATACCTTTAATGAGTTTGGGATTATTTGTTATTGATAATTTAACAAAAATGCTATTTTATTATCGATAAGTGTTGGATAAGATAGGGAACCAGTAGATCCACTATCGTGAACTTCAATCAGGAGATAGGTTTATTAGCAACTATAGATTTCAAAGTAGTTGAAGCAATCGAACACGTGCATCAGATCCTTGTCTGAAGATCAATGCTTCATAAAGGATTTCCATGGATACTGCAGTTTGATTGCATTCATAATAATAATAACCAAATGGGCACAGCATCCTATCTCAAAAAGAATCAAGGGTAGGGTTGTAAAATGCGTTGCATCAACTAGTCTAAAATAGTCGCCTTTAAGGTGACGTTCAAACATCAGATAGCGCTGACTTTTAGTCACTACTTTCTTCGATTTCTACGACACTCGGAAAGATATTTAAAGCTGATCTTAATTACTTAGGTTTCGTGTTCCAAATTTATTCAGATATATCAGATAGTACTCATTTCCGTAGAATGAAAGAACAAAGATATGGCAAATCATTTATTTTACGTAACAGGGCAGTTGTAACAAATCCTAGGGAATGGAATTTCGGTGGTGACCAGCCTGTAGGCGATTGGCTGGAAAATTTCCGTACCCCAGCTTTGGATGGCAACAGTGGTGCTGTTCCAGTCATACTGAAAAGAAAATTGCATTATTATGACGACTTGAGTGGCGCAGTGGTTAAGACACCGGTGCTTTGCGCGGAGGATCCTAGGTTCGATTCCCAGCGGAGCGGAGATTTGAATGATGAGTTTGAATTTATGTTCTTGATCTGCGTATGTGTGTTTCCCGGTCTACAGGGGATTAGATGAACCTCAAAAAGTAGTAGGCCTAAGGTATTGTACCAAATTTCATTTCATACTTTTCTCAAACTTTTTTGATGTCGGTTTAATTTTTTAAAATTATTTTTTCGTAATTTTTACTTTTAAGTCTATATCACGGAAACTTCTGGGCCGATTTTGATGAAGCTTTTATCATTCCTTAAGTTGGACAAAATGCAAGCATACAAAAAAAGAACGAACGCGATCTGTCGATTAGTTTCGGAGATATGCAAGGACAAACATTTACGTACATACATAATTAATTATGTATGTTATACATAATTAATTATGTATAACATACATACATTCATACACACATGAAATGTGGTATTCTTGTTTGGAAGCCATAGACCAGCATAATAATGTAAAAGTTGTGCAGTTCTGAGAATATACGTGTCGAATTGATAACCTACTTTTTTGAAGTCGGTAAAAATACTTACAAGAGCACCAAATGTCTGACTGTGCTTGGTGTCTGGCAGAATGCTGATGTCATTAGTTGTCCTGGGTACTGTCCCGAAAACAGTGACCTGTAGTTCATCCGTTTTCTTCATATCCATTATAACCTGAGAACATTATTGAAATGATGATATTACGATATTGTATTGGTAGCTCAAGGATAGTTGCTAGTACCCTTATTCTGAGTTTTAGCAAGAGGAGCCTTTACCCTAATCCAGTTTGGTAATAACAGTATCTAACGTAAAGCTACATTTTTCTCACTGCCAGAGGAGACTTACCTACGATAGTTACATGCTTCTCACTGTAAGAGGAGCTCCTACCCGCAGTGTGCCATGACTGCAGGAAGGTATAGTAGATTGTGTAATTCTGAAAGCGCTTATTTGACTTGGCTCATGGCCGTTTCTGATTTAAAAGGGCCATTTAATAAGAGAACCTACCGTAAAATCAAACGTGAGCAACGGATGCGTGAACACGGCAGTGTATCTCTCGTTCTCAGTACCGAATCTCGCAAGCACGTCGAAGCCGAGGGTGACCGCGTGCATGCGCATAGCGCCTCGGACCTCCACCGTGGTGGTGTTGAGATCCCTGTCGAACCTCCACATTTGCTGCACCGTGTGGCTGACGATGTCCACCCACTGGATCGAGGCCACGAAGCCGTTCGTGTAATGAATTGAGCCGACCACATCTGTGCCTAGGACTCTTTCTCTGAAACAATAATGGCGGTTAAGATCAAGGGCCGCTACACACCGAGATGGCAGCGGCTGGCAGCGACGCGGTGAGCACTTTCAGTCTCAAATAATTTTAAATTTATGTAGGTACGTACTTTAAAGACAGTTTCGGTTAAAAAGTTAGAAAAGATTACAGAAAAAGGTAGGACAGAAGACGTCTTCAACCGATGCTGGTCTGCCATTCCAGTTTGAATCGACCCTTTAAAGAGTAAGGTTGTTTTCTGAATTCCTTTATTGAACAAATAGAAATAGATAAGTTGCTGTACGTAAAGATATTTACGGACGCTGATATTAAAGTTGCCAAGTCAGTCTGTCATGGGCCATTTAAGTGACTTCTAAGTGAAGTTCAAGTCTCCAATGCATACCATCTGTCGAGTTACTGGATTCAAAGCAAAATCTAGAAATTCTTGATGGTTTTTGAGTTTGAGTATCTTACCGTATCTCAGGAACCCAAGTCACAATCTACCATCCAGAATCGAAAAAAGTCTGTTATGAATGTCACGTGTATTTTTAACAAATATCTTCTAAATAAACTCAATTTAAATTAATAATTTGTAAATAACATCAAATTAAAATCTGATAAACTAAAATAATGAAAAAAACTAAAACTATGACAAATGGAAAACATCGCTGCGATGAGGAAGAGTGCCCAAGATACTAGCTGCATTGCCTCTCTGGACAGCTAATGAATAAAATAATGTTAATAATAATGTTATGAATTAAATTTTTTGAGAAATTAATTAGCTTACTCTAAATCAAGCATGATGTCGTTGACTTTCAGATTGCACCATTCCATTTCTTCCACCCTTCGCATAGTCTCCCCAATCACCGACACCATATAACTGGTATGGTCGACGAGACGAACATTGTTTACTGCGAAAGAAATGCCATTCTTAACTAAATCCAAAAAGAGAACTAGCAAATATCATCTCACATCAAAGAGATGTGGAATTTGGTGTATCACACTTTTAGAGCTCTGATTGGTGGAAATGTGTTTTCAAAGAGCCCATGAGGTGGTTCAAGTGATGACAACTGGAACCGATAGCTTGATAGCAATCAGTTCTGTTAGTAGGTATTTAATTTTCAAACATGCCCGGGAATAGACTTTTTCTATCCCACAAATAGTTCTGAAAAATGCTTCCATTCCTTAACTAAGAAAATAGGTACCTAACTTTATAACAAAAATCTACTTACCCATGTTACTGAAAACAATTGTCAGCACACCACACACTAAGATGGGAACGATTACAGTCTTCATTTTTTCACAAAGTTGACATAGCAATATATTTTATTGTTTGAAACACCCGCGGGGCTTGCTTGCGATTTCTGATAGGTACGCAAGTTTTAACACGTAATTGATAAGGTATCTAACGGAAGCTAGTGAGGGCTATACGAGTGTATGTGTGTTTTTTGCGCCTTGCAATAATAGGGTATTTCGCACCATACAAGGAAAAATCCAAAATTATGTAATATTGATAGATCTTGTTCAAAGCAAGTGAAAAATGGTGATTTCTGTTCTGAAAAATGTAGTATACATTTATTATTTCAATTTTAAAATTCAGGTTTGTTAATCTGTTTTTCAAATGTCAAAAACGCTATACGCCATGAAAGCTATCGGCGTGACGTCATTAGCAGTGTAAATAAACAATGGAGTCCTTGTTGACCTGTATTTTTTATTGATAATTTGCGATTTCTCAGTTTCCTTGAACACTGCCACGAGAAACCAACTCAGGCCTCAACAAGGCCCTCAGTGGCAGTCGTAAAGCAGCATGTTCTTCACACGTGTTTCGGAGGGAGAGAGAAAATAGCCGCAAACTTTACTAGAGACCAAAATTCTCATGAGTAGCAAAGCATCCGCACACTACCTACATACATAAAATTTCTTATCTCTTTGAGGTTGGATATAGGTGTCCATAGGTTGCGGTGACCTCTTAAACATCAGGTGGCCTAGTCCGATGGCTACTCAATTATTATAAAAATAGTATACCCGTAGTATTCAACTAGTTACCCAAGTGTTTGAAAGATAAGGTCTTTCACGATATGCACAGAGGACGCAATTAAAAATATTTAATTCTGTGCTATGTATGACATTTGAAATTTGGAATAGATTAATCCTTTATGGCGATAACTACATTGTAAGCGATAATGCTTATCGTTCATAATGACGTTACCTTTTAAGTGTTATAATAAATCATTTTTTAAATATTTATTTGCGTCGTGTTTAATGTTTGTTTACACTTAATTAACCAATTCTTCTACTTAAATAGTAGAAAAATTAAACAATTCTTCTATTTAAATAGTAGAAAAATTAACCAATTCTTCTACTTAAATAGTAGAAGAATTGGTTTGTGTACTCTCCAAATAAGGTTTTGGAATAGGCTGTTATCTCCCTGACGAGGTGTTCTGATTACGTCGTTTTGAAATTTTGTATACATGGCAGCGATGTAGAAAACTTCGATAGCGCGATTCAGGATCGTGGTGCCAACTCTTGTAAAGGCTGGATCCCTAAATATTTTTTTGATATTAATTTATCTAATTATTAATATAACAATCCCTTGTGTATGAAAGCGTATACGTATGAGAGGGATGTAGGCCGCCGTCCACCACGCTGGCCTACTGCGGGTTGGTGGACTTCACATGCCTCTGAGAACATTTTTTTATGAACTCTCAGGCATGCAGGTTTCCTCACGATGTTTTCCTTCACAGTAACAGCAGGTGATTTATAAATCTCACATAACTTTTATTACAAAGTCATTGGTGCGTGCCACTGGGATTCGAACCCGGACCCCTCGATTCGAGGTCGAATTCTAAGCCACTGGGCTATCACCGCTGCTTATTTATTTAATACATATTTATTTTATTTATTGCTATAGTAAACATGACGAGATAGTCTTATACGTCAGTGTAGTGGAACAATAGCTCCCTGTTATCACTTCACAGAGACATATCCGTGTTCAGGAAGGACGCGCCGAGTCAGGTCATTGTTGAACACAATTTGCATTAGAAAGCTTACTCTTGCACATTAATTAAGCTGAAGACTTACATACAATACGTAGTTAGTTGTTTAAAACCGACTCCAAAAAGGAGCTTTTCGATTTAACACGTGTCTACCTATGTACATATTATGTAACATTAAGGGAACTACATACTATTTCAGTATGTTAGTCTATTGCGGCTTCCAAACAAGTATACCAGATTTCATAGGTGTATTTACATACATACATACATACATTCCAGAGTTTGTTCCTTATTAATGACACTATCGAATGGTGTTGACTTTTCAAAAATCAGACGACGCAGTTTTAGTTTTCATCAAAATCGGTCCGCAGACTCCTTTCAGCATTTTCGATATTCCTCATAGTTTCTTCGGATTTCTCCGTCCACGCACACTCGAAAAATTCACGCTGTATACTACCTATTTAATTTGTCGTCGAACCTAACCTACTGCCATTTACTTGAAAGGGTGGAAACAAATCAGATTCTCCCCGGACCGTAATCTTGGCTGATCCACTCTGACGTGCTAAAATTACATTATATTTTATACAGGGTGGTTGTTTTATCTAATTCCGTTCTGACGACGTTATCCCGCATTAACCTGTCCACTGTCATGACAGCTCGGAAGGACAGCTGTCAAAATGTGTCGATTCCCGTAGTCCTCTGTCAGGTGGGATGTTTGTCACGAGCCTGGAATAGCTTGTGGTGCAAGTTACGAACCTTTTGTCACGCTACGTAGCTAAATATCCTAAGAGTGGTTTATGCCGCAAGTATAAGTGGTGTAAGTAAACTTTTTAGACGAAGTTTCTTTACGCGGCTTTAAGAATGGCAAACGTGTAAACTGGCAAAAATCATCGATTAAGGAAAAAGTGTTAAACAGCTGGGAAGGACTGTGTGTGTGTGTGTATGTGTGTGTGTGTGTGTGTACCTATAAATAAATTAAATTCTATGAAGGCACCTACCAATAGTATAGTCCTCAATTGCACTTTGGATTCGGTGACTGTCGTATGATGACAATGTTTCTGCATTATTAATCACATTAACTGATTGTATCATCATGATAATTATCTCCATATACGGTGCGCACTAATATTACTGGAGATTATTATCGTAGCTTTATAAGGCATGAGTTTTGCCCGTGACTGTGTCTACTAAGACTAATACTAACGAACAGCGATTCATTTTTATTACATGTATAGACTATCATACCCTTATCCGCTACCGCTTGTGCCTTGAACGACTTCAGTACACCTGAGCCACTCTGAATACTAATAAAGTTTTTGTGTTAACCCTTTCAAATGTAAAAGGGTCGGTGTAGCCGGGACCTTTAGCGCTAAAACTCTGCTTAGTGCGCTTTACGTGCTGGATTTGTTAGACTGTACACCTGCTATCGTATTAACGCAATACGGTTTGTACATTTATAAATAGAGAATCTTATATATTAAATTAAAAAGCGGTGATAGCCCAGTGGCTCAAAATTCGACCTCGAATCGAGGGGTCCGGGTTCGAATCCCAGTGGCACGCACCAATGACTGTAATAAAGTTATGTGCGCTTTATAAAATTAAATATCACCTGCTGTTACGGTGAAGGAAACCATCGTGAGGAAACCTGCCTGCCTGCCTGCCTGAGAGTTCAAAAAAAAATGTTCTCAAAGGCATGTGAAGTCCACCAACCCGCAGTAGTGTAGCGTGGTGGACGGCGGCCTACATCCCTCTCATTGTGAGAGGAGACCCGACCCTGTAGTGGGTCATTAATGGGTTACTGACATATATTAAATACGTGAAGTGAAAATTTTGAGTACAATCTATAGCTCACTTTGCGAACTGAGTAGTTTGAAATTTGGCACTGGGTTGCAAATTGTACCCAAAATTTTTGCTTTTCATACATGAACGCTTGCCTAGTGCGGGTTGGTAGACTTCACATACCTTAGAGAACATTTTTTTTTGTGAACTCTCAGGCATGCAGGTTCCCTCACGATGTTTTCCTTCACAATAACAGCAGATGATATTTAATTTTATAAAGTGCACATAACTTTTTACAGTCATTGTGAGGTTGAATTCTAAGCCACTGGACTATCACCGCTGTTTAACATTCTAACTATCAGTTGAAGTTTAAAAAAAATTGGACTTACTTGTCATTCCTATCACTCTTCCGTCCAAATAAATGCCACAAAGAACCAATGAAAAAATGGGTTTCTGTCAGCGTTTAAATTATTAAAGTGAACGAATGAGTGAGCGATAAATATCATTCAAATGTATGCGTCGGGCGTCGCTTAATCGCTCGAATTCAATTAAAAGTAGCGCAGCCTGTGAATATTTACTAGTTATTATGATCTACGGAGGGAATTTGAAGTAGAGATTTTTAAAAATGACTTCCACCCATGGAAGTCATTCGAGTTGATAATCTTATCTTAACAATTCATCTCAATTTAATAGTCTAGTGACTGGTGTGTTAATAAGATGGCGAAATGTATCTACATTTTTTTCTCTGCATAATATCTTATGGAAAAAGTAACGTCTGAGAACTATTAAAACGCAGTAACCTTTTATATTTCATCTTGGTTACTTATTTTAACATGTATTGCTTACTCAAGTTTTACATGCATTAAAATAGTTTAACCTGTAGGTATGTGACTTATAGGTAAGTAACGGCATCTTTGAATGTAGTTTGAAAATAAAATTTTAAATAATATCTTCGGCATGTGCAATATCATGTGTAGTATCTCTATCCCTATACAACACAGACGACACGCTTTTATTTATAGACTAGACTGTGCCCGCAGGGTAAGATGATGAGAGATAGAGAAGGATAAAAAGTATCCTATATATTAATCCAGGTTATGATCTATCTGTGTACCAAATTTCATCCAAATCTGTTCAGCCGTTTTTGCGTGAAAGACTAACAAACATCCATCCATACTCACAAACATTCGCATTTATAATAGTAATAGTAGGATTATATTAGTAGGATGTATTGCAATGAATCTACAATTCAGGCTTTTCAATTATCACTAGAATTCAGATCTCATTCACGTAAATAGCAATGGCACTTTTATGCCAGATGCCACTACTGTCTAGACCAGAGGTTCTTAAACTTTAGTCTTCGATTTCATGACGCTGTTTATTTTAAATTTGGTCTTAAGTTATCTAAATATTAGTCCTTTACAGATTATGTTTAAAGTCAAACGGGCTATAGTACTAACAATCCCTCTTTGATATGGGGAGAGATCCCTCACCATCAGTGGGACTGAAAGATCTGAGTATGAAAATGGTCTCTTCACACAACAAAACACAAACATCGCTATGTAAGACACTTTTTTCTAAATATTCGACTTTTTTATCATTAAAAGACACACACACATACTTGACAGTGATAAGCTACATCACAAGACGTCAAGACGCTCGTTTGTTTCTGAAGTATGTAAATAAAACACCAGACTGTGCCCGCGGCTTCGTCCGCGTAGATATAACAACTTGATCCAGAGAGGGATTCTCTGGATCCCTCTCTGGATCAAGTTCTTATATCTATCAAAGAAAACGTATCCTACATGTTAATCCAGGTTAAAATCTGCGTGCGTATAGTTGCCGTCACGAGTGGTGAGCACAACTTTCATTGGTCGGTTTGACATTGACTGCGCTGCGGTGCACGCGATTGGTTTGACAAACGTCAGTTCGTCAGTGTGCGTCGTCTATTGGTCCAGCGCGTTGTTTCGGCTGCTGTACATTGGCCGAAAGTGTACAATATCACTGATAATTACCACTGATAATCTGTGCTCACGACTCATGACGGTTACTATACCTACCAAATTTCATCCAAATCTGTTCACTCATTTTTGCTTGAATGAGTAACATATCCATCCTCAAAAAGTTTCACATTTACAAAAGTAAATGCCATATTTTTACACTTGTCAAAGATTGTTTAACATTGAAATGATTGTTTGCCAAGATTGTTTAACAAATTGGATAAGAGCAACGAAACGGACTAGTTATATCACCGACAGTAAGGCCACTTTGAGAAGCGCTGGTCTAGACGATTGCTGATACCAGACGCGGTAACTTCTGCCGTGGCTGTCATATCAAACGGCATTTTTATTTGTTTTCCATTTCCCATCGACGCCTTCATTTCCGAGTAAAGATATCGCCCCCATGAGTTTTTTGTTCTGTTTTGGCGGCGACAGAGTTGGAAATTAATTTAAATTTTCCAATACTTGCCGGATTTATTATTTTTTGTGCAAGTTAAGTATTACCTAATAGTGGATATAACTGGAATTCTCCGTTATTGGAGTGATCAAATAACTAATTTGGAGTTACTTCTTTTGCTTGATGGTTAATTAATATCGTCAGCTCTTCTACAATATGTCTGCCTATTTAATCAGGAAGAGGCTAGATATAAACCTATCATGGTCGTGTTAACAATCATAAAACTTTATTACCTTTTCTCTTACAAAATTTAATACATCCCGAAATTAAATTTCATTAACATCCAAGCGACAATATAATTTAATTAATATTTTAATATAGATCTAATTAATTCCGTTTGCCAAATTATCATTAGGACTAATTAAAACACGTGTACCGCCCCTACGTTAATAATTAATACAAGAAAATTTCCCGTGAGCACATTGAATACGTTTTAGGAATTAATTTCGGAAGTAGGTACAACCCCTATTGTTCGGAATTTATTTTAATTTAGAAGGCGTATAATCTTATTGTACTATTATTAGAAATTTTCTGGTATAAGGCCTATTAGCTAACAAAACCGACCGATCAACCAACCATTACGACAAAATTGAACACAGGGCTTTGTCCAAAATGAAATAGGTACCTACACATGACACGCGACTAATGAATTGCAGATGTTAATTTTTTTAATATCTATTTTACTTAATTCCTATTTACTTCTTGTTTATTTGTTCTTTATTTGTACCTATTCGCAAGTATCGGTCATGGTCATGTTAGTTGACTCTAATGAGTAATCTGGCCTGATCTTTAGGATATCCTATAATAGAAAATACATAAGTAATCCAGTAAGTACCTATACATAATTCAAATTTCCTTTTCAAGATTATAAATACGGAAAATTTATTCAAAATCAAAATCAACATTCGCTTAACCAACAATCGAAATGCAATCTGTAGCAGAACGTGAGCAGAACTAATCAAAAACGGTCGAGCCCTCAGCACCTTCATCACGACAATCAAATTTTTCACCACGACACACATTCAAGTTTAAACCGCACCGTTTTGTGTATGACAGTTCCATAATAGAATGGTTTTTGATCAGACGGAACAAACTGTGGTGTTTCACCGAGACGGGCTGTGCGATAAGCGATAGGTAATGGTTACGAACATATTTCTAAATAAAAGTATTTCCAAGTAAAACTACTATAGCCAGACAAAAGTTAGGTAAAAGGTAAGGTTTGGTCTTTCTGTTGTAGGTACCTACCATGCAAAGCCAAATCGGTAAACCGAAAAAGCGATTGAAATATAAGTTTAGAATTTACTCTGGAGGGGAAGTAGGTACAGTCTGTAAGAGGTGGCTGCAACCATTAGTACTGAAATTTTTGGTCTACTTAACTAACTTAACCCATTCCCTGTCCCATGAGACACATGTGATTCATACCCTTTGTTTAACTATTGTGTCTATTTGCTGGACAGAACCTGTTAAAATAATATTTCCTAGGAACCTGGCTGGCTATAAAACTTAACAGTGAGAGTGACAAAAAAATTAATCAATAAAGTGAATGAAAATTATTTTATTTTCGCTATGATATTTGTCTGTTGGCAATAAAACAAGGTTTTTATTTATCCTCCCCTCAATCAAAGCGCCTTTATGATAAGAGATATTTAATTTTGTTCCACGTCGTGCTATTTCTGTTGTGTAGGCGTTGTAATCGAGTGGGTGGCCGAAATGCGAAAATTAATCAAAAAGTTAGAACTGAATTCGAATTCGAATGCTGTGAGTGGATTTTTTTTGTTTAAATTTCACAAGTGAGGTATTTACTGTAGGTATTCCCTGCGTTTTCCGTTATTCCATAAGTTTAGTGATGGATCATGGAGTTATTTGACGAAATGTTGATGCTCGTTATAGCATAAATCTTGGCATACATTTTCATTTTCGCAACATGAAATTGCCTTCTTAAAAACCAATCTCTCATCTCAAAGCGTGTTGAGAGCTATCTGAAACATTTTCCCATTTTATCCTGACCGCAGCGTAAATTCTTTTGAGAGCTGAAAAAATGTTGAAAGTTTTCTTTTTATTTTCCGCCCCATCTCCAGTGACTATGCAATTACCGATAAGATGCAGCGAAAGCGGGAGGTTCGCCGTCATAAATCAGTTGGTCGTTTATTGAAACGCCCTTGCCGCTCACCACTTGGGATCATCTCGTAGGTACCGGTTGCGGGTATCGCAATATTGGTTTGCTTTTCAAAACATTTAAAACGTTATCAATTTTGTGGGTTGAGATATTGAAGTTAATAGTGTACAGGCGCCTTATGTTTTTGCATTGCAACGTGGAGTTAAAAGTAAATTTTTGTGCTATAAAAATATAGTTAAGTATGCCTGATATTTTTTAAAGCGAAGTGAATGTAGGAAATAAGGTAGGAAATCGTGGACGCTATAGACAAGTATTGATATTATTGCAAGAAAACATTTTATCAAGTAGGTAGGTACCTAATTGTTTCTGTTAAGCCTTTATTCATTACTAGCTGACCCCGCAAACGTTGTTTTGCTATACAAGTTATTAAGTTTTAGTAAGGATCCCTAATCTTTTCTAGAAATAAATACAGCCTCTGTTACTCAGGCTGAATGAAGCTTTCCAATGGTGAAAGAAATTTTGAAGTATTTGTAGTTTTTGAGTTTATTCATTACAAACATACACACAAAATTACAAATGTTTCCTCTTTATAATAGTGTAGATGTAGATGTAGATTTGAGCGGATAGACAAGCTATATTTAGACATCAAGTCTATCAAGGCCTTGACTTGAAAACTAAAGATTGTTGAATTTGAAATGTTGAATAATCAATAATTTTTCTTTTTAACTGTACACTGGCTAGTGTATATTTAGCTAAAACCATGTCCTTTGAAGACGATAAAAGGTGTATAAAAGGTATACGAGATTCAGATAATATGCACCATGCTGTCCCAGGTCATTGCCCCCGAATAATTATAGATATCAACCCCCACAAACCGTTCCGTGTTATATTATTTCTTGCTTCCGCCGCTTCCGCCCCTAAGACGAACCCTCCCCCACCAGAGAGGGTAGATCTTGATATAAGTTTACACGAATAATCCCATTGACAATAATGGAATAAATTAGCTAAATTTTACAAATTACTCGCTTTAAATACAAATTGAGTTTCCTGAAGCTTTTTGGAGAAGCAATTTGGATAATGTGTTGGTACCTATTAGTTAAGCTTAATATTTGGTACCTATAGGTACGTAAAAATTGTCTGAGTTGTAGTTGAGCGGCAATAATCTGCTACCTAATATAATTTTGTGTAGCTACTTGATCAACTGGAGCGTGCCATACTTTTTAAAATACTTTTTTGTTCGAATCTCTTCTATGTATATTCTTGTCGGTTTTCAAACCGCCCATAGGGCCTCCGACAAGATTGAACGACTGCTATCGTATAAATAAAACAACTGGGACCGTCGGCTTAACGCACAAAGCACGGAAGCGCGCATGTAAATCGTCAATTGTGGTCACCAACCCAGGTACTGACCGCGCCCGACGTTGTTTAACTATTTCGATCGCTTGTGATCTACTCAAGCGGGGTTATGCTTCACATGCGCTACGCCCTTAGGTTATGGCATTCCCAAACATTTAATTCGCCACTAGCGGTCACCCTTCCACACTGTCCGCGTCCGATGTCACTTCTTAGGTAACTTTTTCTATCGCTTGCGATCTACTCAAGTAGCGGGGTTATTCACACGTGTTACACCCTTATGGTATTCCAAACATTTAATTTTGTTTCTCATACACCCATTACATAATGATGTGCAGAACAATACAAGCAGGCAGTTGCGTGCAATGTGAACAATGCCGATCATGTTGAGGTGTAGCGTCAAACAGTAGGCTCCTGTCGATGCCTGCAATTCCTGTCTGCAGAGTAATGCGCCCTGCATAGTGTTGAGTGTACAGGGTGAGGCTGAATTAACTGTTAGCAACTAAGTCTTTTTTTAATGTATTGAAGAACTCGCAATTAAGGACAGTAATGTGTTCGCATAGTGTTGGGTGTACAGGGTGAATGGTAACCCTGAATTATTTTTAGGAACTATTTATGCATTAGAACAAGGATGGAAGCAATAACAGAACAGAACAGAACAGTTTTTCTTTTTGTTTCTTTATCAGTTTGTCAATTGCAATGAAATTTGGCAAAGAAAGATCTTTTAGGTGATCACGGTCTGGGAACTTGGCTCTGATTACGTCATGTTAGAAATTTGTATATATGCCAGCGATGTAGAAAACTTCAATAGCGTGATTCAGGATACCCGTGGCGCCATCTCTTGACGAGAGCCGGAAGTCGCCATAGATATTTGCATCACTGTCGCTTTTCTTTAAAGATTTTAGAATCAAAACTAGAAAAGTTTGAATTAAGTTATCTCGATTTATAATCAAATATCGATAATCTAGATCTTTGTTCGTATCGACGTTGGTCGTCTTAGCAACCTCGTAAGTACGTATGCGAGCTTCATGAAAAGGAATAACAAGAACATAACTTTTTTGTACTTACCTACAACTACAACTACAAGTTATAACACCACTGCAGTACTTAAAATACCCAAAACCATTATTTTTCTGAACCCCCTATATAAATGGATATTCTATCTGTAGTAATACACAGGGTGTTCTAGGCACTACTGCACGTCAACATACCATGCCTCGATGCATTCCCTGCGATGGTTTACGCACCAAGTTTATCGTGCGCTAATAAATTCTTGGCTGAAGTTTATTAGTGTGATCTTTGGGGTTACTATGTCGAAGTGAGATGAGATAATAATCATATGTACTTATGTATATAACGATTTTAGCCTATAATGTGTACTAATACAGAAAGCCTATGGTGTGGAAAGGTTCCCAAATGACAACGTCATCTTGGCAACAGGAATACAGGATACCTACCATAGAAAACAGAATCCTACCTTCTAAGCAGATGGACTAATGAAGAAAACAATAGGAAGCTATTGGATTCAGAATACCGAGAGCTAAGCTGGCGGTTACTACGGAAAACTTATCATGGCCTAATTACAAATCACAAGAAAGGAGAATAATTGTGCGATTACTACGTATTCTTTTTATCCTAGTCATAGTAGGAAGCATAGAAAACAGAATTCTGTTTTCTATAGTAGGAAGTAACCGTCTAATTATGACGTAAAATGGATTGTACTTGTTCAAATTGGAAAAATATTTTCCCCATAGATCAATGGGATCAAACTCTTCCATCTTTTGTTAATTTCTATTCCCTTAGTGAAGTTTTGTTTCATAATCAAACAAAACCAAGTTTTATCCGGTATTCCATCGCATATTTGTCATCGTAGTATTAATTAGAGGTAGATATTTACGGTTTGGATCAAATACATCGGTTAAGATAATCATGCGAAATATCCCAGTAATTCCGGATTCCGTGTCAAAATACCGAAACCACGTGCCAATAGGCAGACAGCCGCAAGCGATCGAAATTCCAAGACAAACGTCGGAGGCCCGGGACGCTGACGTCATCTCTGAGTCGCGGGTAAATGAAATTCGTCACTTAATAATAGCACTGAAATGTTTGCGTCGCTCTAACTTGACATGGAGAGACTGGGAATAATGATCGTTAATTGAATGTTAAGGGTCATTGGCGAGCGGTGATAGCCCAGTGGCTTAGAATTCGACCTCGAATCGAGGGGTCCGGGTTCGAATCCCAGTGGCACGCACCAATGACTTTGTAAAAAAGTTATGTGCGATTTATGAAATTAGATAGCACCTAAAGTTACGGTGAAGGAAAACATCGTGAGGAAACCTGCGTGCCTGAGAGTTCACAAAAAAAAAAGTTCTCAAAGGCATGTGAAGTCCACCAACCCGCAGTAGTGGTGCGTGGTGGACGGCGGCCTACATCCCTCTCATTGTGAGAGGAGACCCGACCCTGTAGTGGGTCATTAATGGGTTAAAACAAACAAACAATTGAATGTTAAGAGTTTAGATATTAATGTACCTACTATAGTTAGACGAAGTTAGTACTTGGAACATAAGCAGTGACAAAGTTTAGGTTAGATAGATCATTTGAATATAGATAAATAAAGTAACGACTAACGCCTCACACTCATAGCCCCACACTAAGATTCCCTGTGTCGTGGGTCCTAGATATGAACACACTAAGACAAGAACACAACACACCCGGACCAGAAATAAAAATTCAAATTTATCATTCAAATCTCTGCTCTGCTGTGAATCGAACCCAGGATTTTTAGATGAAGTTAGTACCGGATATTATTATGGTTCAATACCTGTGAAAAGACCATTAATTTATTAGATATTTTAAGTAAGAACGTAATACAAATTAATTGAAGATAATCGTGTGAAATATCCCAGTAATTCGAACCAAACCACGTGCCAATATACAGACAGTCGCAAGCGATCGAAATTCCAAGACAAACGTCTGAAGCCCGGGCTTGAGGTCGCTAAGCCGCGGGTAATCAAATCCGTCACTTAATTACGCAAAGGAGCAGATTGCGGGCGGAATATGTGCGTCATACGACCAAATATAGTAATTTTAGTATGGTACAGAACTCAAATTATCTGAAGAAAATTTAGGTGGCTGAGCCATAACAGCTCGTCTGGGGCGATGCTTAAAAAAATCCAAGAAAACATCTAAGGCCCGGGACGCTGAGGTACTCGTATATAAGTCTTGGGTAATCAATTCCGTCACTTAATTAAGCAAAGGAGTAGATTGCGGGCGGAATATGTGCGTCATACGACCAAATATAGTAATTTTAGTATGGTACAGAACTCAAATTATCTGAAGAAAATTTAGGTGGCTGAGCCATAACAGCTCGTCTGGGGCGATGCTTAAAAAAATCCAAGAAAACATCTAAGGCCCGGGACGCTGAGGTACTCGTATATAAGTCTTGGGTAATCAATTCCGTCACTTAATTAAGCAAAGGAGTAGATTGTGGCGGGAATATTAGCTCCACGCTATATTGACAAGGAGTGACAAGGATGACGGGAAGACTGAACATAGCTCTTGATATCTGAAAGGATGTTGTAAATTTTATCTACTGCAAATAATATTCCTTACCACATAAGCGACAATGTTTTAAGACTAAGTTTATTCGACGGGGCAGATATTATATTATCCTTATAATTATGTATCTGATTTATCGAATTCTCTAATTTTTTGTAATCTATCATAATTATTAAAATTTATCAGTAAAAGATTCATTGCTATCTTATCAAACTCACAACAAATATTACGTGTCTCTTGTTATATGGGCTATAATAATATTTAGCTTCTCCCTGTACTAACACGTGGTTTTACGTTACTGGCATACAAATATTATGATTAATTGCGTCATTGCTAACCGCCGCCGTTAAAATTTGCCGTGGTGCAAACAACTTATGAAATCTATCTTTGGAAGGGACGACGCGAAGATTAGCCCTTCGAAATATTGTAGAAATCTAAACCTCAACATGATATACCTGCAATGAAGAGACAAAATAAATAAACAAAACTTAAAACTTTTCCTCAAATCCTCATTTTACAACACACCGACTTCATTCCAAGGGTTCCATCGTAAAAAATGACACTTGCCAAATCTTCAGCACTTGACACTTATAAATTGACACCCTAACCTAACCCATGTGTCACCTGACAGACTCCGAACAAACCCAAACAAACCTCAGCAATCGATTACAACCCTTCTTACATTCAAAGACTTGTATAAAATGACCTCCAAATTTTTTTTCTGTCAACGCGAAAGTAAAATACCGAGGTGTCAACGTAGACTGGTTGTTTAAAATTTAAAGATGTTTACTCTGTCTGTATACATTGCTCCCCTCATAAAGAGGAGTCCGTGATTTCCCGTCACCTTTCCCCCGAGAGTTCCCGATTATTTATGGCTTAAATTTTAAAGCGTTGTAAACTTTGGTGTTTAATGTCAGGGACTCAAGAAGTTACTCGTATATAATATAAACTGTGAGTTTAGAGTGAAAAGCATTACGTAATACGATGACACAACAGATGGTGCGAAGAAATATGGAAGTTTATATATTGTCAAGGAAACGCGTCGCGAAAGAAGTAACTTTATACACAGTGCTGAATTAAAAACAGATAAATATCCAACTTTTGCTATGGAATCAAAAGTCGGCTATTAGAAGATACTCATTAACATAAAAAAATCCAGAGATTTGCTTTTTACAATACTAGCTGACCCTGCAAACGTTGTTTTGCCATATAAGTTATGGAACGTTAAAAAATGACTATTAAAAGTAGGGGTTGGTGATAGAAGGGTGAAAATTTAGGGTTGTATGTATTTTTTGATGCCACATTATTGAAAAATAAAAATAAAAAAATTGTCCAACAATAAAATAAATATGTTAGGTGTGAACAACCCTTATCGCTTGCATGAAAAATAGACAGGTAGCCGATTCTCAGACCTACTGAATATGCATATAAGATTTCATAAAAATCGGTCTTCAAGCCGTTTTGGAGTAAACCTGTGCCCTGAGAATTTTATATATAGGAATAAAGAAAAGGCTGTATGTCGTTGCTCTTAGTACTTGGGTAATATTAAAAATTTTTGTACATTTCAACATAGTGAAATGTCCATGCTAGGTTTTGTCTGAATTTATTGGTGCATTCTACTTCAAAATCATATTACTGGCCTTATTACAGTGTCTTCATTATACTAACATACAATTTTTAGTATATAATATAACCAAGCAGTTTCTAAACTGGCGCGTTTTTGCTATTGAAGCAAATTTTTTTCTATGGAGCAATCTTTGTCCTCGAACGTTCATACGTTATAAAGGGGTGGTTATTTTTGTTAATTATACATATTTCTTTAATTCAAGCTTAGAATTAGTTTCAGTATAATTATGACTCTTCAATCTTGGATTAATATTAAAATAAATTAAGAAAGCAATAAATTACGTTAAGGTAAATACGCGTCCATAAATTGTTTCAAATTTGTTATTCTATTTTGTAACGACAAAAATTGGTAGATTTCGCAATAATTAACTGGCAACACTACGTTTTTATGAACAGCCAATCAGGCAGCATCAAGAGTGACATTCGGTCATTTTGTGCGGCGTGAGTTTTTTGAGTTGCTGTGGCTTCAATGTTTGGTGTATTTTTTCAACTTTTTAATATTCCATTTGTGGGCTGGATTATTACTTACACGGTAAGTTGTTTTTGAACCATATGGCTATTTTATTATTGTATATTTATTTCTTAAACTAAAGTGTAAACGACATTTGGAAGCAAGAAGCTTTTTTGTACTTAGTGTACTTTACATGTTAAGGTTATTTCAACACGTGATTTATTTTCTTTTTTGTGACGATTTGTCACATTTTTTGTAATGTTACAAAAATGAGTTTACAAAAAGAAGTAAGGGTGCTGTCATAGTACGATGACAAGTTCAGTCGCATTTGAGTGGCTATTTTTAAGGGTTATGTGCCAAGAAGGTAAAAACGGGACCCTATTACTGAGAATCCACTGTCAGTCTGTCCGTCTGTCACCACTTCCACTCCCTTTTTATTCATATCATCCTTCACACAATCCATTCATCTTTTCCTAGGTTTTCTTCTTCCCTTCCATCCATCAACATTCATATTCATCGCTCTTTTGGTAAGTAATGTGGGTATCTTCTCTCCTCAGATTTTTTAGATATGTACCTAAGCAATAATGCGTTGTCAAATGTTTCATAAAATATATTTTGTTTTAGACAAAATACTGCTGACACCCCCTGAAAGACAGTGCAGGTACAGAAAAAGGCTTAAAGAAAATAACCCAGAGAAATACGAAGAAATCCGAAAAAATATCTAGAAAGAATAAAGAGAAAATATGTAAAAATATTAAAATTATCGGAAAGCGAAAAAAATAAAAGAAGAAGAAATTGGAGAAGGCTAATAAAATATCAGAAACAGGAAAACAAAGAAAACGAAACTAAAACTCGATCAAAAAGATATTATTTACGTCAGTACTATAAATTAAAAAAGATTAATAAAACACAAAGAGAAACTAGAAATTCAATTAAATTAAATAAAAAATTAAGTAACTATACTGTTTTGTTTTTGTTTCTTTTTGGTAACTGTACAAATTTTTTTAACTTTACCCACTTACTACGAGGGCCCTAAAATTGCTATGTTTGATACTCTTGAAGACAAGGTGACAATAAAAAGTAACACATAGATAAAACATTGGACATTTTCGAAAATAAAAAAGTTAGCGTGAACTGTTTTCGACAGGCATAATATAGTCCCACCCTACCGAGCCTTTGCAAATAATTTTATCTTTGATAGATTTTCAGAACCCCGCTACCGAGTTTTCCTCAATTTTTTTCCTTGTGCAATCAAAGACTTTTATTCTGAGTCACGGGGTTTATAATATTTTTTTTATTTTTTTATTAAGCAAAAAGGAGGGACACTCATTACTATACCCTCCATATGATCACGAATGTCAGTTTAATACTTTTTAGAATGTGATTTTAAGTAGTCGGGTTTAGTTGCTGTTAACTTAATTGCTGTTTTTAATGTATAAAACGCAAATAATCAAGAAAGTCATTGGGATCTTATTTATTGATTTTAAATTAAATGATTCATTTCTCTAACAACTTTTCGTTCACTATCTTTTATTTTCTATCTTGAGGTCGTTAACTACTTTGATTTTCTCCTGCTTGATATTGCTTTCTTCTTGCTTTACTTGTTTAGTTTTTTTATTTTCCTCGACAGGTTTTTGTTCAATATTTTCTTTTTTGATTTCTTTGACTACTTTGCTTTCTTTGACAGGTTCCTGTGTAACTACTTTTTCTTGTTTATTGTTATCATTAGGCTTTTTTACGTCTTTCAGAGGTGTTGGTTTTGCTTAACTGTCATCTTTGGCCACATTGACTGGTTTGTTTTCTTTAATAGCCTCCTGTTTTTTGTCTTCTTTTATAACTCCATCCACCTTTTTATTTTTAGCAGGTTGTTCTTTATTTTCTTGTTTCTTTACATCATCAGCTTTTTTGTTTTCTTTTACTGGCTCTGGTATTTTCTCCGCTTTATCAATAATTTTATTTTCATGGCTTGGAGCTTGCGTTTTGGTTTTGGTATTCTCATAAACAATATTTGGTTTGTCTGCATCTTTTACGTTCTCTATTACTACTTTCTCTGCGGTCTTTACCACGTCATTTTCTTTTTGCCTAGTCACAACCTCAACCTTTTTTACCGCTTCTACCTTAGGTGGCACTGGTGCTGTAGGGTTCCAGTAATACTTTTCATATATTCTGTTCCAGAAATTGTACTCATCAACAAACAAGTTCTTTTTAATAGATTGCTTTCTGCCAATATGTAAATAATATTGATTTTCATTTGTATATGGCACCCATCTGTAGTTTACTATTAAACTTTCATATGCTGTTGGGTCTCTGTAAATTAAAAGTGAAATTAATGTTAATAAAATATAGAAGGAAATTCTTTAACAAAGACTTAAAAAATTAAAAAGTAGCTTTGCTACGCTCGTCATGCTCGACTTTAGATGACTTTACTTACTGTACTGGCCTACTTATCTCTATTTAATTGTCCTTAGATTTACCTACGTAGGTCTAATAAATGTTACAAATATTGTGCTTGTTGTTATTAATAATGTTTTTTATTTGAACTTACCCAAATTTAACAAAATCTGTCCACATGGTTGTCATTCGCTCTCTCATATCTAAATCTTTGTAGCTGTTAGTCCATCCAAAGAAGTCTAAAAGATACGCCGTCTGGTCTCGATGACTTGCCCCTTTGATTTTATCTGCATAGTTGTGCTGCATGTTCAATTTTCCAACGTAACTAAATTCATAAAAATATATCGGACCTTTAGAACTTGCTGCATGAAGCCTCAATGACTTCATTATCGAATATTTAAACATTGCAGCGGAGAAGTAATCAACGTAACCCTGTAATTGTTCGTGGGTTACTTCATTTCCCTTAAAGTACCGCTGTTTGATTTCTTTAATCAAAGCTTGTTTAGATGCTTCGCTATCGAAAGCCAGATCTGCTGGCAAGAAGGGAGCAAAATCTTCAGTCATTTGATCTCTCCATTCACCAAACTTGATCGTCCGACTTATGCCTTCCATGTTCGAAAAACCAGTGAGTATAGGGATCTTTTTATTTCCACCTTTTTTAAAAATATCGGTGGGCGATTCCGTTAAGAATGGTTCGATTCCCTCGTGAACATTTTCGACGCAAGGCGCAAATCCAAAAGTACTATTGGGCAAGAAAAAGTTTAGACTTTTTGCAGTCAGATTACTAATTGGTGCTTCTAGGTAAAATTCAGTAAGCTCATCCAAGCTTTTACTTCCGTTGTATCCCATGGAATATGCTAGATTTGTTGCTGTAGCTATAGGATCTCTGTTGATAGCGAACGGCGATAAAGCTGATCCACTTTCGAGGATAAGTTGGTTGATTAAGCCATCTGTTGTTTTTGACAGGGTTAATAATTCCGCCATTGCTGCCCCAACACTATAGCCTGCCAAAGTTACTTTGTTCGGGTCACCACCAAACGCCTTAATGTTCTTCTTGATCCATCTTAAAGCAGCCACTTGATCTTTTAGCCCAGCGTTACCAGGTATCTCCTTATTTCCCAAGCAAGCAAAACCGATCGCGCCCAATCTGTAATTGAAACTAATGACAATAACGTCATGTCTAGCTAAGAAATTGAATCTTGCCATGTTCCCGTTACCACCGGAGAAGGCTCCACTGTGTATGTAGATGACAACTGGTACTAAATTATTTTCGGATGCTACTTCGGGTACCAATAGGTTTATTACTAGGCAGTCATCTTCACCATTTAGCACAAAGTCTTCATCATCGTCAGTGAAGTAGGATTGATAACAAACCAAGTTCTTGTTGTTGGCTACAAATGCATCTTTCCATGGTTTTACGGGTCGCGGAGCCTAAAATTTAACGATATTATTTTCTTAACAGGATAGACATTAGTAAGAGTTAAAAAAGTTTTAGTAATGGTAGGTAGAACTCTGACTTAGTCGCTGTGAAGTAATCATTTCTCTATCGGTTGAAGAACTGTTGTTTCGAAAGTTAAACTAAAAGCCATTATTTTATTTCTCTGAAGTGGAAACATATATTTGAATCCTCTGATTATATTTTGGATTTATTGTCTTTATTCACTACAGTGGTATCTACACTCTTGATACCATGTTACATTAAAAACAACGTGTTCATACAATATTCTTGGCATGTAAACCAAATCTAAAACTACAGCAGCCAAATAAGATTACCTATCTTTAAAAACTGACATAAAAATCATAGTATCATTAGGTAAACATAATTTATAATCACTTACCTGAAACCTATCCCTGCCTGTTGGTGCTTCAGCATATGGAATCCCAAAGAACTCGTAGTAATCCCCATCCCAATACTTGGTTCCTACTACCGCACCATCTTTAGTAATGACCGTTCTCGTTTTAGGTTCATCATCCTTTCTCGCAAGAACTGAATTTAAAAATGCAAAAAATATTATCAACCGCCACATGTCAACTCCCGTTCATAAAAGAAATCGGAATTCGAGATACGTGTTGCTTATCAAAGTGTGTAATTGATAATTGTCGATAATTTTAGGACTCTGACAGTTTTATAAGTAGGAATAGATTCAGATTGTTGTAAACTGTACGCATTTTTATTAGTTATTGAATTTCATTCATCTAACGTTTGTAATATGCCTATTTTGTAAGTACAGTCACTAAATAATAATTATAGTAAAGATGTGGTTTTATGGAAGTTTGATAATAGAATGAATATATTATTATAGTGCAATATGCATGCCGTTCAATCAGTATATATAAATTGTACCTGATACTAAATAAAAGCTTTCAGTTTGAGTTTTTGTTCGTAACGTCAAATTTGGCTAACAGCAAAACACTAAACAATGACGCAGTTGTTTTTTTTTTTATATCTTCTGAAGAGTAAACGAAGTTCGCAATAGTAACAACAGCTTTATACCTACTTGACATAGTATAAAATTTGACTAAGTGTAATACCTACAAAAAAAAATGACAGCAGATTTTTAGAACATTTTCCAAAGACAAAACGAAGTCAGAAAGGATCGCAGCTGTTTACTGGACATAGTGGAACCCGAAGTTGATAGAAACAAAACCAATGTCAGTACCCATTAATGACTCACTACAGGGTCGGGTCTCCTCTCACAATGAGAAGGATGTAGGCCTTAGTCCACCACGCTGGCCTACTGCGGGTTGGTAAACAAAACCAATATTTAACATTAACATTTCCATCACAAACACTCTACAGAAAGTAGGTATTGTGAGGCACTGAGGCAGCTACAAGACATGTTTTATGCACAGCTCTACACGGAAACCTACTAAGCAGAATATATTCAGCGCAAACAGCATTCGACTTTATACTAGTCGTTCCTAGAAAATGCTCGACCTTTTTGCGTCAAATAGAGCGAAAGGAGTAACAGTTGTTACCTGTTGTTACGTTTTTGAAGGAAGTTAAACGAGGACAGTTTTAAAATTGGATACTACGAATGCAGGAAGGGAGCTTATTTTTATGTAGTTTTGACACACTTTCAAATAGTAAAAATGCATTGTTATTGTATGAAATTTGAGTATTAATTTAATAAACAAACAGAGTCCGATTCCTAGGTAGGCATATTGATTTTTCAATAATCCAATGATTTGAGACTTGGGTTTTTTAGAAGTTACTCGTATGTTATTGAAGGCGTAGAATATTGGTATACGTCACAATCACCTTTTCTCTATAGTTGTACTTATAAATAAATAAATAAATAACGCTTCACACTCATAGCCCCACACTAGGATTCCCTGTGTCGTGGGCGCCATGGACACACACAAGACAAGAACACACACACCCAGACCAGAAACAGAAATTAAACTCATCATTCAAATGTCTGCTCTGCTGGGAATCGAACCCAGGACCCTCCGCGCAGCGCACCGATGTCTTAACCACTGCGCCACTCAGATCGTCGTCGACTTATACTGGGATTTTATGGAACTACACACTATACGATCGTCTGGATATTAACGTATGCAGTAAGGCGTCCCCACATGGTGTGTGTGAGGTTCGTATTACCATAAGTTATCCAGAGGCCGGTCGTACACGTTTATACTTTCAGATCAACCCATAACGTGTTTAGTTTCAGAATATAATAAAGAGACAGGTGTATCGTATCACAAGCATATTTTAATGTCAGTAACCCATTAATGACCCACTACAGGGTCGGGTCTCCTCTCACAACGAGAAGGATGTAGGCCGCCATCCACCACGCACCACTACTGCGGGTTGGTGGACTTCACATGCCTTTGAGAACATTTTTTTTGTGAACTCTCAGGCGTGCAGGTTTCCTCACGATGTTTTCCTTCACCGTAACAGCAGATGATATTTAATTTTATAAATCGCACATAACTTTTTTACAAAGTCATTGATGCGTGCCACTGGGATTCGAACCCGGAGCCCTCGATTCGAGGTCGAATTCTAAGCCACTGGGCTATCACCGCTGTACTGGGCTATCACCGCTGTGCTGGGCTATCACCGCTGTACTGGGCTATCACCGCTGTGCAGCATCTTTTACCAGTCTCCATTTGTTTCTATTCGGCCACTTGGCGTAATGATAATAATATTTTTATGTGACTCTTGTCGGCGTGCGCAAGCCACAAATGCTGTATTTATTTCTATTTTATTCCACCTGATTGTTTACGGCACTTTATATAGAAATATCTCGTCTACCGCTGTTATTTTAGTGTCAGGGGAAATTGAAGAAGGTGCTGTTAGGTTAACTTACGCCACTTTACAGTAAAAAAAGTCAATAAAAGCAATGGACACAAGATTTTTGTAGCACATAAAAGTTGTCTAATCCCGTGTTCTAATTGCCATGTTGCACGCAAAAGATGTCGTACGACACAGCATTGCATACATTTTGTTGCAGAAAGACAAAGTTTAAACACAGGGTTCAATTAAAGTGTTTCAGTTTGGTGACAAAGTCTTAGCTTACATAAAACACATTATTATAAAAGTTTCTCAATTTGAATCAAATTAAAATACAAGTAATAAGTAATACCTAAATTGGTAGGAAACAAGTCATGCATCAAATTAATTGAATTAATCGAAAAAAAAATCAAATTAAGGTAATACTCGATTATAATAATAATAACGCACATTTCTTTTATAGCAAAGACATACATGGAACTCTGCTCTCAACACACGTTGCTCGCTCTGCCGCAAGTCAACACTAATTTGATTCCTTCTCCGCTACAAAACCAACACGCGAATGCTTTCACGTTGCTAAAGGATTTCATTCCTGTTTCACCTTATTTTGAAAGTAAACAGTTTCTGCTGAGTATGAGATAGTGCACAAAATAAATTTTATTTTCTATTATCAGAATTTTATTAAAACAATTTTATTGAATTTTTAAAATTAATTTTTAAAATTCAATAAAATTAGGTCTTTTATCTATCCATTGTGTACTGTAAGAGGCGTATTGATTGATTTTTTGCTGCATTATCAAAATATGTTCGTTACGTTATGATTTTCGTAAAAATGCAATGAAATGCGTTAAATTTTAAATCAAGAGACACTTTTATATTCAAATATTATGTATATTTAAGAATAAAATTTGTATAATATGCATGTGTAGGCGAATAACATACTCAAACAATTTCTCATAGAACTCTCAACAATCGTTGCTCGCTCTGCCGCAAGTCAAGACTAATTTGATTCGTTCTCCGCAGCAAGAACGACATGCGAATGCTTTCACGTTGCTAAAGGATTTCATTCCTGCTTCACCTTATTTTGCAAGTAAACTTTTTACTGGTTTGGTATGAGATATTGATACGAAAAATAAAAGAGATAGCCGCTTTGTATATTATACTAGCTGATCCGGCAGGCTTCGCTCTGCCAATTAATTTGACTAAATATCCAAAGTTTTTTTAAGTCACAAACTTTTAGTAAGGATCCCTAATCTTTTCTAGCAATAAATATAGCCTATGTTACTCAGTCTGAATGTAGCTTTCCAATGGTGAAAGAATTTTTGAAATCGGCACAGTATTTTTTGCATTACAAACATATATACAAAAATACAAATTTTTCCTTGTTATAATATTAGTGTAGAATGAGTGGTAATCTTTATGTGGTTGACAAAATGCAAAAATGAAATATTCCACAGGTCCGCGTAGATTGTGGACCTTGGTCCAAAGAGGGATAAAAAGTATGTGTTAATCCAGGTTCTGATCTATCTCTGTACCAAATTTCATCCAAATCTGTTCAGCCATTTTTGCGTGAAAGAGTAACAAACATCCATCCATACTCACAAACATTCGCATTTATAACAGTAATAATAATTAATTATAAGATATAGTAGGATGCTGAATACACAGACAATATTCAGTACTGTTTGATTTTGAAGATGTTGGTCAATAGCAAAGTCCGTGGAAACAATAAAAAAGTAAGCTAGCAAGTCTAGCGGTAAAACACATTTACAAAAATTTCGTTCCTACAGAGATTTTGGTTCAGTCAAAAAATATGTTATTTGCCCAATGAAAAACGACCGGGGTTCGTGCCAAATGTATTTCAGAGTTACGTAATGCCTATAATTAAAAAATATATCCGAGTGTCTAGTCGAAATTTATTCGAAGCGCTTCTAATTGGTCGAAACGGTAATTTCCCGAAGGATGAGCTGGTCTAAGTCAAAAGAAACCAGGGATTTTCAGCGTGCCTCTTTACTTTAAAATAGTAAATTTTCTTTAACTTAAAATGTTTTTTAAAATCATAAGTATTTTTGGCCAACTTTACGCTGCACTCTTCATTTTTACAGAAAAGTGAGTTTACTTACAAAAAAACACCAGATCTGAGCCTGAAGCATGATCTGTTCCTGAAGTAATCGTATCGAGCTGTCATTGGTGGGGAAACGGGCTAGCCAACCAGTGTCGGATGTTTTCAAACCCCCCACAGTGCCTCCGACAATGTTTAACGACTGCTATCGTATCGATAACAACCAACACCGACGGCTTTACGTGCCCTCCGAAGCACGGAAGCGCGCACTAATATTCGCCATCCGGATACTGACCGCGCCCGACGTTGACAACTTTTTCGATTGCTTGCGATCTACTCTCTACAAAGGCATTGTTTGTTGGATGAGATCTCCCATAGGGATGGTGATGGTGATGGTCCCCTGACAGTTTAATACTTGCACCAACCGCGACGCATCGTTCCGCCCAACGGTACAGTTCTCAGTCTGGTTGAATTATGTGCTAATGCGTTCTTGTAATGGCTGCTTGTGATTACGATTAGCCGATTCTTCTCCTTAATTACTGCCGCCCGAAACCTAGATGGACCTGTTCTACTGTTGATTAAATGCGAGAATTTTCAGCAAATAAGCTAACTTGAAATAAATAAAGCAGTAATGAATAAATAAAAGCAGTGCATGCCACCAATGTATGTGTCAGCTGTAAATATTATAGTAGTAACACTTGTCTCTTCTTTAGTGAGTAATAACCCCTCAGTAAGTAATACAGTATAGTAGTCGACTCGAGTTGTGAGCACAATTTTTATTGGTCGGTTTGACGTTGACCGCGCTATTAGCTCACGCGATTGGTTCGTCAGGCTGTTTACGTCGTCTATTGGTTTAGTGCTATTTCTTCGACTTCGATCACAATTATGCTCATCATATATGCTCACGAATTGTAACGACGTTTACTGTATTATTTAAGATTGAGAGGATTGAAATAGAATAGTCGTCACACGTTTCTATTTCTACCGTTCTACGTATAACTTCTACCCTTGATAGCATCTCGCTGGTGGTGAAGCAAGGGCTTTACTCCAGTGTATCTTTCAGACGCTGAACTAATTAGACGTAGAAATGGAGTTACGGGATTAAGGGCATTAGAGACTGATGAATTTGGGAGGGTCTGAAATATTAGCCTGTTTCGGCTGTAAAAGTGAAAAATTTTGGTTTATTTTTATAACTTGAGGTCAAAACTTTTTAGGATATGATTCAGGTTACAAGGTTCTTATCGAAGGCTTGTAGAAAAATCAAGGTGTTTAAGGAATGAAATTAATATAATATTAAAATAACCGACTTCAATAGCATGATATTTTCGGAGTTTGTTAAGTTGATTTGTTTGGCGAAGAGAAGTTTTCAAGGCGTGTTCCGAGCAAATGAAATAAACCACTAAGGAATAATTGAATTTTTAGAGATTATTACGTGATCCCGTTACATTACGAAACTCTATTCTTATTATTTAGTTCATTTCTGCATGCTTGAGCGTTCACAAAATAAAAATGGTCTCAAAGCATTTTTTTTACCAACCCGCATTAGGCCAGCGTGACTAAGGCCTACATCCTTCTCTATCCATTGTAAGAGGAGTCATTGGGCAGTGGGTCATTCATGAGATACTGACACTTTTATCCAAAGAAAGTATTCAGGTTTTCTCTTAAGAACTTTCTTACACTAACTGCAAACGATTATTCCAGAATCCAATTACACAGTTCCCGTAAATATCTTGCAGTCGCCACTGCAGGAGCATTAAGCGCTGCATTTGTTTTAAAGATCGTTAGTTCAACGAGGGTGTCAGATAGATTTATGGAATAGAAATAGGAAAAAGAGTGGCCTATACGTTCTCTTCCTAGAACAGCGTGGCTGTTTTCCTTTCTTTGTTTCTTTTCTTTCAGCCATTTTTCGGGTCATCAGCTCACCTGGTTAGGGAGACTGTGTTCCTTTCGTCAAGACGTGATCGCCGTACCTCCTGGTCTTTCGTCCTCATCAGTTGTAGGTTCTGCGAACAATGTGGCCAGCCCATTTCCACATTAATTTGCAAACTTTAACTGAAGGCTGAAATATAAGCTATCACTATCAATGGCTAAAATAGTTGCCTTTTATATGTATCGCTATGACAATCGCCTACGGAAACAACATTTTTGTCCCTCAATGGCTATAGAGCTTACATGATTTGGCTTCATATTACCAGAAATTCGGGAAAATTCTTGGAATATTCTTCCAAAACGAGCAACGTCACCGTCTTTTCCAACCAATTCGAGCAACTTCCACTTCAAGCCTTTCAACTACTTTCAGGGAATCCAACGCTGCACCATTCAATCGTTTCAAAGGCGCCAAATATTCCGGCATCTCAGAGCTGTTTGATTCGACAAATTGCATCTTTTGTTGATGCTCTCCATAACTGTTGATAGCTGCTATTTGTCGTATTTCTGTTCAACAATTCGTCTATCTTGACTTGGTACGGACTTATGGTACCTAAGCGAGCGACAGGTTTTTGTGACCAATTTTCTCCTGCCAAAACATTTGTAGAATGCTTCGGCCGCGCTCAAAATGGACGCGATCACGTATGAATTCAAATTCCCATACGTTCGCTTAAGAGAGTAGAACTAAGAAGCCTGGTGATCTTCAGCTGCTACTCCTTGGGTAGGTTGAGCAGTGGCAGCCTTCAACGTATTAATTAATAATTTTTGTTCAGCCTTCAAAGACAAAGACAAAACATTTATTTGCACAAATATAGGTATTTTTACGTATGCAAATATTGTAAGGAGATACAAACTAACAAATGAAAGTTAATAAATAACTTAATTACATTTAATACGATCATTTTCTTTTTATTTGTATTTGTTTGTTTCTTAAACACTGTTTTTCAAACACAGCTAGCTCTCTTGACTATCTTTTTATTGTTGAAGAATTTTGAATCTCTATGAATTGGTAGATAACAGTGTAGTAAGTTCGTTAAAAATAACTACATCTAGGTATGTTTCTTTTACATTTTTCGATAACAATACCTATACTCAAATAAATTGGAGAGCTATCTGAAGCTAGTAGAAATTCTATTGCAGTCGCAACAATTATTAAACAATGCATCTAGACTCCTAAACCTTTGTTTTGAATTAAGATCTTGTCTTACCTGTGGCCTGTAGCGATGCGCGAACAAAATAATTATCAATGACTCTTTGCGGCTGCAAAGTTTATAAACTGTTGTACCATAGCATAAATTTTACGTAATGTGTGTGTATAGTATGAAATATAAAAACCCATTTTTAAAAAGCTTCGGTTTGTTAGGTGTTTACAAAGTCGGTCTCTCTCTTGTCTCTCTCTTTATCACAATGTTATACTGTATTTTTATACAGCGTAGATATTTGAAACTTTCACAGAAAGTGATGGTTATTTTTTAATTATTAGATATAAGGCCTTGCCTGACATAACCAAATGACCAACCATCACGACAAAATTTAAACACGAGGAGTAATTGAAACTCTGTATGGAGCTCTCTTAACGGAAAACGCACTGACATCTAACAAAGGTGCGCGTGGCGTTGTCGTACGACTAATTTTTGCGAGCGACATGGCAATTAGGACAAGAGGTAAATCTTTTCCGAATTAAGTACAGCAGAACGTTCTTGCCCATTATTGAATGTCTTTTTATTACAACTCATCGCTTATCGCTTGCCATCTTTACGTGTAACAACGGTCTAACTTTGATCGCCAATTCAGTCCTTGTCCTGTAATATTAGTGTTCAGACGCAAAGTCTCGAAGGAAATAAACAGCAATTGGTTCCTTTGTGGCGTTTTCTTTGCGTTTATTCATACTAATATAATAAAAGAGTTGTCTTTCGTTCTTTCAATAACTATGGAGCAAGACTAGAGTTGGTGATTTAATTTGGACCACCGGAGTGGAGAATCTTGCATTTCATTTTCTTATTCGTATTGATAAGTGCATTCAATGAAAGATTTCAGAAGTAATGTGTATGTATAAGATGTTTTTATATTTTCATTTGTTTATTATGTTTTCATTTGTCTAAGGCCTTATTGGATGACATAACCGACCGACCAACTAACACGACAAATATTTAAACATAGGGTTGTGAAGATGAAGAAGCAGATAAGAAAGCGTGGGATTGAATAACTTCACTATAGGCTATTTTTATACACCATGTAACAATATTTATTTGTGAGCGGATGGCAATGGGGCGATATTGACACACACGATAGCTGTCACGTGTGTTCCTTTATTGGACCTAGCCATACTGCACTATAGACTAAGTTTTATTTACTTTTAAAAGAGTGCTGGGAGTTTTTTTCCGCCCGCTTTTTTCTCCCAGTCTACGTTTTGCCTGAGGGGCGATCAAAGCGGACGAATGTAGAATGTATCATTTATCTGTATGACTTTCATTAAATGTGCACAAATTGTACCTAATAATGAATAAAAGCTTTTGAGTTTGAGTTTATTTGTATGGCTTGGCTTATTTAAGCCCTTACCCTTTATAGAGCACAACAGAGGAGAGCGGGAGCATACTCCACCACGCTGCTCCAATGCGGATTTTTGTATACTAACCTTTAATGAATACAGAAATGTATAAAAGAAAAATATTTTCGGTAAATAGGGCATAGGGCTTTGTTAAAAAAAAAACAAAAAAAGAGATATCTCTCTGTGTATCTCGCCACACCACTGTTGTTAAGATGCGTCGGTTTTTACCCCAACCCCTTGAGAAGGGGTGAAAATAATTTAATGCTTATCTTTTGTACCATTCATGTTAACGCCTTGTCGTAAAGCTAATGACTTCTTTTGTCCGAAAAAAAATACCTACTAATTTTTTTAGGGGTAGTCGTTCTGTTTAGGTTCTGTGTTGTCAGCATGAACATTATCGTCAAAGTTTTCGTATAGTTAGCGTCAGTCATTAGTATGTCAGTCAGCCTGTCTTGACCTTCTTATACTAATGGCAGCTCGATACGATTATTATAATATGAAACCATGTAAGTTCTTGCTCGAGTCACTGATATATTTAACAGTGACTATAATTAACACATTAAATTTGGTGCGTGCTATTATGGAGTATTGATAGCCCAGTGGCTTAGAATTCTACCTCGAATCGCGGTGTCCGCGTTCGAATCCCAGTGGCACGCACCAATGACTTGGTAAAAAAGTTATGTGCGCTTTATAAAATTAAATATCACCTGCTGTTACGGTGAAGGAAAACATCGTGAGGAAACCTGCTTGTCTGAGAGTTCACAAAAAAAATGTTCTCAAAGGCATGTGAAGTCTACCAACCGGCAGTAGGCCAGCGTGGTGGACTAAGGCCTACATCCCTCATTGTGAGAGGAGACCCGACCCGTTAGTGGGTAATTAATGGGTTACTGATGACGACGACGACGACGATAGCCCAGTGGCTAAGAGTTCGGCTTCATACTCGAGGGGTCCGGGTTCGAATACCCGAAAAAAGTGCGCTTTACAAATTTAAATATCACTTACTGTAATGGTGAAGGAAAAATAAGAGTTCTCAAAATTAGATTTAGGTTTAGGTAGAAATATCATCATATTATAAAAAATAGCCCAGGAATTATCTATTATATAAGAAACAAACACAAACTGGCCAATCTTGTCCAAAGGTTAAAAGTGAATTACCGATAACAATAACAATCATTATGTATTGTGAATTCTTAGTGACGTCATAAGCACCGGTTTTCCTTATTACCATGTTATTCCCCTCTTTCCAATTGTGACAAATGTTTTCAATACGTGGTTTTGTATACAAACTGTAAACTAGGTGTGCCCGTGACTCTGTTTGCAGTACAAATTATTTATTCAAAAAACTTCAAAAATTATTCATTCCAAAAGGTTACAACAACATTTGCAGGTTATAAGGGCACGTGTTACTGGGTACACTCATCCGGCTTCATTCTCACGAACAATAATAACAAGAAAAGAAAAGTAAAGAACAAGCAATGAAATAAATATAATAACAAAAAGATACATTCGTTTTAGTATCATCAACATTAATTGGAATGCTAAAGCACTAATTCAATTAAAACGTTCATTTTAATGATTTTAATGTTTTAATGTAACCATGGACGTATAAAAAAATGTAAGCTGTGTTGGGTGTCCTTAAATAAATAAATGGTAATAAACGTTTAGCTATACCATAAAATTCTTACCAGAAAACCTTCAATAGCGGTGCCACATTCATCTTTTACTTTGCCATAGATAGTATTCAAAAACATTGTCATAAAATATTCTATGTACATTACCTATTGTACAGACACAAGCCAGCTACAATTTTATTAACTATAGTTATAATTAAATGCTTTAAAAACAAGAACATTATAAAGCGTTCGTCATATTCTTTTCACTACTTATGTAAGTAGCGAGTGTGGGTTGTAAAAAATATACTTAATAACAATTTATAATATTCAAAATGAAATGTGTTATTTTGTGTTTAGTCGTGGCGACTTATGTAGTCACTGTGTTAGGTCAAGGAATATCAGCTAGTAAGTGTTTTATTACTTATTACCTATATGACATTAAAAATTAACAAGTTACCAAAAGTCGTAGAACAAAAGTGTTAGCTACCTAGTGCTGCGAAGTTGCTAGTGTTTTACAGGTATCAGTACCCATTAATGACCAACTACAGGGTCGGGTCTCCTCTCATAATGCGAAGGATGTAAGCCTTAGTCCACCACGCTGGCCTACTGCGGGTTGGTGGACTTCGCATGCCTTTGAGAACTTTTTTTTTTGTGAACTCTCAGGCATGCAGGTTTCCTCACGATGTTTTCCTTCACCGTAACAGCAGGTGATATTTAATTTCATAAATCGCACATAACTTTTATTACAAAGTCATTGATGCGTGCCACTGGGATTCGAACCCGGATCCCTCGATTCGAGGTCGAATTCTAAGCCACTGGGCTATCACCGCTACAGCTACAGGTAACCCTGTACAAACTATACCTACGACATAAATTAGCATACACGCCGCCTCGGTTGCACGTCAATACAAATCTTTGCGTTAAAATAAAATCTTTTTCAGAGCGCTGTCCTTCAGGGGAACACATCGTGCTATACTGTCCACCGAAAGCAGAACCGACCTGCGAGAAGCCCTACCTCCATGAACCAACTGTTCCGAAGCCCTGTGATGTACCAGAATGCTTCTGCAATACTAATACTATGAGGAATACTCGGACTGGCAAGTGTGTGAAGCCGGCAGATTGTTAACAAAAAAAGTATGACCAGTACAATAAAATTAAGTGTATTCAGTTTAGAAACATTTCTATACGGTTGACTTGAGTAACTTGGAATTCCTTTGGTTACTTTAAACCAAAGCCATAAAAATTACTTAGATTGAATTCAATTATTTAGCAAAAAAATTTTTAGATAAAAATTTGTTAGTCATAGACATAAGACGACAATTACCTACCTGTTAGTCGACGAAAAATTTATTGTAGTCAAAATCAAAAAATCAAATCAAAATCAAAGTCTTTTATTCAATGTCAGGTACGAGTTGTGTACACTTAATGAACGTCATACATGATAGAATATCATCTTACATCTAATAGTCATAGTCATTAAAGAAGTCAGTTTTAACGTACGAGTAAATAATAATAATAAAAGTAATTAAATGTTGTTCAAAGCTACACAAATATATTATTCAAAGTTTTTCAGATTGACCCGCTAGTGTAGGTATGTAATTATGTATATTTTGTATTTATATTGTTTTTGAAGCTAAATTAAATTGACCAAAAAACGTTTCTTAACGTTTCAAAAATATCCTTATTTTGATTTCAAAAACTCTTCTTCCGAATTTTTTATACCTTTGTGGCATTAAAATTGTTTAATTAATAAAATTGTGACTATCTACTTTTATAAGATAAACCAAGACGATATTATGTCATATTTTCTTTAGTTTCATGATATAAAAAAATTACCTAGTACCTACCTAAGTAATGAAAATTCCTACCATAATATAGATAAGAGTTCTGAAAGATAGTAGGTAGGTATTTTAATTTTTTTCTGCATATTTTCTTATTAAAAATTTAACAAAGACAAAACCTTGATAAAACGCAATTCCCCTTCTCAATTTAAATTCACATTTTAAATTCCAAATCTTGGGTACAGATAAAATCAACTATCAAGATACGTGATATTACAAGTGTGCCCTGAGGGCTGAATCTAAATATACCTTGTTTTCGGAACAACAAAACTTTTAGCAGTTAATAGAAATTATATTTATGATTAAAAGTAACTTTATCTTTCATGACAACGGTAAATAACAATGGAAAAGTAAAACAAGAATCAACATAATTTTCAAAAGGCATTTATAATTGTTTTGTAATGAATGCCTAATTTGAAATCCGAACGCTCATCAATATGGCAACTCGATACCGGAACGATATTCGAAAATTGAATCATCGAATCATTGACGTTCCCGCCAATTCAATAAAACATGGCCGCGTCACGTCAGAATGGTTTCACGATTTGTAAGCTGTAACATTTTTAAATTTTATTTATCCAAAATTTCTGTAAACGTATGTTTATTGTTGAGTGGAAACTTGGAAGCTACCTTGGGAGAAGAACATGTTGCTTTAAGTGTGGGTTAAGAGGCTGGCGGTAAGGAACCTCCTAGGTCGAGCTACTTTTAAAATACTTAATCTTTCATGCCCATATTTTGCTACTTGTAACTTGTAGCTACAATAAAAAACGTGTCTTTTATATTTGGCATTTTATTTTTACAGCGCTCGATTATTTTTACCTTCTCAAACCAACAAGGGGTCGGCTCTTTCATTTTTAATGCAACTTTTAGGTATCTTTTAACGGTGAGCCATTTCTATTCATTCGGCATTGTTCTAGTTTACGACCGCCATTTGGCCTTTTGAATATTTTAATGTAGATACTCTTAAATAGAGCCGAAGCCGAAAGATATAAAGTTGGGTCCTTGTAAAAATATAACGATTGGAATAAACAAGCGTTGGGATCTCCGATGTTTTACATACTTGTTGGTGCCTATTTATTGTAAATGTGAAAATATTTCTTTAAAAAATAGTTTCGAATTTATAATATTCATGCTACTGGCAACTATTAATAAATATCTGTCAATATAATTATTAATACGTGAAGCGAAAATTTCGGGTACAATTTACAGCTGACTACGCTACGGGAACGGAGCAGTTTGAATTTTGGCACCATGAATGAACTAACTTGGCGATCTCTTGTATATAATAAACAAATATTTGTAGTTGGCAGCATATTATTATACTGTGTAAGTCTTAGGAAATCTATATTGTCAGTAACCCATTAATGACCCACTACAGGGTCGGGTCTCCTCTCACAATGAGAGGGATGTAGGTCTTAGTCCACCACGCTGGCCTACTGCGGGTTGGTGGACTTCACATGCCTTTGAGAACATTCTTTTTGAACTCTCAGGCATGCAGGTTTCCTCACGATGTTTTCCTTCACCTCAGCAGGTGATATTTAATTTTATAAAGCGCACATAACTTTTTTACAAAGTCATTGGGATTCGAACCCGGACCCCTCGATTGGAGGTCGAATTCTAAGCCACTAGGCTATCAATACTCCATGTATCACGGAAATCTATATGTATAAGAAAAAGAATTGCTGTTCGCTAGACTCGCTAAAACTCGAGAATGGCTGGACCGATTTGGCGGTCGGAAAAGAATGCGACAAAAATAGATGAAACTTCTATATTTTAACAGAACGAAGTGTCTAGTCAGCTAGTATTAGATAAACTACATAATTATGTTCCTGTGGAAAAAACGCATTGCAGCATCTCGAACTTACGAATCTCTGAGACGGGCGAAAGGAATGAGATATGAAATTAATTGCGGATTAATTTATCCCCGAGACGGTAGGATATTAATTAAAGCGGGAGCTAGTGGGAAAAATCTGTTGCTGACAAGTTTAATTTCTTAAGTGGTAATTAGTGACTCGGTAAACTGTTACTGCTACCTACTTGTGGTTTCCGGTAGTTGGAGTTATTTTTCTGTTATTCCAGGTTAATTTCTTTTGAGTGACGACTTGGTTAGCGCAGCGGTTAACGCGACCGGTGCGCTGTGTACAGGTTCTAGGTTCAACTTCCAGTGGAGCAGAAAATGATTGTAAATTTCTATGTATCTCCTTGTCTTGCTTTATTTGTGGGTGTGTCCATGGCACCCACGAAACTGTGTGAGGTGACACGAACCCTAGTGTAAGGCTAGGATAAATGTGAAGTGTTATTGAAAATTTTATAAAGGTGTTTTTATTTGTAATTTGTCTAAAGGGCGATGCGTTTGGCGTTGCTTAAAATTTTCGCTGGCCACCGACATAATAAGCGAGAGTATTTGATATCCAATCTATTCTACATTTGTAATTTCACTGTAGCTACACGAGAAAAAGTGTGTGAAATTTTATTAAATATTTTATGAAGGTGCTTCTTGTTTTAAATCGGTCTATTGGTCAGTGTCGCTTGAGATTTCTACTTACAATAGATACAATCGGCGAGAGTACTCGATATCAACGTGATATTTATATTACTTGAGATTTCTGTAACTTCATTGTAGCTCTACCATCGTTTTTTGAAATCTGGAATCTCAACCTCAAAACGAGAAAAGGGACAATCAATACATTTTAGTTGGAGCGCATCAATCATTCTTCTAGAGCCTAACAGCTAACGACGTGCCTAGGTGTGAACCGAAACCTAAAGCCACCCTTATCCCATTCTGATAAAGTTCATTTTGGATCCGACAAGTCAGCAAAACGTTAGTACCATGGAAAGCCATCTGTCAAAGACAATGATTGAATTTAGCAGCGGTTTTGATTTATAACTGAGTTTCGATTGGGTACTCTGGGAGTTCCCCTGTCTTCAGATGTCCAGAGCAATGACGTTTATTCGTTTATACTTAGCTTAATCCATCAGTGTTGTTGGAAAAGTTTTGACTGTTCGGCAATATAAATTATGGTACAGGATTATGAGCAATTTGATTGGATTGTTTCGCAACAGCCGAAATAATAACGAAGTTATCGAAGTTTAGGCAGGAAATACTTCCTGATTAGTTGTCTTGGAATAAAGGGAGTTTTGATGCCATAAACGATGCAACTTCCATCGGTAATTTAAAAACTATGGTGGATTTTATTTCTGGCTTGAAAAGAACCCTTGGAAGTGCTTAGCCAAAGAAAACAGCCAAATGTGTAGTATCTGATAGTGGGGAAACACTTTTGCGCTAGGTAGTCACCTAGTCTTACCATAATGTATTTCCACACTAGCTGGGTGAGCAAATATGCAGCGTCGCGCCTTATTTCCCCGGCGGCCGTCAGTTATTTCCGGCTTGTTTGCGCAGATTCCTCGCGACGCCGCACCGCACGTGTAATGTAATTGTTTTGAGACAACCTGATTTGTTAGTAGTTTGTTTAAAATGTAGGTGGAATTTGTAGCTCATCAAAAAGCTTACGAAATTTGTTGTAAAACAGCGTGTTTTTTTTTTGTGTTGTGTTCCGGTTGAGGTGAACTACATGCTTCAAGAGTGCTTTTCTGCTTCAACGCATCTGTGTACGCAATGGTTCAGTGATTACTTTACTTTGGATAACTTAACTGCAAACTGCAAATGGATAACTTAACACAAATAGCCCAGTGGCTTAGAATTCGACCTCGAATCGAGGGGTCCGGTTTCGAATCCCAGTGGCACGCACCAATGACTTTGTAATAAAATTATGTGCGCTTTATAAAATTAAATGTCACCTGCTGTTACGGTGAAGGAAAACGTCGTGAGGAAACCTGCAAACCTGACAGTTTACAAATAAAGTTCTCAAAGGTATGTGAAGGCCACCAAGCCGCAGTAGGCCAGCGTTTTTCAAGAAAGTAATTGAACCGTTTCAGTAGTATTCGAACCCGGACGCATCGAGGAATAGGCCGAACTCCACTAGCCACATTGCAAATTCAGATAGATATTGATAAACTAGTTACAATTAACTAATACCGCATATAACTTACTGTGTACCTATTGTACTATTCGATTCATGAATGACCAAGCAATCATTTTTGGACCAAACATTTGTTTTGATTCATATAAAAGCTTACACAAAGTTTGCTATATGACTGAACTAATTTATAGAACGGCAAATGACGTGTATTGTTATGCAAAACCAGAATTGGAAACTGGATTTAGAGCACGTTTTTTACTCAGCTCTGAAATTCTTTGATTTTGGTCTGATTTTCGGCTATCGATATTTAACAAAATATTTTTATTTTTAGTAGGTAGTAATAAAATAGTAGTAGTTACTAAATGTCAGTAACCCATTAATGACCCACTACAGGGTCGGGTCTCCTCTCACAATGACACGGATGTAGGCCTTAGTCCACCACGCTGGCCTATTGCGGGTTGGTGGACTTCACATGCCTTTGAGTACTTTTTTTTTTTGAACTCTCAGGCGTGCAGGTTTCCTCACGATGTTTTCCTTTACCGTAACAGCAGGTGATATTTAATTTTATAAATCGCACGTAACTTTTTTTACAAAGTCATTGGTGCGTGCCACTGGGATTCGAACCCGGACCCCTCGATTCGAGGTCGAATTCTAATCCACTGGGCTATCACCGCTCCCCAATGACCCTTAACATTCAATTAACGATCATTATTCCCAGTCTCTCCATATCAAGTTAGAGCGACGCAAACATTTCAGTGCCATTATTAAGTGACGAATACTAAATAATTGCCCAGAATTTGAGAGCACCTGAAATTATAAGACAAAATAAATTCTATACTTACGAAAGTATGAAAATCTGAAATAAACGCAAAAAATCTTATCATTATCGTCACTATCCCATTGCAAGATAACACCATCATCTTTTTACATTCCCGTGAAAATTAGCATTTGTTCGGAAATTCGCATTTTTTCTGATGTCTAATATTATCTTGTTTAATATGCAAACTTCCCTAATTCGATCCTTTGTCCTCTTGTAATGGACCCTTCAGGCAAGGACTCGTCCAATTCTAAGGTTAATACACTTGTAAGTAGATAGGATCTTTCTAATCAAAGTGTTACCGTCGTATTATACTTATTATTATTACTTATATTATAACTTATTATTATTAATAGTACCTATTTTTCGGAATTGTTCAACTTTACATTGTAATAATGATATTAAGAGCGGTGATAGCCCAGTGGCTTAGAATTCGACCTCGAATCGAGGGGTCTGGGTTCGAATCCCAGTGGCACGCACCAATGACTTTGTAAAAAAAAGTTATGTGCGCTTTATAAACAATGTCATTAGCCTTGTCCTAATTGTATGATATGACCAACCGACCAACGCGACAAAATTTAAAATAACCAACCAAACCAAAATACAACATTAAAAAGACATGATGACCCAAGTGGCGCAGTGGTTAAGACACCGGTGCGCCGCGCGGAAGGTCCTGGGTTCGATTCCCAGCAGAGCAGAGATTTGAATGATGAATTTGAATGTCTGTTTCTGGTCTGGGTGTGTTGTGTTGTTGTCTTGTGTGTGTCCATGGCGCCCACGACACAGAATCCTAGTGTGGGACTATGAGTGTGAAGCGTTATTATTATTTTAATTGTATTATTTTCTGTAGTAGTTATTAGTAGAGAGTTAGTGTGGCTAACTCTATCAAGTACATCAAAAGCATATTACAAAATTGTAAGGTTTATTTTTGAATTGTGACTTCGACTGAATCAATCACATTGAGTAAGTCAAAAGCGTATTTTATAAAATGCAAAAAGAAATGTAAAAGGTGCAAGTAAGCTCAACCCGTCAAAACATCTGCAACTTAATATCACGTTTCCATTACAGGAAAAAACTTATAAACGACAAATCCAATTCAATTTTCCGTCGAATTTAACACGGCAAGGATAATCCTACTATCCATTTGCTATGACGGAAATAATGTAATGAATGGGATAAAATAGTCATTCCATTCAGGATAGGGGACTGTATGGTAAGAAGGCAGTTTTTGCGGTTGAAATAGCTAATGCGATTCGAGTCTGCTGAGTTTTTTTATATTAATATCCTTGTTTTTTTATTCAATCAGAATGGACGTGTTTCTCAAACAAGGTAACTAAGTTTCTTAAAATACATAGTAAGTATGTCTTTTTTAATTTCTTGCAATAAGAAATTAAATTTGTTTCTTTTTTAATACTGCAGTAATTTTTATTTTACATATTTTTTGTAATTACACTTTAAAATACAATCTGGCTCTTTCATAACTTTCATAATCAATAAGTAATGAAGGAGCCAGATGACGCATTTTTTAGAAATGGTAAATTCATTGATTTTTTTAGTATGTTTAAGGGTTTTTCGGATAAAATTATCAACCTACTTATTTTTTGCTTTGTTTAGTAAACTGCTTCTTTCATGCCACTTCTCCCATACGTGGTTTAATTCGTATCGCGTTCGCGCTTGCCAGTAACCCATTAACCCATTAATGACCCACTACAGGGTCGGGTCTCTTTCTCGTAATGAGAGGGATGTAGGCCTTAGTCCACCACGCACCACTACTGCGGGTTGGTGGACTTCACATGCCTTTGAGAACATTTTTTTTGTGAACTCTCAGGCATGCAGTTTTCCTCAGCAGGTGATATTTAATTTTATAAAGCGCACATAACTTTTTTACAAAGTCATTGGTGCGTGCCACCGGGATTCGAACCCGGACCCCTCGATTCGAGGTCGAATTCTGAGCCACTGGGCTATCACCGCCGTTACTCGACCTTTATCATTGTCTTCTAAAACACTTCTTACTAATGTTTTAGCGTTTTCTTAATCTCCTCTACAACATACGTACACCGCAGAGCTCGGCATACATTATTTACGATTGCAATAATCTCGAGTGGTTCCCCCTTTAGTGCACTTGCATTTATAATATTCTGCTCTATGATGCGCTATGAAAGCTCTTGCTTTACTCGTCTTGTACAATACGGTTTTATTTCTGTATTTGTCTATCCGCAGTGTTACTATGATAGTTATAAGTATTTTAGTTGAAATTGAGAAAAAATAAGAGAAAAGTTTCGGGGGAAAAACTCAAATTATTTTCTTATTTCGCCGTCAAACTCACTCTAGGCAGTGTAACTATGATAGTTATATGTATTTTAGTTGAAATTGAGAAAAAATAAGAGAAAAAGTTTCGGGGGAAAAACTCAAATTAATTTGAGTTTCCTAAGCTAAGCTCAGATCTGCATATCAGCATCAGATTAGAGATGCTGGCTGTCTGCAGGAGATACTTTATTTGTGGCGACTACCTTGAATCTTAAGATGCACCAATGTACCCAGATCCTCAGATAGGAGATGAATCTTTTCAAATTTGGACCTGGGAGCCCATGGCGTTAGTTAGATAATTTAGCAATAGGGTATTCGTACCATTCGTTTCGTATGCAAGGAAAATCCAAAATTATGTAATATTGATAGATTTTGTTAAAAGCAAGTGAAAAATGGTGATTTCTGTTCTAAAAAATGTAGTATACATTTGTTATTTCAATTTTAAAATTCAGGTTTTTAAATCTGTTTTTCAAATGTCAAAAACGCTATACGCCATGCAAGCTATCGGCGTGACGTCATTAGCAGTGTAAATAAACAATGGATGTATTGTTTACACTGCGAGTGACGTCACAAGCATGGCGGCAGCGCCGTGTTTTCGCGGGGATTTTTGAAATTTAAATTGAAGTCTTTTTTTACATAATATTAATATTTATTGCAAAAAATTTTTTTCCAATTTTTTATGGGTTTTTATGACTTACGAATTCATATAAAAAACTTTTTGACATAGGCCGTAATACCCTATTTAACTAGAATTAGATAAACAAGGCAGGAGGGGCAATCTTCATGTCATTACTATGCGATTGGGGAGGTATGCCCGATATTGTATTCAGCTCGGGTACTAACAAGCTATGTGCAATCAGGATGTTTGCGGAATGTATAGCAGCTCTGTGTTTGGGAATATTCCTGAGTGGCACTGTGGTTAAGACGACAGTTCGTGAAGGGTCTTGGGTTCGATTACCAGCGGAGTAGAGATTGACATTTCTGTTTCTGGTCTGAGTGTGTGTGTGTGTGTGTGTTTGTCTTGTGTTCATGGCAATCACGAAACAGGGAATTCTAGTGTGTCTGAGTGTTATTATGTAATATTATCTGTATTATTGGCTTCCTTAACCATATTATGACCCTAGAATACTTCTAACGCGACAAACTCTCTTAGCATATTTTTTAACTTTAATCATGAAAAGAAAAAAGTTTTTTAAAAAAGTCTTTCCAAGATCTCACCTTTGTCTATAAATCATGAAAAAAAAACAAAGATTTTTATATGTAAAGATGGAGTGTCAGGGTATAAAAAATGGAACACATGGGTATCCAGATTGATGTAAAATTTATTCTACAACGTATAAATTATGAAGCATCATTATTAGTTACATTATTAAATAGCTGTTATCTACCCTCTGTCGTCACGACCTACCCTCTACCCCTCTGTTTATAACAGGGATGTCTCCCGGAACAGCAAACTTACGACAACTAGTCACCCCTTTCATAAGATGCCGATAATTTGAGCAGCGCCTTCTAAACTTTTCGCTATATCAAGGTGCATTATAGTGTGGTCCAAATGTGAGTGAATAGCGATTTAATAAAAATTTAAATTTCAAAAAATTAATTCGTCTCAATTTATGCACATTTCATTATTATTATTAAGGTTACTTTTCAAGTTGGCAATGAAAAAAAATATTTCATAAATTCAAGTTCATAAGAAAGGTTGTAGTTGTATCTTAAGACATTCTTAATTACTACTGGACATAAATTGGAGTTCAATCAATGCTCAATAGAAATTGGAGAACGAATTTCCTCCAAAATTTCCATTTCTAGCGAAAATTTGAATCGGAAATCGAAGGGCTTATTTTTGTTCTCAAAAAAACAATAATAAAAACTAGACTATGACTGTCCAATTCCAATATCACAACTCAAATCGGATTAACTTAATTCTTAGTCTCATTGTTCCTCAGATCAGCGCTACGACATCATGGCTCGTTCGTAGCAAAACGCTACGCCTCTACAAGCCACACACATACGAAGCTTGTGTCTCGACACCTCCAAATCTCTACACACAGACACCGCACGCTCGCTCAACTTTACACGAGACGACACATTCAAATAACTTTTGTCATGTTTCTCATACCCGCGATATTCAAGACAAAAGTTCTTACTGACACTAGTAATAATTATACTGTTACACCACTTGTGAGGATATGTTAACTGTTTTTATGTCTTCTATTCCATCTTTTTATTGGTAACCTTAAAAATAACCTTACTGTTTGCCTCATCTTTTTATTGGTAACTTTAAAAATAATTACGTAACGCAAATAACCTTACTGTTTGCCTTCCTACCTTTCAGCCCCAAATAGGTAGTCCACAGTCAATGGTATATAATGTATATTTATTATATGTATTGTACATTGGGTGTTTTTTATTTTTTCATTTTAATAGTTAAATTTAATGACGACCCGGGTGGCGTAGTGGTTTGATTCCCAGCAGAGCAGAGGTTCGAATGATGAATTTGAATTTTGGTTTCTGGCCTGGGTGTGTTGTGTTCTTGTCTTGTGTGTGTCCATGGCACCCACGACACAGGGAATCGTGTGTGGGGCTATGAAAATAAATAGTAATAATGCGTTATTTATTATTTTTTATTTTCATGGAATAAACTTATCTATATTGCAGTGTTATATAACTATTACAAAGGGGTTGCACTCAGCATGATGCTGTCAGCTCGCAAAGAGACGACGATACTTTGACGATAAATAGTGTTCATGCTGCCACTGATTACAACTTTAAAACTTTTTTAACCAACAATAAATCAATATGGACATCCCAACGAATGCCATGTAAATCACAACTGGGGATCTAATTCCCAATTTTCGCAGCCAAGGACCCATATAACTCAAGAGATCCCGGGTCCCGCGACAATAACTATCCCGAACAGAAAGGAATGGGATAGAGCGATAAATCACCCGGGATTGATTCGTGGACTCTAGGGTATTCAAGGATGACTTTTAAAATTTCGTATATCAATCGAATTAGGATGTGGTGAATCTGCGATTTGATTAATCTACGGATAGATTAATCAAAAGAATGAAACAGCATTAAATTAAGTAGTGGAATATAAATGTTTTTTTATTTCATTTTATAAGCACCAAACCAGAATTGCAAAATACCTAATATTATTTTACCGAAACTATATATTACCATATATATACATACTAAGCACACAGTAAGCGGTGATAGCCCAAAAGCTAAGAACCCGGCCACTTACTCAAGGGGTCCGGGTTCGAATCCCATTGGCACGCACCACTTAAAAAAAGTTATGTGCGTTTTATAAAACTATATCACCTGATACAACGGTGAATCAAAATATCGTGAGGAAATTTGCATGCTTGACAGTGTAATTTGGAGAACAATTAAAATACAATGATTTTAGTAATATTAGAAAAGTGTCTGATGAGCAAAACAATCATATTATTATTTCTCTTTACCAAAACGTCATCAAACATTAGATAAACATTTGATTCACCAAATCTAAACTAACCGTAAGATCATTAGGTACCTTATTTACGTCAAACTCGACAAAGTACTCGTGCTCTAAAAGCTTAGTTGCCGCCAAACCACCAAATAAACTATTTATGGAAATTCAACAAGCAGCAGCCTTGACAGACGCGACTCGAGACTGCGTCGTGCGTCTGCGGCTCTGCGATTCGTTATTTGTATTGTCGCATCCGAGGCGCGACCATCGCCCGCGTCTGTCTCGTCGGCCGCTATCCACGGAACTTCGAGCAAATCACTATTTCAAAAGCTTTGGGTTATGACCTAAGTATGAGGCGCGTTCTTAACAACTTATTCGAAACCGCGTCGCAAGTATCGCAAGCCGCTACCGCAAGCCGCAGCCGCAACCCACAATCGATTCCTTAGTTACATAGCTACTTTAAACGTACCTATTGTAAGGTGCGTTAAAAGCATAACAGTGTAAGACGCTTAATAATTAACTGCGAACGTCGAGGGGCAATCATCTCCTTAATAAACCCCCTTTTACACCCTTTCCATCGATTGTTTAGGTAACGGAGATGCCATCAAAAACATAACTTGTAAAAAACCCAAGTCTCGCAACACAGAGTGAGTGACAAAATTAGGAAACTTAACTAAACAGATAAGGGCTTTGAAATATTAGATATCATAGGTTTAAAAGGTAAACTAGTTTTTTTTTATTTATATCAAGAGGCCCGGGTTCGAAATTTCAAATTCTTTATTCAGATGTCCAAGATCCAATGACTATTCCTGACTTGACTTGTAAAGGAAAACCGTGAGAAAACTTTTTCGATACGGATCGAATCGAAAGATACGGGTTTCCCCACAATTTTGGAAGAAGAAGAAGTAATTGTCAACTTGACGACGGACTAGTATAGTCGTCAATATTACAATTTCAATACGATTAATTTACGATTAGGATAGTAATACGTTGATGGCGACGCCTCTTTGGCGTCCCGGTGTGGTCTGTCACATTTCCACTGTGAGAGAAAACTTAATCCTGTAATGAGTCACTTGCCGAGTTGCCGGTTGCAGACAGACAATAAAAATGTTATCAATAAAATAAGAATAAAGTAACAATTTAATGAGAAATTACGGTATACTTAATTCTTCTATCTTCTTACATAATATAAATTACACGCACGACGAAGTTCCCAGCAGAACTTTGGAAGGGTTGTGTAAATTAGGAGAACAATTTAACAGTGAAGTTTTGAGGCATTCGAGTTGAGCTTATAAGAGAAACAATGTTCTCATTATGAAAATTTTCAAATAACGTAATGCTTAAAATTACAATATTGTGGCAACTTCCGCAGTTCGTCAAGAGATGGCGCCACGGGTATCCTGAATCACGCTATCGAAGTTTTCTACATCGCTGGCATAAATACAAAACGCCGAGATGACGTCATCGGAGCACGGCGCTCACCAGGCATGATCACCTTATTTTTAGGGAGACTTCTCCTTGCCAAAATATAACCTGTATGACGACATTATAACTATCTGTCACCAAGTTTCAATATCACCAAGTTTTGTCCCCTTAGGGTGACAAAAAAGAAAAAAGGTTCAATCTGTCACCCTTTAAGCGACAAGGTGACAGATACAGACAGGTACTCTTTTTAATCCTCAATGGTTTTATCTGTCCCACAATCAAGAATAGGCCGTCCTAGCTATTTTTTTTGTCAAATAGAGTAGCGAACTGGACTACAATAATAAGCAGTCACTGTAACACAAAAATATAGAAGTTTCAGTATTTAGGTGACAAATAAGAAAAAAGAGGTTCAACCTGTCACCCTTTAAGCGACAAGGTGACAGATACAGACAGGTACTCTTTTTAATCCTCAATGGTTTTATCTGTCCCACAATCAAGAATAGGCCGTCCTAGCTATTTTTTTTGTCAAATAGAGTAGCGAACTGGACTACAATAATAAGCAGTCACTGTAACACAAAAATGTAGAGGGTAGCTGTATCTCTTTACTATAAGGGATGCTTTTTGCTATGTATGCATACCTACTTAAAATAATATACATAGCGAATACAACTGTATATGCGGCGAGTTCTATCAGAAGTTATGTCGTGTACTACCGAAGTTAGGAAGCATTGTTGTGTAAATTAGTGTGAACAATCCAATCGCAAAGTTTCCAGTGAAGCGAGACTGGTTGTTAGAATTTATTCACAAAGCCTTTGTTGAATGCATTTTTGGTTTGTATTTTTATCTTTCTATTTGGAAACTTTTATGGAGTTATTACAACAGAGAAAAAAAAATGTTCTCAAAGGCATGCGAAGTCCACCAACCCGCAGTAGGCCAGCGTGGTGGACTAAGGCCTACATCCTTCTCATTGTGAGAGGAGACCCGACCCTGTAGTGGGTCATTAATGGGTACTGACATGACATGACATTACAACAGATTTAAAATACATAGCTGGACTTTAGTACCTATTGCATCTTTTAAACACAATAATAGAGTATGTTTTAGATCTCCCCATTAATGGGAAAAACACTTTCCCAATAGTAGAAAATCGGCGACAAAATTACGAGCGGATGTCTCATTATACTCAAAATGGCGAGTTGCGAAGTGTTGTCATGTACTGCCAAAGTTTCGAAGTGATGTCGTGTAAAGGCAAAGTTTCGAAGCGTTGTTGTGTAAATTAGAGTGAACAATGCGATCGCAAAGTTTCCAGTGAAGCGAGACTGGTTGTTCGAATTTTTCACAAAGCCTTTGTTGAATAAAACTGCGAATGCATTTTTGGTTCGGAGTTTCAGTTTACTACTTGGATCGCCTGTGGCGGATTTACCTTAGATTTTCGAACATGAAATAATATCTCCTAAAACATACTCCGCCTCAAAAAATAGTGGGCCCAAGCATGTAACAAATTTTATGTCATACTTTTTTGATGATGGTTTAATTTTTTTAAATACTTTTTTTTACGTAATTTTTAGTTTTAAATCTGTATCACGGAAACTACTGGACCGATTTTGATGAAAATTTTACCATTCCCTAAGTTGAATAAAATGCAAACAAACAAAAAAAGAACGAACACGATTCGTCAATTAGTTTTGGAGATATGCCCGGACAAACATGTCTAAAATTTGGTAAGTATTCATGTTTGGAAGCCGTAATAGATCAACATAATTATGTAAATATTGGACAGTTTCGTTAATACTACATATGCATACCTACGTGTCGAATTGATAATCTTCTTTTTTGAAGTCAGTAAAAAAAGTTTTAAACTTTGATCCCATAGTGTTGAATGAGTTTCTCGTGCTAGTTTAGAAGTGGCGACGTGTCCTATCTGAAGTTAGGTGCAGTCACGAAAATAAGACAAGAACAATTCGGAGTCAAAGTCGCGTGAAACAGAACAATGTGGTTTGAGAATTTAGACACCAAGGTGATTTCGTTAAGTAAAATGGATGCGGTTTTCAGTTGGAGTTTGGCTGTATAAAGGTATCAAATAAATGAAAAATGAGTGGAATAAAGACACATAGTGTAAGAAGCGATAAGAAAGATGAGCAACGTTGGGTAAGCAATCGTAATTTGCTTCACAATCACTTACTATGTTCTTTAGTAACTGTAGTACTTTATTAGTAGGTAACTGGGCTATGGTAGCCGGTCGCTATGAGTATCGTTAGTGAATAAAAATTGTTTTTGTCTTAAATAAATTCTTAACATGAACTTGCCAAAGACTTCTTTGCAGACGATAGTACGTGAATTGTTGTCATAGACATCTTTGGAGTGGATAACACAGTCCTATCTTCATAAAAGATAAGATATAGTGGCGAAGAAGCCACAAAAGTGACAAAGGACCAGTGGCTACTGATCGGTCGGAGATAAAAACTAATGGAGATTTATCTGACGCTGGGGAAACTGGCAACGGGTTTTCACGTTGTAACTTAGGTTCCTTGTAATTTTTTGAAACTTTGTTTACAATTATTCTCATTTGCTTCTATCTTATAGTGTGTGACTAACTGAGTGATGGATTAAAAAACTACTGTGACGTGAACATGAACACAGTAGACTATCATCAAAGTATTCGTATAGTAAACGTGTGTCATTAGTATGGGAAGAAGTCAGACGAACTGACATATGACATACGAGTACTAATGGGTTATAGGCATCTACATACAATTTCAAACAATGTTTTTGGTAGTTAGAAATGAAACAAACCTATTTTTATAAAAGAAAAATATTAGTTAATGGTATTTATGAATTGTTTATAATTACAATTTTCTTCATTAACATTATGAAACTCAATTAATCTAAACAAAACGACCTTTGAATCTAGCTTTGAAGTTTTAATAATCAAATTGTATTGAGTTAGGCCTGGAATATTAATAAACAGAAATAGTTTTAGTCTAACTGATTATGACTACGAAATACTATTTAGTTTTAGGTAATCCACATCTAGGTACATATTTAAACTTTATAGATAGGTAATTTACGACGTGAAATCTGTCAATGAAAAATATAAATATTGAAATGAGAAATTTATATTCGATACGAGTGATAGATATCAAAAGTTAAAAACTTTTGTCTGCTTTTTTGTATGTCTGTCGAACAAATTACAAATTAATAATTTGTTAAGATGAAAAGAAATTTTCCGAACTATTACGCGAGAGGTTATAGTCCTTTCTAAGTTATTTGCCTTTACAAAATTGAATTGTCACCTGTTGTAACCATAAAAGAAAACTTCATAAGGAAATCTGCATGCCTGAGTACTCTTGATAATGTTCTCAAAGGCATATGAAGTCCATCAACCCGCATTACGCCAGCGTGGTGGACTAGGCCTACATCCTTCTCATTCCGTATTATTGGATCGCAGACAGGTAAGTAAGTCAACCCGTTCCAAAACATATACAAAACTTAACAATACAATGCTTAACGATACTAAAAAAAACTTTAAAAAACTGACAAAAATTCAAATAGCATTTCTACATAACAAGCACCAACCCCTCTGAAAGTAACTCTAAATGTCATTTCAAACTAGGGGCTGCGATGGTTCGGTTCAACGTAACATGCAAATAACCCTTTAATGCCCTCAAAACATGTCTAAACAGGACCCTGGCATCAATAAAGTACGCCAGTATGGGACCAGAGAGACCAGACTTTTGAATTAAATTGAGACAGTCCTAATATCTTGTCACAATATTTTTATTTTTTATATTTTTATTTCAATTTCAATTCATATTAGAAAAAAATAAAAGATAAGTTCCTTTACAGGCTCTAAAATTACGTAAATCCAAATAAAATATAACAGATTCTGTGAATTTTTTCACCTAACAACTTACACGAAACACGAAACGAAAAGTGGAAAAAAAATATAATTTTATTACACATCATGTCATTAAATTTCTTAGTCAAGTCGACTTTTTACGTGAAATTAGCTTTGGATCATTTTTTTATTTATTATTTGCACATTTGATTTCTATGCCAAATATAACATTACCTAAATACTTCGTCCCGAATTTTTCAAAACACATACAGACTACATAAGGCGCCAATTCCGTCCCTAGCAGAACAAATGCGGTCGTTAGCGGCACTACAGATGACTGCTGCCATTGTTGCTACCCTGTCCCTGGGGACCTAGGGCTTGTTGGGGGCCCAATTCAAAAAGCAATTGATGCCGAATGCAGTTTTTGGGGCCTGAATCGTTATTTAAATTACATTGTGTGTGTTTAAGGGTTAAGTTTAAATTCTGTAGTGTTTTTTTTAGTTTTAGTGTGTAGTGTGTTGAAATGACAGTGAAAAGTGAAGTACTTATATAATATTTCTTTTACTTTGCGGGTTGGTGGACTTCACATGCCTTTGAGAACTTTTTTTTTCTGAACTCTCAGGCATGCAGGTTTACTCACGATGTTTTCCTTCACCGTAACAGCAGGTGATATTTAATTTTTATAAAGCGCACATAACTTTTTTTTACAAAGCCATTGGTGCGTGCCACTGGGATTCGAACCCGGACCTCTCGATTCGAGGTCGAATTCTAAGCCACTGGGCTATCACCGCTACATTTACACTTAAAGTAACCAAATCAGTGTATTTAAATATGAATAATCACGAGTCCCAAGATTGGCAAGGGTTGCAAACTTAATAGCAAAGACAATTTCAGGGGTAGACGAATGAACGAGCGCCCTCTAATATATTAAGTAAGCCTTTGAATTTTCTCCTTTGAAATAGTTTAATGTATTCAAGTTCACACGATCGGCTGTATACTAATGGGAGTGAAATTAGAGATTCACGATGTGTTACGTTCGGTACAAAACACTGAGAAACTTTATGAACGCGTGTTCAATTAAATGTTTTGAAATATTTGTAATTTATAGAATTAGTTTAAAATACTATATAAAAATGTAAGATAATGATGTAAGATTACAATGTAAGATTATGCCGATACTATAAATCAATAGCAAAAATAGCTTTCATTTGATTTAATAATGATTTGTTGAGAAGTAATTACCAAAACTACTACTAAACACTAATCATTTTTTCAGTAAAATTAGATTTTTGCGATTACTGGGTTATTGCACGGAGGCTTCGATATGTAAAATGTTCATAATATTAACATGCATAAAATGTGAAGGAATGTTTAATATAGAAAAAAATATGAGCGGATTACCAGGTCTTAAATAAAAATTACGTAAGTAAAAAATCTCACGAATTCCTAATGGATACTTCACCGATTGGGACTTCTCCTTGCATCTCCTCCGAGATGTCCGCCTCAAAAAAGGTTACCGTGTAACGTAAGTTTCTTTTAGTGTGAAGAAAGCTTGCAGCAGGTATTCCCATTGTTGAAAAATCTATATTAGGACATACAAATACAGCCAATAAGTATTGGTACGAAGTTCTAAAAAAGCTACAAGCTACAGTGTATTTCAAACTAAGTTACCTGTCAAATATACTCGACAAAGAACTCGAAGCGTCGAGCGTGGCTGGCTTGACTTATTCACGCCAAATTGAACTTAACACCGCTGGCAATAGGTGTCGCAATGGCAACGCGGTTCCGGCTCCATTTGCATATTTATTGCGAACCTCGTTTGTATTAGCTGTTCAGGTGACATTTACGGGTTTTGTGCGCGATAAAGTTTTGTTTGGGAATGAACGATTAACGTGCAAATTTGGCTTAAAATGAGAACATGGGTGGTCAAAGTCTGAGTCAAAAGTCAGAGAAGTGAGTTAAAGGTCCCTGAAGTTCCTGGAGGACCAATATTGGTGACGCTGTTGAAAATATAATACCTACTTTGCGATTCGGGAGTTTAAAGAACGAAACTTGCACGCTTATTATTAGGATGTTTACCTTCGCCGTTACAGCAGGTGTTACTTTATTTTACTAAGAAAATCACTTCTAAGCGCTTCTAAGAAAATCATTTGTGCGTCCCGTAGAGATTCCAACTTGTTTACTTACTAATAATTTAAAATTAAAAATTAGATTTTCCAATCCAATATGAGTTTTTTGTTACCCCTATTTTGTAACATACTTTATTTGTAAAAAGTATCAACGAAAAGATATTTTGAAAACTAGCTGACCCGGCACACTTCGTTCCGTCAAACATAGAAATTTCTAATATTTCCTTTTCAGAGTTTCTTACCGTGTAAACCTAAACATATCGAAACTAAAACGAGCCAAATCGATTCAGCCGTTCTCGAGTTTTAGCGAGAATAATGAACGAATCAAGTAAGTAACTCGCGAGTACGACCATACTGTCGGAGTCCTATCGGATTAATTAAATAATCGTTTGCTTAGAATTTAATGGATTTTTTTGAATGGGTACTTTTTAACGTCACACAAGACCAATTACTTTCTTGTGCCAGAGTGTGTCAAGTGTCGTACCAGTCACCCTGTATATGTGCATTTTTCAAAAGTATGACGGTCGATGGTGTGACGTAGACGATAACCCAAGTGTAAGAAAAAGATAACCCTTGTCTATTCGATTATTTAGTACGAAGATTTTCTATTCCAATTCCAAGTAGTTGTTACGCCCGGGAAGGTAATTCCCATTCAGTTTGCATAATCGACAGAGACTCGTAGAATTGAGTGTAATCTTAGCTAGCAGTGAAATCGATCGGGTAGCTACGACGGGCTAGGAATAGAGTTAATAAACGGAAGATAATTTTGATATTTTCCACAGCACGTAATATATTATTATGTACTAGTTTCCGTCCGCGAATTCGTTAACGTGGACCTAAGCCAGCGTAATGGACTAAGGCCTATATTCTTCTCACTGTGATGACGACCTGAGTGGCGCAGTGGTTAAGACACCGGGCGCTGTACGGAGGGTACTGAGTTCGATTTCCAGCAGAGCAGAGATTTGAATGATGAATTAGAATTTCTGTTTCTGGTCTGGGTGTGTTGTGTTCTTGTCTTGTGTGTGCCATGGCACCCACGACACAGGGAATCCTAGTGTGGGGTTGTGAGTGTGAAGCGTTATGTATGTATTATGTATTAAGTGAGAGGAGATCCTGTAGCCTGCCTGGCGACAAACCGTTCTGATGCTCAAATCTACAACTAAAGCTATGGAGACGAATGGATAGTTAGGAAATAGTTAGGAAATCGATGGTTGATGTAAGTAACTCTCCGGGCAAGCTCCAATTCTAGTCCACTGCTGGACACGAGTCACACACACATCGCCCTATCCTTCTTGTCTTGTCTTCCGAATCCAACGGTACCCCGCTGTCGTCTTCAGGTCGTCAGTCTACCTGTGTGCTGAGTGCGAGTTTTGACAAAACATTTTCGCTTGAACGTATCGAGCGCGAATACGTCGATTTCTATGGGATTGAAGCAGCGCCATCTTGTGGCTAAGATGACAAACGGAATTGGCGCTTAGCGTATAGTCGATTAACGCGACGGTGAAGTTACTCGAACAATTTTGTGCAACTCGCACTACGCACACTGATCTGAAGGCGACCGGTGCTCCTTTTTCCTACACGAGGTCGCAAATCGAAGATCTTGAGGGCTTCAGCTACCGCTTAATTAACGGCAACAGCTCTATCGCCTATTGATTAATGGTGGCTTGTAACGCAAACATTATCCTGCCATGACAAAGATGTCGTAATTCCTCATCAATAGCTACGTAAGTCGGTGTCCTCTAATTCTCGCCGCCATTACGTCGGCCCCAGACTTGCGCCGAACTGAGCGCCGCGATTTATGATAATGTTCCCTCGATATCTGCTAATAAAGGAAATTCGTTGCAAGGAAAATCTACTGAATCTAAAGAAGGAAAATGTGGAAAAACCGATCGATTTACGTCTCAATTCGGTGGATTCATTTTTTTTGTGATAATGATGCTTGATGAGCAGCGGTGATAGCCCAGTGGCTTAGAATTCGACCTCGAATCGAGGGATCCGGGTTCGAATCCAAGTGGCACGCACCAATGACTTTGTAATAAAAGTTATGTGCGATTTATAAAATTAAATATCACCTGCTGTTACGGTGAAGGAAAACATCGTGAGGAAACCTGCATGCCTGAGAGTTCAGAAAAAAAAAAGTTCTCAAAGGCATGTGAAGTCCACCAACCCGCACTAGGCCAGCGTGGTGTACGGCGGCCTACATCCTTCTCATTGTGAGAGGAGACCCGACCCTGTAGTGGGTCATTAATAGGTTATTGACAATGATGCTTTAATCTACATTTAAAGCGTTTCTTTCCGAAACCTTAAAAAATAATAAAGTTTTGAATTGAAATTGAATAGATCTTTCATAATTTTTAGCGTGGAGGTAGGGCACCTGATGATTTGGTCACCAGTTTTTGAATATATAGCAAAGAATAGCAAAAGGATAGCTGTTTTGGGGAAGATTCTTGCCCAGCAGTGGGACTTAAAAAATGTCGCAAGATCTGATAGTGTTTTTGATGCCTGTATATTATGATAAATTTCTATCTTTACCATAAAATTTGACATAAAATATATTTCATAATATTGAAGTGCTGAGATATTTCTTACTAGCACGTGACTCTTCTAACGACACTATTTCAAAGAGATCGTAAAGTTTGTTGTTCTTGGTTCACGTGCGGTTGTTCGTATAAAGCCAGGAATAGACAAAAGACGGTACACGATATTGTTACTGAGACGTTGAGTGTGATACTGATAACGCTTAGCGTTGGAGATTTCACGCAAAACGTTGTAAATAATACTGTTTAAAAGCTTATATATAACATTTAATTCGGGTCGTATAAAATTATAAAAGTCGCGCTAAACGACAGGATTTGTCGGACTCCCAATGGAGAAGAAAGGTCCTCCAATGGCGACTACGTTTAGATAAAAGAAGCACGCGCCACGATCAGGCGGACTGATGACTTGAAGAAGACAGCAGGAAACTGTTGGATTCAGAGGACGCAGGCGGAGTGGCGTTGATTAGGGGAGGTCAATGGCCAGCAGTGTACGTAGAAGGGCTGAAAGGAGGCAAGGATCCTATTGAAGATACATTTCTCTAGCTATTCTCAACTAAGGAGACGGGTGAAAGACTAGCGGGCTATCGGTCTTTCAAACGATGTATCCAGCCCATTAACACTTCAGTTTGCTAGCTTGGAGAGCTATGTTTGTAACACTTTGAAGGTAAAATCTATTGCAATATACCTTTTTTTTTTGGTATCGGGGGGGAAACCTTCAAAAGGTACCCTTGTACCTTTTGAACCGCACTAAAACCCCCTCGGTGGCCTGCCTCTGCGCTTGGCGAGGACTCCGGGATCTCCAGTGGAACGCACCGGTGTATTGCAATATATCTATCTATCGTTTGTCCTGAACTCAACGTCCACAAACTAAACAACAAAAGAAGAACTCGCAAGTCCCTTGGGATTTACAAACACGAACAATCCCCTTTCGCACGAGTCTGTACGTCAGGGCGATTAAACGTCCAAAGTTTTTCGGAGGGAATATTTCATAAGCGCAGTGTAATAGTTTGCGGCTGATATAACAGACTAAACCTCTGAGGACGCAAGTTTTGATCAGTCAACGACCCCGTTTTATTGGCAGAATAGCGTGTTATTGAATGTGAACCGTGTTGTGAATAGGTTGGTAAGTGGAAAAAGGTAGGCTAAAGTCTACAATGCAAGGCATATTTTTTCTATTAGAGGCCATTATGAAGGCATTCCGGTGATAGCCCAGTGGCTTAGAATTCGACCTCGAATCGAGGGGTCCGGGTTTGAATCCCAGTGACACGCACCAATGACTTGTGCGATTTATAAAATTAAATATCACCTGCTGTTACGGTGAAGGAAAATATCGTGAGGAAAGCTGCATGCCTGAGAGTGCACAAAAAAAATGCTCTCAAAGGCATGTGAAGTCCACCAACCCGCAGTAGGCCAGCGTGGTGGACTAAGGCCTGCATCCCTCTCATTGTGAGAGGAGACCCGACCCTGTAGTGGGTCATTAATGGGTTACTGACATGAAGGCATTCCAATTTTCTCTTGTTGACATTATATGAAACAGCCAAAATGGAAAAGGGGGTTATTCTACGAATTTTTCACTATGACGCCATTATGAAACGACTCCAATACGATCCTGTTGTCATTAAATCAATCTATTAAAACCACTAAATTCAAACATGATGGCAGTTGTACCCAAATGAAAATCCATCGCACAGTCATAATTTATATGTCATTATGATTCCATTGATTAACAAAACTGTCAAGAAAATGATTTAATCAGAATGAAACCATTATGATATTATTATGATTATGCCTCAATTTTAATAGTACACTCGGCTCCATCGTAAAGAGACATCTACTCGTAGTTCTACCTACGTGTCATACAACGAGAGTTTTCTACTGTTTGAAAATATAAACAGACTAGACGTTAAATAAATACGAACACTTTATAAGCAAAATATTATAATAGTTTGTGGCTGATACGCCAGCGAACGCTAAACCTTCAGGGACGTAAGTTTTAGGCGAGTCACGGAACCTGTCTGATTACTCGCGACGAGGTAGAAGCTATAAAACAAATATTAAATTTGGTAATTTTAATTTTTACTATACTAATTATTTACATAACTTATTTTAATCAAATATTAAATTTGATTTCTCTATTCAAGGAAATTAGCTGTTGAGCGACATTCATTTATTATTTAATTCAATAACAAATTCAAAATATTCAAATGTTGTACTCAATGAAAATTCTACTCAATGGAAAAGATTACTTATTTTATCTTCTTATTCAAACTCGTGGAAATTTGAATCTTGGTAGGATCGTTATTCAAATGGAGGGACTCAATGAATGGTTATTTATTTATTTTAATATGTACGTTACAAATTCGATTTTTTTAGTTGGTATACAACCAAAGCAAATTATACTATGAATAATGACTACTTCAGAACCCCTCTATTAGACAGTAACTGTAAAAAAATCTATAAAAGGCTTTAAACAGAAATTCATGAATTCCGAATTTCTGTTTTAAGCTATGTTAAAACAACTTGAAAACAATTCATTTTTAATCAAGAGCGGTCATCCTGTTGCAATGTCTTTTGTATCGTTGTACGGTTATTTGATATTCCATCTTCTTATCGGTTATCGCTTGCAGTGCGATACATATTTCAGATGGCAAATGTACCAGTTCATAGCAGTAACAGTAACTGAATCCCAAAAGTCATTTTCTCATGAATAACAAATTATTTCAGTGGAGGTGGATTATTTTGCGTGCCAATATTGCACCTACTGCATATTACAAACTTTGTTTATAACATGTCTGTAATTCTTTAGTGACCCATTGTAGTGTCGGGTCTCCTCTCACAATGAGAAGGATGAAGGCCTTAGTCCACCACGCTGGCCTAGTGCGAGTTAGCTTCTCATGCCTTTGTGAAAATTATGAAAAACTCATGAAGAAAGAAGAAATGCAGGTTCCTGCTACATGTTTCCCTTCACCGTTGCAGCAGGTTATATTTTTATACCTGTTCAGTAAATAAATAATGTTTGTTATACAATTTATGTTCATCAAACAAACAAGAAACATTATAGAGATGTCTCTTATTAAATAAGATATTCTCGCAGATGTTAGCACTTGCGAAGGATAACATTGTACACGACACACAAGAAGTAATTCTATTAAACACTCTGTCCAATTACTATCTAAACGCTTAAAGGCAGAATTTCTCCTTTATTAAAATTTATTATATATTAAAATTATATATTAAAATTAATTATATATTAAAATTTATGAACTGAACTTACGAGTAGTAGGTAGACAGACATTGCGTTGCACCTAATTTTGACTAACTCTTCTATGTCGGTGGATTATATTATGCGAAACACTTGTAAAATTTTAAAACATTAATTGTGCGAATTATGTAGATTTTTTGAGCTTATGTGGAGCATTGTGTGGAATTTGTTAATATTTCTGGAACACATGTGGAACAGCGAATATTTAAGCGCATGTGGAATTTTGAAGCATGTGTAAAATCCGTGTGGAATTTTTGGTCAAATGTAAAGCACATGACTGTGTGTATTTGTAAAGCTCATATCTTATATCCGAAGGTAGGAGAAGCATATTTGATTTTTTACACTATATGGAGCATAATTGTCAATGAGCATATATAGAATATTAGAGCATGTGTAAACTACGTGTGGATTTTTTTGTGAAATGTAAAGTACGATACATGTGGATGATGTGTATGTAATGTAAAGCACATGTCATTGTCTTATATCCGAACGTAGGAGAAGCACATGTGAATTTATTCTATCCTATGTGGAACACATATCAAAGTTATGAGCGTTTGTGGAGCATATGTGAAATTGTGATCACAATATGAGGAGCATATTTTTGTGTAGAATTTTAGAGGGCCAATATAATAATAACGTTAACAAAAAGCTACCAAGGAAGTCATAAGGATGGAAATGTCTTAGCACTAAGTGTACTGCACTCACCGTATTCGGGTTTTATGTTCCTCACTTTGGGTGTTTCCGTAATTCCGTTATTTGGAGAAGGAACGGAATTCATTTTATATTTTACTGTCAATAAGTCTTGAACGTTAAATTTTCATGTCCTGATGCAGATGGTACATGATGCTGCACGAATACGAATTGGTATTAAGTAGCGAACCAATGAAGGATGTAAGAATGTTACAAAAACGTTTATTTGCACAAATATAGGTACACAGTTGTTACTAATTATTTTGATCAATTTACGTAAGTATATTTACGATTTTTAGATGTGCAAATATTCTAAGGATATAATGTTCTCTGGCAATAATCTGTACGAGGGTTGCTATGACCAAAGTTTTAACCGTCAATGCAAACACAATGCAAATTTTGTTTGCAAGTTGTTTGCAAAATGCAAGTTTTATTTACTTTAAAAAGAGTGCTGGGAGTTTTTCTCCGCCCGCTTTTTTCTCCCAGTCTACGTTTTGCCTGAGGGGCGATCAAAGCGGATGAATGTAGAATGTATAACTTTCATTAAGTGTGCACAAATTGTACCTAATAATGAATAAAAGCTTTTGAGTTTGAGTTTGAGTTTGAAATTGGCCTGAACTCATATTTCTGCCGTTAACAAAGCTAGAATCATCGATAAGGTACTTAGGACAAACAACCGCTTCTCTACCTAAAACGTAAAATTGACTTAAACATTATTTTAATATTCCCACAACTAAAAAATACATGGAATCGAAAAAATAGCAGTTTCGTCACATCGTCGCGCTTGTTATCGGAATTTGAAGCTTTACTTTCCCCCGCCTCTTTGATAACCGAAACTAGGGTGAGAAAATCTCGATTTGCGTCCCTCTTTGCCTACAATATATTTTGTTAAAATCTATTCTATTTTACAAAGTAATGTCTGCCTCATTTGCTTTTCAGTAGAATTTTAACCGTAGGTATGATTGATTTTCTAAAATTCCAAATCAATATTCCAAATTAATACCAATTTTCATAGTCAAATTTTCAGGTATATATTAAGCAATTTTTATACATATACTAAATTAGTGGCTTTACAAAACATTATTAAGGAAAAAAGGAGAAAAATTTTCATGTAATATTTATTGTATTCGTGAATTTAGGGACCAATACGAATAATTGAAAAACGGGGCCAAACATACCGTAAGAAGAAGGTCAGAATATGAGTATGAAGCAACAATCCTTCGGAAAACAAGATAAAAAACAATTCAAATAAAAACAAAATTACAATCTCCGATTAGTATGTAGAATAATGAACAGAATCACTAAAGTTTCTTTTAGCCTAATAAAAACTACTAAGCTATAAAATTACAATGATCATTGTGTTTGTAATTTTTAAAGCTTATAATTATTTCTAGTGGTGTTAGGAATTACGACGAACACGCCATAATCCTTCCGGCGATATATCACAGAAACCTACACAACAGACACTAATATGGCAATTAATGTCTTCAACCGAACATTTGTACTTGGCACATGCCCGCTCTGGCGTGTAGCTAATCTGTATCTAACCCCACCGGAGGCTACCCCAAAACAAACACGCTACCGGAAAGCCTAAGCCGTTTTACATAATTCTCACATTTGTATGCCAATTTTAGGCACTGTACTGCCTATCCTGTAAATACACCTTAGACTTTACACGGGATTATCACTCTTATCAATAGGTAATAAGTACTAGTTTTCTGTACTCGACCCCGAAAAGGGAAGGTCGTTACATTCCAGTTTAACCCTTCCTGCATTTTAAATAAGTCACAGATTTCCTTCATCATTAATGCATCGATATTGTGCCGATGATGCACAGGTTGCTTATTTTTTTGCTACAGTAGTTTTCCTGTCATTTTAAATAATAAATAAATAAATAAATAAATAACGCTTCACACTCATAGCCCCACACTAGGATTCCCTGTGTCGTGGGTGCCATGGACACACACAAGACAAGAACACACACACCCAGACCAGAAACAGAAATTCAAATTCATCATTCGAACCTCTGCTTTGCTGGGAATCGAACCCAGGACCCTCCGCATAGCGCACCGGTGTCTTAACCACTGCGCCACTCGGGTCGTCAAATGTACTTACTTTTAGGGAAATTTGAGTTAATAAAACCAAATTAAACAACTTATGAATTTTTTCCTCGTTCACGTACGAGTACGTCCATTACAATAATGACAGTTCTAATTTTGAACATTCGTGTTCTTCTTTTTCTTCCTTTGCGCCAGCCAGTCCTTTCTTGAATATACCGTGAAGGCCGTAGCTCCAGCCCTCTGCAGCAACTGCTAACAAGCTCCGAACTTCGTCTTACAGTACCTATTTGAGACATGTGAAATATGTTTCACTAAGTTCCCAAAATAGGCGGTGATAGCCCAGTGGCTTAGAATTCGACCTCGAATCGAGGGGTCCGGGTTCAAATCCCAGTGGCACGCACCAATGACTTTGTTAAAAAAAAAGTTATGTGCGCTTTATAGAAATTAAATATCACCTGCTGTTAGGGTGAAGGAAAACATCGTGAGGAAACCTGCATGCCTGAGAGTTCAAAAAAAAAGTTCTCAAAGACATGTGAAGTCCACCAACCCGCACTAGGCCAGCGTGGTGGACTAAGGCCTACATCCTTCTCATTGTGAGAGGAGACCCGACCCTGTAGTGGGTCATTAATGGGTTACTGACATGACAAGTTCCCAAAAGGAAATATAAGAATCGCAACCGTCCTTTTAATACAAAGTTCCCTTTAATAAAAAGGGATGTCCGTTCAAAAGAGTGCTGGGAGATTTTTCCGCCTGCTTTTTTCTCCCGGTCTACGAAAGTCTGAGAGGCACCGAAAGATGTATGTGTGACGTTCATTAAGTGTAGATTTTAATATAATAATTTTGAATCTTTGAATATGTTCCCGTTGGCACCAATTGGGCCCGAACTTCGATGTGTTTTATTCAAGCCTTAATATAATACTACTATGTATTAATTCGCAAGAAGCTTCATCAACGAAATGTTCATTACGGGAAATAGCAGTGTTTTCTTGCGTGGAAAGGAAATTTCCTTTTGAACGCTCAAGGTGAGCATTCATAAGTGGCTTATGTTGCATTCGTTACGGGCGAGTCACTCTTTCAGTAGTTATTTACAGAATCTTGACAAAAAGCTAAATGTTTACTTATATTACCAAAGTATACTACGGTCTGAATGAGCACAGTCGTTAATTGTTTGCTGGAGGTACAAATTTTAATGAGCAAAATTTCTTGAAAATCAGACAGTACCTACTTCGACCATTTTCAGATTGCATAGCAAAAAGTTTAATTTCCTGCCAGCCTAAGTGATCATAAGATACCTTGGGAGGACCCGGGCTCTTACTGAATCGATTTTTAGTTATTACACCACTTATATTTATAAAACTTAAATAGCGTGATTGAGTAGGTATACCTGTAGCGCCATCTTTTGACGGATGACGAATCGTGGAAACTCTATACCTACACTATTCTTACAGTTTTTGCGCTATGTTTGTCAATGCTATACATACGCAACATATAAAAAAGGCTTCTTCAGACACAGACCAGCCTTTTACAGAGAGTTACACGATTATGCTAATGATCAGGGCGGTCAGGGATTTATAGGACGTTTGTGTAGCGCATTGCCACTTCACTGCACGACTGAGGGGCGACGCTGTCACAAACAACGTGGAGAACATTCTCGAAACTTCTGGATGGGAATAGGAAAAGGCAGTATGTTATGCGACATTTTAATATTCTATTTTTATGGATTGAGTTATAAGATACAAATATGTAAATTGGTAATTTTAGCAATGTTCTCGTTCATTTGAAAGTTGGATTAGAACATATCTGACATTGTTTAGATATCGAAGAAACTGACATAAAAGGGTTGCAACTACATTCTACCCTAAAGCATAGGTACTTATAAAAACTATTTTATTGGTGTTTAGTTTTCTACATAATGATATTTATTAAACATTTGCTTCATAGGCTTATCAACCTATTTGATTAAGAGTTCTTTTTTAGTTTCATTTTCTGACATACCTTTAAACAGAACCTATAGACGACAAAGTTACATTATTCGTATCATTTTTAAGTTTTTACCTTCGGACTGAACTGAAACATCATTGAAAAGCGAATGTGTATCATATCTCAACACGTCCAGAAATTAATAGAGTTCTCAGCAAGCGGAAGGACTCAATAAGTCATGGTTAGCTCCGGACTTACGAGCAGTTGAACGACTTACACTGTATTCAGCTCAGCTCAGAACATACATTTCGCTATTTTCTGAACATTATTTTCAATTCAAAATGTTATCAGTTTTCACGGATTCAGTTTCAGTGTTGTGTCGTGTACTGTCAAAAATGCAAATGCATCATATTTTAACCGACACACCAAGATACGTAAAGGAGTGTAAAGCTATTTGAGTCATTTGTGATGATAAAATTGCCTGGAAAATTGCGTATTAGAGGCAATTGTACATTTCATTTTATCTGTGACTGTACCCTTTTTATTTTCATGTGTTGAACAATCAAGTGTTAAGTAAAATAAATTAATTAATAAATACTCCTCACTGAAAATCGCAATGATTCTTGGAACTTTTTTCGCAACTTTATGCCGCGAAAATGGGTTTGCAATTTTGTTTGTAATTATAATTGTTTTTTTTAATTATTACACAGCGCTTTAAAACAGATAATTTCTAGAATGTCCCGCTGAAAATCAAAACTTAGCTAGTCCACCTATAAATATTTTTAACCCAGCGTAACCCTAAAATGTCGCCACGTAATTTAAGCAAGCAATATAACGCTCGTACGGAACTTAGCAAACTTGAAGCGTCACTCGTGATCTGCTTAAACACGTTAATTAAATCTCGGGAATAATTAAGTCTGAACGCAGGTGCAGTGTGTGATGAAGCTCCCGCGGTTATTAACCAAAGTGGGTGTAAAGTACCACATGGTTGAGGTATTAGTGGAAGATGTGAGGGTTAAGTTTTGGGTTCGTTATCAGTGGCTTAGAAATAGAAGGGTAAGAAATTTTAAGTCCATACACTTGGTAGGTCAAGTAAAAAATTAGGATAGAGAATATATTATTATGGAGTTTACAAAAAGTTAACTCATTATAATCCCGTGTCCTGATTGCACTATTGCACGCAAAAATTCGATTCATGTTGAACGCAAATAAGCGGTGATAGGCTGATAGCCTAGTGGCTTAGAATTCGACCTCTTTATCGAGCGGTCCGGGTTCGTATCCCAATGGCACGCACCAACGACTTTGTAAAATAAAAGTATGTGCGCTTTAGAAAATTAAATATCACCTGCTGTTACGGTGAAGAAAAACTTCGTGAGGAAACCGCCATGCCTGAGAGATCACAAAAAAAACTCAAAGGCACGTGAAGTCCACCAACCCGCAGTAGGCCAGCGTGGTGGACTAAGGCCTACATCACGCTCATTGTGAGAGGAGACCCGACCCTGTAGTGGGTCACTAATGGTTTACTGACTGACGCAAAATTCATCCACATCTATTCAGCCATTCATCCATCCATCCATCCCCACAAACTTTTACAGTTATAACTTATAATTGTAGTAGGATATGACCACAAGGGAAGATTGCAGACCTTCAGAATCAATTCCGCTTTATAATTGATCGTTGCGGTCGATCCGCCATTTGTATTGGACCTACACATTTGTGTCTCCAGTTAGGTGTACTCCACTTAGTACAAAATTATTTATGGACAAAAAAAAATATAGGGCCTGTATGTATGCGGATGTTTGTATAATGTTAAATGTATGACGTTCATTAAGTGTGCATAAATTGTACCTAATAATGAATAAAAACTTTTGAATTTGAATTTGAATTATGTAAATAATAATTATATAATACCTACTAATTTTTAATTGTTCGTAACAAAATTTGTTTTGAAATTATAAATTTCATTATTGAATATGTTGCTTTCCTGGTTTCCTTTTCAAGTTATTTAACGTCTTATTCAAAAGCCGTCATTTTTCTAAATATTAGAGTAGAGGAACACATGATTATGATTTACAATAGAAATATACGGAGAAATGTACACAGATGTAACATTTTATGTACGGGTACATAGAGGGAGCTACATGAAACAAATGCGAACTAACATAAACGTTTATACACGTTTCGCATAAAACGTTATAAACGTTTAAATATTTTAGCTTTCCGATGGAGAAACGGGCTAATACCGTAAGAATTAATTTAGAATAGTAGTAAGAGCCTAAAATTTTGGCATTCACCTTATGTCATTAGATTTCTTTTACAATTTTATAAGTAAAAAATATATTTATCAATTTATTTTGCCGGAGTAATATCTGGGCTCCAAGTGGAGAATACCGAGGAAGCCACGTCTGGATTCGACCACAATCACAAGCGCTGCTGAAATTAATCGCAATCGCACCCTTCACCACTAAGATATTGTTTGGCGAATGTGTTTCTAACGAGAATGTTCTATGATATCTATTTTACAAAGCTAACTTTCTCAAATTGTTTTTATTTTTTACATTGTTTGTCTTTAATTTTATCTTCCTGTATCCTACTTACTATTATAAATGGGAAAGTTTGTGAGGATTAATGAATGGATAGGTGAATGTATGGATGTAAGTTACTGTTTCTAGACCTCTTTATCGAGCGGTCCGGGTTCGTATCCCAATGGCACGCACCAACGACTTTGTAAAATAAAAGTATGTGCGCTTTAGAAAATTAAATATCACCTGCTGTTACGGTGAAGAAAAACTTCGTGAGGAAACCGCCATGCCTGAGAGATCACAAAAAAAACTCAAAGGCACGTGAAGTCCACCAACCCGCAGTAGGCCAGCGTGGTGGATGTAAGTTACTGTTTCACGCAAAAACAGATAAACGTATTCAAATGAAATTTGGCATACGTATTGTTTAAACCTAAATTAACATAATATTAACGCATAATTTTTATCTTTCGCTGGAGCCAACTCGCGCGGATGAAGTCACGGGCAAAATCTAGTATGTAGTTATATGACAGAATATGTATATAGGGTCAATAACTGCGTACGAAAATAAAATGTTTCTTCTTCTTCTTTTTTCCATTAGTAAAAGTTGCTAGATACTATTATGACGGACGGAGAGAATGGACGTAAGGATGCAATAAAGTATTCGTACGGTAAACACCAGTCGTTGCAGCTACAAATTCAGTATTAGGTTCCAATGTATAGCTATATTTGGTTAAAGGTTTGTATGTACATAATTATGTATGTATGTTGTATACGGATAATGCGGTTAGTGTATTTGGCAGTAATATTGAAGTCTTAAGCTGATGTGGTCGTTGACCTAGATAATCTGATTCTGGACCTATAGATCTACGAGCTGGACTAGCTAGCGAATGAAACTGGTCGCATCTTTAATGAGAGAAACCTTCCGTGATAGAACAATGACCGGTTTTACTAACCGGTAAAAATAGTAAAAACTAAACTACCCATAATTTAATAACCAATATCGAATGAGTTTTGATGAACGATCGCGTGAACGCATGACGTTTCAAACTTAAGAGAGGAAAATAAATAATTAAAAAAAAAATAAAAGTTGAAATCTGGTCTATCATTTTGAATGATAGACCAGATTTCAACTTTTATTAATATTTTTGATTTTTCTGTTTTCTTTTCATTCTTCGTTTCGGTTGCACTTTTGAGTTTACCACAAATACGATATTTCTTTGCGTGTAGTGAAACGGACAGCGCTGTTATTGTTTCCATTCCATTGTAATTGACTTGCGGCAGTGACCGTAAATACATTCACTCATTCCATACTCACTCATTCGTTCAGCCCGTTTCATTCTGTCATTGGAAAACAATTATTCTCATTTGTTCACATGTGTTCAATTATTGCGTTTTTTGCGTTAGTTTAAAAAGAGATTTATTCCTCGCCAATATAGTAAATTACTTTTTTAAATTATAAGTATCAAATAGTACTTTACAGGAAAAACTTATGGTATTATTTAACTTTAGACAGTTGAATTCCTGCCTGATTGTATCGTTGTATTGTTCAAAATCCGATTTCTGAAGTTTTTATATTATGAGAAATTACTCATTTTAAAAATGTCTATTTACAAATTTACTATTATTTACAAAAAATGAAGTTTACAATATTAAACTGGATTAAATTATTTTTGCGAATTCTAAAACAGCCAACAAATTTTTTATCTTTCAAACCAGAAACACACTTAATCTCGTCACCTTTGAGTATTAAAAGAAAATTTGACAAATACCAACATAATTTACGCAAATGCAAAATAAATTGTATCTCCCTAGGTGCAAATGTTATTTTCTTTGACGACAATAAATCAGTTTGGCCTTCAGTATTATTAAACGAATACTCCCCTTGTGAAAGACATGAAGTAGTCTTACATGGATGTGGCAACTAAGGCCGCCATCCGACCAGGCCGAAGATGGCGAAAAATTCTTCAACTGGTGTTCGGTGTTTGCTTGCCAGTATTTTATATTGTAGGCCACTAATGTTAGTCCTTAACCGTGAAACACTTCCGTAAGATATTCGATAGAAAATAGGCACAGTTTTCGAAAAATAATGGTTTAATGGTTATGGTTACATACTTTAGTGATATTGTGTTTCTTATGATTTTGTTAAATTATTGAATTGAATTGATAAAGTTTGTGTGAAGAAAATATTTCTTTCAAAAATACAATATTATGATCCGATTCAATTCGTTATTTCATTTCTCTTCATAGAAATATTTCGTTTTGCCATCACAGTAATATTATTATAAAAAATATTAACTCATTTTATTGAGGAGTTTTGGTTGTTACTTTTTCCTTTTTTTTAAGATACAAATCAACCACATCTAATTTTCTTACATCAGCATCCACCCTTCAGCAAGTCACGGCGATCGGGCCCTCTATTCAGGCAAAATCATCTTACAATGAAGGGGAAAATTTTGTGAATTATACCCCTCATGACACCCCATTACTTTATCCTGGGGTGAGATTTTTGCCATGAGTTTTGGCTTGCACAAAGGCGATAGCGCAAATACCGTTGTTAACACTTGTAGTGTGTTATTACTTCCCTTATTTTAAAATAAGGGATGGGAATATAAAGGGTGGAATGAGTTGTAATTATGAAAGGATTTCGGTTGCAATTACTTGAGGTTTTTCTTGCTTTCTGGAGATAAGAAGTTACTAAGAAAGAAAGTTAGGGGGAGTACCACAAGGGGCTGTTTTAGGACCGCTTTGGTTTTCTTTGTAATATCCAAAGATAGTGTTAATATAAAAATTTAGGGGAACCATAAAATATTTTGATTTTATTAGTACTTAAAACGCATTTATTAAAATTAAAATTGTAAATCAAATTAGAAAATTATTCACAGTCAATTCACAGGTGGTAGAGCCATAGTAGCTTTTCCGGGAGGCACCTTACCGCCAGCCTCTTAACCCGTTGTATAAGCAGCATCTTCTTCATGTCTAGTGTTTCGGCTGGGGAGGTGTTCTGCAGTGATCACTTAACAGCAGGTGGCGTGAATGCCTTTTGCTACTCAATTCCTTCCTTCCTTACTTTCAGCCCTTGGTAGTCCACTGCTGGACATGGGCCTCCCTTAATCGACGCCACTCCACGCGGTCCTGGGCCCTCTGAATCAAACGGTTTCCCCCTGTCTTTTTCAGGTCGTCAGTCCACCTAGTAGGCGGGCGGCCTGTAACAACCTACTAGGTACTCAATTACTTAAAAAAATTCAACACAGATTTGCAACGCAGTAGTTTACGCTAATTCTCATTAGAAAAAGAAAATTTCTTTCCATTTCAAATAAGTATAAGTCAAATTCTTAAAAAGACACGAGTATCAACACGTGTATAAGTTATGACATTTTAGCGTTACACGAAGGTAATATGTTAGCAAAGGCTATTACAAAGTTTCAAACTAAGTTACGGACTAAATATTACACATGTCTTGAATATGAAACGAGGAAATCGATTGATTTGCCGCAAAACTTTGCGAGTTCATCGAGTTATCTGTCGTAGGATGTTAGATTAACTTGTTTGACTGCTATAGAGAAAACTTTTCAAAGTTACCTAGTTTCTATATAGTAAATACAAGGAACCAATTCTTCCATTTGATAGGTCCTTTAGAAAACCACAACGATTTTTTGATTTTTGGACTTTTTTGACGATTTTTTGACTATTTGTTTTATTGATTACAAGAAATATTTTGCATATTTTGTTTTTGATCAATGTCAAGAGTAACACAAAAGCACAAATAAAGGAAATTTGAGTGTAGAGATAAAGTTCGCTCCGTTTTTATTGTATCAACAACAACTTACGATATCAGCCCTATCCAACAAACAAAACAATTTTAGCTAATTATAAAAGAAAGTTCTCAAAGGCATGCGAAGTCCACCAACCCGCAGTAGGCCAGCGTGGTGGACTAAGGCCTACATCCTTCTCATTGTGAGAGGAGACCCGACCCTGTAGTGGGTCATTAATGGGTACTGACACGTATACCTATTTCTGTAAATTTTCAATGATGTTTATAAACTTTTACGCTTCGTTATTCTAACTTAACTTTTTGAAACCACATTACACAGATACTGTATTTTGTCGATCGTTACGATGTTATTTGATTCCTCAGATGATGCGTCAGCTTACCCCACTACATAGGTTACTAAATCCAAATATTAGTTAAAAGGGGTCCACCCCAGTGTTACTCATTAGTATGCATGAGGTATCGTAGTTTACATAAGATTATGATTAACCCTTTGAAACATAAAACCCGACTGTCAGCGATTGTAACTCGTACTCACAGCTAAGAATGTTAATGATTCTTGAGTACACATCTATTTGAGTACTTAGCGATACGAAACCTGACACAGCTTTTAAATGGTAGATATATTTCTAACGCCCTTGTTTTGTTACACTCATTATGTATAATTGGTAATACATTTGTATTACTTTCATTGAGATCTGTTGACATACTCGTTTACTATTTACCATAACTTTTGCTATTTTGTTTTAAGACGAGAATATTCAGAACGCTCATATTCAAAGTTTTTAACTAGTGTGAGATGGAGTTTGGAGCTCGTCAGCGGTTGCTGCAGATGGCTGAAACTACGGCCTTCACGGTCTATTCAAGAGCTAGGACTGGCTGACAGAGGAAGAATAAGAAGGATACGGATGTTGAAAATAAGAACTGTCATTATTGTAATAGACGTAATATAGGAAAGTTTCATAAATTGTATAATTAAAGTCCAGCTGTCGTTGTCTAGGATTGTAAAATGTGGTAAAAGCAATCCAATCGGAATTCACGTCATCATGAAGGACTACGAAATAAATCTGTAGTATAAAGAAAAATATATAAAGGTTGTGCCGCATTGACTAAAAGGTTTTTGATGAAATACCTATACTGGGAAGTAAAAAAAAAACAAAATATTTAACCGCGATCGCAATAAATATCAACGGATCAGTGCTTCCATTGAAATAGATTTTATCGAAATAATTCCGACCAAAAATGTCTACTTCACATTGTTCACACTTTATTTTGAACCGAAAAAGTAAATCACGCAATCTTTTCACGCATAAACGCCCAATCGCTGAACGGGAGCCCTTTAAGGGCTGTACTACGGAAGTTATTCTCTCCGAGCGATTCCAATCTGGCATTCCCTTTGTCCCCTGCATCCCCTCTTGTATCGGGTAACAAAATATTGTCCTACCTTTGAATATTAACTGCGAAACCCTCTATTTAGTGGTATCTAAATTATTCAGGGTTCTGCATATTGACCGGTTGAATTTAGAATGCAGCGGTGTCCAGGGAACGAAGACCCTTTTCTGGGGCTACTGTCGAAGATAAACGAGTTGAGAGGAGGAAGATACGAGTCAAGTTAGAGTGGCCAATCTGTTTTAAGTTTACTGTGAAGCTGACGTGTTGACAAATCCCAGCGTCGTGTAATTTTGCTGATGTCAATGGACACCGTACACAAAGGAATATTTCATCGTCAGGCTTTCTTATGGCTTGATGAATTGTTTCTCCGAGCAAAAATATACTGTATTTTATCCTTGGAACATTTTTTAATGGGTAACATTAATTGGTGTTTAGTTTACAGGGGTTTAGTTTACAGGGCGATAGTCACCATTCTAAGGTAATCTTTCAGTTTGGTTTCCAAGTACAACTTAGGTAATTTTTCGGTTTGGTTCCAATGATTTTCTTACGTAACCTTTCGGTTTGGATACAGTCGTTCTTATGATCACACTTTATTAAAATTTTCACAAATGTTTTCTATGTAGGTACTCGCTTACATTATTATTACACTATTATTATACGAACCGATGTTTAAAATATCATTTTTTGGACTTGGTTAGCCAAATCAGTGATATTGTGTCATGTCAGTACCCATTAATGACCCACTACAGGGTCGGGTCTCCTCTCACAATGAGAGGGATGTAGGCCTTAGTCCACCACGCTGGCCTACTGCGGGTTGGTGGACTTCGCATGCCTTTGAGAACATTTTTTTTTGTGAACTCTCAGGCATGCAGGTTTCCTCACGATGTTTTCCTTCACCGTAACAGCAGGTGATATTTAATTTCATAAATCGCACATAACTTTTATTACAAAGTCATTGGTGCGTGCCACTGGGATTCGAACCCGGATCCCTCGATTCGAGGTCGAATTCTAAGCCACTGGGCAATCAGACGCAAAGGTATAATTAGAGGTAATTGAACCAAGAATCCATTGAGTATGTGGAATATTCTATAGGAAAGTTATGAGAAGCGCTATTCTTGAATAATTAGCAGTCTTTGATACAGCGGCAGTGTAGGCTTTATTGTTCGCGTCGAACAATGTGGTATCGAAACTTGTTTGAAATTCTGATGAGAACGGGGCGATTTTCCAAAATGTTGAAATTTATTAATTTATTAAATCTAGGTCCTTCCTAGAAATAATAAATTTAATCGCAGCAATACGTTTTGTAGAGAATAATGATAAAACCGATAAAAAATTCCTATTAATTTAAGAGGAATTGGAAGAGGATGAGGAATTTTTCAACTTTCCCCAAGAGGAAGCGGAAGAAGATGTGAAAGTACCAAAAAATGCGTAACTTCCTCATTAAGAGGAAGGGAATCCTCATCAACACTAGTTCATACTCACAGACAGGTTTAAGTGTGAACGTGCAAAGTGTATCATATCCTCATCTGGTATTTAGGATAATAATCAATACTCATGTAGCTTAAACATTTTAAAGCCGAACGAGCTCTAAATCCAAATACTCTTACAACAAACGACTAACAATACAATACTGACTCCCGCATTCCGTTCCAAATAACAATGCGCTCAAGAAATTACACCCACAGTACAACATATTTATTGAACACATTCCGTTCCCTATTCAGGTGTAAAACCTATGCTAACTACCCGCAATAATTTTGAATTGTTCCAAGTATTCCCCTTTCTATGGCGATGCACTGAATTTATTAAGCACACACAATGATCTCAGTATCTGTTCTTGGGTAGAGATAAAACTGAGAGTCTGTGTAGTCGGAACACTGGGATAAATAAATAATAAATAACGCTTCACACTTATAGCCCCACACTAGGATTCCCTGTGTCGTGGGTGCCATGGACACACATAAGATAAGATATTTTTAAACATTATTTTTAAAGTAACTATTTAGACAACTAAAGGTGGTGTTATAGGTGGTAGAGTACCTTAACGCCAGCCTCTTGCCAGTAACCCATTAATGACCCACTACAGGGTCGGGTCTCCTCTCACAATGAGAGGGATGTAGGCCGCCGTCCACCACGCTGGCCTAATGCGGGTTGGTGGACTTCACATACCTTTGAGAACATTTTTTTTTTGAACTCTCAGGCATGCAGATTTCCTCACGATGTTTGCCTTCACCGTAAGCAGGTGATATTTAATTTTATAAAGCGCACATAACTTTTTTACAAAGTCATTGGTGCGTGCCATAGGATTCGAACCCGGACCCCTCGACTCGAGGTCGAATTCTAAGCCACTTGGCTATCACCGAGCCTCTTAACCCGTCGTAAAGTAGCTGGATCTTCATGTTTTGTTTTTCGGTTGGGGAGCTATGGTTGCTGAAGATACGAGTAGGTTCTATATTTGAGGCAAACATTTTAGTCCTCAAGAGCACCCACATTCAACTACAGACGGGATTTCCTCTTTATTTGAGGTTGGATAGAGTCTACGAGCTGCATTGGCAACTAAATAATAATGTTCCTTAAACAGATCGATTTGGAAGAAATGATTTATGCCTTTGGTTAACAAAAATGATGTTTCTGAATCTTTGAAATTTTTCGTTACAGAAGTAGGTACTCATGACCTACTTTAGGCAAGCTCTCCTTCTTTTTCATGTTTGTTTATCTGCTCAAAAGACAACATGAAAGTACGCTTTTTGTTAAAATACCAATGGTCACCGATATCTTCTATTGTAACTTTTGCTTTAAAGACTGTAAAATAAACAAAAAATCGTATCCTTTAGGCACTTACAGAAATTAATAATATTTCGCAATAAAATGAGTTGACATTATTTCCTATTTAATTAAAACAGTGCCAAGTTTACGAGCGTCCAATAAAATAACATTACGACAATGCCTTTCACCGTCTGCCTGTTTGTTTGTCTTAACGGCGTTAACTACGAAATAATTTGAGAGGTTGATAGCGAGAGGACCTCCGGTTGAGAGCAGATCCGATTATTAACGCCACATAATGAGTGTTTTGATTTTAAGTGGTCGTACGTAGTACGTAGGACCGTAGGTACTAGTGAATTAAGATATTTGTGTTTTTTTTTTAAATACGTTTTTTTAACACAACAGAAGGAGCGTGTGTGAGCGTATTTAGCTTTTTTCTATAACAAAATACCCTCACTTATCATTTATGAATGTTTCCTTTTGACAGTTTCTATAGTTCCATCTAATTAGACGCACTTTGTTTATCAATGTTCCCTTTTGTTAGTTTCCATAGATACCAGACAGAGTGGCGCCGTAACGCGTTACGTTACAAAGTGGTTTACCCTCTCATAAGAAGTTTTCACTTCCAGAACTTAAATATAAAAGGTAATATCCAGTAAATTCACCATGACATCATGTCTGTACGTGCTCCAACAAAATTCGTAACATTTAAAATTGACAAACCGGCCAAGTATTTAGAAAACGGCACAATTACGTCTGACTTCTGAGTGACTCTGCCGCCATTAATGAAATTCCGACAGAGTCAACTCGGCAAATAAACGCCTAATGACTCTGTGATGATGCGGTACCAACGGTATTTGCGAGTGAGCTTTGGAATATTAATGTTCTATTATTGTTTTATGTTTCTGATTTTTATGAAGACTAACGTACGAACAAAACTGCCTGGCTGCTACCCTCATGTCCCACTGTTGGCCAGTCTCTTCCTAAAACAGGAGGAAACCTGGAGCATACTCCACCACGCTGCTCCAGTGCGGATTGGTGGAAAAACGGGCTAGTGGCCAACTCGTGACGTATGTTCTCAAACCGCCCATACCGACAAGGTTAACGACTGCTTCATCATCGATAACAACCGATAACTCTCCTCTTACAATGAGAAGGATGTAGGCCTTAGTCCACCACGCTGGCCTACTCTCTCAGTCTAATGACTACTACTAACGGTATTTGCGAGTGAGGTTTGGAATATTAATGTTATAATATATCATTGCGATCTACTCAAGCACTGGCTTTGCACTACTCAATTACCAAAAAAATATGTAACTTTTAAATGCGATGAAAAAAATTCCGTTTGGTTCTTTTAAACGTATCAAAGCATAAAATAACCTTTATATAACACAAAGATACAGTGAATGTATACCGCATTACTGTACCTCCTACCTGGACCTCACTATATTGGTGAAATTACATCAAATGAAGACATTATGTGCGCACGCGCAGCTATTCGACGTAGCGGCCATTTTGCGCACAAGGTCAGGGCTATTGTGTGTTGATTATAGTAATAATAAGATCAGACTAGATGGAGTTCTAGAGAAGAAATAAAATTGGGCTCAACTTTATATTAAGCATAACGACGAGGTCAAATTGTTTTAGGGTGGAAATTGGTAAGGAAATTACCCTAACACTTGGGAAGATATTTGTAAATATTGTGTATTGATAATATCATTGTACTTCAAGTAATAGCAATTTATAAAGTAATATTATTTAGGTAATAATAATAATAACATCAAATTAAAACCTAATAAACTCAAATAATGAAATAAACTAAAACTATGACAAATGAAAACATCGCTGCGATGTAGAAGAGTACCCAAGATACTGGCTGCATTGCCTCTCTGGACAGCTATGCTAATGCGCTGTCCAAAGTAGGCTCCTGCCTTCGGGTCACCCAACGCTACGACCAGACGCGAAGACAAATCTTTATAGAAATGTCTTGCTTCTGGTCCCCACGGTCCCAATATTTCCACTGCGAATGGCAAGAAGGTATATATCCTTCTCTTCTGCCAGACGAGCGTATTTCCTTCGTTTCAATGCCTCCGCAGATTCAGCCGCCGCACCTACGCGCATTGTGTATTTGTACAACTTCATGAGTACCTACTAGTTAATCAAATATCAAGTTGTAAAAGTTGTAATCAATTAGAGATAAACTCTAATTGAATAAAAGTTTAATCAATTAGATACAAACTCTAATTGAATACACTTATTTACTTTTGAATTATTGTATTTCCACTGTGCTTGTAAAGTTTATTCATCTCGTTAAAATAGACATAGGTAGTTGTAATTTTTACAAAAAATACTTTCGTAGTCAAAAATTGGGTCCAAAATGAAGCGCTCAAACGCACGCTTCTTTTAAAGACACCCAGTGCACTTTATCGCCGCGTTTCGTGAAAGAGCACTTCGTTACGAAGGAGCTCGTAAAGCAGGAGCTCTTTGGCAACGTTGTTAAATTTTGCAAAAAAAATATTTTGTGAGATGCCTTTGTAAGCTTTAGAGTATTGCTAAGATTCGGTAAATATTAGTTGTAGAGTCGTAACGAGTATTAGTTCGGTTGATGTCTTTTTTGATAACATGTCATGTCAGTACTGGCCATTAATGACCACTACAGGGTCGGGTCTCCTCTCAGAATGAGAGGGATGTAGGCCTTAGTCCTCCACGCTGGCCTACTGTGGGTTGGTGGACTTCACATGCCTTTGAGAACATTTCTTTTTTCTGAACTCTCAGGCATGCAGGTTTCCTCACGATGTTTTCCTTCACCGTAACAGCAGGTGATATTTAATTTCATAAATCGCACATAACTTTTATTACAAAGTCATTGGTGCCACACCGACCGCGCTCGAAGTTGCTTAACTTTTTCGATCGCTTGCGATCTACTCAAGCAGTGACGTTATGCCACTTTGTTTTATGTCGAAATCTGTTTAAACGGGTTATCAAATTGGCCTGTATAACTGTACCTATACCACAGCCCACCTATAACCCACGGGGTTGTCTAAAAGCCACAGACAAAAAGTTATTCCTCAATGTTTTAATGTCGGTAAACACAGGTCGAAGTTATAATGATATTCATTGCACAATAATGTCTTACTCAGCAACGACTATAGATACGGGCCTGGCATTTATCTATCGACAACGGGAGTTTCAAAAAGCCACATAATATCGTTGAATGCGCAATTTCGAAAAGTGAACATCTCTGAATTTTAAAACTTTTCAGGAAACGGAAAGAACTATTTTATAAAGTATTTATTAAAAAAAATACATTACATTTAAGGGCAAATTAGCACCCGAATGCCACTATTCATATTCATAATTATTCTTATTGTCTTTATTGTGGACAAAAGGTAATTTTCAGATAGCAATACTAAAATATAAATGTCTCACTCAACGACTCAAAGCAACGACTATAGATACGGGCCTAATTTAATATTACGGTGAGTACAGACTATCCATATCTAATAATTGGTGCGCGCGGATCTCATTGGCTAATATAATAGCTGGTAATGTAAGGGTACGTGCACAATATCAGTCATCTCGCGGCAAATAACATAACTAGCCTATTAATGCCACGATCGGGTTTAGGATAAGTCGTGTGTTTACAATGTGCTGTCATAAATTGTAAATATTTTATAGTTGAATAAAGAACACTGTAACTACCCATTAATTATGGTTTTGCTATACCACCTGCAAACAACAAAACACTTTACCTTGATAAGTCTTTTAATTGTAACCTTTTCATCACTATACCACCGAAAGGTTGAAATTCCACCCGAACCACCTAGAACTGTGGTGGTCCTCCACAGTTCGTTTTGTCTGCGCTTTTTTTGCCGCATTCATGCAAACTTTAGAGACACACACCGCGGCCGCAAAACGCGTCGTGAAAACTGCTTAAATTTTTTACATAATATACAAATACATATTTGTATACTACGGGAGCTGCGAGTCCGCAACAGGGGCCCGATTCTGTATGAGCATTCACACTCGTATCGCGGCAATGTCGTGTCTTACCCGTGATAAAAAGTAAAAAAAGGCTTAAAAGTCAAATATCGTGACAATCTATTGTGTGCCTTATAGAATAGACATTAAGGTTCCTTGTCGTGCCGAGTTCATGAAATGACATACGGTTGGATGACACACGATATCGGCACGAAATCTGAATGGTCATACAGAATCAACCCCCAGTGTGCGGGCGCGGCTGAAAACCGTATGCTAGTTCTTAGCGTAGGATACACGCATCTTAAGATCCGACAATCAAGTGTTAGTTTCGCCAGGAAATTACCGAGCATTTGAGATGATTAGCCGCTATGAAGTCGTTATGACCCTTGGTTCTAGGAAGTTTAGCATTTATTGCGCGATCGGCTCGTCCGATTGCTTTTATAGTCGTTAAGCGTCAGATTATAGATTTTATCGGTGCAAAATATCATGTGATTTTGAGCCAGTTTGAGGTGGTTCACAGTATCTCGTCCACAGTACTTTCCGCCAGCCTCTTGCCAGTAACCCATTAATGAACCACTACAGTGTTGGGTCTCCTCTCACAATGAGAGGGATGTAGGCCGCCGTCCACCACGCTGGCCTACTGCGGGTTGGTGGACTTCACATGCCTTTGAGAACATTTTTTTTGAACTCTCAGGCATGCAGGTTTCCTCACGATGTTTTCCTTCACCGTAACAGCAGGTGATATTTAATTTTATAAAGCGCACACAACTTTTTTTTACAAAGTCATTGGTGCGTGCCACTGGGATTCGAACCCGGACCCCTCGATTCGAGGTCGAATTCTAAGCCACTGGGCTATCACCGCCGCTAGCCGCCAGCCTCGTAACCCGTCGTAAAGCAGCATGTTCTTCATGTGTTGTGTTTCTGTTGGCAAGGTCTATGGTTGCTGGATGTTTTATTTGACGCAACATCTTAGTCTTCGTGAGTAGCAAAGCACCCATAAACCTCAGATAGGATTTTTTTCTCAATTTGAGGTTGGGACTCTCGTTCACATGGGCTGCAGGGACCACCTAACATCAGGTGGCCTTCCCGGCTCTTCTTGTTGCTTTTATACTTTTATAGTTTTTAAACGTTAGATTATAGATTATTATCGGTTTAAAATATGACGTGGTTTTTAAAAGGCGTTTTTAATAAAAAAACTAGTAATATTGCGTCACGTTACGTGAAATACTACCGAGCTTACAATGAGAAGTGGCTAATAGCTGCAGTAGTATAGCCATAAATAACACTGTGTTTTCTGCAAGATATTCAACAGAAAGTAATTGACGATATGAATACCGGCACATACTCGAGAAAAAATCTCATTTCTGACGCACTATGAGATAATAGGGTGCGGAACAACGCGTAAATATTGTACCTACGGAACCGGTTGGCTTGTTCCCATGTGGTTTGTTGCTATAATGTGGTTGAGCCAGGGGATGGCAACCTTTTTAAAAAGCGTTAAAACAAATAGAAAAATTCAATACCAATGATTAGATAGGCTCGGCTAGTTAATTTTAATACTTTACTGAGTATTTCCTATTTTAAAGGAAGGAACATTATGTATTTTAAATCTGAATTAAGCTCTAGAAATGCAGTAGATATTATTTAGGTACTATCATAATTTTGATATAAAATAGGTAATGTACTGTATCTTCTACTATAAATGAGATGTGATTTGGGACATGGGTGGATGGTAAAATTTGTTCTTTTAATGATAATATTATAATTAATTACTTATGAATGAAAATATATAATTATTTTTGTAGTAGTGAACGACTGATATATAAAAGGTTTCTTTCTTTCCTTTAATACAAAAATAGATTCTTTTTTTTAATAGAGGCAAGTGTAGTGGTTAATCACTTCGCTGTTCCGTGAGTCACATGTGATACATACCCATTGTTTAACTATTGTGTCTATTTATTGGACAGGCAGTGTTAAATTTTCTAAGCTTAATTTTATACCAAAATAATTCGATTTCGAACCCCTGACTCACACACGGTTGCAAAAAGTCCACAAAGCGCCATTAGTCGCCGCTCGTTGCGTTCAAACGAAGCCGCCACCTTGCTGATATGGAGAAGAATTGGATAAGAATTAATGGAAGCACAGTAGAGATAGACTAACTAAGTCTCGTGGATTATTAAATTTAACCTTATCTGAAGTCTTATGTGGGTAATTCGCTACTCAGTAACACTAGATAGTCGCTTCAAATTAAGTTATCAATATCCTCCCCAACAGATACAGTATTTTTATTGAAGTGAAAACTTCTTTAGCGGTGCTGAGCACTTTGGTATGGGTAAAAATTGTTAAACTCGCGACAGGACACGTGACCCTGACCCGTAAGGCAAGGTAAGAAAATGCGTAACTATGGAATTTTATCATGTAGTCTCGCGAACACCTATAGATGTATCTTCCACTAAGCCTCATCCAGTCACACACACCTCCGAGACAGTGGTTAACTTGAATGGCGACGCCGTCGGTAAATACCGTCGTTAGCATTTATTCACATAATGACTTTATTATGGACGGCACCGCTGCTAATGGTGTACGACCATCAACGGATCGCCTGTGGCCTAATTCCTTAGAAACGTTTATTTGACTAGCTTTATGTGCGTTTGCGTGGCGTAATTGTTTAAGACGAGTCTTGTTTGATCGTGTAGTTTTATCTCCTTTGCGGCTCTTCGTGAATTATTTTTTGACGACTAAGATTTGGTGGCATTTATTCCAAGGTTGCAGCGGTGATAGCCCAGTGGCTTAGAATTCGACCTCGAATCGAGGGGTCTGGGTTCGAATCCCAGTGGCACGCACCAATGACTTTGTAATAAAAGTTATGTGCGATTTATGAAATTAAATATCACCTGCTGTTACGGTGAAGGAAAGCATCGTGAGGAAACCTGCATGCCTGAGAGTTCACAAAAAAAACATCCTCTCAAAGGCATGTGAAGTCCACCAAAACGCAGTAGGCCAGCGTGGTGGACTAAGGCCTACATCCCTCTCATTGTGAGAGGAGACCCTACCCTGTTGTGGGTCATTAATGGGTACTAACATGTCAGATCGGTTGTAATCAGTATGTCAGCGGCATTTCCATCATCAACACAATAAAATAAATAAATTTGAAGCGTAATTTGGACACTATGCCTAGGGACATTGCAGTGACAAAAAAAGCACAATTACAAGACCAAAAAAACATACCTAATAAAGGTAATGATAAAAGTGTGGTCACAGAAGGTTTGTTTGAAAAGAATTACTGAAATAAAAATGTCAGATAAGATTATAAATTACCGGCCGGCCTCACAGTTGTTACGGGTAACAATAACAAAAATAAACATGTTAATCCGAGTGTAACAATGTGATAGCAACCGGTACGCGACGACGGTTGTTTATTCGATAAAGCCTAACGTATTTGCGAGATTATACACGTACGTAGTAACAAGAATGTGCGTGAACTTTAAAAGGTTTTTAGCGAATAAACATGGATATAAAATGTCATGTTTATGTTAGGCTTTGCTAGAGGTCGTGAAAAGAGTTAAAGAAGTGTGTAATTATTTAAAAAATGTAAAGTTTGAGAAAGGCAAGTGTTGTGCATTTTGATACAAACAATATTATCTGAGAGAGCAGTAATTTAGTTTGTAGTAAGCTGATGAACAGTAAAATTCGTTAGTGACAGGTTAAAAATGTTGATTAAAAACAATATGTGCATTGTCTAACGTAAACACCTAAAATACTGTAATTCCTAAAATATTTCGTAAACTAAGTGTCACGATAAAGTCTGTCTACAGTTTGATCAGACTGGGATTGGCGAAAAAAAGACATCGGTTTAAAACTGGTGTCGACAGGTCTCCACAATATACCTATAGACGCTCATGAATTAGGTGTTCACCTAGACCTAGACCTAGAGCTGGTTCCATTTACAACCAAAGACTGTGCACTTCGACAGCCGATCACACATTCACCACATACGAGTACCTAAAGAGAATAACATGGCGAACAAAACCTACAACGACCTTATCATCGAGACTTCAGAACTAATAGGAGAAGCAACACAAGCAGACGAAGCGGTCTTTGAAGCGGGAAGCGCTGACCGATCCACGTTCCAGCCGCTGCTTTCCGAACTCCGTATTCGGTACACAGTACTGCTAACGAGGCTAGACACGGTGTACGACCAGATGCTGCAGCCACAAAAGCGCTTGATTGTGAAGAGGTTGCTTGAAGCGTGTTTGGGAAGGCTGGTCGAAATCAAACATGAATTGGTGGAACTGAATCTTTCGGACTATACGTATGATGATGATGAAGTAAGCTATATCATTCATTGATTTCGTTCATATAATGTTTGTATGTCTATTTGTGAAGGTATTCATATGTTGGAACTGAACACTGATCATTCAATATTTAAAAGTTCAACTTAATAAATCAACATACTCAATCAATTTTAACCTAGAATACAAATGGTACAGTTGCTTGCAGGCCATGTAATGTTTGTGGTCACTGTAGCCGTTAACACCATAAACAAGAAGTGTCTTGATACACCTAAGATAGTCGCTCAAAATGAAAATGAAAACGTAAATGAAAACATACAACATAGATGTTCTTCTAGATAACCGTTCGATGTAGCAGATCTTAAAGTGCTTCGTATAATTTTAAATTTATTATTTCTACAACATTCAGGCATTACAAAAACTCCAAGTTACCCCAGACGAAGCCGAGCCCTGCGTCCCTCAATTTTTCGTAAGAGAAAGAGAGGAAGAAGTACAGAAACGGCGCGATTTCGTCACAGATACCCTGAGGAAGTTAGGACATGAGCCGCCGAAGCCGAAACCCCTGGTGCTGACTGAACAGCAGGCTGTGATCATCATACAAAGCCACGAGAGAGCTAGACAGGGAAGACTAAGGTAATTCATACTATTACTAGACTGTGCCCTTCGGCTTCGCCCGCGTGGATTGTAGACCTTAGTCCAGCGAGGGATAACAAGTATCCTATATCTTAATCTAGATTATAAACTACTTGTGCACAAAATTTTAACCAAATCTATTAAGCCGTTTTTGCGTGAAAGAGTAACAAACATACTCATACTCACTAACATTCGCATTATTGGATATTGTAGTAGGATACTCGATGACTTAGGTATTAGTAGCTTCCGCACACGACTTCGTCCACGTCCACTAAGAATTTGACCCAGAGATGAATTAAAAGCATCTTGTATAATTATGTTTAGCCGTTTTTGCGGAAAAGTGTAACAAACATTAACACAAACTTTCGCATTTGTAATAGTAATAGGATATATATGACCGCATAATAGTTTTTCCCCATGAGTGTTTTTTACAAAACTCCAAAGAAGCAACAGAGTCGATTTTGATTCAATTTGTGTGTGTATCTTTAGTGGATCCATAAATGATTTAAGTTTCACAATTGCACCCATTCGTGGTGCTGTGATCTGGTTTACTGGTTTCTGGTTGGATCTGGTGAACTGATGCCGAATTTTAAGCAAATTCTTAAATGATTCCTAAAAAGGTGTTAATTGAATAAGAATATTGAGATTGATGACTTATATCATTCTTGTTACCAAAATTACTTTTGGTCAACTACGTGAAAGCAGAAAGTTATTTCAAGACAATTTAAGGCTTTCTTTGTGCCTAATAAATTTTAATTACATCAACGCTTATAAATCGGTGAATCTATTACGTGATCCTTTTGGTTCTAAAATATCTGACGGATTAAGAATCCAAGCACCTAATCCCTTAAACATTTGCAAACCAATCCTTTTCCTCGACAAAAGTGTTGCTATTTTTCTAAGGAAGATTTTGCCAAAACCCTTGCCGTTTAATCAAACTCCATAACCAAATTGTTCTTGAACTTAATTACTTTGCATTAAGATGGGAGAATTTATACGGAAACAAAATAACAGCTAAATTGATGACAGGATGAAGGAAATAGTATAAAAAATAAAAAGACCCGTCTTTTTGTTCACTTAATTTAATGCCGGTGAAAGTTTCTTCAATTTATAAAAACGAAATATTTATTGAAGCATCACATCGGAATAAATATTAACCAAATACATTTAAAATTGAATAGGAGTATATTATATTGAATTTAATGTGTGTTCTTGTATTGTGGCACCAAGGGAATCCTAGTGTGCTATCTGAGGAGTATTTTTATTTTTAATAATTATTTAGTTAAATTCAAAGCGACCAGTAACATGTGAAGTATTTTACAGTTACTTAAAGGCCAAATCACAAAAATATATTAAGACATGCAACTTAGAAAACGTAGTCCAGCTTTTATTTCAAATTTCCTCGGGTAGATATGAGATTGTTATGTCACGTTAGTTTGTCACCTCAATCATCACAGGGGGCAATTCATGAAAGAGATCCGTCTGCTAAAAGAGAAAGGAAGAGATCAAAAGGGAGAAATGTCGGCATCCGCTGCCACTGCTATCCAGAGGGTGTGGCGAGGGTTCATAGCGAGGAGAGCCACGAAGAGAAGGAAGCGGGAGGAACAACTGCTGATAGGAATGGAGCTGGCTCCGTATACAGAGTCTAAGGAGATAAAGAAGGCTGAAGAGGTATGTTTAAAACTATAATACCTAAGTCAAAGTTTAACAAGAGTGCATAGTCCTGCCCCTTGAGTAGTTAAGCAACTCGAAAAAGTTAAGCAACGGTCAGTACCTGGATGGGTGACCGCTAGTGGCGACTTAACTAACAGACCTTCCGCTATTGGGGGGAGAGATCCGTGAAGTTCTTCGTCTAAAAATCTTTTTAATTTAAGTTTGAAATCTTTTAAAGAAACAATAATATTATAATTTAATGTAAGATCGTTGACTTTCATGTTGCGGTGACATTGAAACTCAAGGTGAGGTGGAATTTTCTTGGAAAGTTAATTTTGCTTATAGAATTAACTGTCAGTGAATTTTAAATCTCAGCCTGCTCACAAAGCCTCGATTTAAATATTTAAATCACGAGGTTTTGTAATTCTTTTTGAGATGATCACTTTTTATAGTAGGTACATGAATATTTTGTTGTTAAGTAAGTTTTTGTAGTCCCGTCATAATAGTTTCGCCTCACATTTTTCTGTTCAATATTTAAAATCTTTATAAATTTATTTCAACTTCAAGTACAATATTGAACTTATATTTAAATTGAACAAATAAGCTAGTATCCATAATAATATATCGAAAAGATTTTTAAAATAATTAATAATAAAATTATAATTATTGAAAATTTAAAAGCACTTCACACTTGCACCCGGAAACAAGTAGGTATTATTTGTATCGTAAATCCCACAGACACACATACAGAACAAAGTACACTAGACAATAGATATTTAGTATAATTAAGAAAAATTACAGGTAAAAGAAAGCCGTCGAGAACTTCAAAAAGAGAGACAAAAGGAGTACGAAGAGGCTTTGATTAATATAGAAGAACAGCTCCGAACACAGCATGGAGCTAAGATAAACGAGCGAATTAGTGACGAACTCAGAAGATGGATTTCTGAGTATTATGAGCGCACGAGCAGACTCCCTGAGTTCCCTTCTGAAGAGGGTGGCGGGAGCAGAACTATGTTCAGCAGACAAGGTTTGTAGGGACTAGTACATGATTGGGCCAACGTTGCATAATTATGAATTTTAAAGTACAATTTTAGTGAGCTTTATTAATCATGAGTAATTTTTGAGATAAACAGTGTGTAACAAAATTACATTCAATTTGTTAAAAATATTATAATTTATATTTTATGTAATGGATTTTTTTTCATCTTTGTATTTTATTATTATAGATTTAAGAAATTTTATTTTCAATGTAGTATAATAAAGAATAATATAGTGTAATGTAGTATTAGTGGATATTAAATACTACACCACCAAATGTTGTGTGTTAATTCAGGAACCGGTGTCGACAGTGATGTAAGTAAGTCATCGCCAGTGTCGTCAAAGGAATCTAAGAGAAGCAAAGAAAGCAAAGATAAGAAAAACAATAAAACAGAAGATAGTAAAAATAAAGACGAAACTGAGGACTTGCAAGCATATAAGTGCAATACATCAGCTTTCTTGCAAGATATTATAAGTGCTAATGAAGAGTAAGTTTTCAAAAATATGAGTGAAAGAAGAGAACTATTATTAGATTTACATATTATAAATGTGTATGTTACACAATTATTTTCAGATATGAAGACATCTGGAAATTCAAGGACGATGATGACAATCCCCATGAACGGTATTACAAAGATATGATAGAAAGAGAGAAAATGGTCAAAATAGAACAAGAAATAAGAAACATCGTAGATGAAATGATGAGGAGTGAATTGGAATTATTACAAGCTGCTTTTGATAGGGACAGAGCGCATAAGGGAAAGAAAGCAAAAAAGCCACAGAAAAAGGTACGTAACTTGATATAAGTTCGGAGTTGAATTTGTAATTTGAAATTTTATTATGTTTCACAGGTCCGCCGTGGTGGTAAGAAAAGTAAGAAGAGAAAAGAAAAAGATTTGACGCCAGATAGAACAACGGAATCACTATTCGAAGAACTTGTCACCAACGGCATCATACGTCCTTACTCGATTGTGAAAATTGATGATTATGTTGGTGAGAAGAGTTTTGTGGCACATGAATGGAGAAACCAGGGTCAGGAACCTTCGCCGTGTTTGGGTGACATCAGACAGTTGATAAAAGAATACTGTATACTTCCATTGGGGTCTGAACATGTAAGAACTAACGCGCCTTTAGTTCGATCCGTGCTTATCGCAGGTATTGAATTTGAGATACGATTTTCATTACAATGTAGTTGCCACATTTCTAGCCGTCATAGCTACGTTGCGTAGTAAATGTCATGGACACACATACACACAAAAATATTATATTCTAACTAAAAATCATTCAAGTATCTACTCTCTTCTCAGAACTAGTAACACCACGCAGGTTCATAAATGCCTAAAACAATGACGAGTATAATCTTATAATAATTATTAATTATGTAGCGAAAATTTGGGTGCAATTTACAGCAAACGAAGCAGTTTGAGACCAGACCATAAGTTTCAGTACTTTGACATGCACGCATAGACAAAATGACGTGTTCATGAAATTATAGTATATTGACTCAGAAAACAGACTATATTTTTTTTTCTATGATATTGACTACTTGGCAATCTCTAGTAGGTAGAAATTCGTAACTTATTAAGTAAAATCCGTTGTTTCAAGAGTGGATTTCTTACTAACAGCTGTTTTTAATAATCTTTCAACTTTACTCAGGTCCATCGGGTAGCGGAAAGAAAATGCTTGTAAATGCAATATGCAGCGAGACTGGAGCGACTCTCTTTGATCTGACACCAGCCAACATAGTAGGCAAGTACCCAGGAAAGTCAGGGCTCATAATGCTGATACACTTGGTGATGAAAGTGTCACGGCTGCTGCAGCCATCAGTGATTTGGATGGATGAGGCGGAAAAGCCATTTGTGAAGAAAATCCCTAAAACGGATAAGACGGACCCGAAACGACTGAAGAAAGATTTGGTGAAGATTATCAAAGGTAATTTTTTATAACATCTACCGATAAGATGCAGCATGATGATTTTAATTAATTTATGGTAACCATTTGTTTTTATGCCTCTTATCTATTAAATAATATTCACTTTTTATTGATATATTAAAAATTGTAACTGACGATTGTAAATTGTAAATTTGGTTAATTTAACTTAACAACAACAAAATCACTACGTTCAGAGTGTGAAGCTCAATCTCGACGTATTTACGTACTAACACTAATTAAATTACATGCTATGGTAGTTGAAACATTTTTTTAATGTGGTCTTCTTGGTACGCCGGTGTTATAGTGGTGTGTTAATTATTTCGTGGAATGTCGTCAGCTTAAGCATATTACGTAAGCTCTAGTCAGTCAGTAACCCATTAATGACCCACTACAGGGTCGGGTCTCCTCTCACAATGAGAGGGATGTAGGCCTTAGTCCACCACGCTGGCCTACTGCGGGTTGGTGGACTTCACATGCATTTGAGAACATTTTTTTTTGTGAACTCTCAGGCATGCAGGTTTCCTCACGATGTTTTCCTTCACCGTAACAGCAGGTGATATTTAATTTTTATAAATCGCACATAACTTTTTTTACAAAGTCATTGGTGCGTGCCACTGGGATTCGAACCCGCACTCCTTCGAGTAAGAGGCCAAGTTCTTAGCCACTGGGCTATCACCGCTATTGGATTGGGCTCTAGTATTCTATGGTCTAGTATTCTAGTAGTAGTATATGGGCTCTAGTAGTAAGCTCTAGTATTATGCTTCATAGTTTTAACAATATACCTTATTAACAGGCATATGCAATGAAGATCGAGTTCTCTTTATTGGGACATCCAGGACTCCATGGGAAGCGGAACAGAAGCTGCTCTTCCAATGCTACTCGAAAGTGATACAAATACCACGACCAGATTACGGAAGTATTTCACTGATGTGGAGAACTCAGCTGCATAGAGCTGGTGCCCTATCCCCAAGACTGGAGATATCGTGTTTATCACGCGTCTCCGATTCTTATACCATTGGTAATTTAGATGCATTCAATTGAGTTTCTCTTGTTGAAGCTGAGGAAATAATTAATAGAAACAATTTAATAGATTACGTATAGATGCTTTATGCCAAGATGAGTTCTTGGCGCACGGTTCTATGTGCAAATTAAGGTGGATTTGAAAACTGAAACAGATCAATTTATACTAACAAAGTGGTTATTTTAAAATAATAATAATTGGAGTCCCGTTGAATATGTTCAACTGAAAACTTTAACCAAATTCGTATAAATTAAATTCATTTAAATTTCGAATCCAATTCAGATTCTGATTAAGATTTCAATTCCGATGCTCAGTCCAATTGCATTTTAAATTGAGATTTGGACGTTCAGACAACGTTTTACTTGTCGTTTTATTTTTTCCAAAAAATATTTCAATATTTATGTGCCCGCGACTTCGTCCGTGTGGAATTCTAAAATTATTAGTGGACTGGATTTACTGAATGTATAGTACATTCAGTAAATCCAGTCCGTCTTGTCTGTTAGTCAGTCTATTTTTCTTACCTTCCATAATAATATCTATTATTTTAGAAGGATACTCATTTTAGTTCATAAGTTTAATAAACTTTTCACCTCTCATTTAAAACTTCACACAAATTTAATTTAATTTAATATTAAATCTTATCTCCTAAACCAGGTACGCTGCTATCAGCGCTGGATGCAGTTCTTACAACAAAAAGGCGTTTACAACTACGCGTCAGGGCGCTGACTGCACAAGAAGTTGCACTGCAGTTGAGCTCACGTGAGCCCGTGTACGTCGAACATGTAAGTTTAACTGCAACTTGACTGTAGTTGACAATTTCAACTCCAACTTGACTTTAGTTGTCAACTTTTGTAGTAGCTTTTCGGTCTCTTGCACATTGAAGAAAGTTTCTCACTTTCTTCAACATGGAGGAAGGTCGAAACCACGGTTAATTGGTGAGCTGTGAATTGGCAGGTATCTTTCGCATATTCAAATTCAAATTCAAATTCAAAAGCTTTTATTCATTATTAGGTACAATTTATGCAAACTTAATGAACGTCATACATTTAACATAGCAAACACAAACACATAGCCCAGCGATATGTAGACAAAGCGATGAAACTACTTAAGTTAGTGAAAGAGTTATAAACATTAATTCTAGTGTTAGGATGTGTACTGATGTTTTGTTGATCACAAGCTTTAATAATGCTCTGTTACTAGGACTCTGCTGCGGAATCCTGGTGGACGAAGACGCCGATGGAAAGAAGAAGACAAAGAATGTTGCAGAGGTTACAAGAGCTGCAGTTGGAGAATGAAGAACGAGCTGCCGCTATGAAATAAATACATAGTTATTTAAGTGGCAAAAGTGGTGTGATTGATTGGATCAGAAAAAGACTAGATACCAAGTGCTATGTCGACCTTGAATCAATTAGCTAAGTAAGAGAGTAACAGAACATTGAAAACGGCAGAAGAAGAGATTATTAAAATGTTATTTTTAAGGGTTCTTTCAGTATTAAAAAATATGACGTTTGAATAATTTATTTGTGTGTGATGTGTGTTTTTAAGGAATCAAAATTAAATTATGTTATATGTATGTTTTTTAACCTTCACTTTCAAATTCGTACTTTGAAATAAAATACAACACTTTCTTCGACTTGGTTCTCTTTTAAGCAATATTCTTGATCACGATATCATGAAGTTGGTGAGATGTTTGTTCATAAAGTGTAGAAAGTAGAATCATTATTATTAGGTACCTAATCTATAAAAAATCTGTACTTTAAATCGTACAATCAAATCAGATTATCCCAGACACTTTAATCAGATACTCACATATGTATAAGCAAACATAATAATATACGTAACAACGTAGAAATCACAAAAGACGAAATTACTTCCCAAAGCAGTTGAACCATCCATCAACATTATCACCAGCAACTCAAGGCGTCCTGTCAAATATTCCCAAACACCTTAAAAGCAATTGATGGCGATGACTCTTCGGAATTAACCCTCGCTTCCAAACTCCATAACTTTGGTTCTTGGCTGGTTCAAATATTCCTTGGCGCTTAAAGGAACAGGAAAAATCCGCCCATGAAACTTGCATTACTTCATCGAGAAAATCTTCAAGCAAAAAGGAGCTTTAAAAGGCACTGTGTCCGTTGTTAACTTAGTTACACATTGATTGCTTACCGGTAATTTTTGAGAAACATTTAAAATCAATAAAACGATATAAATTGTGAATGGTTATCTAATAGAAAACAAGTAAATCTATTTACAAATTAAAATTCAATATTTTTTATCAAAACGCTACTTTTAAAAAAGCACATTAAATCATCGGTCCTATCAGCATAGGTAACGACAAACCTTGTCGAACTTTCAGTAGGCGGTTAAAAACATAAGAGGGTTTGCAGTTTACGAGGTCTGAATTGCCTCATTATTCGAGGATTTGGAAGAAGTATACCTAATAGATTGGAAATTAGTTTGTCAGATAGATTCTCAGCGGAGCAGAGATTTGAATGAAGACTATAAATTTTAATTTCTGTTTCTGGCCTGGGTGTGTGGGTGTGTATTTTTGTCTTTTCTGTGTCCATGGCATTCACGACACAGGGAATCCTAGTGTATCCTGGAGGTATGAGTGTGAATCGTTATTATTATACGAAAAATTGAATATTTGCAGTTTGTTTATAGTCCGTCACTTTAACGTATCAAATCAAACCCTGGACACAGATACCAGTGCACTGTCCGCAACTGGTGATTTTCACACGGGTGTTTTTGAGGGGTGAAATTAAAGCGGTATCCGATTTAAAGTGGCATTCAGCGCCGTTTTTATGCAAATGCGCTCGCTGCCTTTCAGATGCATTCAGGTGGAGATTTGATGGAATTACACACGGAAAGGTAGCAAGGGATTGCAGTTTAGTGGTTATATCTTTGTCTCGTTTTAATCAGCGCCTCTCATGAACACTGTCGTCGAAGTGTCAATAACCCATTAATGACCCACTACAGGGTCGGGTCTCCTTCTCGCAATGAGAGGGATGTAGGCCTTAGTCCACCACGCTGGCCTAATGCGGGTTGGTGGACTTCACATACCTTTGAGAATATTTTTTTTGTGAACTCAGGCATGCAGGTTTCCTCACGATGTTTTCCTTCACCGTAACAGCAGGTGATATTTAATTTTTATAAAGCGCACATAACTTTTTAACAAAGTCATTGGTGCGTGCCACTGGGATTCGAACCCGGACCCCTCGATTCGAGGTCGAATTCTAAGCCACTGGACTATCACCGCTCTTCGTCGTCGAAGTATTAGGTGGTAATAGTTTATTTAATGTGTGTCATCTGAACGTGAGATCACCAAGTACTTGAAATTAGACTATGTTTTTTGAAATTTGAATTTGACACGTAACAGATGTACACACGCTCACGTCATGTTTGTCTATGTGTACGTGTCAAAGTACGCAAACATAATATGGTAGTGTGCATGGCGAGTTTTTTGATGTATTTCATGTTATAATTTAATTTTCTTCTAGTAAAACACTGTTTCAAAATCTTTCGCTGTGTAAATTTATTATAACCGACCAACGGGACGTAGTAATGACCTTCTTTTTACAAACAGGACGTGTAAAGCAAATAACTTCGAACGTGAAAGGTTTTTTTCTCTTTCGCACAACAAAGGCGTCTTTACAAAGCATGAAAACACTGGGGTGTGTTTCCACGAGAGTATGTGTTTAGATATAATAGCAGTTTTTTTAAATAGTCATTGAGTCCAGGTCTCCTGATATTAAGTGGTCACTGCAGCCCATGGAAACCCACATCCAACCTCAAATAGAGAAGAAATGCTACTCATGAGAACTAAGATGGAAGCCTCAAACAAATTATAAATATTTTCAAATTACTACACAAACTAAATTTTAATTAAGTAAAGGCAATATTATTTAATGTGGGAATCTGGAAGAATAATTAAAATGAAGTATGGCACTGTTTCGAGTTTTGAACATTTTTTTAATGATTTTTGAACTGAACGCGACTTATTGAGTATCCATTTTCGGTGTTCATTAATTTCTCTACCAATCCGCATTAGTGTAGCGTGGTGGAGTATCCAGGCAGGCTCCAGACTTCCTTCTGTGGTGGTGAGGTACTTTCCCAACAGTGGAACAAAAAGAGTTGTAACCATACATCAATTACGATTTGCGTGTTTTCATGGACGAGGCTTGAGTAAACATTGCTATGCCAGATAAAAGAATATTGCGAAAAGTCTGAAACTTTTGAAATTTAAAATCGTTTAATTACCTTATGTGTACCAAGAAAACAACTTATAAGTTTCTTGGTTTTCGAGATTTCGCAATTTTCAGACCCTTTTTTTGTTTGTTTTACCAGTTTGAATTAAATTTCCTGTGTCAATGGAAACGCACCAACGCAACGTAAATAAAGAATATTCACGTTTCCTGCTTATTAACTTTTGAAGGCACCAGGGGTAGCCGCAACCGGTCGCCGCATCCTTTGAGCTGAACTGAACAATGCATCTGTTATGAAAACTAAAGGAAAAATTAATTTTACTTATGAAATTTTTATAACAGCAGTGGCTAACGTAAAGAGGCGACTGTAGTTAAACGGACCAAAAATACAAGCAGTGATAATTACAGACATAAATAAATAACTAACACTAATTTTAATGTAGATTATAGTTATTTTTATTGTTTAAATATGCTTACCTTAAAAAATACGAGTAGACAAATAATTTTCTTCCGAAGGGATGATGCGAAGGGTAGTCAGTTAACAAACGTACATTTACAATCAAGTGGCGGCAGATTAATCTGGGTGTGGGGGTGGAATTAATTTGTTTTTAACCACGTGGACAGATGGCAGCACGATCGCGGGAAGATCTCGCTCCCTCGCCGCAGAGTGTCGTACACACATGAGTTACCCTTTTTTCCTTTGAGTACAATACAATATCACGTATGTTGACCTACAAGCTATTGGTAGCTTCAAAGATGAGGTCTACTAACATTTCGTTAATATCCTTTTAAGTATATTGATTGGTTGCTGAACTAAAGTGGTGATAGCCCAGTGGCTAAGAGTGCGCGGCCGCTTACTCCAATAACTTAAAAAAATGTGAGCTATATAAAATTAAATAATTATCTTGCTGTAACGGTAAAAGAAAACATCGTGAGGAAACCTACATGCCTGAGAGTTGACAAAAAATGATCTCAAATGCATGTGAAGTCCACCAACCCGCACTAGGCAAGCGTGGCGGACTATGGCTTACATCCTTCTCATTGTGAGAGGACACCTGACTCTGTAGTGGGTCATTAATGGGTTACAGACATGTCCAGCAGTGAACTACGAAGGGCTAAACAAGTGAAGGCATGTTTCAGTAACACATCCAATGTGCAAACTCCAACTAAGGGTATCCTAATGTGCACACACATCTCGACCTCGAATTAATTCCACGGCACAAATTACGTGTGCTATTAATTACGTTCCCCGTTTGTTTTTACTAATTCCGTGTTTCTGACTTTCATGTGAGTTAACTACCTGCCTAAGCGGTGATAGCCCAGTGGCTTAGAATTCGACCTCGAATCGAGGGGTCCGGGTTCGAATCCCAGTGGCACGCACCACAAAAAAGTTAAAAAAGTTATGTGCGATTTATAAAATTAAATATCACCTGCTGTTACGGTGAAGGAAAACATCGTGAGGAAACCTGTGTGCCTGAGAGTTCACAAAAAAAAATGTTCTCAAAGGCGTGTGAAGTCCACCAACCCGCAGTAGGCCAGCGTGGTGGACTAAGGCCTACATCCCTCTGATTGTGAGGGGAGCCGACCCTGTAGTGGGTCATTAATGGGTTACTGACAACTACCTGCCTATGTAAGTAATTGGGTGATGTATTTTTGAAAGCTTTTATTTAACTTGCAATGATTTTAAGCATGTTTGTTGCGAATCCGATTGGATTTTACTCGTTCATTTTCGGTGACAATGTATGATTTTATCTAAGTGACGTTAATCTAAATCCGATATGTGGGTAAAGAAATCTTAATATCAATCTTTGAGGTGGTACTGTGGTAGAGCCGTAATAGCTCGTACGGGTAGGTAGTTATCTTACCGCCAGCCTCATAACCCGTCATAAAGCAGCATGTTATTCATGACTTGTGTTTTGGCTGAGGAGTTACAGTTGCCGGGGGCACTTTACTTGAGGTGATCATCTTAGACCTTATGAGTAGCAAAGCACCCGCATACAACAAATATTTTTTTCATGACTTCTCTGCTTGCCTTTTTGCTACTCAATTGTCAGTAACCCATTAATGAACCATTACAGGGTCGGGTCTCCTCTTACAATGAGAGGGATGTAGGCCTTAGTCCATCTACTAGTCCTACTGCGGGTTGGTGGACTTCACATGCCTTTGAGAACATTTTTTTTAACTCTCAGGCATGCAGGTTTCCTCACGATGTTCTCCTTCACCGTAACAGCAGGTGATATTTAATTTTATAAAGCGCACATAACTTTTTTTTACAAAGTCATTGGTGCGTGCCACTAGGATTCGAACCCGGACCCCTCAATTCGAGGTCGAATTCTAAGCCACTGGGCTATCACCACTTTTAAATTACTATAAAATAAATTCAAACCTTTGAAGATTTTTTTCTGGTATAGTTTCAGCTACTAAGTATAGAGTACTGTTAGTAACGTAAACTGCTTATTACGGTTACCTGTATGAGACAGTGTGTTTGAATATTAAATTCCCATCGACAGTCCGACCTGCCCTGTTTATCGAACACCGGGCTGCCTCTAAACGATCCAACCTGATACTTTGTGTAAGGACATCTCATTTGTACCTTGACCAGTTTTGTTTTCACTATGATAGGTGTGTTTTTCACATACGATTATGACTTGGTACTTCCTTTCAGAAACCTCCTTACCTCCTTGGCTGAGAACGGCGGTATCGTCAGATAGCCCGTCTGATCAAACGAGCACACCTTTCTCGTTAAAAGTTGACAACCTAAAACATAAGAAGGGTTTAGGCCTTAGTCCACCACACTTGCCTAGTGCACGTTGATGAGCTGTCATTGTTTTAAAAACCTGAGAGCCGAGTACCGAATCCAAAGTCATTACCGCGAGCGCCCCCTCGTTATATTCGAATCGGTGTACCGGTCGCTCCTATACGACTATGCGTATGAATTTTAGATGACGCACTTGCAAGTTTGATTTGCTTACATTAATTCGTGCCATCCATAATTGATGACTAAGTCCGGCCCTTGGGGCTGAATTATGGGACCGTGGAACAATAGCGGTGAATTATGGAGGCCCGAGTGTAGCGTTGCAAGTTTTAGTTATGGGGTGATGGTCCGATGAATACGACACGGTCGTTAAATGATACGTACTTTAAGTGTTATTTGAACTATGTAACAATATGTTATGTACATTAGGTACCTACTATGAAAAAGTAGTTATGTGATCGAGATAAAGATTAAATAAATAAATAACGCTTCACACTCATAGGCCCACACTAGGATTCCCTGTGTCGTGGGTGCCGTGGACACACAGAACACAAGAACACAATACACCCAGACCAGAAACAGAAAATCAAATTCATCATTCAAATCTCTGCTCTGCTGGGAATCGAACCCAGGACCCTCCGCGCAGCACACTGTATTAACCACTGCGCCACTTGGGTCGTCAATAAGTATGAAAAGAAGTATAAACGTATAATGAAATAATTCTAGATACAATCGAATTCCTACGACTTGCAATATGCATGTTCTAGTCGTAATATGCGCAGTGCTGCGACTTCCTTTCTTTAGTGACTCACTGCAGTCACCAAAGTAACAACTTTCCTTTACCATTAGAGCAGGTGACTTTTATTTTAACTTTTTTTTATTTATCTTTTTTTAAATCAGGTGTTAGTCTTAGACTACAGATAGTCACTTCACTATTATTATCCCACTGCCATTTGAAATGTGAAAATTTGTGAGTATGGGTGGATCTTTGTTACTCTTTCACGCAGAAACGGCTGAACAAATTTGAATGAAATTTGGTATGCACATAGTTTATAACGTTAATTAAAATATAGGATATTTTTATCCTTCTCTGGATCAAGTTCTAACATCCAAGCGGACGAAGCCGCAGGTAAAGTCTAGTTTTATATACATAAATATAGTAGGCACTTACTCCAGTCGGTGATAAACCTCAATCATTCTTTATCCTCAGAAGCCAGGACTAGCAGGAGGTCTTAAAGTGGAAACTTTACGATATCCCACTTATTCACTATATACCGTGTCCATTGCCTCTTTTTTTTATTAATTTAAACCTACTTTAAGGCCACCTTAGTAAGTAATATAAAAAAGTTTTTTGTTTGATCTTGGTTCAAATTTTTTGACGAATTTGTTGTCGAAATTGTAAATGCTTGACGTTTCGAGATCTCCGACTTTTTTTGAGATATTGATGACTTGAGAATAAAAATTTGGATCATTAACTAAGTTTCGCCACACTTATTTTTACCATACTTATTTTTGCCAAAAAATCGAATGACGTTTTTTACTAAAGATCTCTTGAGTATTATTTAGTGTCCTTACTTCCATAACGCACCAATATTCCCACGTCATGCTGAAAATTATCAATACTTTCCTACCAAATTTTGTATATTAGGGTAGTAGGGACTCGTAAATCACCCTCAGGATCTGAATGTCTATCGATAGGTATATATCGATATTATCGATATATCATTCGAATGTCTTATAGGCTTATGTCCACGCGAGGGTATTCTGCCGAGAGGACTTATCCCTGCCGGACCGACTTGGCCGTCTTCCGCTTATCATGACGTACCGCAGCAGGGTGGATGGTGCAAGTGATAAACTGTTCATCATACCACGTAGGATGCACCCTCGAGTTGAAAGGGCAGTTATTTAAATTTTGTATTTTTATTTTATGTTGTCAATTGTGGACGAAAATTAAAAGCATAGAGTACCAGATATAATAAAATGGGTAAAAATAATGTATTTTGGATTTTTTACTAATTTTTGCCACTTATTACTTATTACCAAAAATTCGAATGACGTCTTTTTCTATAGATCTCCTGAATATTTTGGATTTTCTTACTTCCATAAAGCATCAAAATTTCCTTATCATATCATCATACCAAAAAATATCAATACTTTCCTACCAAACTTTGTTAACAGGGTGAATTTTTCAAGTGTGCGTGGATGCGAAACTATGAGGACTAACGAAAAATATTGAAAGGAGTCTGGGGACCGATTTAGATGAAAACTAAAACTGAGTTATTGGAGTTATTGAAAATCAATATCCCTAACCAGGAATCGAATCAGTTGATTTTGAAAAAAATCGCACTCTATAATATTATTACATCATTCGATAGTTTCACTAATAAGGAACGAATTTGGAAAGTAATGACGAACGGCAAACTTAAGGATAGAGCTAATTTTTCACAAAATACGTTTTTCCCAAACAAACTTTAAATGATTACTAAGCATTTAAAATGATTGCCATTGTTACTAATTTATAGCAGAATTCCACGTCTCAGAAAAGTTGTAGGTACAGCGTGACCACATGTGCCACTTAGCATAAAAGCGGTTTTCGGTCAGTTATTAAAACAAATCGCTCTTCGCTTACACCTCGAACCAAATCATAAATCCAATAAGTTGCATCAGAATATCTAGCAGAGCGCACTATGTGCCAGAGATTTATTTTATCGACCCGACGACAGCTAATCTTGGACAGGATATAGGTGGAATATGTGTATTATATCACAGCGATTGACAATATTGTACTATCAAATTGTCTGAGGAATATCCACTAAGTTACCGACCAGCAGCTAAGCGGTGATAGCCCAGAATTCTTACACTGTTTGCACTTTACCTAAAACACTTTATCCGTTGAAAAAGTTAAGTCTGTAAAAATGACAATTGGAAAAAAATAACCCGGTACACAGGTGCCTTCGATCCGCGATCCGTGACAAAAGACGGTGGATATTCTTGGGAATTTTTTCCCGCCCAAACATTCCTCGGAGTGTTTTCGCCATCTGCGTTTTGATTTATATTCAGTGTTTCGGCAGAATACGTACGATAAATCAAACCAGAAACTTCTGAGACTGTAACGTGTCGTAAATAAAGATCTTTGATTTCACGCGTTCTCGGATGTTTTTGAACGTTATCAAAGTTACGCAGTGTTTTGTTTTGGCAATAAGCCTTCCTTTGTTTTTAAAGAGAATGAATTTATAATAAAATATTTTTCGCAACACTAAAATTTGACCCTTATTTCAGGTCTAAATCGAATCGATGCTGGGAGAAAATTGGTGGGAAACTGAATTGAATTTCAAATAACTTTGGTAATGACCCTTTTTCGTGTAAAAATGATTCATTTAGTACACAAAAATTCAACCTCAAATTGCTGATGACGCAACAGGGTGAAATTGTTAGTGTTTTCCAAAGGAAAATTATTGCTGCTTACAATTTGTTCGATTAATTAATTCGACTAATTCCTAATTCTACTGGACTATAAAAAGACACGCAAATAGTGTTTAGGAATAGTACAAGTGTAAAGTATATAATTTAAAAATCTCAAGAAATAGTAAGCCCAAAATAATGTAAAAAAAATTATTCCATACTTTTTGAGGTCAGTTAAATTTTTTTAAATTATATTTTTTCGAAATGTTTTAAGTCCATATCACGAAAACTACTGAACCGATTTTGATGAAACATTTAAATTTCCTAAGTTGAAAAAAATGCTAACAAACAAAAAAAGAACAATCACGATACGTCGATTAGTTTCGGAGATAATATGCGAAGTCAAACATATCTACATACATACATACGAACCTACATACATACACACACTCATGATATTTGGTATAAGTACTTGTTTGGAAGCCGTAATAGACCAAATTATGTAAAAATTGTGCAGTTCCGATAATATTTCATACATACGTTCACTAGGTTCAATCTGTAGTCTGCTCTAGCTGAATGTGTAGGAATATTTCGTCGCTCGCTCCAACGACTCCGTGGCGCAACGGTAGCGCGTCTGACTCCAGATCAGAAGGTTGCGTGTTCAAATCACGTCGGGGTCATTCCAGGTCCATAATTTTTTATTATTAGCTTTTTAAAAATTTGAAAAATTTCAAACATTTTTTTAAAATTTTATAAATAAATATTTTAAATAAAAATAAAACTATTTTTTTATATTATTTAAAAAAATGTAAAAATGTGTTCAAAACACGTCGGCGTTACTCCCCCTCTTTGATAAGCTTTTTAAATATTTTTAATATGAAAATAAGATTTTTTTTTAGATCTTTAACAACTATTTCATGAATTTTTTTCAAACAGTATTTATAATTATTACTGTTGAATGGCAAAAAGTACACCTTTCAGTTTATATTTTTTATTTTATTACGTAATAATTATGTACCTGCGATTAATTGCAAATATCATCCTTTAATACAGTTTATAGTTATCACGAGTAACAACATAACACTGTACGATAACACAAGGTCGAAACTATCCTCATTCATTAGGTAACAACATGAATAAAACATTGAAGGGTTAACAGCAATAATTAACGAGTTGTTTGCTGTCAAGGAGAGGGTTGATTGGCTCGTATTGTTTAGTATCGGGACATGTTATGTTCCATCAATATTTAACTACAAGACCTGTGTATTTTGTGACAAAGCTATACTGTAGTTAAATGGAGTATAAATTATGTTATAGTTTGACTAAGAAAATTACTTGCTTTGCCTCTGACGCGGATGTTGAAATTTATTAAATGAAAAATAAATATTCTTTGTTTAAGCCTCCGCAAATGAGTTGGTACCGATTGGTACCGCAAATGGTATTTTATACTCAATTAAAGTAACTACAACTACTTGCAAGCGATTAAAAAAGTAAAGCTACGAGTATGTCGGGCGCGGTCCGCTAGAGGCGAATTAAATGCGCGCTTCCGTGCTTCGGAGGTCACGTTAAGTCGTCGGTCGCGTAAGTTTTTATTTTATCGTACGATAGCAGATGTTAAACCCGGTCTTGTCGGCACAGGTTGGCGACAAGCCCGCTTCTCCACAAGTCCACATTGGAGTAGCGTGATCGAGTATGCGGAGTATGCCAGGCCTCCCTCTGTTGTGGGTAGAGTCCCGAGCCGCGTGCCCAGTAGTGAGAATGAAGGGGTACGGCCATAATATAATGATTTACAATATTGTCAGTAACCCATTAATGACCCACAGGGTCGGGTCTCCTCTCACAATGAGAAGGATGTAGGCCGCCGTCCACCACGCTGGCCTAGTGCGGGTTGGTGAATTTCACATGCCTTTGAGAACTTTTTTTTTTTGTGAACTCTCATTCATGCAGGTTTCCTCACGATGTTTTCCTTCACCGTAACAGCAGGTGATATTTAATTTTATAAAGCGCACATAACTTTTTTACAAAGTCATTGGTGCGTGCCACTGGGATTCGAACCCGGACCCCTCGATTCAAGGTCGAATTCTAAGCCACTGGGCTATCACCGCTTTCAATATATTTTCTGGAATTTAAGGTTATTATGTAACTTTTCATTTTTTATATTGGAACTGATTCTGTACAACTAAAATAAAACGTTCGCTAGTTACTCTCGTTCCGTTCAATAATATACCCTTTCAATCTACTTTTCAAAAGCAACATCCGGATTGCCCTAGCAGCTTATTTCCATTATAAACGTGTCAATTTACTCCCCGAGTGACGTATCTATTTGCCCTCTTGAAAAATTCCCGAGGGAATTAACCCTATGTTGTAGTACTCGTACGTCGGGGGTAAATGTAATCGACTTTACTATTGATTTTGATTTAAAAGTATTTACTCACAAACGGTGGCTAAGAAATCTGTCCCTTACTCGAGGGGTCCGGGTTCGAATCCCAGTGACGTGCGCGTGATAGCGCTTTATAAAATGAAATATCGCCTGCTGCAACGGTGAAGGAAAACTTCGTTATGTCTTCGTTATGTCCATGATGTTTTGATAAGCATGTACTACATCCTTTTCGTAGTCAGAGGAGATCTGATTCTGAAGTGGGCGATTAATCGGTTATTTGCTTCAAATAAAAATGATCATAAAAGTCGTTTGGTGTTTGTCAGTAACCCATTAATGACCCCCTACGGGGTCGGGTCTCCTCTCACAATGAGAAGGATGTAGGCCTTAGTCCTCCACGATGACCTAGTGCGGGTTGGTGGACTTCACATGCCTTTGAGAACTTTTTTTTTGAACTCTCAGGCATGCAGATTTCCTCACGATGTTTTCCTTCACCCTAACATCAGGTGATATTTATTTTTTTATAAAGCGCACATAACTTTTTTACGAAGTCATTGGTGCGTGCCACTGGACCCGAACCCCTCGATTCGAGGTCGAATTCTAAGCCACTGGGCACCGCTTATACCGCGTTTTGTGTTTAAAGTCAAATATTAAAGATAGGCATAACACCGTCGCCTACATAATACGCTGTACAAAAACAATGTTTGTTAAACCCTATCAAAATTGTACTAGTAGTGAGAAATAAAGGCAAGATTATTTTGATAGGACACACAAAAATCCTCTCACCCCAAACACATATACCGTCTCAGTATCGTTGTGGGTAAAAAATGGAGAACTCTATATATTTACTAACAGGTTAAAAACTGATTGTACCTCGGTGTGATCTGAAAAAAAATGTTCTAAAGTCATTAAAAACTACAAAAACTACATTAAGCAAAACCCTTTGCAACCCTTTGCAATTCAATATCGCTTTTCAACCGAACTTTCAATTACACTCCACGTGCGGGTGAAGCACAGATTGAACCCGGGTGTGATCTGACAAAGGGACCCGGAATTGCGGAACCGGATTGCATCTAACGGGGGCGCCCGCTGTTCCGTAACGAAGCTCGAATTCGAACTATAAGTAGATTCGAATAGGATGTGCTACAGTCACGGTTTAAGTTTTTTAATATAAAGATAAAAATGAAAAAAGAATTAAAAAGCGAAAAAGATTATAAAAAAAAGAAACAATTAATTCATACTAACACACATGAAAAACAATCACATTACAAAAAATAGTTTAATTTACAGAAAACTGCTACTGAAGTAAAAAGGATTTGTATCCTTTTTATTTTAAATGTTATTATTTTTACTGTCTTGATATCTATTAAAATAAGAAATCATTTAAAATTAAAACAAGCAAATAAAAGTGAGAACAGATCTTTGTAATCCTTTGAAATTCGATATCGCTTTTCAGCCGAGCTTTCAATTACACTCCCCGTGCGGGTGAAGCACAGATTGCACCCGGGTGCGATCTGACAAAGGGACCCGGAATTGCGGAACCGGATTGCATCTAACGGGTGTTATTCCGTAACGAAGCTCTAATTCGTGCAGATACGATAGTTACGAACGTACCTATAAAAATGTCAAGGAAGAAATGACGTAACGTAAACGAACATACTGAGAGAAAAGGCAGAAACTTGAGAAAACAGACTTGAGGTCACAGATATTGATCCAAGTGCACAAATACCGTCGCTGTTTCATTTAGTCTACACTCTACCGTTGTTCACACGAGACATCAGATTTATCATTCTTCCAATCCATTAAATTGATTAAAATCGATTAGTTTTAAACTCGTCATTTTTATGACGGACTCGAATCAAATTCGTATGATGGTGAATTCATCCACGCGCGTACATGCAGATAGATGCGAGACATTCTGAGACATTCATACAAGAGATTCTGTGTTGGACAGTGCGTGCTTCTATTTAAATGGAAATACTTACATACAACGCTAGATCACGCATTCCCGCGCTACGCTGCGTGATGTGTTAATCGCCTTACAATGTTTTAACCAACCAAGTATAAGATAAGGAAAAAGGGAAAAGCAAAAACAGCTTCACAAGACTGCAAAAGACGGAAAATTCCCAAGCAAGATCAATTAAGACGTCAATACTAGCCCATTTAACTCGTCGCTTCAACACTTAAATGCTCAATGTCCTTTATGCTATCAGTCCGGATGTCCAGTTTGTGCGATCCGGACTTTGTTAGGACCGGGCTGCAATTAACAACGGACAAAGGAGTCGGGGCGACCGGAACCGGAATTACGGGGCGTTTGTGCGACACGTTGCTTTATATTTACTGTATTAGCGACTGAATATTTGATTTAGATTTGCTGGTTTCTTCTTCAGTTCTTCATAATGTTCCCAAAGGCTGAAGTCTAACTACCCGCTGTAGGCCGCGAACAGTTTGGGCGCGATTTCGTACGCATCATGCGTAGTGTGAGTGCTCACATAGGTCTCTAAGGTTTATAATTAAAGGTCAGGGTTATTCGTACGTGAACGTATGTTTAGGTACATACTTACTTCCCTATTGTTTCAGTATTGAAAGACTTAACCTTGCCCTTTGCATTAGTTTTAAGATGAATTTCAAACTTATCCACTCAAAAAGTTGGCTCTTTGATATTAACTATGTTTCAAGTTTAAAGCTAAACCAACAAGAAATAATCGTTGCAAACTATGCCTTTACAAACTACTATATCTTCCTTGAACCTACAGATTCCTTTCGAAATAATTTATCTTTCTTACTCAAACTTGCCCATAAGGAATTCGTTCTATTCGCTGAGATGATTCGCAAGAGAGAGAGATTCGCTGTGATATCAGTCGCACCTTAAGTTGATTTATAAGTGTATGACTATATTACAACCCAGATTCCCTTTTGAATAATGGGGTAAGTTCACAGGGTAAGTTCATAATTTGTCAATCATGCAGTCATCCTTGAAAATATAGATCACATTTGTAGCTGGTCTGCGACTTAGTTAAATGAAATAAACTTGCCCATAAGGAATTCGTCCTATTCGCTGAGATGATTCGCGAGAGAGATCGCTGAGAGAGATTCGCTGAGATATCAGTCGTACCTTGCGTCGATTTATTAGTATATGACTATATTACAACCCGGATTGCCTTTTGAATAAGGGGTAAGTTCATAATTTGTCAATCATGGACTCATCCTTAAAAATATAGATCACATTTGTAGCTGGTCTGCGACTTAGTTAAATGAAATAAACTTGCCCAAAAGGAATTCGTCCTATTCGCTAAGATGATTCGCGAGAGAGATCGCTGAGAGAGATTCGCTGAGATATCAGTCGTACCTTGAGTCGATTTATTAGTGTATGACTATATTACAACCGGGATTGACTTTTGAATAATGGGGTAAGTTCATAATTTGTCAATCATTTGTCAATTTGTCAATCCTTGAAAATATAGATCAAATTTGTAGCTGGTCTGCGACTTAGTTAAATGAAATAAACAGGTGAACGGACGAGTGTTCAGAAAGTGGTCAGCACCGCTTACGGACACGGGCAAGGTCCCGATGCAGTAAAATTTATAACCTGGATGAAAATTTGCAATCTTTACCAGTACCCTTAGTCTGAGTTTTAGCAGTTCCGAAGCGAAACGCACACATACACAGCTTACCAGACGAAAATGCACAGTGTAATAACCAACAGAGGTAAAAGGTTTTTAGAAGAGTTAAAACATTAATAAAGCATTAGATAAATCATCACAAAAATTGATTTATTTTTAATTAACACTCTTATCTTTCAATGTTAAATAATATTAATGAAACATAATAACCGTGAGTTGGCCATAATGCACTGTAAAATTTCGAACTGGATACTATCCCGTAGGTATTAAATATTTGTCAGTATATTATAATGTCTAACGATAAGTATTCATATTATCTTTCACTCCATACAAAAATTTGATTTTACATTTTTTAACTCCTCTAAAAATCTTTTACATCATTTGTTATTACACTGTGGACTCCTGTGTAGTAAGCTGTGTATGATTTACGTATCTATGTAACGTACAGGATGTGTGCGTTTCGTTTCGGTATCGCTAAAACTCAGACTAAGGGTACAGTCGCGCGTATTATACCTACCTATTGTTTCCAGTTTCACAGATTCAATTTCAGTTTCAAAGCACTGTGTAATAAATTTTAATTATGGTCACTGACTTTTTGAATAATTTAAGAGGCAGGATCTTCTATCTCCTATTAAGTTAATTAACCCGTTTGTTGTGAAAAAACGTTTTTCTAGAGCCATAGGTACGCGTAAAATGTTAAATTCTGCTTAGTGAATTTTTGAGTAATTTTAATCCTATACAGTTTATCGCCAACACGTTCGTAGTGCAACATCACAGGAAAGTTGGCAAATTATTTGGTAGAACATCGTCATCTTTGCGATTGCTTTGAAGACTTCGCTTCTGTGGAATGTGAACGTGGCCTAAAGCTGTTTCATCGCCGAAAATGGAAAAACTTTTGATTGTGGGCGGTTTTTTTTTTGTCACCCCGTGATTCCCTTTTTATCTCTGTACCGACACTTTTGTGTGAGTTAGGCGGAAGTTTGTTTATGTTTTAATGCTTTCGAGGCGTCTTAATGTGGATGGACTTTGGTTAAGAGCTTTCATGTTTTAATTGAGTGTCGGAGTATCTAATCATATCCTTCCTACTACTATAAATAAATAAATAACGCTTCACACTCATAGCCCTACACTAGGATTCCCTGTGTCGTGGGTGCCATGGACACACACAAGACAAGAACACAACACACCCAGACCAGAAACAGGAATTCAAATTCATCATTCGAACCTCTGCTCTGCTGGGAATCGAACCCAGGACCCTCCGCATAGCGCACCGGTGTCTTAACCACTGCGCCACTCGGGTAGTCCTACTACTATATATTAAATATGTGAAAGTTTTGTGTGTGTGATGGATATTTGTAACTCTTTCATGCTCAAACGGCTGAACAGATTTGAATGAAATTTGGTATGCACGTAGGTTATAACCATGATTATCGCGGTGATAGCCCAGTGGCTTAGAATTCGACCTCGAATCGAGGGGTCCAGGTTCGAATCCCAGTGGCACGCACCAATGACTTTGTAATAAAAGTTATGTGCGATTTATGAAATTAAATATCACCTGCTGTTACGGTGAAGTTCACTGAGAGTTCACAAAAAAAATGTTCTCAAAGGCATGTGAAGTCCACCAACGGGCAGTAGTGGTGCGTGGTGGACGGCGGCCTACATCCCTCTCATTGTGAGAGGATACCCGACCCTGTAGTGGGTCATTAATGGGTACTGATGACATGACAATAACCATGATTAACATAAAGGATACTTTTCATCCCTTTCTGGACTAAGTTCTTAAATCTATGTAAAAGAAGAAAGAACTTGGAACAGAGAGCTCAGAGAGAATCAAAAGTATCCTATACCTATGTTACTCTAAGTTATAAACTACGTTTATACATTCATTCATCCATCTATCCATCCGTCCTCACAAGCTTTCACTTTTATTATAATATAGTAAGTAGGATTTCTGTTCTTTAGACAAATCACATTTCATGACAAAAATAATAATTACAAAGAACAGTAACATAATGATCAATAAACGCGTTAGCTTTTTGAAAAATTCCACCGAATATTTTCACGTGGAACTCGAAAGTACGTTAAAACACCGTTGTGTTTGTCACAGTAGCCTGACATGAGCCAGAAGGAGATATGTGCAGTTAAAGCGAGCGCACAAAATGTTGTTAGGAACTTAGGAAGTAAAGAACAGAAAAATGGTGGTTTTCTGTCTGAGAAACGTCCTTACTATTTGTTCTTGCAGACCAGGTATTCTTTAACAATATTTTACGAGCTAAAATCTCTTAAAATTCAGATAAAGAAAATGGTAAGCGATATAATTATTATAACGATAAGTCCAAGCAAAAAGTTTTGAAGGAGAGCTCTTTTTACACCCTTTTTAAAAACCCTATTTTAAAGGTTTTGGAAAATTTTATCACCTTTTTGAAGAAATCTATTTTAAAGGTTTTTGTAAATAAGTGAGACGGAAGACCATATCAAAGCTTGTAAGTAACGTGCTTGTAACAGAAAGTGCATGAAGACGGACTGTGAAGGATCGCCACTTATCCTTGAGTCGTGAGGGTGGAACTTATTTGGTAGTTATATTCAGAAGACTCAGATGCGGCTGACGTGACGTCAATTGTCATGTCAGTACCTATTAATGACCCACTACAGGTTCGGGTCTCTTCTCACAATGAGAGGGATGTAGGCCGCCGTCCACCACGCTGGCCTACTGCGGGTTGGTGGACTTCACATACCTTTGAGAACATTTTTTTTGTGAACTCTCAGGCATGCAGGTTTCCTCACGATGCTTTCCTTCACCGTAACAGCAGGTGATATTTAATTTCATAAATCGCACATACTTTTTATAACAAAGTCATTGGTGCGTGCCACTGGGATTCGAACCCGGACCCCTCGATTCGAGGTCGAATTCTAAGCCACTGGGCTATCACCGCTGAGATCAATTACAGCCCACAAAAGACTTCAAAGACCTGACAGATGAGCGCAAGTACTTTCGAGAGCCAGTAGTAGGGGCCATGAAGTCAGCATCACCCGGACCTTCTGTCGGAAAATACTCGAGATTTCCATCCACGAAAACAATTCCGAGACGCGTCCGACTACCCGGTGTCAGTGTACGAGTACATTCAAATTCCCTGCTACACATGTACTGCGATAGTGGCCGAATTCGCTGAAACAACAGTTTCAACGTGAAGTATTTATGAGGTGACCCGGTATTTTGTTACACTTTTGTACTGAAGAATTAGAATAGGTAAGCGTGCTAGCAGGTGACTGAGGTTTTTCTTTAATCGTTCAAGATTAAATGAACATGCAGGCTAACTATTATACCTACTTTTATATAAATAATAATAATAAATAACGCTTCACACTCACAGATCCACACTAGGATTCCCTGTGTCGAAGGTGCCATGGACACACACAAGACAAGAACACACACACCCAGCCCAGAAACAGAAATTCAATTTCATCATTAAAATCTCTGCTCTGCTGGGAATCGAACCCAGGACCCTCCACGCAGGGCACCGGTCTTAACCACTGCGCCACTCAGGTCGTCAATATCCTTCAGACTTCAGCCTTCCATCTCAGGAAATATAAAATAAAATATCCTTATATCGCTCCCCTTCAATAAGTACTCGTAACTTGTTGAAAGTTCCCCATTGCCCTAAAACCTACCTACCTGATATTTGTTCCTCACTCCAATTCTTGGACATTCACTAGAAGAAGTCTAGAATACTCATTTAAGGTTCTACCATCAATGTTGCTACTCGTAGCTTCCATGAACACTTAAAAATTACCTCCGGAAACTACAATCTAACCAAATCCATTGCTTTAATAAACATTAAAATATTTTAATTATAAAGTAGGTAACTACCTATTTATTGTTAAAAATACCTAACCTACACAAAAACAAAACTTTTACTTTTGTTGCGCGCAACTGTTACACCCAATAGACCCGAAGCAATTTAACCGCCATAACTTCCCCTGTATACAAGGATTTCCCCTTATTGCACCCCTTAGTTCCGAAAATAAAAAATCTCCAAAACGTGCATCTCGGTTCAACCTTGCCATATTTTTCCCATTTTCCGGCTAAATAATTAAAAAATGCAAACCTGACAGGGTATTTTTTACGAAAATGGTAAGGGGAGTGACCCTTAGGGGTGTAAAATCGATATTGCGGCATTCCAACCTTCGGTTGACTTCCGGAATATGTCCGCAAGTAAATTGCTGTTAGGGGTGTATCCAGATTTATGGGTTAACAACCGAGGGAAGCCTGCATTTTATACAGATGCTCAATACTATGAAAAATGACCTGAGTGGCGCAGTGGTTAAGACACCGGTGCGCTGCGTGGAGGGTCCTGGGTTCGATTCACAGCAGAGCAGAGTAGCATATCTAGTTCTATCCAAAGCATGAAAATAAACAAGCAGGTTAATTACCTAGTTTTCTCAAAAATCTTAAAAAAGACGTTAAAGGAACCTAATTTTTTGTCATGTTTTTTTCGGTTTACTTACTATTTTTTTGACAAAATTAGTCAATATTCGAACAAAACTAGTTTTGTATCTGTAAGACTGCTACATCATGAGAAATTGCTAAATAAATGCAAGTACCCTTGCTAAGTCGAAATGAAAATTAAATTCGATAAAAATGTTTGTATCGCTAACCCTTAACGGGTCCGACATCGGTAACCAGATACACTGTATATAGAAAATTAGAAAGAAAGAAAGAAAGATACGGTATATATTTTTCATACCCCTAAATGATAAGGGTTGTCAGGTGGACCATTTTTATTTTTGGACAAATTTTTTTATTTTTCTTTTTTAATAATGTGCCATTAAAAATTCATACAACCCTAAATTTTCACCCTTCTATCACCAACCTCTATTTTTTAATAGTCAATTTAGCAATATAATAATTTTTCATCCCGCTCAATAACTTACATAATTATATGGCAAAACAACGTTTGCGCCATCAGCTAGTTTACTATAAAAAACCACCTAATAATAACCAGTGCATCCAATCACAAAACTAATATCCAAACTAAAATAAAGATCACAAGGGCGGATTTTCATGCACTCTCAAAACCACACAGCTTCCCAAAACACACAAACTGTTAACAACATCCGGTCGGTGTGCACCGTAGCCGGAACTTTACGGAAATCCCTCAACAACCCGGAAAACCCCCTACCGCCCGGAAAACCTGCGAACACCGAAACACCTGAGTACCCGGGTACGTGTCAAATTCTGTTGGGAAGAGATTTCACGGTGCGCTGCGATTATATGAAAATCCCGGGAATTTATCTCCTGGTGCCGTGGCCGCAAGTGGCGCAAATATACGTTGCAACTAGTTTAGTTTGTTGACCAATTTATTTTAATTCAGTAGGTACATGATACATTAAAAAAAACCGGTGTCTTTTGTATCAAGTATTTTGTTAAATTTCCGCACTACCTTAAAAAAATAGTAGGCCTAAAGTATGTTACAAATTTTATTTCATACTTTTTTGAAAATTTGTTTAATTTTTCGTATTTGTAGTTTTAAGTCCATATCATGGAAACTAAAAGCGGTAATAGCCCAGTGGCTTAGAATTCGACCTCGAATCGAGGGGTCCGGGTTCGAATCCCAGTGGCACGCACCAATGACTTTGTAAAAAAAGTTATGTGCTCTTTATAAAATTAAATATCACCTGCTGGTACGGTGAAGGAAAACATCGTGAGGAAACCTGCATGCCTGAGAGTTCACAAAAAAAATGTTCTCAAAGGTATGTGAAGTACACCAACCCGCAGTAGTGGTGCATGGTGGACTAAGGCCTACATCCCTCTCATTACGAGAAGGAGACCCGATCCTGTAGTGGGTCATTAATGGGTTACTGGCTGGCTGGCATGGAAACTACTTGAGCGTTCCGTTGAGCTGAGGATCTAGGATACGCATGCCGCATCCGCTCTATCTAGTTAGGTACTTTTTATTTTTACACCGCCTCTATAGCCGTTCTATCTACTTCCTATTCCTAAGTTAACCAATTCCTAATATAAAGTACTCAAACAGTAGTTAACGGAGTCAGTACGACCGCAACCAATAAAGTACCGGAATGGCGACCAGTTATTGGTTATTGGTAATAAAGTGCATGTGTTGTTGTTATTTTTTAAACATTTGGCCGGGATTTTGCAATTTGAATGCCTTTATGTGTGCGTGGATGATTTATACTTGCGAATAACGCGATGTTTCGAATTTGAATTCGAATGTAACGCTCTAGCGTGTAAAATTATGATATCAAACAATTCCGTCAGTTAAACAATTTTATACACTACACCACACACACACTTTCTAAATCATCCAAGAATGCGAAACGAAATTTAGAACTTTAGGTTACCTTTGAATTGTATAATTTTTGTCATAGCAATGTAAATACAATTTTTAACATTTTCTTCATCCCGAGGTAGGTGTAAACAACTACGACGCAGTTCTTATCCCTTAGTTGAATTCATGTTTATGAATTCTTCAGTCTATCCTTTTCATTAATGTGTTGTAGTAAAAATCTTCGAAATCTTTGAATATTAAATGTCATCTGCTGTAATGGTGAGGTAAAACATCGCAAGAAAGCTGCCTGAGAGTATGTAACATATTGTTTCCAAAGACACGTGAAGTCCACCAATCCGCATTGGCTGACTAGTGGAGTTAGTCTTGAAATCAATTCCGATCGATCGTCATTGGAATTGTTGTACACTAGCGCCTTATTTTTTCAATAGTGAACGGATATTGCAGAACTAAATGAAATTGTGTAATTTCGTTATAATCTTCTTAATGCCAAAGAATAATGCCAATTGCGTTCAAGAGTACCAAATCATGTGACAGTTCAGATTGGATCGGAATCGGAATTGAAATTAAGATTGTTTTCAAGCGTAAGGCCACTGGTTGGTGGACTTAGGCCTATATCTTTTTCACCGTGAGCATTTACGTCCCTGTAGAGGCTTTGTGGTAGTTTTTCTTTACTTTGTATAAATTGATATTTTCAAAAATGAAAAATATCCATAGTTTGTTGAAGCACGAACATTTATTAGCGGCTACTCGAATCACCTCATTTGCGGGAGTTTGAATAATTCCCGGCTCTGAAAAGATCCAAGACCAATTTCACTTGTCTAGACGGGATTCATCCGAAGCCCTCCAATTAAGAGCCGAATTTTCTTTGAGGGCTCTAATAAAGATTATTTTCGTTTTGAACGGGAAGAATTTTTAGCGATCCTTTGCGGTGGCTGTGAATAGAGATGGTTTTGGATTGGTTTGTTTTAGTTTTTTTCCCGTAATTTAGGAACCTTTCTATAATAATTTCTATTGAAGTAAAAGGCTGAGGTAACACTATACCTTCCCAGCCAAGACACTTCAAGACAAGAAAAAACTTCATGAGTAGCAAAGCACCCATTTACCTCAGATAGATTTTTTCTCAATTTGAAGCTGGATACGGGTGTCCATAGACTGTAGTGACTACCTTCCCAGCCAAGACACTTCAAGACAAGAAAAAACTTCATGTGTAGCAAAGCACCCATTTACCTCAGATAGATTTTTTCTCAATTTGAAGCTGGTTACGGATGTCCATAGACTGTAAAGACCACTTAACATCAGGTTGCCTGCATCCGATTTTACCACTACCAATAAAAATGCTATGAAACTCTTCTATTGCGCCGCTACAAACCTTTTGTTCAATGACTGTATAAAATCCACGGAATCCTATCTTAAAGAACTCCAAACTCGTACTCACCTGAATTTGAAAGAAAAAACCGCGGTGTATAAATAATTGTAGGGGAAGGAATAAAAATAGACGGCTGTAGGAGCCGCCCGCGTTTTTGAAAAGGCTTCGAGGCTTAAGTAGGACTTACCTTAAAAAGCCTTATTGATATTTTTAGACCACTTGAGACTTGGTAACTTTGAGCTTAAAAGTAATGATCGGGCCCAGCATTCATTGAAAAGCTAACTTAGTGCTGTCTGAAACATGGAATCAAAAGTTTCGTTACGTTCGTTCAGATAGATACTCCTATCTTCCAAGATGCGCTAATGCTTAGAAACAAGCCAAGGAGAAGAAACATTTGTATTGAAAACCCTCATACTAATGGCTGGTCTATTTAACACGTTGCTGGCTCATAGGTAGACGCGGTCGTTGACAGGACAGGGGTTTCATTAAAGGGCGTAAAAGACCTTTCAAGGTCATCAGGTGGCCCATTTGCCTATTCGCCTAGTCTTCTTATAAAAGACACAAGGAACAATACTTCATAATTATAATGCACTTAACAGTTTATGAGGTAAAGTAGTGCACACTTAATGCACGATATACATAACGTCATATACAATAAGATAATATATATCATACATTCACTTTCGGTGCTAGCTCAGGCTATTCATAGACCAGGAGAAAAAGGCGAGAGCAATACTCCTTGAACAAAATACTCTCTTTTGAAATCAATTAAGAAGTAGGTAGGTAGTAGTGCAGTATGATTTTCTATCTGATAAGATTGATTATTTATTTTCCCATAATAACATAATTATAATGAAATATCAAAACATCTCCATCAATACGAGAGCTTAACCAAGTCTTACCAACCTCACATTCCCCTGTATCAATATCATTGACCCACATATGAATTTTCCTTAACACAAATCACCTTATGCTCCATAAAATTTGCGTGAAAATAACACCTTTACAAAAAGCTGAACACGAAAAAATTTCCCGTTTAGTCGGAGGCGGCCATATTTTATTTTTCCAGACGAAAGGCATTAGAAACATCTGAAGGTAGGCTCGGGACGATCTAACTCCTTTAACCCATAAATAACAAGCGAAACACTGGAGCCGACGATATATAATTATGTTCGGGTGTGGAAGAGTCATTTTCATGATCTTAACGCCTCAATAAGGTTAATAAGTATTATGGAAATAGATCGAAAAATTCAGCTTAAACTTGTCTCTTTATATAGATAATTAACAAATCAATTGGGACAAGCTAAATATCAGAACGCATCCGTGGTTATACGAACAATATTAATGGCGTTATAAACTTCACTTCTTGTTATAAAGCTTTGTTACTTTTTACGTATTTTCAACTGTTTACGATAGTTTTGATAAGTATACACTGAAATTTATTGTAAGTATTTATCAAACAATTTAAAATTAGACTTTAACTTATGATTAGTGTCACAGAAGCCAATACCAGGGAATACTAGGATACCATAGGATTTATTCACATATATTTTTTTACATGGTAGTATGTTGAATTTGTTTTAAACTATAATACAAATTAATAAACTATAGATACAAGAAAAGTTAAAGATAAAAAGTAAGGTCCTAAGACTTGATCTACATTACGTAAGAAATAGCGGTGATAGCCCAGTGGCTTAGAATTCGACCTCGAATCGAGGGGTCCGGGTTCGAATCCTAGTGGCACGCACCAATGACTTTGTAAAAAAGTTATGTGCGACTTATAAAATTAAATATCACCTGCTGTTACGGTGAAGGAAAACATCGTGAGGAAACCTGCATGCCTGAGAGTTCACAAAAAAAAATGTTCTCAAAGGCATGTGAAGTCCACCAACCAGCAGTAGGCCAGCGTGGTGGACTAAGGCCTACATCCCTCTCATTGTGAGAGGAGACCCGACCCTGTAGTGGGTTCTTAATGGGTTAAAACAACAACGTAAGAAATAGTGATTTTAAATATTCAAACGAGCCACTTCTAGCTCCTATACAGCCGTATTGCAAGCGCTCTTTGTATTAGACTGTTTCAATTAAACCGAGCCCAGCGATAAATTCGTTCGTCGCAACAAGATTTGCAATATAAATCAGTATTTATCTTGCAGTAACTCGAAACTAAGCGTACTTCTTGCCAAATAACTCGTAAATGAGTTTGCGGAATTCATCTTAAGTACAACGTATCTTGTACTGCTGTAAAATTGTAATGGGATCGTTTAAAATGTTTTGGGAACGAGTTGAATTGCTACTCAATTTTGTTTTGAGCCTTTTGTAATGGAGGAAGTTAATGTTACCAAATTAATCCCAACCTAATGTTGAAACCTAGTGATGAAATTGCAACAACAACCGCGACGATCTAAGGAGACATCCTTGACAGCTAAAATTGAAAAAAATAGGAAAAAAATTCTGGAGCTTACGTTTAAAACATTTAAAAGCAGCTTAAAAGGAGCTTATGTTTAAAAAAAACATGAAAAACACTAACTGAAAATCCGTGGACTACCTAATTACGCTCCACTATATAAAAAAAACCTAAACCTGGTGGACTTCACATGCCTGTGAGTATTTTTTGTGAACTCTCAGGCATGTAGGTTTCCTCACGATGTTTTCCTTCACTGTAAAAGCAGGTGATATTTAATTTTTATAAAGCGCTCATAACTTTTTAACAAAGTCATTGGTGCGTGCCCCTGGGATTCGAACCCGGACCCCTCGATTCAAGGTCGAATTCTAAGCCACTGGGCTATCACTGCTCACTGCGGTCTTAATGTCACAATCTCATGAAGCCTGCGTAGTCATTTGGTATTATTTGGCTCGGTATTTCAATCAAAAACGGATATTTACTTGTAGGTAAGTTACTTAAGACTTAAAGGTTAACGTAGTAACATCAAAGTGATCAGTCTCCGTTAAAGCGCTTAGCCACCGGAAGTACCGTTTAAGGGTCAATTAAAAACGTCGGCCGCTAGAAGATAGATAGCGCTGCGAGCGCTGCCTGGTCAGGAAGCGAGGAAATTGGTGTGTTTCCCGTAAACGGGATGTGTGTAAATCTTACCGTTTATTGCCTGTACAGAACTCAACGGCTGGTGTGTTGGGCATTTATATCGTGAGCGAGTGGTAAAGTCAAAGGCAGATATGACCAGACGGAGTGATATATATGATAAAAAAGAAAAAATGGACCTCAATTCTTTTAGGTCCTAAGTTTTAAACACCCTAGTTAGGAAATTACTCTCTTGGGAATAATATGCTGCTAGAGGCTGCTAGTATTACGTCAAAGTTACATTACAGAAGTTCCCACCAAAACAAAATCGATCTCAAAATTAAAATTCCCCAACATTGGGTGTCTAGACCCCGACTAGACCGACTAGACTCTTAGACTAAAGACTAGACTTCTTAGTTGGTGCGCGTGTTTATTGCATTTAGTTATTAGGAAAATTAAATTAAGTTAAATTTAATTTATTTAAAATACATTTCAATACCATAATAGTATATATAACAGCGGTGATAGCCCAGTGGCTAAGAATTTGACCTCGAATCGAGGGTCCGGGTTCGTTACCCAGTGGCACGCACCAATGACTTTGTAAAAAAGTTATATGCGCTTTAAAAAATTAAATATCACCTGCTGTTACGGTGAAGGAAAACATCGTGAGGAAACCTGCATGCCTGAGAGTTCACAAAAAAAATGTTCTCAAAGGTATGTGAAGTCCACCAACCCGCAGTAGGCCAGCGTGGTGGACTAAGGCCTACATCCCTCTCATTACGAGACGGAGACCTGACCCTGTAGTGGGTTATTAATGGGTTACTGGCAATAGTATATCGTAAAACTTATGAAGTGGAAATATTTGAAGGTTTAAGAACCGCACTTTTACCGCCTATTCCATGTATTAGTTAGTGCATTAAACCGTGAGTTAACAACTCTCATATAAATCAAGTGACAGACCAATGGTCTAATAAAATAAGATAGGCACATAAACGCAGGTTTATTTAAGGTCAAACTGTTTAGCTTTATGTTATTTAGTTACTCTTTTGACTTGTTGAAATTTCTCATTTTATCGACTTGTTTTAGGCCAACTATTTTTTGAAGTTGGTGCCAAAATTTCACAATGGAAAGAAAATACTTGATACAATAGATATCAAACTCAAAAAATAGTAGGCCTAAAGAATGTAACAAATTTTATTTCATACTTTTTTGAAGTCGGTTTAGTTTTTAAAAATATTATTTGGAATATTTTTTTTATTGCGATCGTAAATACTTACCTGGCTTTAATTTTCGTGTAACTATAAGATTTTGGCTTTGGTTTTAAACTTTCGTGGTTATTTACTACATTTAACTTTTCGCTCTCAGCATTGTTCCTTTGAGCTTGTTCACAAGGCATTGTGAATATAAAAACGCAATTCGTACAAACTAAATAATGGCGACATAAAAATTTACTAGTCTTAAACTGCACTTATTAAAAACTTTGTATCGCAAAATCGGTAAAAAATAAAATAATAGCCAGTGTTCAGTAACTACACCTGAGCTTATAAGGCGCGATGCACATTGCGTCTGGCTAAAATCGTTAATTTTTGTACCGATGCACAGTATGGTATTTAGCCTAAAAAACGGACGTCCTCTTATTATTACAAATATAAGTAATTCTTAATATTTCAAGTGTTAGAGTAGAACGTGCCGATAATGCCAACGTAAAGAAGTAAAGAATATGCATCAAACTTCACCCTTATCTTGCTAAACAAACTCTCAGACGCGCCGATATTTATCACCGATGCGGCGCATACCGATGGCAATTAAGCCATCATTCTCATATTTTCAAATTAAGCGAACACCATTTTCGCGGTAAATCCCAGAGTGAACGTAGAATTCGGGAACAAAATTATCGAGCACCTACGCGCAAGAGACAAGCGTAAAGCGGTGGTATTTGGCTGCAACCATGGCCCACTGCTGGGCCTCTCAACAACAGGGGGAGGCCTGGAGCATACTCCACCACGCTGCACCAATGCGGATTGGTGGAGAAACGGGCTGGTGGCCGTGTCGGATGTTTTCAAACCGCTCATAGGGCCTCCGACAAGGTTTAATCGATAACAACCAGGGGCTTGATTCTGTATGACCATTCACACTCTTATCGCGGCAATGTCGTGTCTTACCCGTGATAAAAAGTCAAAAAAGGCTTAAAAGTCAAATACCGTGACAATCTATTGTGTGCCTTATAGAATAGACATTAAGGTTCCTTGTCTTGCCGAGTTCATGAAATGACATACGGTTGAATGACACACGATATCGGCACGAAATCTGAATGGTCATACAGAATAAGCCCCCAGGATTGATGTTTAACGTGCCCTCCGAAACACGGTAGCGCGCATGTAATTCGCCACTAGCGGCCACCCATCCAGGTACTGACCGCGCCCGACGTTGCTTAGCTTTTTCGATGGCTTGCGATCTACTCAAGCAGCGGGGCGATGCGCCTATCCTTTACGGATTGGACTGGACTATATTGATTGGACTTTTACAAGCAAAATCGCTGCCATCTCTTACTTGCACCGTCTGTAAATCACGACAAATAGACTTCAGTTACGCTTCGTTAATCTATTTGGGGATTAAAAACGGGTAATAGGCTTCTGTTTTCCGATAAAACTTCATTATGTGCAATACGCATAATATTCGTAAATCGCCGATTTCTGTTTGAACTTCATTACGTGAACTCATTTCCATTTCTCGGTCCGTCCAACAATGAGACTGGTCCGCTGTGTTTGCTCTGACCCTTTTATGTTGACGGTACTGATGTGAAATTATAAGTATACTCATTGCGAAGGTAAATTGATTTGTTTGAGATTCTTAATTGTTAATTTATCTTCTATTGGAGGTATGTTAATTGCTATTTTTCCATTCTTTTCTTTAGATTTTCTTTGTTTTCATTTTTGATTTCAATTAAAATTGATGTTTTTATACTAAATACAACGTACAATACAATGCACAACGTACATTAGATCGTGATCTTTGATGTGATAATAATAAAATGATAGGAAAAATATAAAATACACTGTTTTTAACAGAAACAACATATCCCACCAATAATAATGGGCTATCCCGAAAAACTAAGGTTAGTAAACAATTCCTTTTATGATATTCCTTATATTTTTCAATAAATTATAAAAACAGTTTTCATTTCAACCCTTGATATCCTGTTTATTGCGGTTATGAAGAAAAACTAGTTCCGTAGTTAATTAAAACAGCGTTTGTGGGGAGAGGTTGAATCCCAGTATGAGCGGTAACGGATACAAAATTTATGATGTTGAACCGGTTTATTTTTTTATATGTGTTTGTGTTTGATTGTTTTGTTTGACACTTTGTGTTTGACACTTTAAAACACAAATTCTTAAAGTCTGATTCAAGTCATGAAATCGCGAGCAGAAACTAGTTTCAACATAAAAACCTAAATTTTATATCGCTTAAATAAGGCACCTCGCACACTAGAGCCATACCCGCTTAAACGAACAACGACGATCAGACCCCTCTATGCACTTTATTGAATTTTTGCAAAGTTTCTCACACATGCCGGAGCAGAGTTTAATACATTAAAAGCGGACGTGTGAACCGTACATAGTTCAGCTATATTGATAGTATAATCCGGGATTGTTGTATAAATTGAGTGTTTGGTTCATTTTGTATGTGATGTTGTGTCATTTGTTTATTAATATTAATTTAGAGTGTGACATGCTCTATATTTCCAACAGCTCTACATCGAAAATACAACTACAAGAAAAATACAAGCAGTAAAACTGTGGAGTGAAGTGGAGTGAATTATAAAACATGACTTTTTTTGCATATATACTTAATATTGTGTGTGCTTTGAACTGTTACCAGACCAAATCAAAGAAATTAAACAACACTAGCCTCGTTTCCTATAATTTTTTTATTAATGTTGACTCGTAAATACCTACTTAACAGTTATTGAATCTTCAAAGATGTTTGAGCATCTGCATCTTAGCTAAGAGCGTTTCTTACTCTATGTGTGCGTTAATCTTATCCCCATTTTCGTTTCTGTCGCAGCAATAGCAACTAATTGCTTTCGGAAACGCTTTATACGATCGTATTTCAGCGGAAATTTGATTTATTCGCTTAACCAATTACTGCGCGTTACGGTATTTTATGCCGCAATAAGGTATTTAGGGTTCGGCGCTAGAAAAATAGGGTCTTTAAATAAAATAGAAGAAGCTAAAAAGTGTATAAACTTTAGTTTAGTGTTAAAATACTCAAATAAAGTATCGCCGGCAACGCATATTAAATAAACAGATTTGATTTCATTAAAATGCCATAACATCAACGCCCGTAAAGTGAAGTTCATATCAGTATCCAGAATTTAATAACACCTTCTTAATTACATTTCATTAAAATTTGAAGATTTACGACAGTTAAAATGAAATGGCTGTAATTATTTTTTACTGTTCAGCGTAAACCTAAATGTTATTGTTATTAATATAATATCAAAAGATAAGTTTTGGCGTTTGAAAATTAAGTGCCATGTATTGTAGGCACTACACAAATTGTTGATGCATTTTCTTTTATACAATGCACGATTAAAAGGAGAAAGCATTTCATGTTTCCGTATCGTCAAAGCGAGATTTTTTTTTTGTATATTATATATTATCTATAATACATAAGTAGTAAACCAGATAATATTTAATGGTTGAAAATCCACCGAAAATGGGATATTAATCCTATGAAAGGGCGTACGTCTTACTTCTTAGTTGGTGGTGTCTACTTAGTGGAAGTGTCTACGCACTTCGTGAGGACTAAGATAAAACTCAAATAAAATATCTTCCACAATCGCCCCCCAACTGAAACACAAGACAAAAAGTACCCACTGCAGGTCTCCTCTCACAACGGCGGTCGTCGACGTCCGCGAAACTTGCGGAACATGACCCCCTGCGGCCACAGCTCCTCCTCGAGGAAGACGGACAGCTGATCTGTCGGGACGCGAACAGCGAACGAGTTGAAGTTGACTGCAGCTCGCGCTTCCAATTTCTCAGCTGACACTCGTATCCTCGTCTTCTGCTCCAGATACTCCACGATGTCGGATGGCTTCGTGGTGTAGTGAAGCCGAGAGACTGACAATGAGATGGATGTAGGCCTTAGTCCCCCATGCTGGCCTACTGCAGGTTGGTGGACTTCACATACCTACCATTGAAAACATTGTGTACATAAATACTGTAAATTATTTTTAAGAAAGACGTTACAGCTTTCCTCACGACGTTTTCCTTCACTGTAACAACAGGTCATTTAATTTAAAACGCACATAACTTTTTTACGAAGTCATTGGTGCCACTGGGATTAAAACCCCCCCTCGATTCGAGGTCGAATACTAAGCCACTGGGCTATTACCGCTTTGAGAGAAGAGTATTTTATAAAATAATCCTATGAATTGCTTGTTAATAAACAAACAGTATAATAGTATTATATTCGAATAATTCGCGTTTATCTGTTCGAAACAATTTAGCGAACAAACTTTGCAGCTTGCGGAAACTTCGAAAATTTCCCAACTTAGCTTTTGTTCGGAGATATCTGAAATAGTTCACGAGTGAATATTTAGAGAGGAATATTGCTTTCTATGTGCCTTAAAGGGATTCCATCGAAAATGGGAAGTAACGGGTTACTAGCGGTGTGACTAGCCCAGTGGCTAAAAAATTCGGCCTTTTACTAGAAGCGGTGATAGCCCAGTGGCTAAGAATTCGACCTCTTAATCGAGGGGTCCGGGTTCGAATCCCAGTGGCACGCACCAATGACTTTAAAAAAAGTTACGTGCGCTTTATAAAATTAAATATCATCTGCTGTTACGGTGAAGGAAAACATCGTGAGGAAACCTGCATGCCTGAGAGTTCAGAAAAAAAAAGTTCTCAAAGGCATGTGAAGTCCACCAACCCGCACTAGGCCAGCGTGGTGGACTAAGGCCTACATCCTTCTCATTGTGAGAGGAGACCCGACCCTGTAGTGGGTCATTAATGGGTTACTGACATGTGCCTTAGAGGGTTTCCGTCAAAATGGGAAGTAACGGGTTACTAGCGGTGATAGCCCAGTGGCAAAAAAAATCGGCCTTATATATAAGCGCACATAAATAAGATTCGACCGCTCTTTTACACTCAACTCCACAAAATGAACAAACTTTATACCTCCTCATCTTCTTATCGAATCTTGCCAACATTGTTGCTAGATTAAAAATCGACACTTAACTTCGTGGAGAGCCGTAAATCCAACTTTATGATATTCCATTGACACAAGTAAGAAGGACATAATATTAAAAGGGATTTTATTACACAGAAGAAATAGGTACTTTATGTGGTAGGAGTCATAGACAGCAAAGTACCTTGTACTTGTAAATTGTAAATTGCAAAAAAATGATCTTTGTTACAGGCTTTACTGAACGAATGTAAATGAAATTACTATAAGTATGGTGGTTGCTGAAGCGGTGATAGCCTAGTGGCTTAGAATCCGACCTCGAATCGAGGTATCCGGGTTCGAATCCCAGTGTCACGCACCAATGATTTGTAAAAAGTTATGTGCGCTGTATAAAATCAAATATCACCTGTTACGGTGAAAGAAAACATCGTGAGGAAACCTGCCTGCCTGAGAGTTCACAAAAGAATCTTTTCAACGGCATGTGAAGTCCGTCAACCCGCATTAGGCCAGCGTGGTGGACTAAGGCCTACATCCATTTCATTGTGAGAGGAGACCCGACCCTGTAGTGAGTCATTAATGGGCTACTGACAATTAGGACAAGGAGTTAATATAATAAAGTATTGAGTACCTATACCTATTACAAAACGTCTTTCAACGTATTAAAAGGTTATCCTGACATGATTGATTGATGGTGGTTTTTTCCTTGATTGATGATGAAAAATTCCTTGAAATGTCTTTAAATATTAAAAGTGACTGACCCAATAACGATTCAATTGCCTTCTCTTATAAAACCTACTCATATAATACCTACCTTTGAATTTTATACAAAAATTAATGGCGCAGTAACAATAAATAATGTACCTACAAGCCATAAATTTAACTGTTATTAAAATATGTCCAATGGTCTGATGTCGCAACGTTGATGTTGATTCATTGTGTATAATTTATATTGTATTCATGTCAAGAGTAAGTACGCATAATAATAATTTAAGGTCCTAATAAATTCAATAATATGTTTTAGAATTCATGTATTTATAAATTTAATAACATGAAATAGGATTAATTTATTTATGTAGGTGGTAGAGTCGTGTCTTGTCATTGTCGTGAAACAGGACGTTATTAAACTCTTATATTGTTGAGGATTATAGTTCTTCCCACCAGGATGGGTTATCACCGAAAAGCGGCTCCGATTACTAATGTTTTAAAGCCATAATGAAGTCCATCAAACCACATAAGACCCGCGTTATGGACTAAGCCATACATCCTTCTCATTAAGAGACCTTAGGTCGATATAGGTCTTAGTCTACCACGCTGGCCCAATCCGGGTTGGTGGACTTCACGTGCCTTTCGAAAACATTTTTTTTAACTGACAGGCATGCAAGTTTCCTCACGATGTTTTCCTTCACCGTAACAGCAAGTGATATTTAGCTTCATATAATTAGCTGGGCTTCATATAATTAAATATGGGCCTTATTTATGTGCACTTTATTAAATTAAATATCACCTGCTGTACCGGTGAAGGGAAACATCGTGAGGAAACCTGCATGCCTGAGAGTTCACAAAAATGTTCTCAAAGGCATGTGAAGTCCACCAGCCCGCAGTAGGCCAGCGTGGTGGACTAAGGCAGACATCCTTCTCATTGGGAGAGGAGACCCAATCCTGTAGTGTCACTAGCGGGTTACAGACAGCCTTCGGCTACCGCCGAGACCCCATGACAACACTCTTCCAACAAAAACACCCTTAAAAAGCTGCAAAAATTCAGTCATCATTTAAACTTTTATTTCTACAGACGTTTCATGTTCGTACAAAAGACATAGCTTTAGCATCTTAGGCACGTTCCGCCAAGGTTTAGGCAAATGAACGTTTTTAAAACTGCTGCTTTTTGGGTCATAGTCGAGCCCGTAAGTATGTCATTCGGTTGTCAATTTTCTTTCGTTTTTGAGAGTGTTTTGTGGACCTTAGACCGCATGAGTAGCAAAGCACCCGCAATGATATACATACGAACTCAGATAGGATTTACTTTCTCTATTTGAGGTTGAATGCGGGCGACCTAGGTATTAACCAATTACCTGCCTGTTTGCTATTCATGTAAACTACAGATAATGAATTATCTATAAATAGATATGTATATTACTATTCTCACCAATTTTCATTCTCATCTATTACGCAATCTAGAAGAATATTCTCTCCGGACTATCATTTGCAGCCGCAAATCAAATTCTCGAGATTTATAACTTCCACTATACAATTGTGGTCACCACTCCATTCTTTAATTACAAGTTACAACCCGTCTTGTAAACGACAAGATAATTTACGGGTGGGTGTTTGAATGTTATTCTTAGATGGCGTGATATTTAATGTGATGTTTGCGTATTTGTATTCGAATATTTGCATAATATTTGACAAATGCATATCGCCGCTCAAATTCAAAATTACCACAAATCAAAACTCTACTTTTTTTAGAAAAGCGAATCAAAAGATAAAAAACTGTTTTTTGTCCCAAGCTACCTTATTTATTATATCAATATTTATGTGTATGCATAATTATGTATTTTAACTATACACATAAATATACATAATATAAAAACTGCTGAATATTGATACAAAAATTTTTATTTTATTGCCTTTGAATTTTTTTTCGTTTAAAGTTTTATAGTTATAAAGATTTTTTTGTAATACTTTAAAACATTGATTAGATTTTTTTAATTTTTTAAAGCAAAAAGCTAAAAATCAACATGGACCTGGAATGACCCCGACGTGATTTGAACACGCAACCTTCTGATCTGGAGTCAGACGCGCTACCGTTGCGCCACGGAGTCGTTGGAGCGAGCGACGAAATATTCCTACACATTCAACAAGAGTCCTGCCACGACCAACATATTAAAAAATAATCTTACGTACATATAATATTCTCGTGTCATAATGTAAGTTAAGCTGCAGTTCCGTGGGTAGCGAGCGGCCGACGCGACAGACGCGCGCGACGGACAATGCACCAACAGGGCCTCCGACAAGGTTTAACGACTCCCAGTTGTTATCGTATCAATATCAACAGGGTCTTACGGTTTAACGTGCCCTCCGAAGCACGGAAGTGCGCATTTAATTCGCCACTAGCAGTCACCCATACTGGTACTGACCGCGCCCGACGTTGCTTAACTTTTTCGATCGCTTGTGATCTTCTCAAGTAGCGGTGCTATGTGTGTAGCCTGGGGCAATAAGACTGCAATATTTCACGGGCTCTATTATTAACTGCGATCATAACATCTCTATCGAAATTGTTGCTTTTAATTAAGACATTAATTTCAACAATCCATGTGCCTTGAAGCGGTAGTGTAAAATACAACGTGCGTAGGTAGATAAAGAACGCAGCATGTAACGAACATCTATACCTATTCTCACATACTGTATTTACAGTTCCAATTCATTACTCACAACCTAAACTTCTAGAAGCGCTATTGACATGCTTCCATCCAAATCCATAACTCAGAAGAAAATCGCTGCATATTTAAGAACTATGCAAAAAACTTCGCCAGAAACTTTGTGACCCTTTGTAGACAAAGGAATATCTTAGCGGATAGCTACTTTGGCTTTCAGTTCTCTTGTTATTAAAACTAAAAAGTTTTCATCATAAAACATTGTGGAAACATTATCGTTTATATTAAAATAAACCAAAGATAGGATTTGACCTGTTTCCATATTATTATTATTCTTGGTTGAAAATGTGTACCTATCTGAATTTTTTTCACTAATTTAGTAAACTCATATTTTTTTTATAAGTAGAGCAAGCAAAATTGAGATTCAAACAAAGTTCTTTCTCGATGTCTCTCAATCCCAACTGGATTTCATAAAATATTATGTCTCTGAGTGCGCAGTGAAAGTGATTGTTTTTTAATTTGTACTTGTCAGTAACCCATTGATGACCCACTACAGGGTCGGGTCTCCTCTCACAATGAGAAGGATGTAGGCCTTAGTCCACCACGCTGGCCTAGTGCGGGTTGGTGGACTTCACATGCCTTTGAGAACTTTTTTTTTTCTGAACTCTCAGGCATGCAGGTTTCCTCACGATGTTTTCCTTCACCGTAACAGCAGGTGATATTTAATTTTTATAAAGCGCACATAACTTTTTTACAAAGTCATTGGTGCGTGCCACTGGGATTCGAACCCGGACCCCTCGATTCGAGGTCGAATTCTAAGCCACTGGGCTATCACCGCATTTGTACTAAGGAGCCATATAAGTAACCATTAAACGTCTTCAGAGACGTTTTATGACCTTATGGGGTTTTGGCTGTCGCAAAAAATATATTAAACTAAACATAAGTAACATGGTGTTTGGAACAAACTCCAAAAGTTCCGCAAATGAACAATGGATATCACTATTTTAACTGCAGCTGTAACTTTGGCAAAAAACCCTTATCCTACCATCTATCCTTTTAATATCACTATTTTAACTTCAGTTTCCATTCCATATTCCCATAAACGATAAAAAATTCACATTTAAAAATCCAACGATTACATTTTCCACTATTCCCGACTACGTTAAGAAAGTGAATCGTTCTAGGTGGCGACCTAAATAACTTAAACTCCTGAATTCTCCATTCTATTCGAAATGCCCGACAAGATTTTTCCATATTTCGCATTATGAATATTTTAGTCCCCTTTTCAGTGACGTGGGCGCTCTTATGTAAACGGTGCAGACGGGCGTTTGACGCGCAAAAACACTGTAATTTTAACAAAATATTAGTGTAGAAATAAATGCAGATAAAGCCCTAAGAAAAGGGGCGATGGACAAACATCTACTACGGTTATCTTGAATCATTAAATGTCTTCTACAACAGTTATGGTTTTTCTTGAGAAACGTTTGAATTGTTTCAAGTTCAAGTTTTGATGAGTGTTTTTAGAAAATAATAACAATTTAAACTGCGATCGTTGTTGTGGATTTGTCATAGGCTGACGGATTTTTTTGGTTATTACGTTTAAATTTTAGATTACATTTAACATAAACTTTAAACCTAAGGAAGTCATTTTTCTCTATGACTGTCATAGAGCAAGGCACTGATATTGAAATACAGCATTTTTATAAACTTTTTGAGTCCTACCTAAACTTGTGCGTCTATAATTTTACTCATTTCACTCACAGAAAAACTATTGGTATGAGTCATTCAGTTTAATGCAAATTGTTGACAATTTTAGTATAGGAACGCTCGTCTACGCAACCTCCATTCACCGAATGACTGACTTCTTTATATTGACTGACTGGCGCGCTTTCTCTAAGTGAAGAAACGCAAATGCGACTGACACACCTTGACATCGCTCTTTCATTTATTTAAGAGAGAAGCCTGGATCTACTTCAACAATGGAAGATTTATGTTAATGCGTCAAGAGGAATATTTCTTTTTTAATAATAAAAAATGATTCGAAAAAATTGGAAGGAAAAACATGTCTGCTAAGCTCTAAGCTATAGATGATAATAGGCGTGACGACAGTATCAAAGAATGGTCGATTTAATCATTTTAGGGCAATCTACATACTAAATAAATTCAAAACACTGGTTTAGTTTTGTTTAAAATAATAAGATTATTAAGATTTTCAATAAAATAAAACATTAAAATATTGCAATTCGCCATTTTGATTGAAACGCCACTCACAGCGCATGACGTAACGCTTAGGTAAACAAACTCCGCTGATAATACTGTCGTTACGAAGAACTCATAGACACAATGACATGTTTACCTAAGCGTGACGTCAGAGCCAACGCCATGACACCGCGAGCTGTTTTGGCGCACTATTTGAAAAAATATTATAGAAAAATGGTTTTAAACTTCGTGAAACTCACCTGAGTTACCGAAATTACCGAAATAAAGGTTTTACCGTAAATAGTAAATATGTACCGCCATTATTGAAGAGGATTTTAAAATCTTTCGTCACGCCTATTATCTCTAATCTATGCACGCAAGAACCTTGGGTTAAGTACTTTTGGACATCCACGATGTTAATATCCACGTTAAACTCCCAATTTGTCCCGCATTTGTCCACAAACCCGCAGTAGGCCAGCGTGGTGGACGTCGGCCAACATCCCTCTCATTGTGAGAGGAGACCCGACCCTGCAGTGGGTCATTTATGGGTTACAGACAGACCCACGTAAGACCTCTTTGGTTGCTATTCATAAATATTAAGATGGTAGTCTTAAATAAGATAACTCTGGTGACCACCTCCTTTCAATCTTAATAGGAAGGTGTGATCCCTAGAGGTCATGAACCAGGAACCTGGCATGATATGGCAAGACATGTCAAAAACAACAGCACATTCACGGTGGGTTAAGTAACGACATATTGCTGGTACAGCTGTCCAACTAAACCAATAGGAACTTCTTGACTGGGCCGTAGTGACCACTGAACATAACCTTCGTACTCAGATACTATTAAAGAAAACTCAAAGTAGCTTAAAAAATTCAAGGTTACGTAAAATCTCCTATACGAAATTCCAGCCAAAATTCACTGAAACCCAAAACTTATCCTTTTTAGAAAACTCTGTACTAGCGACAAAGGCTTTTAATGTAAAGTTAAGAGTTACAGAATGTGCTCAAAGGTTTAATGTAAAACTAAAAGTTACACTAAAACAAAGATAACCACGTCTAACCTTGACCGGTTTTTATCTAAATTTTCTATTTTCTAAAGTCTGATACATAGTGAGCGATAAGCGATGGGCTAAAGTATTTATATTTGATTCCCAATAAAGCCGTACGATTCTCGAGGATTTTATTTTTTTAGGTAACAACTCACCATAACATCAACAGATGAGTCGCCGTTAGGCCTTTGGTTATTGAGCAAAAAGGGAAAACGTATTACCAAGTATAACAGATAAAAAATTCTGAGTCCATTAGCTCCAAAAAAGGGGCAAGAATACATACTTGAAAGTGATAACTAGAAACAAATAATGAAAGTTAAGAAAGATAATTAAAAAACATTTTTTTTACCGTGTTTATTTGTAGGTAAAAAAAATGTCACCGTCTGTATCGATACATGAAAACATCGCGAGAAAACCTGTAGGCGTATGAGTTCTCCATAGTAATATTTGCTCTTAATTCTCTTTAAAGATATGTGAAGTCCACCAACCTGCATTAAGTCAGCGTGGTTTGGTATTTCTTTATAAATATTTTTTAAACTCTACTTAATCACGCTTATAGTTGCAGATAGCGCAGTAGCCTTCTGTAAAGCCTGAAATATCCCCAGCACGAGTTTAGTTTTTCCGCCCTCCATACATTCAGAAAGCCTACAGGGATTACCGGATGCTGCAACGGAATCCGCGTTGGTGCTTGAAATAAAACTATTCTACAGCTTTAAGCTCCGCGCCAGCTTCTGTGTTAGAGCTTTTTTGTACGTCATTATTAACGACTGCTATTTAAACTACTTTTTGAGATAAAAGCTGGTGGGATATGTGTTTTAAAGCCACAAGTTATGGGTACATTTAGCTTGTTTTTAATAAATAAATTCTCCGATTTTTCAATTTTGCATTTAAGATTGTTTATATTTTAGATTTTTATATCTTGTCGTTATTACTTTATAATATTAAATAGAACATTATGTTATATCTACCGACGATAATTAAAATAAGAATAAAAAATTATACTTAAAAAATAAAAAAATCCGATACTAATGGTATAAAATTAAGTACTTAACTAAAACACATCAAATGTAATCAACAATACAAATTCTTTATGTTAGATAAATGCTCGCTTTTACATAATAGTCTTAAAAGGATAGTAACTTATCAAACCTACATAAGGTGATACAAGTTATCCCAAAAAATCCAAAACTCATCAAAAATAAACGTTCCACAGTTCTGGTTCTACAAAACCATAATAATAATAATTATTATATATCTAATAAAAGCCAGAAGCGTCTATCAGTCTGTCGGTCTGTCAAATTTGACGTCTAACTGTTACATGTCTGATCGGTCCGACGTGATGTTATCCGTTCCAAATTTGACGCGTTTGTAGAACGCTGTCAGACTGTGATATGATTTTGTTCAAGCCGAGATACGCTTTGAACGGGTTATTATTTCAACTGTATACCAACATAAAAAAGAAAAAGAAACGAGTTCAAAAAAAGTTGTATCAAAAAAAGTTTTTTTCCTTATTTTGAAAGCTAAAGTAGTTTTTTCACCTACGGTCAGTAACCCTTTAATGACTCACTATAGGATCGGGTCTCCTCTCACAATGAGAGGGATGTAGGCCTCAGTCCATCACGCTGGTCTAATGCCGGTTGGTGGACTTCACATGTCTTTGAGAACATTTTTTTGATCTCTCAGCCATGCAGGTTTCCTCACGATGGTTTCCTTCACCGTAACAGCGGGTGATATTTAAGTTTTATAAAGCGCACTTAACTTTTTTACAAAGTCATTGGTGCGTGCCACTGAGATTCGAATTCGGACCCCTCGATTCTTAGCGACTGGGCTATCACCGCTTTACTTTCATCGATGAATCGTGAAAGATTTTTCCGAGCAAAGACAAACGAAAAACAAAGCGTTAATTAAAATTAGTTATTTTTTAAAACAAAGATCATTATCATTTCAGTCACAGCCAAATATAGCATCAGATAAATTAAATAAATGCCACACAATAAGTCAAGGAGTGCTCAACGAAATTCAATTATTATTTCCAATATTTCGCTCCAAGAGTCCTTTACTTCGGACGTGCGGATAGGGTTGTCACTTAAGAAGACACATAAATAACGATTTACTCATAGACCCATAGTAAGAATACTCACACAAGATTAGAATACACACACACACACACTAAACTTAGACAAGAAAACTTAAAGCCAACATTCAAATCGACCCTTTAAATAGGGCACTGTTAATTTAACACTGCGTTATAAAGATTACCATTACCACCAAATCACAATTCCTAATGTCTTGAACAGAACAGACTGTATGGCGGGTTATGTGAGTCACGTAACGAAACAAAATCAGCTTGCATCTTCAAATCTTTTAATATCTCATATTGTAAAATTCAATGCTAGTGTTCTACATTGTTCAGTGTTTTTTGAGTCAGTCAGTCAGTAGTAACCCATTAATGACCCACTACAGGGTCGGGTCTCCTCTCGTAATGAGAGGGATATAGGCTTAGCCCACTGCGGGTTGGTGGACTAGTTTTATGAGTATCGCTGGCAAATTCCAATAGGTTTTATCGATTACTGAAATAATTAATAATAATATTTTTTATTTATTTCTGAAACATGATTTAATACGGTTTTTTGCAAACAAAAAATATTTTCATTAATGTAATTTTCACGGTTATTCGTACCAAATGTATTATTGATTATATATTTATCTGACAACCCTACGGATGCTGTATTAAATTTCCTCTGTGAATGTAATGGCGAGGTGACATCTGCTCTCCGTCGATGAGAATTTTGTACGTTTGATCCTTCCTTGCCAAAGTACTTCAAATGTTCAAATTAGCCGAGCAAATGAATAAGTAAGGACTATGCAATAGTTGAATTTAATTAAAATGAATAAAGAAAATTGTAATTCTAACTTATATTTAAGAGAAATGAAGTTCTTAATAATTAAATTATCCATACAAATTTACGCCATTAGTATGGAAAAATAAAGCGTTGAAGGCTTTATGTCAGGAGTTACCGAAACCGTATATTTCTTAATGTTTTATTCGTTCAATGACCCAAAGACAATATGCTACGTACCTAATAGTTTTTTGTTATAAATAGTTAATTCAGTTTTAAAACGTTTTAACGAAAAAATATTTATTTAAAAACAGATAATAATCTCTACTAGTAAGACTGCAGCTGTAGGTAATGAAAGGTTCTCGTTCCAGACGAGTTCATAAAATTACAAAGAAAATGGTAAAAACTATTTTATATTAAGGTCAACTCAATAATAAAATTGTCCTCTTTCCAGATATCAAGACTCGAATCAGCAAAGGACCCGGAACAGTTTTTTCTCTAAACAAATAAAGTCAGCAATATTGTCAACGTCATAAATATCGTACGTGTGTACACGGACGGTCATTTGTTCACTCAGCTAGTTCGTACATCACTGAATACAAAATTTTGCAACAATTGTACTGAATTACTTGTTGTGTGAAATGTGTTTAAATAAAAGTTTATTTGTTTGTTACACTTTGGTGTCTAACGGCCGCACTCAGATGTCATTTGTCATTAACAAACAAAATCAATCGTCTTTATTCGTACTACCATAAGTGCCATCTTTATTTTCATAATTAACCATTAACGTTAATGAATGTCTCTGAGTACGACTGTAAGTCTATTATTTGCCTTCAAAAATATTATTAATTTACATATAAAATACGTGAAGTATAGGTAGTATACGTGAAGTATCTCGACATTTACATAACGAATTATATTTACACAAAATTACGCTTCGAAATCGCTAGTTTGCTATTAAAATAACACTCATTTTTTAATTTTTCTAAGTCAATACAGTAGGCAATATAGTCAGCGTCGTAAATATCGTACGTTTATTTATACGGACATCAGGACATGGACAGGCATTTGTTCACTCAGCTAGTTCGTACATCACTGGAAATGAATCTCTGAAAAACTTGTGTGAAATCCCCTGCAATTAACTTTTTATTTTATAGTTTTATTAATGTTTTTGCACCCTCGGCAGTCCCTGAGTGACTTATAATGTCTATATTTGGAAAAATTTACATAAAAAATGTATTTGTTTACTTTTGGCTTATAACGGGCATTTTGATACGAGTAGATCCATATTCCTCTTTTCAGGTATGAAAATTAAAAAGTTACAGTATAAAAAAAATGTTAGTCGTACAGTTTCTTAATTGGGAGAATTTGTTTTAAAAATCTTGTCAAAGGCCAATTCTTATGATGAGGAGGACAGAGCATTGTAATAACGCGAGCAATAAGTCAAAGAGCGCTCAGCGAGATTCAATTATTATTTCCAATATTTCGCTGTGACTGAAGCACTCACTGGGAGGACAGCTGGCGAATTAAATTTCCTTTGCGATGACAAGTTACCGCTTTATACGCCTGTAAAGTTTGAATATAGAGCGTCGTAAAGATCTACTCGTAAATTTCAAGTTTGAGATATTTAATAGCTGATCAAGACGTGATACCTAATTTTCTTAGGTTTGTTACAATTTTGATTAAATACATTTAAAATGGTCCTTAGTTACACTGTTTTTAAGAAAATTCTTGTAAACATTTGTTGTTTTGACTATTAAATGGAGCTCAGTGCCAATAAAAGTACTCGAATTTCTTTGCGCTTGAATATTTCAGCCAAGGTTGAATATAGTATATCAGATGAAGCGGCAATTTTAGTAACTTAATATCAAACTACCCTCAAAAAACTGTTTTTGGGAAAACACATAATTTTTACAAGTATAAAAAGAAGGGTCGACTAAAGAAGTAGATTCTTTGTACAACAATTAATTATGTAATAAGTTATGTTAAATTTAGTATTGTACAAAATTTATAAAATAAATAAAGGTTTCAAAAGTAAAGTCATAAGCATGGCATCCTTATTAAAAAAAATATTAATTGTAGTTTATTAATTGATAAATCTATGCACTACGAGTATATCTAGCCGTATAAAATCAGTAGCAGGCATGGAGATATTCTAAAAAACTACTAAAGTTCCATCAAAATGCAGTCACAAGTTAGGGCTTGTCAATACAGGCCCTAACAAGCCACTGCAAGCTTGCCAAGTTCTTGACCGACATAGGCCCACTTGAGATACATTCAGATCTTCCAAATAAGATAAAAAAACGCCTATGCAACTCTTACAGTTCGAGATCCGAGTGAAACCTGATATCTCGCTATAGATTCTAGCTATATTAAGGTCATAGTTATAACTAGGCTTTGCCGCGGCTTCGTCTGTGTGAATTTTAGAACTTGGTCTGGAAAATGCATAGGTTAGATAATGCACATTATACATCCAAATCTATTCAGACGTTTTAGCGTGAAAGAATAACAAACACCCATCCATCCTCACAAATTTTCACATTTATAATAGTAGTAGGATAGTAGGATGACCATTTTCATAACCCACCGTCAAGTGTTATATTTTGTGTTTTTGTGGAGTCATTTCAAACCTGGACAACAACAGATTCATTTAACTTTATTCCATGGGATATATAAAATTAAATATTTTTTCCCAAGCAATTTGTTAAACAGTACCTAAAACAATTATTTAATCAATTCAATCAGTGATTTTAATTTAGGTACTTAAAACTATTTATAGTTTTGCTTTTTTTCCCCTTTGACTTTAAGAGTTAAGGCTTACGTTTCGGTTATACATTCCAAGTGATGTACAGTCTAGCTGAGCGTATAGATGGCGCCCGTGTCGCAGTGTCCACGCGCACGTACGATATTTATGAGGCTGACTGTATTTTTTTGCAGGAAAATTCGTTCAGGTATTTCTTTTGTTGTGTTTTTGATGTCGGTATATTTGTTGCGTGCTATATGGCGGGGAAGAATTGTTTTTTATTTAAAATCTGCAATAGAGTTGCGAGCTTTGATGGCATAAATATTTTTAGTACCGCGTAGAGGTCGAATATTTTGGGTTTGTTTGGAATGGTTCATCACCGTCAAGCCTTAAAAATGTTTTCGTGCATTTTGAATATCAGATATTCCTCCACCAATCCGCATTGGAGCATCTTGGTGAAATATAACGCCGATCGGCATTTTATTTTTTTCTTTTTCTATCGTTTTCATTTTCATTTACATGGTTGTAACTAGCCAGCATATTTCAGCATAAATCTTACTATGTATAAGCAACGAAGTAAAGGATTATGATTTACGAGATTTATACTATGTTACTATGCTGGCTGGCTAGCAGTGACGTAGCCAAGTGGATGCCCTGCAGAAGATTGTAAATTGTAAACTGAAAACTCATTTGTATTTAAAGCTTAAACATGTTATGTTAGTAGTTTATCTTACTTTTTGTATGCAAATTGCTGCTAATAAAAGTATATTTTTCTTCTTCTTCTATTTATTATCTACTTGCACACTGTTCTATTAATACTACTGCAACACTATCAACCGACTCACATCTGAGTTCTGACCCATTTCGCAGCGAATGGAATTCTAAAATTCAAAATGCAACCGTCGACCGGAAATGAATCCGCTCGCGGCGTCTGTCGCGATACGGATCTGATGGAGCTCGCGTCTGACTTCCGGCCGGTTCGCGCCTTTATGGCTTCCAATTTCAAATCCGCGTTCGGCAGGACTCGCTGACGCCATTTTGAAAACGACACAACGATGCTTTTTGGATAGCACAGTTGTAAGGATGGGATTCAATAGTGTGGTCAAAAAGTTTTTGGATAAATATTTAAGGTCTTGGAAGGTAACTTACGTCGTGAAGCAGCACGTTCTTCATGTCTTGTGTTTCGGCTGGGGAGGTGTAGTTGAGATCCCTTTTTCAATAGAGTAGCAAAAAGGCATGCAGGCCACCAGATGTTGAGTGGCTCCTGTAGCCCATGGACTCCCGCATCTAACCTCAAAAAGAGAAAAATAAGCCTATCTGTGGTTGTATGTTTTATGTAAGGCCTTTATTGAAATCTTAGACCTCATGATTAGCAAGCTCAGAGAGAATTTCTACCAAATAGCTGGTAAGCTTCCTATTTTTTAAATAAAATACAGTGAAACAAAAAAAATCCAAGCGGAATTCCCCGCTTCAAGCATCTTCAAGGACCATAAACGTCAAATGTACTGCCGATAGGGTTGTTCCACTTGGTACTGAAATATTTTTCTCTCTCTCAAGACAAAGTAACTAGTCTTATAAAAGTTTTAAAAAATCAGCTCTGTTTAGGGTCCTTGGTGGACGTGAAATAAAAAGTGGACTGTATTTGGAATGCCGTATATTGTTACAATTAAAGTATCGCGAGTGGCGGCTAGCGATCACCGCGGTCCGTGGTGGAGTGGCGAGCTGTGGCGGGCGAGGCGATGCGGCGCCGCCCGCGCCGCCCACGTAGCTGTAGTTAGGGGTCCGCGCAGTGTTGCACGAACAAGCTCTATAACAAACGATAAAAAATTTAGTACATTCACTATGAGTAAATTATGAGCGGTGGTCTTATCAACTTAACGTTTATCATTTCAAAGCTTCAATGATTTTTGATTTTGATTTAAGAATAATAAAAAACTCTAAATAATATTATGCTTTAATAGGTCACTAATGAACGAAAAATAGATGCATCTTCATATCTGCAGATGCAAATTGAATACTCGATCCGTCGCCAAATATCTAGCAAGATCGTGTCATGTTAACGAGGTACAAGACAGTGGTGAATGTCTCGGAACGGTCGTCATATTTCCTACAAATGGACGCCGAAATTGTTTGAGCTGAGACTGCAGCTTGGTTGCAGATTGCAGATGCAGTTGCAATTAAATCGGTTAACTGCAATTCGACTACACGGTGTTCTTAACGTTTTGGAAAGATTGCAAGCTGCAGTAGAAAATTTATTGGAGCTTTCAAAATATTAAAAGCGTGTATTGTCGTTTGATTTCAGTACCCCATCAGTGACCCACTGCAGGGTCGGGTCTTCTCTCACAATGAGAGGGATGTAGGCCTTAGACCACCATGCTGGCTTAATGCGGGTTGTGAAATTCAAAGGCCTTTGAGAACATGACAGATAACTCTTAAGCATGTAGAGTTCCTCACGATGATTCTTATTATTTCACCATTAAAGCTGGCGATATTTAATTTCATAAAGTGCAATTTAGAAAGAAAGAAAGAAAGATGTTTATTTCCTTAAGATCTATGAGACCAACAAAAACATAGCAGTAAAACACAAATACATAAAAACAATAGATATAACAAACAAAGAAAACAAGATAAAATCAATTTATACATATGAAAAAATGTAGCAGTGTTTGCATGTGTCATAGCGGCCAAGGATCAGGTGCTCTCTCAGCACATTGCCGCGAGCTACGAGTAGCCACGGCGCTGATTTTCAGCGAGCCCTATTGCGTGACGGATTCCAGTTGAAACTTGCAATAACTTGATCTATCTGTGTAAAAATTTCATCCAAATGTATTCAGCCGCATTTTGTTACGGATCCCTAATTTTTATGATTTGCGCACTTTAAGCCAGGCTATCACCGCGAGTTTGGTTAACTTAGTTTTGAACTCTGCGCCCCATTACTGACTCACTTTAGGGTGTAAGAGAGAGAGATTACAAATGGTACAAAGTCATCTAAAGTTTAACTATATCAATTTTGTTACTTCTTAATACAATAAACTTAAAATATGAAAGTAGACTGGCTGTGCTCACATTGGTATCACGTAAAAGAGAATTCACAATCTTTTGAGGGATCTTCCTTCACGTTCTATTTCTTTTGAAAGAAAGCTAATCTTATACCATCACAAAAGAGGATTTGAACGGGCAAGCCGCTTTTAATTTTAGAATTCAACAAAGTCGTTGGATATCACTGATATAAAACTGACATAGTTTGTTTGTATGGGTGACAAGTTTTAAATAAATAACGCTTCACACTCATAGCCCCACACTAGATTCCCTGTGTCGTGGGTGCCATGGACACACACAAGACAAGAACACAATACACCCAGACCAGAAACAGAAATTCAAATTCATCATTCAAATCTCTGCTCCGCTGGGAATCGAACCCAGGACCTTCCGGGCAGCGCACCGCTGTCTTAACCACTGCACCACTTGGGTCGTCAAATCGTTCGTTTTCATCGTTTTCTGCTTACTCTGTAAACTGTAATAAACGAACAATATGTGAATGCATGTTTTTCTAATGTTTACAAAAGTCTTTCTCCGACATATAAGTAATAGAATCAAGTGGAACAAACCAACGGGTCTGATTTCGGTTTACGCGACGTTAGCGTGAAGTTTACGCGCGGAGGTAGCGTCCGTAATATTTACGCAGGGTATCGCAGCGATATTAGGGGAAGGCTTCATGGAATGGAACGAGATTTCCTTTATACATATTTTAAATCTAATCTATAACAGTATCGTAAACTGTATTGACCGACTTTTTATGTGTAATACGCGTACGACGATAAATACAAAAATACGTGATTAAAAATTAAATATCGTTCCTTACTCCACAATGTTGTTTACTATTACGACGGTAACGTTATAGCCTACTTCGACGTTATGGCGTATTTTTGACGTATTTATTCGTCTGCGTTTATTTTTCTTCCTCATCGTCACCATCATTTCAGCATTTCATAGTCCACACATGAGCCTCCCCTAATCGACACCACTTACTGGGCCCTTTGAATCCAGCAGTTTATTTTTATATTTCATTATGAATTTTAACCAATAAAGTATGTTATTATTAGCTGTTATTATGACTTTTATAAAACAAATTTTAGATTTGAATATTTTCTTGTTTTATTCCCCTTTCAATTAATTGAACCGATTCTTATATTTGTCTTATTGAAAAGTTGTTAAGTTATAGTTTTTTAAATATTTTCAATTGAATAATCTGAATTTTCATTCTTGACAGCTTTTTTCCCTATAAACGCCACTTCCTCAGTTACCAACACCGTTTACATATCATATCAAAATCATATTTACTGGCGTTATGATCTGACCGTAACGTCCGCAGAGGAAACAATACGCGTTAAATATTATCCCGAACTCAATAACGTTGCATACTTTACGACGGTATCGTTATGGCCTATTTCGGCGTTATGGCGTTATTATTTCGATGTAATTTACTGTTTGCTCTAAGATTGGGCTGTTACGTTAAGACGGTACGTTGTTAAATGATAACTGCTGTTATGTTTAATTAAATTGGCGTGATAGCGTGATAGCAGCGGTGATAGCCCAGTGGCTTAGAATTCGACTTCGAATCGAGGGATCCGGGTTCGAATCCCAGTGGCACGCACCAATGACTTTGTAATAAAAGTTATGTGCGATTTATGAAATTAAATATCACCTGCTGTTACGGTGAAGGAAAACATCGTGAGGAAACCTGCATGCCTGAGAGTTCACAAAAAAAAGTTCTCAAAGGCATGTGAAGTCCACCAACCCGCAGTAGGCCAGCGTGGTGGACGGCGGCCTACATCCCTCTCATTGTGAGAGGAGACCCGACCCTGTAGTGGGTCATTAATGGGTACTGACAAATTGGCGTTAATGGTGTGTGTTTATTTGTAGTTAGTTAAAATTAGTCTGTAGCTCATTAATTACCCACTGCAGAGTCGGGTCTCCTCTCATAATGGGCAGGATGTAGGCTTTAGTCCACCACGCTGGCCTAGTGCTTGTTGGTGGACTTCACATGCCTTTCAGCACATTTTAGAGAACTCTTAGGCATGCACGTTTCCTCACGATATTTGGTCACTTGTTACATGTTATTTAATTTTCATATAACATACAGTCTGTAGTCCACCTACTCAATTTGAGAGGAGACCCAACCCAGCATTGGTTGATTAATAGGTAAAAGACATAACATAAAAAAGGCTTTCCATCCAGAACTCTTCTATTCAATATACTTTCCAACAGTAATAAGCCTTCAATTTTGAGCTCATTTTGGAGGGAAATCAGTGGACAATTATTATGATGGTTCTCAGTGCCATTGTTGTGCCATGGAAATGTTTGAACGACGTCCTTTATACTCCATTTTTTATCTCTATCCATTTTTATTTTTTGAAGGACTTTAATGACGATTTTCCTGAATGGAGGGAAATTCTTTGTATGTTGACAGCTTGTCAAAAATATTGAGTATTGTTGTAACCCCCTCGGTTTTCTTCCCTACGCCAGCGCGGGATACTTTATTTGAGGCGAACGTCTTAGTCCTCGTGAGTAGCTAAGCACTAACATTTAATTTCAGATAGGATTTCCTTCTCTATTTCAGATTGGGTGCGGGCTGCAGCGACTACTTCACATCAGGTGGCCTGCATACCTTTTGCTACTAAATTTCTCTAAAAACACAAGTTTTAATGGACTTGGTGGTTTACTGACCCCAATGGATCTCCCACTAATGCAAAGAAAACGAGTAAGAGTGGATTGACCGCATGCGTTTATCGATAAGGACTAAAAAGAACAGCAGGTACAGTTGCTAAAAATAGACACCCTGCCGTATTGTTTACGGCAATCGTGATTTACGCGCGGATATTGGTGAAATTCGTGTCGATAGCGCTTTTGTTACACTGGCGAGGATAGAGTGACTTTCATTTTGGGGATAGTGCGGACTTTTCTAGCCTAACTTCGAACTTCCTAGGGTTTTCGATTAAAAAACACCAGTTAACCAGTTACAGGACACCCGGTCACACCCCGTATAAAAAGACTTGTTCCTAAAAGTCTTTCATTTGTATACGCCTGGTCACCCTACGCTTCCTTATCGGCGCTAGAGACAACGCAGTCGATGCGATTGCTGCGGTGCTATTCCCTAGTTTTCTTGGTCTTTCTATATACTAGGGTTTGTCCCAAAAAAATCTTTCATTTGTAAACGCGTGGTCACCCTACGCTTCCTTATCGGCGCCAGGGACAACGCAGTCGATGCGGTGCGATTCTTATTTATGATGCGCGATATCTTGTGGAAGTACCTACTATTGTTTCGAAGTACTTCGGTTTGTACAAGTTTTGTATCAAGTATTTATAGCTGGTTCAATAGTTAAGACCGAAGTCTGTAACGTTGTGGTGGAGTATGGTCCAGTATTTTTCCTGTTATACGGATATGTATTTCTAGCAGAAAAAGAAAAAACTTATAGTATTTTCGGGTTAAAAAAATAATGACATTATTGTCACTTAATTAAGTCCATTCCCCAATTAGATTATAATTATTATAAAATTATGTTTTAGTAGCTTCCTTCTGCAACATGCACTACACTGTTTTGCAGGGCGGTAACTTCCCCAGACAAGATAAAACGACAACATTATAGAAGCAATAGAATCTTTCACCTACTCTACACATATACAAAAATTATATAACTTCTAAGGGCACAATACCCTCTAACTAAAAGAGAATCGGGGAATATTTCCAGATAATATTTAGGATAATGTCCCCATAAAAGGACCCACAGTATCGATAAAAATGTTAAGAGCACCTCTAAAAGGACAGAAGCCTTCTTGTAAAGGTAAATTTATAGGTTTTTACTTTAATCTGGGGCCGTTTATAACGTGGTTATGGTGAGACATCATAATATAACTGTGGGTCATGAAAAGGGGACGCAAAGCTCTACAGCTAATGTAAATCAGTTTGCTTATATAGTACTAACGTTACTTACAATTATGGGTAAAACTAGACTTTTCCCGCGGCTTCGTCCACGTGGATTTTAAAATTTGGTCCAGAAAAGGATAAAAACTAACCTATATAATCCAGGATACATATAAACTATGTGATGATTCTTAATAAAAAAAAAATACATCCTACTAAAATATTATAAATGCAAAAGTTTGTGAGGACGGATGATTTATGGATGTCATAGATCAAAAAGGAAAGATACGGCATACGCTTACTTGTATCAATCAAAAAGTTAATCCGACTCAACTACATATGTAACTTACACACACACGCCTATAAATGAAGTGTCAATCGGGCGAGCGGGATAGAGCAATAAGTTTTATCATTAGCGGGAGCGAGCCGGAGTGTGTCGCTCACACATAGATCTAATTGTATTGCTATCCTTTCTTGATAAAATTGGCGAACTACATTTAAAACCATCAGTGATTTTGAAGAAAAATTAAGTTTAAGTGTACTTACGAATGAAAAGAGATGCCGTGGAATTTGTTTTTCGTTTTTGAGTTGTTTGTGCACCTTTTAAAAGCACACGAAGGCATTGTTTTACCTTTTTAAACACAAAAAATCCGCGATTATTGTGTTCTAATCGCTAGCATGTAGTTCAATAGCTAGCCAAATTGCGACTAAAGTGAAATTGTGTGCATGGACCTAATTTTAGGTGCGCACTCATGAGACGCTAGTGCCGTATCTTTACTTTTTGATTTAATCTAAGGTGGATGTTCTCTTTCATGCAAAAATAAATAAACAGATTTGGCTGAAATTTGATATGTATGTAACCTGGATTTATATGGGATATTTTTTATTTCTCTCTGGATTTAGTTCTAAAATCTATGTGGACGAAGCTGTGGGCAAAGCATAATAATGAATAAATCCAAAAATGGTCCGAGCATTGAACCTTTAGGAAGCCCTGTCGTCAAAAGCGAATCACTACGGAAAAATAAGAACAAAGAAGTCTGAATAAACCCAGACAGTCACAAAGGGTCCTTAAAACTCACACATAATGTAATTGTTCTTGATTAAATCAACAATACGACTGAAGTGTAATCTACGATGAAATCAGCTTTTACGTCCGTCGCCATCTTTATTCGTTTTCAATAATGGAATCTGTCTGCCGAAAACCATCGAAAACTACGATAATTGAATGACCGAAACAATGGATGTACGTTTTTGTTGAGCTCCCACTTGCTTTTGTGCAATTTGAGGTACTGTTGGCGGTGGTGTGGCGTGGTTCTCTATAGTGATATACGGTTTTAATATTTGGGTGCCGTTTTATTAAAATGTAAAACTATTGTGGTGTGCCGAATCGTAGTGCTCTTGGATCACGTTCTAATGCTATCTCTTATTTAACTCATTATACTTGTACCTGTCTACAAATTGCATTATTTGGCTGCGACCGTTTTTATGTCCCACAACAGGCCTGCTGCTCCAATGTGGAATATTATTCTTCATAAATATTATTCTTTATAGTTCCTTATTTTTAATAAATTATAGTTAAGATCCCTTAGACTTCATCTGCTTTCTGAGTAGACTTAATAACATACCTCAAATTGAGATTCGCTTGAAAAAATAACAAAAATGTCAATTTTCAAAAACATACAGCAAAGTTTAGCTTTTATAACATATTGTTTTCAATAAATTTTACTAACTTCATGAAAATTATTCACGACTCTTGGCGCTCACTGCAGCAAAGTTGATTATAATTTGTTCGCGGTTTTTGAATATTGGAATAATAATTTCGTGTCGAAACAAGATTTATTGGTGTACACAATTGTGTTGGATGCTGTAATCTGTAGCGAAACGTTGCTTTTAAAATATAGTAAATCATACAATAATGTCTGTACAGTAAATAATTTGATTATTTTCCAATACATTGTGTATTAAAATCAGAAGTTAAAGAACGAAAATATTTTTATTTTCCTCTTGCGCTTTTTGGTTGTATAAGCTGACACGATTACAATGTGTATTTATGTGCTTCGGTTGAGGCGACCTAACCTCGTACGAGTTCAGATAGAATGTTTAGTATATTTGAGGTTAGACATGGAATACATAATTATTGTATAGCAGTGACCACTTATTATCAGGTGGCCCTCCACTCCTCTTTTTTCCTTCTTTTCAGCTTTTAGTAGTCCACTGTTGGGTGTGGGCCTGAACTAATCGACGCCACTCCACCCGGTCCTGATCTCGGTTATCAGTCCTGCGAATGTGGCCGTCTGCTACCTATTTTCTAATAAATTATTTATTATTCTCAAAATTGTAAACATTAAAAACGTAGACTATCAGTCTGTGAACCTGATATTTCAAAGAATATTATCAGTGCATATTATCTAGCTCAGATTGAAATAGTGCCTCATCATCCGTAACAAAACGAAATTTTCCATAAAGAAATTCAGCTATAGCCTAAAAGATCTTTTCAGACAAACGACCCACGAAACGGGGCATTTATACAAATCCGAATCTTAATTTCGTAGAAGCGACCCAAATGTGCTATTTGCCGAGATAAATGATTCATTTTTTGCTCCCTTTAAATTTTCCGCAGTATAACCGAAGAAGCTTGGTAATGACGTTTATGCCAACAATGACGTCATAAAACCAGTGGGCCCCGTAATATCTTTAAGCCTTCGTCACACCTGAGTCCTTACTACGGTTTTGATTTCAATATTAAGTGAGAGAAATGATCATTTTTTTATGAAATTATGCCAAAAAGGAGAAATAATATTTATTTTAAAAATCATTCGATTAGGAATACAAAATCAATACTGTAAAATTTCTAAATGAATTTATGAAAGAAAAAAACAAAGAGAAACTTTAATTTTTATTTTACAGTACAAAATAACGATAAATAGTGCAGAATTATCAAAGGATAGTGTATTGTTATGTTAGGGAGCCTGTTATATCAGTGAACAATTGTAGGGTTTCATGTTGTCTCCTACTGCAATGAAAAGAATACTGGCGTAAGTCTATTACAATATTTATTTATTTAATGATTTATATACACACAGAAATTTAACAATAAATATCATACGAGTCCAATACAAATGCACTGAATTTTCTGAAGAAAAAAATATTTTCAGAAACTCATAGTAACGCTGCAATCTCAACCCGTGTTTGCTGAATAGAAATTTTAATTAGAAATTGGCATTAAAGACCCCGTGGATACAACAGGATCAGGGTTTGACGGGCGCATAACATTTTAGCTGCTCTTTATTTTTACAACCTTTTTGGTGTTAAGAATATTTTTCTTAAGTCCTCGAAAATATGGAAATGACGATTTTATTCTAGTACCATGATGAGGTCCAAAGGATTATGAGGGTTTTTGTATCAAGACTAATGAACGTGGCAAAATATTATAATAAACCTTTTTCTCGTTCATTTAATGAAGGATTCAACTACCTACTATAGAATGTATAAAAAATCTAATGACTGAATTTTTTGGAAGCAGCACCATGGTTGGTAATAAAAGCAAATGTCGAATAAAGCCTAGATGGGTGATACCCACTGGTCTACTCCTATTTTTATGAGAAAATCTGTATAGGAGAGGAACTAAAAAGCTTGCAGCGAAAACAACATTGAGGTGCGTCAGAACTGAGGACATTTTTGGTTGCTTTAATTGTGATTTTCTGGTTTTAACAATAGGCATGATGACAGTAATCAAGTATCGCTAAAATATTTATCTGATCTAATGAAATAGGATTCAAAGATTTTGAAATATGTATTTATTCTCTTATTAATGTCGAGATTAATAATTTATTTGTTAAAATAAATCTACAAAATACAACAATCCGCTTTGATAGCTTAAACACCCAACAAATCGAATTACGTCAATTTACGTCACGTCTCAGTAAACGTCATTTTTTTCGTTTAAGCCTATACGTGATCTCTGCATTTTTTACTGAGCCGTGACGTAATGACAGACGCCATGATATCGGCGAGCGTTTTGGAATGAATTTGAAACTTAAAATTTAAATGTACTTTAGTGCACAAAAACCTTAATTTTCTACAGAAATATGATATATTTTAGACACAATAAAAACTTTTGAATATCATAGAAGAGATTTTGAAAATTAGTCATCATGCCTATTACAAAATTCAAAATGACATAAGTATCCACGAAAGAGGTTTTGGCCTGCAACCTGGTGTCTGCACTCACGATTTTAAATAAACTTACATAATAATTATCATACAGATTAACTTAAATGAAATTTTATTCATTTCATTTTAACACCCATTTATGCACGCACGTTATATACGCAAGTATAATACTAGTAATTACCCGATAATAATGATAAGATAGCAAATAAAAACGATATGGATGTTAATTCCAGAGATGGTTTTGGATTACTAATAAATTAGGAAGCATATAGTACTGTGTGCTTCAAAGATATAAAAATGAAATTTCATAGCTTAATTATATTCCTTAGTGTTTTAATAGGAGTTAATGCCGAAAAGAGAACGTTCGATGGATACAAAGTTTATAAAGTGATCCCGAAGACAAATGAAGAATTGGAAATTTTAAATAATCTGCAAAAGGATAGAGTTTTGGAACTATGGGATGATCTTTATGTTATCAATCGAGACGTCAGATTGATGGTGCCCCCGGACCAAATTGAAAACTATCTGAAATACATAAAAAATGCGGGAATTTTCTCTAAAGAAGTTATAAGTGATATGCAAGCGTAAGTTTTTAATGCAACATCCTTTAAATGTAATAATTTTTAACAGAAGCAACAATGATTTTTAACACTTGCTTCAAATTTAATAACAATACTTATGAAACTGATAATAACATTCGATTATTCTTTAATATTGACGAAAAAATTACACATAATAATTATCGCATTCCAGTTTTATTTTAAGACTTCTGTTCGAGTTATCTCAGTGATTTATAATAACCCTTATCATTTAAAATCTTTAAGTCTAATGCCAAAATGCTGATAAAATTTAAGTGCAATCTAAGTAGTAGTACCTTTAAAAGAAAAAAATCATTAACAGAAGCAATTTGTAAACATATGGAAGTAGTTAAAGAAGAACTGAAAAATAGCTATGTATTAAATGTAGGTTAAGATAATCAAACTTAAACAATTGAATATATTTCAGGGCAATCAACAAGCAACTTGAACCAGCTAAAACTGAAGCTCGTAGCGATACTGCCTTCCTTTCGTACACCTGGGAACGGTACCACACCTTGGATGAAATCTACAGATGGCTTGAAGAATTAGAGAGAACTTACCCTACTATTGTATCCAATTTCACCATAGGAACGTCTGTAGAAGGAAGAGAGATCAGAGGCATCAAAATCGATTACAACCCGAACAGGAGAAGAAAACTGATTGGTATATTCGAAGGTACTCTGCATGCAAGGGAATGGATTTCACCAGCTATGGTGACGTGGGTTATAAAGGAGTTTCTGACCAGCAGGGATCCCGAAGTGAGGCTAATGGCCGAGAATCTTGAATGGCATATGATCCCTGTTGTCAATCCAGACGGATATGTTTATACATTTACCACTGTGAGTACTTACCAAGGTTTTGATGGAGATTTTCAACTTCTTGAAATTAAATAAAGTTAATTACAGTAATGTATTATTTTCTTCTCAGATATAGAATATGTTATAGATTCTTGCAATATACAGTTTAAAACATCTGTTAACACAACGCCAATAAGGTCTTATATGCGTTTGCTCATAAGTAACGCGATGTAAGGTCTAATCCTAGTATGCTTTCCCGAAAAAAATACATACATACGTGAAGTAAGCCTTAAATTCATTACAATCTAAGAAGATCTTCTAAATTTTTTTTCATCTGATTACATTTCCCCAACTGAAACATATAAAATAAAAATAATATTATGATTGTTATACAGTGAATTTGGGACGGCAGTAATTCCCCAACCCAACAATGATTCTGTTTTTCAAGAGAACTTATTAAAATATATCATTTAATTGTTTAATGCAGTAAACTCGCTTATATTAATTTGTTATTAATTTATTTTCAGCACAGAATGTGGAGGAAGAACAGGAGCAGAGCCAGCAACACCACATGTGCACCGTTTGGAGTGTCTGACGATATGAGCAACGGTGTTGACTTGAACAGGAACTTCGATTTCGTTTGGATGAGTTAGTATTTTGTTATACGTGTTATGATTATGCAATTGATAGAGAATTTTTGATACTATTTCTTATTTTGCACGGTCGCTGAGTATTATTTTTTTCAAAACTCTAATCCAAACCTCCTCTCTAATCGAACCACATTTTGATTACTGTTTTGATAAAATTCCAAATATATTATGAGTGATAGCTTATGGGATTACGATTAACATGAGTTAGACAAACTAGATAAATATTAAATACTGCTCACAAAATTTAACAACTCAGTAAAAAAGGTTGCTGAAAAATTTGTCAAAAATAACTATCGATAAGCTATGTAATTTTGTGGGTTTCATTCTTTTTTTCTCTTCACCTCTTACGTTTTTTTATCTCTTTGATCATTTAATTTAGAACTGTTTTTTAACTGCTAAAAATATCATAAAATTTTATCTAATTTCTTAATTTGCTATGATAGGTTTAAATATATTTTTCATTCCCTTTTTACGCTTTTTGTCTCTGATCATTTTAAAAGAACTATTTTTAATCACTAAACAATTATAAGATGTCAATTATTTTTTCGTTTTTGATCGGTTTTAAAAGTTTTAAATTAATTTTCATATATTTTTTTCAGCCGTGGGAGCATCAAGCAATCCGTGCTTGAATACGTACGCTGGACCGAGGCCCTTCTCTGAACCGGAAGCCTTGGCCCTCGGCAACTATGTCAGAAGGTTGAGAAGCACCGGTGATATCATCTACTATCTCTCCATCCACTCATTCACTCAGCTCTTTGTAGTTCCATACAGTCACGTGAATGGCACTGATGTACTGGAGGCCAAAAATTTTGGTGATATGGTAAACATTTATGTATGCTCAAAATATTTGTAAGTAGACCTATACCATTATTTATTTCACCGTTAACGTCAGAAGAATATTTAATTTCCTATCTAGAACTCTATTCTTTATAAAATAAGGCCAAATTATTTTTAAATCTAAATTAAATTAATAAATTAATAAAAATAAAACTTGAGTAATAAATTAATAAAAATAAAACTTGAGTACAGAAAAAAATCTGACCTAAAGATTCTACATAGGAGGTTCAATTAAATTCTCAGATATGCAAAAAATATTACTCTTCTCTTTCAGTAAGAGACTTTGAGAGGTTAGTTTGTTTATAATCTTAAAGAAATTATATTTTTTTGTGTGTGTGTGTCGTATCCATGAATGACATCCACGTCATCAATTCTTATTGTATTTTGATACAGAATGTTATTATTTTTTAATAAAAGCAAAGATAATAATAATGAGTACCTATACTGGTCTTATTAATACAACAGCTTATCAGATTAATGTTTATATTATAATACCGCAATAATAGTGTACTGTATTCAGCAACACATTTTGGCTAGCCTGATAACTTATGCAAAAGCAAAATTATACGCCACTAAAAAGCACCAACAACAAGAACATTACGTTCCGTCCAGTTCGTTGTATGGATTAAAACTTTATTAATATTGTGTTTCAGTACGAAATCGCAATTAGGAGCGCTGAGAGATTAGAGAGACGGTACGGTACCCACTACAGAGTTGGCGTGTCTGCTGATATTTTGTGTAAGTTTGTTTGCTTCAAGCAATTATATTGCAGGTGCTTTGAAAACACTTGGACTCACTGGTCTGTAAATTATTAATACAGTTTCTTATTTAAATAGTTAAAACCAGGAAACCTGGATGCTTCAAAGGTCTTCAGAGGTTTTCAAAAGCTTGTCCGTCAGCTCGCAATTGGCCAGTTTGGTGGATTAACGGTAGCAGTGACCACGTATCATGGTGGCTGGCCACACACATTTACAATCGGAACATCTAAGGTTTTTTCTCGTTTTGGCAGGAGACTGATCCTGCAATTTACTACTATATTGCACATAATACTAAATAATAATATATGTCGGCGCAGGCTAATAAAGTTGTTTACAAACGAGCGCACGTGCAACGTGTGACGTCATCGTACGGATCGTACCATTCCATGAATCAGGCGAGGTGGGGACGGACTGGCTGCCGGTTTATAAGGCAGCGCGCTGTGCGGATCGGCTCACTATTATCGCGGCGCTCACCCCGTCAATATCCCGAGATTGTGATCACGCCTGAATCATTTTTAGTTTTGCTAATTGTTAATTTGTTGATTAATTATTTGGTTGATTTACTTAATAAATTCAGTGCAAATAAATACTGAAGTTTTTGTATAAAATGTCGAAAGAGCAGTCGAATAATAATACGGATGCACAAGATTGGCGTCCTCCTTCGCCAATACTCCAACGCACGCCCCCTCCATCCGAAATCAGAAGTGGGATGGACCGAGGTGTCTCTTCGGCTCCATCCACCTGCACAGGACGAGATGGCAATGATAACAATCAAACACTGTCTGCACTGGCCAACATCATAGAGAATTTAACACGACAGCAGCAGGCCAGTATGCAAGCCAATCATGAATTTCTTGCAGGGTTGCTAAGCCAGGCTGTGGCCCCAACAAAACGACCAAGACTCAGTGACATCTATATCGCCTCCTTTGACCCTGATGGTGATGTACCAATCCGCGATTGGTGTGAACATGTGGACAGGGCAAAGACCCACTGGAAATTGACCGACTACGAGATATGTACCAAAATAGCTGGCTTATTGCAAGGTCGGGCCAAAACTCTTGGAGACACATGGCTAGTGAAGTCACCAGTATGGGCCGACATGCGAGAAGCATTAATTCAAACATTTGAACCCGAAGCTCGATATTCAAATGATATTGTGAAATTACGAAGTTTTAAATTTGATCTTGCAAATCCTGCCGAATCCATAACTAGAGCCTGGAATATTTGGAAACGGGTCATCAATGGTGACAAAGAAAAAGACGCCGTGGAGGCTGTTATTGGTTGCATAGACAACGAATTTCTTCGATTGCGTCTATTATCTAGCAAGTGTTCTTCTGTTCCAGAACTAATCTCGGTTGCAGCTACATTCAAACAGCGGGAACCCAGACAATTGCAGGGTGAACCACCCGCTAAACGAGCAAGAATTCGTAATAGTAGAGACGAAACTATGCTTTGTTTTAAATGCGGTAAACCTGGACATGTGCAATCAAACTGTATCAAGGTTAGTGAGAAAATTAACGATCCAAAGCCGTTGCTAAGTACAGTCAATACAAAAGAATCTTCTAACCGGATAGAACGCCCTAGGCCCAAGTGCAGTTATTGTGAGAAAGTTGGCCACGTTGAATCCGCTTGTTTTAAAAAATTGAGAGATGAAGCTGAAAAAGTAAACTTGGCTAGAGAACATGAAGATATATTAACACCAATGACTGTCAATATCAGTAATATCAAATTTACAGCCTTTTATGATAGCGGCGCAGCACGATCCCTAATAAGACGTTCAGTTAGTCACACTCTCCCTGGAAAACGGGAAGATTGTTGCTTAATGCTGAAGGGGATTGGCAGTGAAAGTGTTCCAATTTTGTCTTGCCAACGGATCAATGTAACATGTAACATAAATGGCATATTTGTGGAAATCGCTTTTCACATAGTGGAAGACCACGAAACACCTTGTGGTCTCTTAATTGGAGCAGAAATAGTAAAAGGCACAGGCTTAAATGTTCTCATTACTGAGAAAGGTGCCACTATTATTAGGAATTCGATCATCTCAAGCATCAATACAAAAGAGGATCCATTTACAAACTTAGACACTGATTTAACCAACGCAACAGAAGTATCTAAATTGAAAAATCTTTTGTTAAAATACAAAGACACATTCGTCTCCGGAATTCCAAAGAACAAAGTGACCACGGGAACTTTGGAAATCCAGTTGAAGGATCCAACCAAAGTAGTATCTAGAAGACCTTATCGAATGGCACCAGTGGAACGACAAAAGTTGAAAGCCATTATCAATGACTTGATGGATCACGGAATCGTCAGAGAGAGCACCTCGGATTATGCCAGCCCGGTAATTCTCGTTAAGAAAAAGAATGGGGAAGATCGAATGTGCACAGATTATCGAGAATTAAATAAAAATACTGTTCCCATCAAGTTTCCACTTCCAATAATTTCAGACCAAATTGACAGATTATCGGATGCCACCTATTTTATCAGCCTAGATATGGCGCAAGGATTTTATCAGATTCCAATCAAAGAAGAATCAATACCAAAAACTGCGTTTATTACACCAGACGGTTTGTATGAATACGTAAGGATGCCGTTTGGACTGATGAATGCACCAGCGGTTTTTCAACGAGCTATTATGACGGCGTTACGACCATTACAGGATCATATCTTGATTTATATGGATGATGTATTGATAAAGTCCAAAACATTCTATGAGGGATTACAGATTCTGGAAAGCGTTTTAGCAGCGTTAACCAATACCGGATTCACTGTTAACATAAAAAAGTGTTCCTTCTTTAAGACATCCATCGAATATCTCGGAAACCTAATCACAAATGGAACGGTTCGTCCAAGCCCAAGGAAGGTCGATGCCTTAGAAAAGTCTCCAGTGCCTACGAACGTAAAACAAGTACGTCAGTTTTGTGGCTTGGCTGGCTACTTCAGGCGCTTTATACCATCTTTTTCCGAACGCATGATCCCACTATATAATTTAACGAAGAAAGGTGCAGAATTTCAATGGACTGCAGAATGTGAAACCGTCAGACTCGACATCATCCGTCGTTTAACATCAGCACCAATATTAACTATTTTTCGAGAAGGACTTCCCATTGAACTCCATACGGACGCCAGCAGTACAGGATTGGGTGCTATCCTTATACAAGTGAAGAACGGCCGACAACATGTAATTGCATATATGAGTATGAGAACCACTGAACCAGAGAGTCACTACCACTCCTACGAATTGGAGACTCTTGCAATAGTCAGAGCAATAAAGCATTTTAGGCAATATCTTTATGGCAGATCTTTTACGATAATCACTGACTGCAATGCCATAAAATCATCATCGAACAAACATGAACTGCTACCAAGAATCCATAGATGGTGGTCATTTCTTCAACACTACACCTTCAATATAGAGTACCGTCAAGGATGTCGAATGAAACATGCCGATTTTTTTAGCCGTAATCCTGTGGCGTGCATCAATCTAACTCAGAATGTTGATACATGGTTGAAGGTTGAGCAAAGACGTGACGCAGAATTAGCTCAAATTATAAAAAAGTTGGATCACGGCGAAGAAATAAACGAGTATCGTTTGAATAATCTTGTTTTAGAACGCCATTATGACAAAGGAGAACCTGGATACAAGAAGTGGAAAAAGGTGGTTCCAAAATCATATCAATGGAGCATCATTAATGCTTACCATAGCGCACTAAAACATTTTGGGTGGGAAAAAACCCTCTCAAAGATCCAAGAATGTTATTGGTTTCCAGAGATGTCCATAACAGTAAGACGATTCGTGGATAATTGCGTTATATGCAAAACTAGCAAAGGGCCCTCCGGAGCCAAACAGGTAGAAATGTATCCCATTGAGAAGAAACCTGTTCCCTTTGATACGATTCATATAGACATGACTGGACATCTTACTAAAAGAAATAACAAACATGAATATGTTGTTGTCATTGTTGACGCTTACACAAAGTTTGTGACTCTGACTTATGCCACTAATAAGACTGCCTTATCAATGCTGCGTGCACTCAAATATGTGGTGTCTCTTTTTGGAGCACCCAGGCAAATTATTAGCGACCAGGATACTGCTTTTAAAGCTGAATTTGAAGAGTTTTGCAAGTCTCATGGTATCCACCAACACTTCATAGCTCCAGGAGTTAGTCGTGCCAATGGCCAGGTGGAGCGAGTGATGAGTGTTGTGAAGAACGGGCTAACCATAATTCGTAATTACGAAACTCAGGACTGGAAGAAAGGTTTGGAAGCGCTTCAGCTAGCAATCAACTGTACCAAAAACAAAACTACAAATGTCAGCCCAATTAAAGCCCTCACCGGAAGACAATGTGCAGTACCACCAGAATTAATATCTTTAATAGACGAGGAAAAAGGGACAGTAAGTCGAGATCAACTAGATAATTACATGCAAAAGAAAATTGAATCAAGAGGAATGGAAGATAAAGAAAGGTTTGACAAGGGTAAAGCCAAGGTGAAGAGGTTCCAAAAGGGAGATATAGTTTTATTTAAGACCAACCCTAGGTCTCAAATTGGGCTTGACCTTAAATACCCAGATGCATACGTTATTTGGAAGATACTACCAAACGACCGTTACCAAGTAAAAAAGATAACAGGACGCGGACGCCCTAAGAAAGTAGCTCATGATCAACTAAGATTGGCACCCAAGCCAGACGAAAACATAAATCAGGATTCCATGTCGGCGTTAGAGGAATCTACAGTAATACCAGAACCCAGTATGCGCCATGCCGAAATTGACAATCATGATGACTTGGATGAAGTCCCAGTGACTGAGATTACGGAACAATAAAGGTAACAGCTTATAAATGTTATGTCAAAAAATTAGTACACACATACTTAGATGCCTTGTCTGCAAATTATTTGCTTTGATAATGACGTAAGTTGAGGACAGGGGCCTCCTTACTATTGCGTAGAGTGAAGTAAGTTGAGGACAGGGGCCTCCTTACTATTTCGTAGAGTGACGTAAGTTGAGGACTGGGGCCTCCTTACTATTGCATAGAGTGACGTAAGTTGAGGACAGGGGCCTCCTTACTATTGTGTAGAGAGACGTAAGTTGAGGACAGGGGCCTCCTTACTATTGCATTGAATCATGTAAGTCGAGGGCCGAGGCCTCCTTACGACCATTAGTTAAATTATGGTGTTGCTGTTCATTTTTCTTTCCTTACAGGTCGAGGGCGACCTTTTTGCAGAATGGCCGTGTCGGCGCAGGCTAATAAAGTTGTTTACAAACGAGCGCACGTGCAACGTGTGACGTCATCGTACGGATCGTACCATTCCATGAATCAGGCGAGGTGGGGACGGACTGGCTGCCGGTTTATAAGGCAGCGCGCTGTGCGGATCGGCTCACTATTATCGCGGCGCTCACCCCGTCAATATCCCGAGATTGTGATCACGCCTGAATCATTTTTAGTTTTGCTAATTGTTAATTTGTTGATTAATTATTTGGTTGATTTACTTAATAAATTCAGTGCAAATAAATACTGAAGTTTTTGTATAAAATGTCGAAAGAGCAGTCGAATAATAATACGGATGCACAAGATTGGCGTCCTCCTTCGCCAATACTCCAACGCACGCCCCCTCCATCCGAAATATATTGTGAAACATCTTCACTAAATATTTAAGTAAATTTTTAATTGTTCTAACTCTATTTTTTATGTTTAACTTCCAACAATAAGACTTCCAACAAATAATCTAAAAGTCTATGAAATTATTGACTTAGGTTGTATAAATAAGGTTCTTGATATTAGCTCTTCTTTTGCAGATAAAATGAGTGGAGCTAGCTTCGACTGGGTGAAGTATGTCGCAGATGTTCCTGTGTCATATTTGATTGAGCTTCGGGACCTTGGAGAATATGGGTTCCTGCTTCCTCCAGACCAGATCATCCCCAACAATTTAGAGATCATGGATGGGTTACTAGAAATGGACAAGACCACGAGATTATTGGGATACTATCAGATCGATTCCAGTAGATCTGGAGCCGTATCTATGGTTTATTCTACTTTCATCATCGCATTGGGAGCGATCGTAGCAATCCTGTGTTGAAATATTTTGTATATAAAATAAAATTTAAAACCAATAAAATGTCGAAGTAAACTGTTATTGTTTTGTTTCTGTTAAGTTTTAACAAATGAGTAGATAATTGCATGATATAGGTATTCATTGATTAATATTTTTGTGCATAATAATTTCTGAACTCTGAGTTTGTACCTCAATATAGCCTTTACATAAAGTATGTAATACACTCAGTATTATAATATAATTGACCTTGATTGAAAATGATTTGGCCTTGCATTTGCTAAAGTGATCTGAATTGCTGTTCTCTGTTGCGACTCTTCAAATAACTATTAAACTTCAAATAAATATAAATATAATACTTAATGATAAATATATGAAATAACATGAAATTCCAAAATATGTATATTATAAAGTTTTCCTTAAATATATTTATATAAGAAAAAACCGGATTTGGGATTCTGGTAGCTATCTATAACCAAGCTTAGTATTAGACAAAACGAATCCTATATAGTATAGATTACATTTTCCGTAATGATATCGATATTGTATTATATTTCTTTATCTTGCACTAGTACATGGACTGGATAAAATATTTCAGATAATAACATCTATATCTTAAATCCATTGATAATAAGTACCTAATTACATCCATTACAAAATATCTAGTCTTAACCTACAGTAGTTTTCAACATTATGGGTTTAAAAATACTACTGTTAGGTGTTTTAATAACTATATCGTGTACTATAGCAGATTATGTAAGTTATAAAAACCATGTGTTGTACAAAGTGGTGCCTGAAACTGAACAGCAAGTACAAGATCTCATAGATTTGCAAAATCAAAATGAATACAACTTCTGGTTAGATACTGTTAAGATGGGAAATAAGCAAAAAATAATGGTAGCAGCTGAGAAAGTGGCCAAGTTTCAAGAGTATATGACAGAAAAAGGAATCAATGCTACTATTATTTCTGACGATGTTCAACGGTATGTAATTGGTTGTAATGAAAGTGATTTTACGTGATATGATCTCATTCTTCTTTAAAAATATAATTTATTTACAAAATTTTAATAAATCCACTGTAATAAGATCACCAAAAATAACTTATCAATAACAATAAAATAGTGTAGTTATTTTCTAAATACTAGCATACTATGTAACAAAAATGTTGGGGGCACTGCCGTGCCACCAGATAAACGACTATTATATTAAAAGTGGCAAGTTATCTCACTCGCAGGCTTATTGATGAGCAAATGAAGCGGCCGGCCCAAATAAGCCGTAATGCACTCGACTACGCATGGGATTACTACCCAAGTTTAGAAGAAATTGAATTGTGGATGGAAAAGATTGTTGAAGCTCACTCAGACGTCGCAACCTTAGTCATTGCAGGCAGAAGTGTTGAGGGGAGATACATTAAAGGAATCAAAATAGATTTCAAAAAGAGAGCAAATCCCGTTATTGGTATGATTGAAGGAACTCTGCATGCAAGAGAGTGGATAACACCAGTGACATCTCAGTGGATCATAAAAGAGTTTTTGACAAGCACCGATGAAGACGTCAGAGAGGTGGCTGAAAATGTCGTGTGGCACATATTCCCGGTTGTCAATCCTGATGGTTATTTATATACGTTTACACATGTAAGTATTTTATTTTTTATATTTAAAATAAAATATTTAAAAAATATATAAACGGCATAATAAAACGACGTCATAGTCTTTTTGAAGTTACATTTTAGGAACAGGTTTGCAATGACTGACTTATATGAGGTAGCGAGCTTGTTCCTTTCGTATAAATATGATGAATTCAAAAACGAAGAGTTTGAGATATTTTTAATTAAGAAAAATAGTTGCAAAAGGTAGTTTGGTACAATGCATTGTAATTTCTTTTTAATAGAATTGTATTTAAAATTAGAAATGACCTTTGCAGAACCGGATGTGGAGGAAGAACCGTAGCACTGCCAGCTTCGTTTCCTGTGCTCAATGGAATCTTGACGATGACTTGAGTAATGGCGTGGACCTCAACAGGAACTTTGGTTTCTTGTGGATGAGTATGTTACTCTTCGAAAATGTTTAAATAATAATATTGAGATTAGATCCATCAGTTCACACAAATGTTTTTGTATTAATACTGTGGAATATGTAGGTTGGACCATTTTATTTATTTAAATTCAGATTGACTTTGAATTATTTTTGAGACATAATTTTTGTTTATCAGTCCAAGAAACTGAACATTTTTACGGGGTTCTTAATACACAACAATAAGTTTCGTTATGGTCACAATTTACAAAGTCTATGCTTCTATGACCAATGAAGAATTTTAAGAATTTCTATATGTTCTTTCAGCTGTTGGCGCTTCTGCAAACCCTTGCATGCAGACGTATGCTGGGCCATATGCATTTTCAGAACCAGAATCAATTGCTGTATCGAATTACGTGACTCGTCTCCAGAGGGAAGGCAACTTGCTGTACTATTTTGCCTTACATTCGTACTCCAACATGATTCTAGTGCCTTACAGTCATGTGGGCGGCGCTGATGTGCTAGAAGCTCCAAATTATGGTGATATGGTGAGCATATTTTCTAAATGTTGTTCAACTTTGTGCAGTGGGTTTTAAATGGTAAAGTCATAGTAGCTCGCTCAAGGAAGCTTACCGCCATCCTCTTAACCCGTCGTAAAGCAGCGTGATTCTCATGTCATGGGTTTCTGCGTCCACATACCACTACAGATAGGGTTTCTCATCTGTTTGAGGTGGGATTTTGGTGTCTATGGGCTGCAGTAATCGTTGAATATCAGACTGACTGGTTTAAATATTTTTTTGATCACAATTTTCAGTTTTAAGATTTTATTTGCTAACAAAAGTTTTTCATGAAGTATGTTTTACACAAAACATCTTATTTATCCGTTCTTATCAAATAAATGTATTTAAACTATTTATTTTATTATTATGCATTCAATTTTTTGTGTAATCATGGCGTTGTAAATTTACTTATCGTTTTACAAACTCGATAATACAATCTTTATAACTATTCTCTAAGTCCTCGTTACATAGCGTCCACATACCACTACAGATAGGGTTTCTCATCTGTTTGAGGTGGGATTTTGGTGTCTATGGGCTGCAGTAATCGTTGAATATCGGGTTGTCTGCATGACCCTTGCTACAAAAACATTTACAATATTAATCAATTAAATAGTACCAAATACAGTCAAACTTAAAAGTATATTTTCGAAAATGTGACAATTTATTTCTCGATCGTTGTCCTTGTCTCAGTATTTCTTTACAAAAATAATTCAACATTTTGATTTTTCTTTACAGTTTGAAATCGCAATCAAAGGTGCAGATGCACTGACGGCTAAGCATGGTACGGAATATATGGTTGGAACATCAAAGGATATTCTTTGTAAGTAATCATATTTTATAAAATTAAATATCACAGCCGCTACGGTGAAGGAAAACATCGTGAGGAAACTTGCCTTCCTGAGAATTCAAAAAAAAAAAGTTCTCAATGGCATGTGAAGTCCACCAACCCGCATTAGGCCAGCGTGGTGGACTAAGGCCTACATCCCTCTCATTTTGAGAGGAGAGGAGAGAGAGAGATGTAGTGGGTCATTAATGGGTTACTGACAATCGTATTTTAGTGACTAGTCTAGTCATAATTTCCATGTTGCACACAAAAGTTGCTAGTACGACAACTTTATTGTGCACATTTTGTCGCATGTCAGTGTCTACTTCAATTGGAATAGCTCCATACAGAACATTTTTCTGTTCGAATAGTAAATGAAACTTTTTTTAAAATTAAAATATACTAGAAATTGGAATTCGTACTCTGCAATCGTATACACGAATAAGGATTTAGGAGTATTTCTATACATTTCAAATGAGTAATTAAAGGCTGGATTTTTATGAGCATCTTATAACATAATTATTTTGACAGAAACTTTACAATAATTTACAATCATATTATTATCTTAACAGATGAGGTCAGTGGCTCTGGTTTTGACTGGGTGAAAGGTGGGGCCAAAGTTCCTCTGGTGTTCCTCTTCGAGTTCCGTGATACTGGAGAGTATGGGTTCCTTCTACCCACTGACCAGATCATACCCAACAGCGAGGAAGTGATGGCTGCTATCGTAGAAATGGACAAAACGACCAGGTCATTAGGTTACTATCGGATTAGCTCAGGCAGTGTTTTTAAATTAAGCACTCTTTTGTTTGCTTTCGCAGTATTTGTTGGTTTAAAATCGTAAGTTGGGATATATTTTTGTAATGAAATGTAAATATAATTTTTGTTTTTAATAGCAATGATTACATTTGTTTTACTTTCAACACTGTTAGCTGATTTATCTACTGATACTGACTACTGACTGGTTTAAATGTTTTCTTTATCACAATTTTCAGTTTTAAGATTTTATTTGCTTACAAAAGTTTTTCATGAAGTATGTTTTACATAAAACATCTTATTTATCCGTTCTTATCAAATAAATGTATGTAAACTATTTATTTTATTATCATGCATTCAATTTTTGTGTAATAATGGCGTTGTTAATTTACTTATCGTTTTACAAACTCGATAATACAATCTTTATAACTATCGATATCAAATTAACTGTGCGATAGTTAACATTCAATTCATCTTACGAAACTGGCTTGGTCACACGACAGCTCAAAAATGATTTTAAAACTATTATTTTTTGTACTAACTTTCGTCGTTGTAAATAGCGTATATGTCAGTTATGAGAATTATAAAGTGTACAGTGTTATACCGAAAACGGAAGAGCAAGTTCAAATTTTAACAGATTTAAAAAAAGATGGTTACGATTTATGGAAAGATGTAGTAAATGTCGGAAGCGATGTCAGAATTATGGTTTCTCCGAGTAAGAATGAAGAATTTGTGAGATATAATCAGACGGTGGGATTGAACGCTGCGCTCAAAATTTCTAATGTCCAGAAGTAAGTATTATTCTTCACAACATATAAAGAATAAAAAAGTATTCTAAAATAACAACTTCAATATGAAGTACAGGTAAAACGAACAAAATTTTAAATAAAAATAGAAATTCATAAAATGGAATTTGTGAGTTATAGAATTCGGGCTACAGAGTCATGTTCAAAATTCAGTTACTACAATTGACTGATAAGCTGAGCAAGCGTAAATTCATCCTATATTTTAATTTGATCATTTTCAGACTAATCAACGATCAATTGACGCCGTGCGACTCAAAATCAAGAAGCAGCAGCCATTTATCCTTTAGTTGGAGTAGATTTCACACTCTTAGTGATATCCATGGATGGATGGATGAATTAGCAGTGAACTACCCAGGAATAGTCAATACTGTGACTATTGGACAGTCTTTAGAAGGACGTCCATTGAAAGGTGTGATCATAGATTTTAAAAGAGGAACCAGACAAAATCCTGTGGTTGGAATGATCGAAGGTGGTATCCACGCTAGAGAGTGGATCTCGCCAGCGACTGTCACTTGGATCATCAAGGAATTCTTAACCAGTACTGATCCTGATGTCAGGTTTATGGCCGAAGAGGTGGTGTGGCATATCTTCCCCGTAGTCAACCCCGACGGCTATGCTTACACGTTTACAGATGTAAGTGGATTTAATGTCTTTGTAATGTAGTATTTATCATGATACACATTACAAATTCGTAATACGTACATTTTGTACAATAATACTGTTGAAACTCTATTACTGTAGGTAACGATAAAATATCGGGTTGTAAAAAGCTACCGATTTAAAGAAATACTCGTAGCTATATTTTTACCTTAAATTTTACTACGACATTTTACCACAAAAACGTAGTAGCGAAGTTTTGAAGAAATATTCAATCTAATATCCGATGTCTGTTTATTACAAGATTGTATAATTTGAATCGTAAAATGAATAAATTGCTAGAGTATAATATACTACTTCTAGAGTATACTTTTAAATAAAAATAGGAGTAATAAACAATAAAATAAGCAACTTAGTATTTAAGTCTTTTGTTAGTATGCAATCCTTCTCCTGAAATTGATTCCAAAATACCAACTTATGGTTGGATTTCATCAAGCATCTAAGTATTTGATTCATTTCATTTATAATAAGTAATTCCGATAATTCAGTTAAGTGAATGTTTCTCTGAGGTTTAAGATTTACTTTGCAGAATCGCATGTGGAGAAAGAATCGCAACACTGCTAACTTTGCTACTTGCACGTCAGTCAACAATGACTTGAGCAACGGTATCGATCTCAACAGGAACTTTAATTTCCTTTGGATGAGTGAGTTCTGAACTACTTTTCAGTTGTCAGTATCACAGACTTAAGTTGTTTACATGGCGCTTTTTATGAACTTTTTAAAACGATCATAGTTTAAAGCTGATTTGTTTCGATATGATAACAAATTTCAGTACTTTAGTTCTGTGAAACTTAACATTAACTAAGCGTTAGGTTTGAAATTTGACACAATTAAAGTTAATGTGGAGAAGAATGAATGTATTCTAATATTTTTAAATAAAATGGATTTGAAATACATACATTTCATCAAAAATACTTCACGAATACTACTATAAGTTTGAGTACTTTGACATAAAGTGGGCATACATTCCGTAACGTGTCAAATTCAAGTTTCAATAAATTACAGTGGAATTTTGATCACTTGGCGATCTCTAGTTGAAATAATTCCATTTTAAACATACAATTACGGTTCCATACAACAACCAATTCACGAAAGTTTAAAATGTTTACAAACACTCACGAAAGTTTAATAATTCCAGCAACGGGGGCCTCTTCCAATCCTTGCAGTGAGACCTTCGCGGGATCCTCTCCATCATCAGAGCTGGAAGCGCAAGCGATATCAAGCTACGTGATGAGTTTGAAGCACACTTCCAACTTCGTCTACTACTTCGCGTTCCACTCCTACTCCCAGATGATCTTGATTCCTTACAGCCATGTCACTGGGAACGATGTTCTGCAGGCGAAGAATTATGCAGATTTGGTAAGATATTTGTATGTTTTGTTAGGCATACGGTGATAGTTGATAGACATCTAAACACACACAAACCTTCATATTTCATGTTTATAAATTGTAGAATTTTATTTAAATTGTTTTATTATTTAAGTATGAAATAGCTGCCAGAGGAGCTGACAAGTTAAAGAACACCCACGGCACACCGTATACTTTCGGGACTTCAGCTGAAATATTATGTGAGTTCAATTACAATATCTTTCAGAAATATTTTTTCTATCACTCAAGCAGGCAAGTATACTTTATGATTATAATTTGATATTTCAGCGTTTGAAACAATGATACTCGTAGCACAGTGGTTAAGAAGAAAGAAATCTTTTACTCGAGTCTTTTGAGGATCACCAATCTGTATTAGACCGGCGTGGTGGATTATTCCACCTTATGGCCTACATTCTACTCACTGTAAGAGGACTCCCCACCCTCAGAGGATCGTTAATGAGTTACAGTCAGAATTGATACATTATTAATTTGCCATAGGTATATAACTGAACTTATTTTTCCAGATGCAGTAAGCGGTTCCAGTTTTGACTGGGTGAAAGGAGTAGCCGATATACCAATCGTATACCTCTTCGAGCTACGTGACGTTGGGGAGTATGGCTTCTTAGTCCCACCTGAGCAGATCATTCCTAACAATGAGGAGATCATGGCGTGTTTGGTAGAGATGGACAAAACTACCAGAACACTAGGGTATTATAGTGGAAGTGCGTCCGGTGTACATGTTTTAGTTTCTTTGATTTTTGGCCTGTTGTTGTTGGTTACTGTTCAATAAAATAATATTAATAATAATAAAGTTCTTATGTTCGCAACCTTACATCATTTGTTGCAAGAAAGATTTACTACCTTTAATGAACCTTACATAAAAACAGTCACACATTACCTTCTTCAGATTTCATTGAATACTAAATCGCACACAGTTTGTAAACATTGTAGCATTCGAAGATTTATAAATATTTATTTAAAAATATGCCTGTCATAACTAACACACAAAAAGACTCAATTAAGGGTAATTAAAAGCGCTAATATCCCAATACTTTATAATGAAACAGCACCATCGAAAAGAGCCATCAATATCGAAATAGAACACGAAAATAAAAACGATAAATCAGGGGTGACAACAAGTTTGCTTGGAGAGGATGTCGCAGTAATTAACGAAGGTGATTTAGAAGCAACGCTTCGCGCGTTGCTTCTAAATCACCTTCGTGGTTTTCAATCTTATTATTTTTTGTACCATAAAACCTAAAATATGCAATCATTGCACTTCACAGTGAAGTAGACATTATAATTCAAAAATTGTGGTTAGGTAGGTAGACCTGCGAACGTACGAATAATGTAATAGTTTATTAAATGTCGCGAGAAATGTTGTAAAGTTTGAGGTAGAAAGTCTAAGTATCATCCCTTTTAATACTGACCTGGCAAAAAGTAAACATCTAGAAGAATATATTTTCAAAAATGGCAACTACTAACTGTGAATGGCAGAAATTGAAAAAAAACGTTTACTTTGGGAGGTTTATGGAAGCTCCACTAAAAAAATTAATAATTGTATTGTGCTAAGAAATGAATAAACTTAATAAAATAATGTTGACTTATTTTGTACCAAATTTTTATTTCTTTCTTATGTATATTATCTTTGATTAATTATTATTAAAATTATTGATAACAATAATAGCCACTCATTCTTAACACATCCTGAGCAGGAAGATTGAGAATCTCTGAGTAAAGCGAAATGCGCTAACGGCTCTTAGGGGAATTGAAATCGTTAGAAGAATTTTGGGATAAACAACAATTCTGTTACTCCCGATTAAAGAACTCGCACTGTCGCTTTTAATGACAATAGACCTTTTTCTTGTCCCTTTAAAAGGCATTCGTATTCTAACAAGCTTTTCAGATTCTTAAATTTTTTCCTTTCTTGTTGTTTTTTTTGTTACAATTTCAGCGGTACGCGCTTTTGTTATTATTGCTTATGTGAATGGTGTGGTATTTTTAGGTAAATTTTCCTTGTGGTTATTTAAAATATACTTCCAAACATTTTTTCTATATTTTTGTGATGAAATTCTATTTAATAGATGTGAAAAAATTAATTAAATTAATTTAACAACACTTAATTTCCAATACGTGAAAAATGCTTTAATAATACAATCAGAAGTAATATTAATTTTATTGAATCAATCTACCGCGTGTAAAGTTTTGTAATTAGTAATATCAATGACAATAACAATGTTGAGATAAATAAACATATTATATCAAATACTAATAAGTAATACCTTTGAATGAACATAAAATTTAGTCTGTAGCGTGAGAAATATATAAAACCAGTTTCTCCTAAAAATAAATCATATACGACATTTCTCCGAACGTCATTAGATGTACCAACAAAAGTTAAAACTTTCACGGTCTGTTGAGAACTCTTTCTCGAAAGCAACCGATCGTCATCGTTATCCATCACACTGGAGTCGTTAATGAGCCTAAACTAAACAATATTCTCGAGGATAAATTTAAATCACCAATGTAACTTGATCCTTCGAAACAAACAACCACAACCGATACAGAAATCAGTGCTTAGAATGGTAACAAAATTGTAAAGAGCTATGTCGCTATATCAGTTACTGAGACGAGACGGTCAAGATTTTTGGTGATTTCTATTTTTACATTGTTCAATGTTTACGTCAAAAACTATTATAAAATCCATAAAGAAGTGGCGTTGTCGTTTATTGGAGCTTTAAAATTTTATACTCGCATAGCTGGGGCTATTTTAGTTGAAACGGATGCCGATTTGTATTAATTAGTGGGCACCATCAAAAGGGTTATTTTTTCACCGGATTTTAGTGTCTCTTTTGATGGTTTTTTGATGTGATTGAGATAATTGACTTTCCGCTTGGTTTCACTTGCGCATGAATATTTATTGGTGTCTAAAATAAAGGCATTTACGGCTTTACTTAGTATGCACTGTGGTGGTTAGTTTTATGGTATGAAATAAATCTTTACTTTAAATCTTTATCTTGGAATGATCGCTCTTTTTAAAGATAAGACACCATCATGCCTATTGACTGTTGACATTTTAGTACCCCATTGCTTTGCTTTCTACTTTCTCCAAATTTTCGAATCCTAAGAATTGTTGGAATGATGTTTGTTTTTTTTTCACACAAAAAGTTCATTGTAAAATATTTTAAGGTTATAAAGTTATCACCATTAAACCCTAAATAAAAAGGTTGTACCTCATTAAGCTAAATTCAAGGTGTTTATCGAACACGATTCATCACACGACAACGTGTTGAGAGCTCCCTATCTTACTTCAAATGGTGGTACCATTCCCACCCATTGCACATTTTACACTGTCAACATTAGGAAATGAGGCAAGACACAGAGAAATAAACTTTAGCGGAAAGCGAATAGCGGTACAAGCGGATAAGCGGTACAACAAAAAAGTAAAGCAATACCTACTAGTTTTGAAATCTTTAGAGATTTTTTTGTGTTTAAGTTTTTTAAACACAAAGCAGAAGGCCAGCGTGGTGGACTAAGGCCTACATCCTCTCATTTTGAGAGGAGACCCGAGCCTGTATTGAGTCATTAATAGATTACAGACAATGTATGTTGTCGGTAAACGCTTACGCTCATCGATATATTCACAGTACGTCAACATGCGTAAATCCGATCTTATTTTTTTTTCTTTTCCCCGCATTTCTCGAATGCCTTGGGACCACTAATCGTCCGTAGTAATTATGTGAAAGTTTGTGACTTCCGCCCAAGTTCTGAGTCCCAAAAGTTTTTTCAAACCGAATTTCGCTGGTTCACGTTTGCTTTAATTAGTTCAGTTAAATTAGTGTGTGTCGTTAGCGGCTTACACTTGTGTGCAGTTAATTTTTTGTTCATTTTTATTTATAGTTATCGGTTTTTATATCTCAATTTAAAACTGTGTCGCACTCAGTATGGTTTAATCACTTGAATGAAACAATTTCCTTATTTTGCCGCTGATTTTTTTATTTCTTTGTTATTTCTAACTTTTGTTAACTACTCGTAATTTTACTAATCACTTTTTAACATGTTTTAGACTTAACATCCTTTTATTATTTATGGCAAGTTTTAACAAAAGGTAACTCGTGATAACATCAGTTTATTATTTATTCACCATTTATTGTAAGTTTTAACAAGAGGTAACTCGACTTAATTCCCAGTGCCTTTATCGATATCATTGCTAAGATGGTCGGTATTTAGAAGCCACTAAACCATTTTAGTAGTTAGCGGTGATAGCCCAGTGGCTTAGAATTCGACCTCGAATTGAGGGGTCCGGGTTCGAATCCCAGTGGCATGCACCAATGACTTTTAAAAAAAAAGTTATGTGCGCTTTATAAAAATTAAATATCACCCTGCTGTTACGGTGAAGGAAAATATCGTGAGGAAACCTGCATGCCTGAGAGTTCAGAAAAAAAAAGTTCTCAAAGGCATGTGCAGTCCACCAACCCGCACTAGGCCAGCGTGGTGGACTAAGGCCTACATCCTTCTCATTGTGAGAGGAGACTCGACCCTGTAGTGGGTCATGAATGGGTTACTGACAAACCATTTTATATGTCTACGTTTATTTGCATATACGATAATTGAATACACTACAATATCATAGCTGCATATTCGTATCTTCACAATACACACTTAGTAAGTATATTAGTCGCTTTAGCTACTCGAAGTCTTGTCTGAACACAGACTTCTGTCTCCTTTAATATTCCACAATCAGTCTCAAATAGATTCAAAGTTTGGTCTGCGGTGCAATTAGATTCAGAGCTGGTTGAAATGCGACCAGCTCCGAATATCTTCTGGTATTAATTCCAAACTATGTCCGTAACAGTCCAGGTTTAATCCAATTCGGAAGTTTAGGTCAGTTGGGTGAGACTGTGCTTAACTGCTTATGTATGTATTTTCAGAAAAATCTGAGATAGTAAAACCAAATATACTATATTCATGTTGTCATTATTGTGGACAAAAGGTAAATATACAGATGACAATAGTTTCATATGGTCACATTTGTCCTGCCTTATAGGGGCGTACAATATTATATAATACATTATAAAGAACTATAAAAAATAAAATTTAATTTAATTAATTGTAATTAATTAATTGTATAAATGTTAATTTCAGGATAATCCTCAGAACTTAGGTATCATTAATTTTATATATACTTAGAATAAATATTAATCAACCACATTTTACAAAATAAGATAAATCAGACCATTTGTCCGCAGATAAATTTCTTGTTCGGTAAACTGATAGTTCATCGTCTAGAAATTCTTTTACAGACTCATAGCGTTTGTCAACTAAGAGTTCATGTATTTTTTGTTTATATGTTTCTAGGTCCGATGTCATGCGTATGCTTTTGGTAACTTATTATAATATAATATAATTATACTACTTTTTTTCTAATTATAGAATACAGTTCTCATTTTAAATCTCACTTTCAATTTCTTTCTCTTTCGTCAGTTTTTCTTTTTTTGTGTTTCCAGTATATACCTCTGCAGTTGCCCCTTACGAGCTCCAAGCTCCTCCTAACAATGTGTGATTACGTATATATGTAGAATGTTTTTCCGATTTCTGTTGACCATACTTTCTGTTAAGTTTATAAACCTACTGCAAGATATGATTTCACTACGTTACGATTATAATTAAAGAATTTTGAAAATTTCTTATTTCTTTCTTTCTAGAATACTAGACACCAAAGTTAAGTAAGTAATTATACCTTCCATAAAGAACCGTTACTGAAAATTGCTATTTCTATAATAATAGCCTCTGACTGTTTTAACAACTAGTCAATATCTAAGAAATCAAAATCTCGACGATGCAACTCTAATAAAGATAGAAGAAACATTAGATCAACCTACTTAGTTTAAAATAACAGAAATTTAAAATAAAAAATGCCTCCATTAAAAAAGGATAAACATTAGTACCGATTTTAAAGTATTAATATTCCGTGTTAAAAGCTTCCTGTAAGGTAGAACAAGATATACCAACTGTCATGTGTTTTATAACACTCTCTTTTACACCTAACGACGGAAAAGAGTTAAGTAATATAACTACTTATAAATTTAATGTTGGTTTTGTATGTTCAAAGCCGTTCATGCTTTATGCAACGAAGATTAGTTCTAGATTGAAACTACACTAATTGTGATAATAATATGTTATTTTTAATTTTTCCGGGTGTGCAATTTTAAATTTATTTAATTTTATTTAATATTGGATTATTTGTATTGTACTCTTAATATAGTACCTACCTGTAATAGTACTGATTAAAAGAGAAAAAGTAACTGTACTTTTGATTGATCAAAAGTACAGTACATCTGCAACCCTTTAACGGGTCTTTTCCCACAAAATGGGTGGCCTGGAGCATACACTGCCACGCGGCCACGCTGCTTCAATGCGGATTGGTGGAGAAATAGTCTAGTGGCCAACCCGTGAAACGAAAAATATTTTGAAAACGCCTATATAACCTCCAATAACGATTGTATCTTTTCTCATGCGTAAATCTACCAACCAACAAAATCAACCAAAATTCTGGTTTAATACTCAAAGACCAAAATGTATCGTACTCTGACGTCGTCACGACCCCGACACGATCGGACCCGCCCGTCAACCCTAAAACGCTCCCGTCATCTGAGATGTCATCGCGGCACGACAGCTGATGAAACGGGACGTCGTGTCCCCATCAATAATTCATACGTTTGTTTGTTTTGTGTTGTTGTTGCGTGAGGAAGTGGTGGGTTTCCGCTTCCAGAATAGCGCAGTAATCTACAGCTGGGGTTGGTAGAGTTTTTAACATTTACCTTTTTACGTAATGTATGTGTAGTAGGTAATTTTAATGGAACAAAAGATTGGCAAAAGCCGTTGGGCAAATACATCTTCACCATCTTCAAACATTCTCACCACGTTCCCTAGGTGATAATGCCATAGTAGCTCGTCCGGAGAGTTACCTTATACATATATCGCCTTACCTACCGCCAGCCTCTTTTCTTTTCGGTCGACTTTGATTCGTTGAATTTGTGGGTGTTAATAGTAAGAGAACCCCACAATTCCTCCCTTCTCGAAATCAATTCCGATCGATCGTCATTGGAATTGTTGCACACTAGCGCCTTATTTTTCAAATATTGAACGTATATTACAGAACTAAATGAAATCGTGTCATTTCGTTGCAATCTTCTTAATACCAAGGAGTAATGCCAATTGCGTTCAAGTGTACCAAATTACGTGACAGTTCAGATTGGATTGGAATCGGAATTGACATTGAGATTGTTTTCAAGTGTAAGGCAACTGGTCTGCACTCTTGATTGCTTTTTCCATTTAAAAACAGTTGTCAAACATTCCCACGAAACACTAAAATACACGTCAAATACATCACTCCCTAAACACTCAATAATAAAACTAATATTGTGCCCAAAAACAATAAAGATATGAAATATTGCGCTAATATGTGCCCATAATAAGAACAATCGCATAAAAATAGTTCATTACCCACAGGGGAAATTCAAAAACGCAATTATAACGCACGTAGGGTACTTTTCTTCTCCATCACGGCTGACCAGCACCTTATATGCAGCAACATTCACAAAGCAAAATGAACGTTATCATTTGAGTGATAAGGTAGAATTTAGCTTGGCACAAATGGTTACATACGTTACCGCTCGGTCTATAGACAGTAATGACAGTAATAAATCATACGGATCGTTAGGCAGGCTCCCCCAACGGTGCCGGGTTCGATTCCCGGCAGAAATGGCATCATCTGTCAATAGCCGGAGTGACTTGACGCGACTCGCTAATGGAGTAACGTGGTTCCATTGTCTGGGGCCATCATAGTATTATGGCGGCAGTGCGTAGCTTTATTTTGTTTTATTTCGTGGATACGTTGCGATCAAATTGATCAAATTGTGTAGGTATGCATTTATAAAATTAAATATCACCTGCTGTCACGGTGAAAGAAAACATCGGGAGGAAACCTGCTTGCCTAAAAGTTCACAAAAAATGTTCTCAAAGGCATGTGAAGTCCACCAACCCGCCTAGGCCAGCGTGATGGACTAAGGCCTGCAACCCTCTCATTGTGAGAGGAGACCTGACCGTGTAGTGGGTCGTTATATAGAACATCTTGGTTGAAAGTACTGTCGGTTGAAAGTAGGTCTAAAGTATGCAACCAATTTTATTTCATACTTTTTTGATGTCGGTTTAATTTTTTTTACCATTTTAGATTATACAATAGAAGCTATAACATTGATAGATTTATGTTTCTCGTCCAAAATGTACCAACGGAGTAGGTATATCCCAAAGATAAGTTTTACCAAAACCCGTCAGAAAACTTATAAAATGGTTTTCATGTACAGCGCAGAGTTTGTACACGAGCACTTGTAAGTTGGGGATTACAACTTTTGTGATAGTGTAGATAGCAGCAGGATTGTTTTTAGGATTCTATATCTATAGAAACTACCCATTTATCCTTTCAGCCCTATGTAGTCCACTGCTGGACATGAGCGATTCCTAATCGACGCCACTTCGCCCGGTCCTGGGCCTTTTGAATCCAAAGGATTCCCGGTGTTTTGTTTCTTCTTCAGTGTCTCGAGTGTCAGTGTAATCGTATCGAGCTGCCATTAGTATTGGAAGATGTCAAGAGTTCAAGACAGACTGACATAATTAAACTCAAAACTCAAACTCAAAAGATTTATTCATTATTAGGTACAATTTGTGCACACTTAATGAAAGTCATACAGATAAATTATACATTCTACATTCGTCCGCTTTGATCGCCCTTCAGGCAAAACGTAGACTGGGAGAAAAAAGCGGGCGGAAAAAAACTCCCAGGACTCTTTTATTATGAAATACTAATGACTGTTGTTTACTATACGACGATAGTGCTCACGGCACAAGTCATCAGGGAAGATGTCGAGACAGACTGATATATGGCATACTAATGACTGACATTTTACTATACGAATACTTTGACTTTATAGTTCATGCTCACAGCACATCAGTCCACCTGGTCGGTGGGTGGTCCATACTCCTTAAGAAATGGTAGCTGTAGAAATAGACCTAGTGTTAGTATAATCTCTTATATTTAAAATTCTCATGTCACAGTTTTAGTTACCACACTCCTCCGAAACGGCTTGACCGATTTTTATGAAATTTTATACATACAATATACATATTCAGTAGGTCTGAGAATCGGCTAACGTGTACTTTTCAAACCCCTAAGTGATAAGGGTTGTCCACGTCTAACATTTTTATTTTATTTTTTAGACAACTTTTTTTTTATTTTTCAATAATGTGGCATCAAAAAATACATACAACCCTAAATTTTCACCCTTCTACCGCCAACCCCTATTTTTTAATAGTCGATTTTTAACGCTCGATAACTCATATCGCAAAACAACGTTTGCGGGGTCAGCTAGTATGTATATAAAACTAAAAACTTTTGTTGTACTAAAAAGGGCATTATAGTATCACTTTTCTTTAATCCAACATTTTATCTTTTACTGTTACATTAATACGCTGTATTGATAAATGCAAAAATGTTACTTTTATCTATCTGGAACACAATTTAATATCAAAATAAATAATATTTATCGGTTACAATCATGATCAATTTTATGAGGTTAAGTTGCTTGCTTTGTCATATTTCAAAAATATTGTAATATGCCTGAAGACTAAGTGTATTCCAAAATTGATTTAAAATAGCTCTCTTTTAAAGTCAGCAGTATATTTAGTTAAAATGTTTGCTAGTCTAACATTACAAATAGATTGGTAATTGACAAACTAAATTGTTATAAATAAATTAATTTAGAACCACAAATCTCATCAATTACAATCGAATTTCTAGGCGAAGACTAGCTTATAATATCATAATAATATTAAATAATTATTAAGTACAGTTCAGATTATTTCATTTTATTTTCATAACCAATTTTTGGTTTCGTTTTGTTAGAGACTTCAAATTCCGGAAATTGTGTTAAGAGTAAACTGTTTCTAGTCACTTTGCAATAGAGTTTGAATCATTAGAACTTTCTAAATTGGCTCCGCTATATTATTGTTACTTTGTTTTTACATAGAGTTGAAATGTAATAAATGACGTTTAGATAAATCTACGTACAACTCAAAAGTAACATAAACACGTTACAGAACCCGTTATCATTTACATAACAAACCATAACGACCTGACAAGAAGAGCAACTTCGTTATAATAACAACGTTATAATTACAATATAATTATTATTTATAATTTCGCGGAAAATTAATTACTTACGAAACAAAAAGATACTTGTGGTTTTATCTCAAATGTCTTTTGTGTATAAATTGTTGACAGAGTTGCAAAGTTTCTTTAAAGTGCCAATTAATTATGTTTTAGGGGTTGCTACATAAACTTCGCTGAACAACTTTGGATGAATTTGACAACGATGAAATATTGGAATGTTAGAGACGGTTCACACAATACTTCACCGATTTTAGAGCGACAAAGGCAGACAAAGACAGAAAGATCTTATTTTTTATTGATCATTGACCAATAAATGTTTCATGCTTATGTGTTACCAATCAACCATTCCTATCTGTTATACAACAATAGTTTATATCTGAGCAACCCAATTAGTGTGAATAGCGTATTTTATTACACTTTTCGCTGTTTTCATTTCGCATTAAAGCTAAGCCGAGCGTTGTTTATGACACATAAACCAATCATGAAAACAGATTTACTGCTGCTACCCTAAAAAATCCATTCCACCTGAAACGAAAAACCCATCCATACCGCGGGGGTTAATAACATAAATGAACGGAGCAAAGCCACAGAACACAGACAGTATAGAAGGCCACCTTCGTAGAGATCTTGTGTGAGCTTTCCGCAACTCAGTAATGCAATTTAACCTCGTCACTATATCGTCATTAAAAAAATAGGGCTTGCAAGTTTGTTTGTTTGTTTGTTTGTTTGTTAAGCCGTTTTTGTGTGAAAGAGTAACTCATTCATCCAGATTTGTTTATAGAATTTTTTGTTTCCTTACTCACTAGTGGAACTAAAATCTCAACATTATAGGTTTATTTATGGTGAATAGCTAATCCTCACGTTGTCTCTTCCCTGGGCAAACCATTTTCTGGTTTAAAACAAAATTTTAGTGACACATCATCATACTCGACTTACTTCACAACAATGTGTTTCTATTTTCTATTCTCGATGGATGTCCATCGATTATAGTGACTACATAACATACGGTGATCTTCACGCCTGTTTGCAACTTATTTAATTATTGTATGCCCGTATAGGGTAGGCTGTTTTGAACCTAATTATAATTTTTGTAATATCTTTCTCGTGTAACAATCGACAACAAACGTTTCCTTTTCTTCTGTTCTTTTGTTTACTATTTTAAGAAAAATACGCGTGCACTACTTGCGCCCTATCTACGAAGCTCACTTTCTATAGTCTCTATACTCGATACGAAATCCTCAAGCGCTCTTTTTTAATTATCCCTTTGTTTACCTTTTAATTGACTCGCCGCTAGCTTTTTCAGTTTCGTATTTTTGTTCCATACAATTTATTGTCACGTCAGTATCAGGTATTCCAACGCTGTGTTTGTTTTAAAAATGTCGAATGTCAATTTTTTTGGGCAGCGTTTTCGATCCGTCTTTATTTGTTCGCAGATTCGAATGATATACGACTCGATATGGCATTGAAATGGTATCAATAAAAAATTTATTTGCCGATTTACCTTTATTGCGTGGATAATTGTTAAACGCTGATGAAAAATCGTCGAGGCTTTGTGAGAATTTGTCGGGGATCAAAATAGGATTATCCCTTTTGTTGTTCGCCGAGGAATCTGATATAGATCTCGGGTAATATTTTGGTGAAAGAATTCTAAAATTGGAAAGCTGGCGATGATGAATACTACAAATATTTTGGGATATGAATATCTGAATACAATTTCTACTACTGAAGGCAATTTTGATATATGAAAGTGTGTAGCTATGAATTAGCCTATCCGTTTACTGATGTGTTAAGCGTAGATATTGCCTGTTGTATCCAATTTGAATTTGACAACTTTTCCAATTATTTTTTACGAAATATAAGTTTATTAAAAGTTCCTTGATGCGTATTTTTCGTTTTGTCAGATGTTTAACATACACCTCTAATTGTAATGAAAGAAATAAATCGATGCTAAAATTTTGTTATACCGCCTTGCTCTGTACATTATTATTTTTTTATTTATCATTGCCATTAAATGGTAAAAAATATCTCTGTCTGTAACCCAATAAAGACCCACGCAGCGTCGGGTGTTCTCCCACAGTGAGAAGTAGGTATATGTACGGCTTAGTTCACCACGCTGGCGCGTCATGCCGAAAAAATATCACAACTAAAATAGGCGGCCCGTTTATCGTAAGAGATGACATATGAATAGGAGTTTATCTTATGATAACTGTTTGTAACTCAATGTTTTTCACTCGTTCCAAAAGTGTAAGGTTTGACGTGGTTTACAAAACTCAGCAAAAATGTCATCTATTCATTAATCTAACAGTATGGTGCGTAGAGCTCTATTTTTCTATCAATCTTTTGCTACGAGTAAATATAGACGCAAATCATTTTTCAGCGTGAATATTCCGTCACAAAAAACTTTCAAAGGCTAACTGGGGAATATTTCGCACCGTAAAAACTATCACCCGCTGCGTTGGTTATTCGTTATCTTTTAAACGAAATTGTATTGCTATGACTAAGCCAATCTTACTGAAATGGGGTCGTTTTGTTTCGGCTTTTTGTACTTGTTATATAAACACATTATTACAAAGTAACCTCTGACATGCAAATTGAAACATATAAACGTGTAACCCAGCAAAGATTTTTGAAGTGAGAACGTCTTTTGGATAGGTGACCGCTAGTGGTGAATTACATGCGTTCTGCCGTGCTTCGGAGGGCACGTTATGCCGTCGGTCTCCGTTGTTATCGATATGATAACAGTCGTTAAACCATGTTGGAGGCCCGGTTGGCGGTTTGAAAACATCCGACACGAGTCGGCCACTAGCCCGTTTCTCAACCAATCCGCATTGGAGCAGCATGGTGAAGCTCTAGACCTCTCCCTGTTGTGTGGAGATCTTTGCCCAACAGTGGCCCATAAAAGCGTTACAGCCAATCATAAAAATCTGGGTCCGAACCACAAAAGGCTCAAAGTACCGGATAAACCACAGCACCTACCTATAGCTCGTGAAATGAAATAACATTTTCGAAAGCCACTTGTGGGCTAACTCGATCACCCAGTTGAGGGTACTTGAAGGTACGTGATTGCACTACACGTAGTCGCTGAATTCAGAGAGTTAGAGGAATGTGTTTTAATTTGAAAAGTTTTAAAATTAATCAACAGACCAGTTGGCTAGTTCTATGTGTCTACTTTTGTTGGACACGTTATGAATGTTAAATCAAGATATTCTAAGATAATGAACCATTGTGGACAAGATATTGCATAAGCATTATGAGAAAGGTGCGCGCGCGCGTGTGTGTGAGTGAGTGTGCAAGTATGTGCGTGCGTGATGCGTGTGCGTGTGTGTACGTGCCACGCATATTTGCATCTTTGCGTGTGTTCTTCCGTTGACTTTTGGCGGGAATTGGAATAGCAAACTATTCTGCCCTCAAATGGCACACACCATGTCACTCAGCCAGGGCTCGTCTGACATGACATATTGCGTTAATTCCTCATTCCTCATTCATCAAGCACGCGGGTCATTGTTTTAATTCATTATTCCAACACACCCTGTTCTAGGCTAAACGATGACTTGTAATTAGTTTGAAATATTAGTTTTTTAAACGGTGACAACTGTGTTGGATTAAATAATTGGGTAATAAAATAATGTTATAAATTAAATAGTAGTACTTCAGCTAATTATAGTAGCTCGCCCAAGGGAATAAAGCAGCACGTTCTTCATATCTTGTGTTTCGGCTGAAGAGATTTGCCGAAAATACTGTATTTGACATCTTAGTTCTTTTGAGTAGCAAAGCAGCTGTGTACAACCTCAGTAGTTATTTTTCACAGTTTTTTTCTCTATTACAGGTTGGAAGCATGCCATGGGCTGCAGTGACCACTAAACATCAGCTGGCTTGCATGCCCGTTCGCTACTCAACACAGGAGTAACCGCTAACTAACCGCGGTCGACTTTTAGAGCAACAGACAATTCAAATTATTTACATTCGACCCGAGTGGCTCAGTTGGTAAAGACGCCAGTGCGCTACGCGGAGGGTCCTGGGTTCGATTCCCAGCAGAGCAGAGATTTGAATGATGAGTTTAAATTTCTGTTTCTGGTCTGGGTGTGTTGTGTTGTTGTCTTGTGTGTGTCCATGGCACCCACGACACAGGGAATCCTAGTTATGAGTGTGAAGCGTTATTTATTATTTATTTATTTATTCAACATTATTTTATTCAGAAACCTTCAGCAAGACTTCTACATCCACGAAACGGCGCGAAATGATCTGTCCAAGCAGTAAGACCTCAATGACAGCAAAACTTTTCCTATTAGTGAGGCGGTTCTTTTTTAACTTCGTAATCTGGCGCTCATTGTTAAGTGACAGCAGCTTAATAGCCTCTAAAACTTTGGCTATTTAACAGACAATTTGAAGAAATTAAAAAGCTATGGCCTCTTGGTAGGTTTAAGGTGACGTCGCATCCACGGCAATTTACGATAGGATAGAATATTTAGTCATTGAAATGAAATTTCAAATGTGTTCAATTTTGAGGTGGCTGATAAAGGGTTTCCTAACAAACATTGCTGCTCAGTTAATGCTTAATGTGAAAGATAACATAGTGTTACAGTTCCTTTTACATGTTACAGAAATATTGGAATTCTACTGGAAAGGTTACTTACTGTACCTACCTTTCTTAGTTATCGATAACAAGTCTTCAAAAATAGAATAACACTAGCGGTGAAGAAAAACAGCGCGAGGAAACCAGTTATAATTTTCTCAAAGGGATGTGAAGTCCACCATTTTATAAATTAGACTACTAAGTCCTTGTCAGTGTAAGAGGCGACCCAATAGTAGTTAATAAATATATCCTAATAGTAAGTAAGTCACACACTTCTCAGTTGTCAATTTTTGGTAATCCATGGATTATAATATCGTTTTAGATTCTGCGGTATCTGATTCTAATCTTCTCTTCTCCTATGGATTAAAATAGTCCCCTTTGATTAATTATAATTGTATACATCTTCTATTTTACTCTAAAGTTGTTATTAAGTCTAATACCATTTTCCTACAGAAGAATTTTAAAACCAAAATAACTTAAAATAACTTTGAAGCCTATTAATACTTTATAGCTTAATATTCAAGTGCCTATAATGAGACTTTTCAATATAGGGTCTTCTTACTCGAAGTCTGCGATGGTAAAGATATGAAAATTTTACTCATTAAAATTTTAGATTTTATCGCTTTTCAACAAAAGCGGGTCACATCAAGTCCGTTGATCGGATTCATTTACATTTTCAAGATTTTTTAAGTGCAGATTTTATCCTGTTTTGCTTCTTACTAGCCATTGTTTAAAGTTATTTTTAAACTCACTTGTGGCAAGAACATTTCTAAGCATCGTGAAAGCAGTCATCGTCAATTTTAAGATAAACGCGATTCGATATCGGCTATTGGGAACTGATCAATCAGTTCCTACCTTCAGTCCTCTATCGTACCTATAAATAAATAACGCATCACACTCATAGCCCCACACTAGGATCCCCTGTGTCGTGGGTGCCATGGACACACACAAGACCAGAACACAACACACCCAGACCAGAAACAAATTCAAATTCATCATTCAAATCGCTGCTCTGCTGGGAATCGAACCCAGGACCTTCCGCGCAGCGCACCGGTGTCTTAAACACTGCGCCACTCAGGTCGTCACCTATACCGCAATACATGGGCATTCTCTAATCGACGCCATTACACCCGGTCCTAGGCCCTTTGAATGCAATGATTTCCAGCTGTCTTCTTCAGGTCATCCGCTTCCCGTCTGCCCATCGTGCATCGTGTGCGAGTAAGTACTCCCACGTTCCCTACCCACCAGAGCGTCAGACCTACTTGTCAGAGCGCGGCCTGTACTCATTTTGCCAAGACTTTGTCGCCATTTGAGGTTCTTTTTCCATCATTGTTCATCGGTTCTTCAAACTATGGCCAACCAGTATCGCTCTCCCGTCTCCAGCTTTAGATCAGCTCGATGGTACTAAGCTATTACACTGTCATCAAGCTGTAAGTACTCGTATGCACGTTTTAAAATTTTCGAAGTGACTGGAAAAAACCACGCAAAGTACTTGTTATATACAAAAATACTTATTATATTTCCTTTATTTTTCGACGTTTTAACATCTCGTTCGAGTAAAAAACGTTTATTACATTTTCTGTTGAAGTTGATAAAAACTCGTGAAAAATTTGAACACAATCAAACTTCAACTCCAACACCCCTTTTAATTACATTTACAGCACACAAGTTCCAAGAACGTTACAGGGAAACTTACTGTCTCGAAGAACTTGTACTGAGTGCTACTGTGTACTTCGCCTTAATTGTAATTGTATGGAGAATGTTCGATTAAGAACAAACGAGCTTCTGCTTGCGACTTTGCTAGTAAACGCTTGGTCGAGATTTTCAAATGATTTGCGTGTCGCAGTCGTTCACATGTAGGTTCCTGGGTTCGATTCCCAACAGAACAGAGATTTGAAGGCTGATTTTTTTTCTGGTCTGGATCTGTAGATCGCTGGTGGCGAATAACAGCTAGCTTCCGTGCTTAATAACATAACAGTCGTAAAACATTGTGGGAGGCCCTGTGGGCGGTTTGAAAACATCAGATACGGTTGGCCGCTGGTCCGTTTCTCCCTATGTGAGGAACCCTTGTCCAACAGTGGGCCATAAAATGGTTGCAGCGAGTCAGCCGTCCAGAACAGCCTTATTCATCGACTGATTAGTGCCAGATCCTTGTTTCAACCAAGATACGCAAGGGATAATGAAGTGGAAAAATAAGTGAATTTCCCTTGGTATTGTTCAACCTTTTCTCAGTGCCTACCAACTCTAATTTTCATTAGGCACTAAACCAAATTCCTCGTCTGTTCCCAGATTTATCGTACCTCGATAAATTCCTTTCTTTTCTTGTTCATTAAGCATCGAAGCTGCGGGTTGGTTTACTCTCATTAACGACTCGCGATTGTGTTCAACAACGTGGCAAATGTACTTTTTGTAAATTTTTGTAGCAGTTTTGAGATATGAGGAGAAAAAGCGGTAAGCGTGGATCGGTGTGATGCACGTTCACTTTTGTAACATAAGCAATAAAGTTTTCTTAAGCTGCTTAGCTGCTTATGAACTTTGTGACTTAAACGCAAAAACGATGGTATGCCTATGCGCTTCATGAGTGTCTTTAACCCATTATTGACCCACTGCAGGGTCGGATCCCCTCACCACGCCTAAGTTTACCAAGCTGGCTTAAAGCAGGTTAGTGGAATACACATGCCTTTGAGAACATTACGGAACTCTCAGGCATGCACGTTTCCTAACGATGTTTTCTTTCACCGCTACAGCGAGTGATATCTAATTTTATGTTCCTTCTTTATGGACAATTTTTCAGTATTTTTAGTTTTTGAGAGATCTAAAGAAACAAATTGGTCTCAACTATATTAATATAACACAAAATTGTGTGAAAAAGCAAAATTTTTAATGTTTTTGGGATAAACCTAGTAAAACTGTTAGAATCGTATTTGACGAAATTAAATTTGGCGACACTTAAGGAACCGTAACGAATTATAGGAATGTTATAGAAAACCCTTCCAATAAAGCCGAACATAACGTAGATCTACAATGGAATTCAAGGGATGCTAGCCGTATCGCTAATCGTAAGGACAATTTATGTCCTCCACATAAATCAGCAGGGCGGTCACACCTATTGCATATAGATGTGTTCGAGATACTTGTGTTATTTATAGCGAATTCAATACCTTTTTTGTATTTACAATGTATTGGAAAACGCAATAAGAGCTAAAGTTATTCGGAACTATTCTGTAGCGAAACTCGTCAATTTAAAATAGAATTTTGTGCCTCTTTCATGAATGAACAAGTCCATTTAGAATTCTGATAAGGACATTTAGTAAACGTATATAAAATAACTTGGGTCCTTTTAGTTTTTAAGAGAAACTAAGAAAAGATGAGAATAAATAAGAAAAAATATCAGAAAGAAAGCAAAAAGAAAGTTCTTTACAACGGTTGGTTGTCGAGTCAACCAACCATTGTAGAGCCCACATCATAATGATGATGCTCTATTTTGGGACGAAACCCCAAAACAAGTTCTACGTATGTAGATTGTTGCAAAGAAATATAAATAGAAATATAAATAAATATTAGACATCGGAAAATTAAAAGAGTTTAGTTATCGCTTTTATCCTTTCTGTCAAAGCAATTATCATCCGTCAAAATGAAAGCTGCTATTCTTCCTTCTACAGTGTCAAAAATGTTGAAAATGAATTAAATTTTCGAAAACATGATAACAAAATTTTTGGCTTTATTTTTCGTTTTAGCAAGTAGTGTGTGCACTCTAAACAAGAGATATGATAACTATACGTTATACAACGTGGTGCCCATGGAAAGATATCAGTTGAAGTTTCTTCAAAATCTGGAGACTCAAAAGTATATCGATGTGATGTTTTGGAAGCGTCCTTTTAAGCTGTTTCAAGATGTTCAGTTGATTGTCAATCCGGCGGACCTCGATCTTTTCCAAGAAAGGGTTTTGCATTTTAAATTGGATGCGACAATATTACTTCCTGACGTTCAGAAGTAAGTTCTTCTATAACAAAGTTTTTATCAACAATATTATGACTAACTAGCTGACCCAGCAGGCTTCGCTCTGCCAATGAATTTTTTTATTTTTTTTTTATTTTGTAATGTCAATCAATGTAGCTTTCCAATGGTGAAAGAATTTTTGAAATCGGCCCAGTAGTTTTTGAGTGTATTCGTTACAAACATACAAAAATACAAATGTTTCCTCTATAATATTAGTATAGATAAGAGAGGCTACACTAATAATTCAGTATTGTGCCTTGCAAGATACAGCACCAAATCGAGGGTGTGCAAGTTTGTCACATTGTATTACTTTAAGCCAGCTTAGGCCAGCGTGGTGGACTAAAGCCTACATTCTTCTCACTGTGAGAGGAGATCCCTGGGATTATTAATGGTTAGAAGACATAATGTTGTACAGCTGTCCATGCATCACGGCATCGTGACAAATAAACATATTTTCTTTCTTTCTTCATAATTTATTTTATGCGTTCTTTTTGTAGATAATTTAGATATTATTCATCCATTTAACAGAATTATTCCTTACTATATCTTCTTACTTTAGCTATTTGTAAAACATAAGATCGGCCGCAACATTCATTGTTTAAACATAAGATCACCCGCACTTTGTTCGTACTACCGTACCCGCACTACTGTACGAATTATTCGAACGCATATTATGTTTCGACGTACGATGCAAATTCTCATTTAAAATCTGGCCAGCCTTATGTTAGCAATGAAATTTTCAGGGCATTCGACAACCAAGTCATCCACCACGTATCATACACGAGGCAACAAGTCGAAAAATTTTCCTGGACTCAGTACCACAATTTGGAAGAGGTTTACCAATGGCTAGCTGATATTGCCATAAAATATTCAAACACCTCCGAGTTGATCTCCATTGGGAAGTCAGCTGAAGGCAGAGATATATACGCCATAAGCATTAAAAAAGCCAAACCTAAAGCAAGGGTGATTATCGAAGGGGCTATTCACGGGAACGAATGGGTTTCGACAGCGTTCGTGACGTATTTAGTGAAAGAGCTGCTGAATTCAGAACGGTCTTCGAATAGAAAATTTAGGGAGATCGCCAAAAAGTACCAGTGGTATTTGATACCCATAGTGAATCCTGATGGCTATGAATATAGCTTTAGAATGGTATGTTAATCATAATATCGTATTTTTACCGACTTCAAAAAAGGAGGTTATCAATATGACACGTATGTACATAAGTAATATACCTACTCAGAACTGCACAATTTTCACATAATAATATTATGTTGGTCTATTACGACTTCCAAACAAGAATACCAAATTTCATGGGTGTATGTATATAAAATTATTGTATGTAGATATGTTTGTCCTCGCATATCTCCGAAACTAATTGACGGATCGTGTTCGTTCTTTTTTTGTTTGTTTGCATTTTAAATTTTCATCAAATGAAATAAAATTTGTTACATAGTTTAGGCCTATTATTTTTTGAGGTTGGTGTCAAAATTTAACAATATAAACAAAATACTTGATAGTCTGCCTTTTGTACTGAAACAATATAAGTATCGCCTTTTGCTATAAAAATGCGCGATTTAGACACACATACGTAACTTGAAGCTATTCCCTACATGAAATACGAGTATATACATACATAATATGTACTAATGTAATAAAGCTTAAGAGAAACTGGTAAATTTTATTTTTAGGATCGAATGTGGAGAAAAAATAGAAGACCCCTTGGTAACACCTTTGGTGTTGATCTAAACAGAAACTTTGCACATGAGTTTTGCAGTAAGTAGACATTCTTCCGATTATCTAGAGAGAGGACGAAATAGTGAGGATATAACCATAAAATTGAAAATTGAAAATAACCCCCGACACAATTACGACAATTTTCATTGAACATATTATTTTGTAATGTGCACGTGACGCGCTTTCACTTGAGACCCCACTCGATTATATTTGCAGACATTCACCCCCCACAACTTTTAAACGACTCAACCGCTCATCAAACATGTCTAAGAACACTCGCCCGTAACTCACCTTTCATAAAAAAAAACTAAATCGAAATCGCTTCATCCGTTCGCGAGCTACGGTCCCACGACCGAATCACAGACATACAGACAAACAGACAGACAGACACGTCAAACTTATAACACAAGGGGGGTTTTGTGTCGGGGGTTAAAAAGAGACTATTCATCGAAAAAAAAGACAATAAAATGAGTCCATTGCTTTAATAATGTTTTTTTCAGAAATGAATTTCTGTTTCTGGTCTGAATGATCATCCCTTGTGTGTACTGATTGCAGCCAAGTTATTTTGTTATTTGAAATATGGGGTATGCAGAAAAATAGGTGCAATTTTCAACCTTGAAACTGATATCCTTTAAATATGTTGATTTTTCTTTAATTATTATTTCCAGCACACGGTGCCAGTAAGGAGCCTTTAGACATATACTATTGCGGCCCTAAACCATTCTCCGAACCGGAATCAGCTGCCCTCGCAGAGTTCATAGACAAGAACAAAGAGAGACTCAACTATTACTTCGCGTTCCATGCGTACGGACAAAAGATCATAATACCATTCTCTGACAGAGTCCAACACGTGGACAACTTTGCGGAAATGGTAAGAAATATAAGGGATGATGGAGACAGTAGATTGTCAGTAAATTTCCTCCTAGAAGGTGGACTGATGATCTGAAGAAGAATGCGGGAACCTAGTGGATTCTAAGAGCCCAGGATCTGAGATTTTGGCGGAATAGCGTCGATTAGGAGAGATCCATGTCCAGCGGTGGACTATAAAGGACTAGAAACAGGGCATGCCGAGTTGCTCAGTAGCTAAGGATTCGGCCTCCTTGTCGAAAAAACCAAGTTGTAATCCTAGCAGCACGCACCAAAGACAACCAAGTTAGTGGGTTGTTAAACAAACGTTACCCGCTTTAGCTGTGAAGGAAATTATCGTGAAGAAACCTGTAGGCCTGAGAGTTTTTCATAGTGATTTCAATACTACTGGTATACTGGTCTACCTTACACGCAATAGGCCGGCATGGTGGACTTATATCTATAATATTCTTATTGCAAGAAAATCCCAGACCTGCAGTGGGTACTTATGGGTAGTAGACATCGACGCTTTTAATAGAATGCACGCAGGGATACGTATCAGCGTATCAGACGACGACTTCATTTAAAGTGTTATAATGTTCACGGTATTTATTGCTGAAGGGATATAACGAAAATCTACTTCAATAATTTTTTTTTATGAATGTCGTTAATAAAAACATGAATTCAAAGTTCAGCATGACCGATTCATCATCCCGACGACAATTCAGTTGTAAATATTCATCAGCCTTAGTTTGCGCTCCACTCCCAAAATGTAAACTACTGGGTAACATATTTTACCGTTATGAATAAGTCAAACCCCAGAAAGGAATCCAGTTCATCTGAATTCAATCTCATACCTCCATCCGGCACCGTTCCCGTACCTCGGGAATATTCAAGCAAATTTGAATTTCGCATTCCGTTTTCAGGAAAATTATGGGAAACAAGCAATATTGAAAATGTACAAATTGAATGGTGTCAAATACAACATTGGCACCATTTACGACACGCTCGGTAAGAGACTTTTCACTCTATTACATGTGCGATAAGGTTCGATTTCGTTCGGGTCGTTTTCTTAATGTGTGGTGTGAATAATTTTGTTTGCTTCAGGCTTTCGGATTTCAGGGAACAGTGCGAGTTGGGTGAAGAAAAGTCTGAAAGTAAAGTAAGTCGAGTTAAATTGTTGACAAGCGATAGCTCTGCATTTTACTTCAGAGTTTATTCTTTGAACCGAAAATTGCAATGTAATATATACTGCTCAATTTACCTAATTGTACAAATATGTAAAAATATGAGGAATTTTAGGACTGGTATCGGTGTCCCAAAACTAAAGATGAATGTGTGTTGCTTTTGCAGTTTTTTTTTTATTATTCTGATATATGTGGCTTTAATTGTATGACTTTGACCACCAGATACGTGATGACCTTCCTGCTCCGCGACAACGGCAGCTACGGCTACGCCCTCCCTCCACAGCAGATTCTGCCCACCTGCAAGGAGACGCTGGCTGGCCTCACCGAGATCATGACAGCGAGGCACCGCCGCGTCTCCGTCAACCTCTTCAACGCTGCCCCAATGATCTATTTCTATCGCTCCAGTTGTGTGATGTTCATAGTCGCTGAGTTTGTTCTCTTGTGATGTTTTTGTGTTTGTTTTTATAAAGTTTTTTTGTTTTTATTTTCGTCGTTTTTGCTTTATCATAGTTAAGAACTCACTTTTAAAGAGTTTTTTTCCGTATAAGGCTGCGTTTCCACCAGAGATGTGCGAGGATACGTAGCGAGGGGTGCGTTTTTGAAGAACCAATAGAATTGCTTCATTTACCTAACCTCGCTCCGCTAAGCCGTTTCCACCAGAGCTGTGCTAAGCCACCAAAGCAGCCTATGGGTAGTAAATGGTGTAGTGAACCTGAAGTTACCTACCTAAAAGTACATCACTGATTCCCTAGCAGGGATTAGGCCAGACTCCCACATTCAACCTTAAGTAGGATATAAATACTATCTGAGTTTTTATTGTGGGATGGGACATGTGGATGCGTTGCTGACAAAAGGGCTGAATATTCGCCTTGGACCTAGTGTACAAAATCTATTTTATTGATATTCGGAACTATTTTGATTTTTTCCATAGATTTTGACATCCGTTTATGACTTTGACATTGACAATCTGATGACAAATGACAACTTTGACAAAACATAAATTGCCGCGACCTTGCTGATTTTAGAAAAATGTGTCCAAAAAATTATAACCATGTCGAACGGTTTGGTTAAAGTTTTAGTTTTTACAGTATATTTAAACCAATTATGTCGTGCCCAGGAAATTGAGCAGAAGTATTATAATTACACTTTGTTTCGAAGCATTCCTGTTAGTGATGATCACCTGGATTTTTTTCGAAATTTGAGCAAAACGTATGACGTTGACTACTGGAGAGGTCCAGTCGATCATTTGTATAGACCCTTGGAGTTTGTGATACCACCAGATCAGAAGATGGCATTCTTAAAGGACGCCAAACTACACGGTGTTTACTTGACAACTGTTATGAAGGATATTCAAAGGTATTTGATTTTAAAGTTTAACTTTGGAGTAAAAGAATTGAGGTAATTTTCAACAATTGGGTTTCGCTATATCTCACCCCTACAAATTCTACAACATAGTTCCTATAACTTGGAACTAGTAGTTTACTCTTCTTTTGGATTCAATTTTGAGTTCAATATTAAGTTCAAGGTATGAGTTAACGTTTTTACGTACTGCAACATCAGTCGGCAGGCATCAACATGCTAAAAAAGAGACAGAAAATAGATAAATTGAAGTAAAAGTAGTCTTGCGCTCTCGTAGTCTTTAAAACAACTAAAAGATTCGGTATCTATAGACAACTCTCCTTGATTCATTGACTTACGGGTATAAACAAAACTTGATTTTTCAATTATTTTCTAATAATGGTAATTTTTGATTTTTGCAATCTAAGATACAACTTGATTTCTTCGTACAGTTGTATACACAAGAAGCAAACATTGATTTCGGCTCCACACATGGCAATAACAGTACTGTCTAGTATTTTAATAAAACTGTCCGATGGTCCGAAAAAACGAAGATAAATCCACACTATTTCAATCAAAAAATCACCATCCTCTATCCCTTGCTCATTCACATTCAAATCCAGTGAGCTTTCCGAATCCGTTCCTCCTTTATTCATCCGTCCATGCATTCTGTTGGATTCTTCATTTTTCAGCGCATTTGACTTGCAAACGGCGAAATCCTATAGGTTGATGCAATCGTTTGATTGGTGCTGCTACAGATATGCATCTTCAGAATTAAAATGAATAGGATTGTCTGCTGCAAGTTTTATACGTATAAGACAAAATTTACACACTGCAATTTTTATAATAACTCACAGCGGAACGTTTAATCTTGTAACTCGAAACAAAACTTTTGGAAATAATTTAATTTAAATTTGATTTTTTTTGTAAATAAGTCTATCAGAGGTCTATATCACCTTAAAATTAATTTTCAGTGCCTTCGATTCGCAAGCAGTAAAATCCTACGTTCGACGCAAAATGGACTCATTCAATTGGCAAAGTTTCTACAGATTGAATGATATTTACGACTGGTTGGCGGATCTGAGCAATATACATTCAAAAGTGATGCGTGTAGAGAGCATTGGGAAGACATATCAGGGAAGGGACATTTTGGTTGTACGGATTTCACATGTGGGATCGAAAAAACGGTTAGCCGTGAAGAAACTTTATAAAAAAATTAATCAGGCTATTATTTACAAATTTTGTGTCTTAAACTAGAGGAAAATGAAGTTATTTTAAATTTTTGGTCCGTACACTATACGTGAGCCAGCCAAAAACCTAGATATCTTCCAATTTCATTCAAATTTGGATATCAAAGAAATGTTGCCTTAAAACTTACTCGTATGAAATTAATTATTTTACTGGCAATACTTCAAATGAAAACAAAGTATTTGAGCCAATGATCTTGCAAACTCCGCCTCTGCGTACTCCATCATGCTGTTCCAATGCGTATTGGTGGAGAAACGTGCTAATGACCAACTCATGTCGGATGTTTTCAAAATAGGGCCTCCGACAAAGTTTAACGACTTCTGTCGTGCCACATCTCTATTTATCATGTTGCTGTTTCATTTAGGTCCAAAGTGATAGTGGAAGGCGGGATCCACGCGAGAGAATGGGTAGCGCCAGCGTTCGTGACGTACATGATCCATCAGATCCTTCACGGGCCCGAGTCTAGGAATTCACTGCTGAAGACGATAGCACAAACGTATGAGTGGTACTTCGTGCCAGTATTGAACCCTGATGGTTATGAAATCTCGCATACTAAAGTAAGTGGTCAAATGCTAGAAGCATTATACAGGGTTACCTGTAAAACACTAGCAACCTCGCAGCACTAGGCAGGTAGGAATATTGTGATTGATGGAGATACTTTACATGAGATATTTTATCTTAGTCCTCAGCAACGCACACAAATAACTTCAGATAGACATTTTATTCTACTTGTGTTTGGAGTAGCAGTGACTTAAGTCGCATTTATAATTAAATTACTCTCATTTTATTTCATAGAATCGGATGTGGAGGAAGAACAGTCGTGGTGTTGATTTGAATAGAAATTTTGGAATAGCTTTTGGAAGTAAGTGATATTTAACAAATTCCGACACAATGTATGCAATGATCAGTACGATCATTACGACAAGTATTGACGTGTGATACGACAGTTAAGACATAGGGTAAGGCTTTAGTTCTTGCTTTAGTTCTTTAGTTTCATGACAGCAGTTGTGTCTGAAATAGGTGATCTATTAAATGTACCAGATCTTCACATAGTCCTGTTATAATTTTATTATTTATGTACCTATCCCGAACCAGCATGTGGAGTGAGTTTCGAGCCGAAGTCCGAAACGTACTGCGGCGAGAAAGCGTTTTCCGAGCTAGAGAGTACAGCGATGGCTAACTTCATCGCCTCGAAGAGTGAGGATCTGGAGTACTATCTGGCGTTCCACTCGTACGGACAGTTCCTGATCATACCGTACACGCATTCCTCGAAACACCAAGAGAACTTTGACGTTGTGGTACGTTGGTTTATTTAAGGTTACCAATATTAATTGTTTTTCTGCGACCAGCATGCGACCACCACAAGTGGTGATTGACCCAATACAGGGTCACGTCTCCTCTCATAATGACCTTCTCATTTTAGTTATTTGTCCGCCACGCTGGTCTTATTTGGTCTGGTTGCATTTGTCTTAGCCATTTAGCTATCTCGTGAGTCACATGTGACTCATAACTGTTTAATTACTGTGTCTTCTTACTGGATAGATAAATTGTTAAGATGATCTTTGATTGACTGCTGTATGTTCCAATCTGATTGGTCTGATGATGGCGCATACAAGGAGTGTTTGTTAGTTTCTTACTACGGATAATTATTTTTTGCAGAAAAACATGGGGGATAAAGCGGCAGAAGATATTTATAAAAGGTTCAAGACTCCTTACACTATTGGAACGGCATACGATACTGTTGGTAAGCGTAACTACCTACTCTTTTTGAAGGAATTTCAAGCAAACGTCCCGTGCTTGGAGTTTTAGGTGTCTTGCAGACCAGGTATGAGAACCGTTGGCTCTGCCAACGCCGTTGCCTGATTGTCTGGATTTAATACGTATGTAAGTATTAAAAGCGCACATTGCACGGCTGCTTGAGTAGATCGCAAGCGATCGAAAAAGTTTAGCGACGTCGGGCGGGGTCAGCACCTGAATGAGTGACCTCTAGTGACAAATTAAATGCACGCTTCCGTGCTTCGGAGGGCAAGTTAATCCGTCGATCCCGGTTGTTGACAATAACAGTCGTTAAACCTTGTCGGAGGCTCTATGGGCGGTTCGAAAACATAGCCAATTTCTCCACCAATCCGCATTGGAGCAGCGTGGCGGAGTATGCTCCAGGCCTCGTCCTGTTGTGGGGAGAGGAAGAAGGTTGGAGCAAAGTATTAAAAAACTTTTCTTTAAATATTACACTAAAGGCCAAACTAATGATTTATGTACTTACACGCAAGAAATTCTAGGTCGTTTATTACTTAGGTTACAAAAGGCCTCGTAATGCGTAAATCGTTATTCTTCTATGACAGATTTGATATCACGCAAGACGCGAGTTAAGGTTATCCATTAGTGATTTTTTCGTATACGAGTACGATCAACCTTGTAACACACCTGGGAGAAAGATTGACTAATGCTTGTATATCTGGCAATGTGTGTCGTGTGTCTAGGGATACTGAATTTTACCGAATTTTAATAGAAACTTTGTATAAGACATAATTATTGTATGCCCGCATAGGGTAGACTGTTCTAAACTTATTATAAATTTTTGTAACATCTTTCTCATGTAACAGTCAACAATAAACATATTCTTTTCTTTTCTTTTCTTTTCTGTATTTATAATTAAATGCTAAATTAATATAACGACGCATCGGTAGAAATAGTATTGGAACACTCAAGAAAATTACAGCCAAATTAATGCTTACCGCGTTAGCCAGTTTTATTGAACTACTTTGATTACAATCTGATCTCTCTGCTGTAATTCTTTGGTATTTGTTTCAGGCTACAAAACCTCTGGAGTGAGCGGCTGTTGGACCAAGAAGAGTTTTCATGTGCCGTTAGTACTTCCCACTTTTAACATTTTAGTTTTAAAAAGTATGCTACGGTGCCACGACCGAATCACAGACGGACAGGCACGTCAAACTTATAACACCCCTTCTTTTGCAAAATTAAAGTCACCCACCGAAACGGTGATGATAATCATCGAGGTGAGACCCGAATTCTCCATAATATCCTCAAAGGATCGTCCACCAACCCGCAGTAGGCCAGCGTGGTGGCCTAAGGCCTACATCCCTCTCATTGTGAGAGGAGACCCGACCCTGCAGATGATCACTAATCGGTTGCAGATGTACTTTATTCACAGGTACGTTATCACCTTCGAGCTTCGTGACGACGGTCGCTACGGCTTCGCGCTGCCCGAAGACCAGATCCTTCCAACCTGTCTAGAGACAATGGATGGAGTCCTCTCCCTACTGACCCCAAGAACCAAGTTCCAGAAGGGCGATAGGCTTAGAGGAGGACAGAAGAAGACGTTCCTGGACTTGTGTGTTGTTGTGTGGAATATTGTGCTGTTTATTATAGTGCGATTTTAGTTTTGAAGTATTTTATTTGAATCTGGCTTCATACGTGTGAGCTTTAGAATAGTCTTCTGGTTAGTGTCCTTTCGCAGCTATTACATGGGATTCTTCTATAAATGAGTTAGAAAAGCTCTCCTGTTTTAATACTTTTTTGAACAATTTATCAGATGTTGCGCGTGTCAATACGTAAAGGTGACCACAGACCATCCGGTAGCCATTTGCCTGTTCGCTTGGGCATAAAACAAAATGGGTCAGAAAGAGGTAGAGCTAGACAGTTTTTTATCCAGGTCGACCTATCCGCATCACCTATGAAGAAGCAAAATCTTCTTCATACCTTTAGGTTGAGGTTTCATTGGCAGAGATATTTTATCTGAGACGACATGAGACGCAACGCCAAACGTAAGACTTCAGATAGATCTTTTATCTCATTTAATGTTGGCTGGGCGTCCACGGGTTGCTGTTTATCCAGTAGCTTTATTTATACTGCTGAAATAGATGAAAAAAAATTGTTTACTGGGAAGAAAAGCGAAAGCGATCTGATGATGTCATTATAGTTCCTTAAATTCCCAGGTCAACGACCGCAACCCCAATTCCTACACGGAGCCCAACAAATTTAATGATGCTCCTTGTTCCACCATAAATTTGGCAATGAATGAATTAATGACGTTATCAAAGGTGGTAATATGACTAATGATGCGTGTAATCGTTTAGGCGTCACGACAAATTGTCAGATCACGTGACCTACCGCCATTTACTCCGGCTCGAAGGGCCAGCGTAACTTGAGCCGCTCCCTGCCTCGCGCTAAAGATAATTGCTAACCGAATAGGGAAATGAACATGAATTGGAAGACCAAGTTACGTTTGAGGGTAGTTTGTTACGCTCATAACGCGAGTCTTGTTTTGTTAATCGCCAAACTAATTTGTGTTTTATAGTGAAGGCATAAAGTTGGATTTACAGTGCGGTGGAGTTAATTACTGGCCAGTTTTTAGGGCGTTGCGTTTTGTGTTGTATGGGATTATTATGTGTTGTATTGGGTCTTAATTTGCTTGTAATTTTCCATGATTAAAATTGATTTGATACTGGTTTTGTTCTCTTATCAACAGGAAAATATCAAATCTGATCAAAGAAATTATTATTAAGGTCCAACAGAACCGTATAGCCATGTTACCGTACAACTTGACTTAGTATTTGAGTTTTAGTTATATTATATACTTTTAAGTTTAGAGAGTGCAGTAACCGTGAGATTAAAAGGAATTTACATCAACTAAATCTCAACGGCGGAGGTAGGAGCCAGTGACAGATCAAGAGTTCTGACCGTCCTAGGCTAATTTATGAGGACGCGCCCCCGCGATGTGTATTACGGTCAGCCTAAAAAGTAGTATCTATATTAGTTTTGACTTTTGATCTGATGTGACCCTCATATTCTAGAAGTACACAGATACTTCTCGTATTCTCGTCCCAAACTACACAGATACTTACATAATATGTACGTACCCATAAAGACAGAAGTAATGTACAAGACGTTTGGGGTAGTTGAATTCAGGGCTCATTGTGTAGTGGCTGTTATCGTTAACCTAGATCTCTGCTAAGAGCTCTTGTTTACGCACTACATGTAATACGAATCCAAGGAATTCTGTTTCTAAAGCTTTTAAAGTACCTACAACAAATTATATCGACTAGTCTGAAAGGCAAAGAAATCGTAGTATGAAGACACACAAGATCACACAAGACAACGACAACACACACACACAGACCAGAACCAGAAATTTAAACTCATCATTCAAATTTCTGCTCCACTGGGAATCAAAACCAGGACCCTCTATGCAGCGCTACAGTGTCTTAAACACTGCGCCACTCAGGACGTCAATCGTATTATCGCCATTCATTACGTTTTAGAAATAAAATACTCATTTTAGTGAAGAAAATTGCACTAAGATAACAAAACCACTTGGTCTCGCTACGAACAACTGACACACAAAGGCGCTGTAAGAGCACTCGGGTGTTGGCAAGAATTCCGCTGTATCTTTAAACTCTCCGCTTAATCTCGAGTGTCCTCCAGCGATCGTTACAGTTAACGAGACGAGGCAGCGTGGTTTAGTCAGTCTCAACAGTGTTTTAATATGGGAACTAGTTATTTTAGACATGATTTAACACGAAAAAAATAATTTAAAAAAATGAAACCGACATCAAAAAAGAATGGAATAAAGTTTGTTACATACTTTAGGTCTACTATGTTTGAGATTGGTGACTTTAGTATTAAGTATACTGTTTCTATTGTTAAATTTTGGCACCGACCTCCAAAAATAGTAAGCCTAAACTATGTAAGTAACAAATATTTCATTCTTTTTTTATGTTACTTTATTTTTTTTTTTAATTTGTGTTGATCTGTTTTGATAAAAGGGGTTTAGATTTGTTAGTGCCCGCGGCTCTCTTATCGTGAAACAGAAGGAAGTACCTCATATTCTAACAATCTTTCATAAAAATCTTTTTAAAGAAATTTTGTTACAAATTACGAAAATCTCTTAGATTCAATTTGCCTACAAATATTTTAAAGTTCTCCGAAGAAATCTACGAAATTCGCTCAAAATTTTCCGAAAAGTTGCATCAGCATGCCATAATGAGGGCAAAAATTGTAACAATCTCCAACTTTTCAACTCAATTAAAATCTTTTTGAACTGTTACGAATTCATTAATTGGCTCGAAGTTTGGGAAGGTTCGGGAGAAAAGTGAGATATTGCAAAACGTAATATTGTACTTCTTATTGAGTTCTGAGGATCAAATATTAGCTATTATTGGTGTTCTATTAACGGAGAAATTTTTACAAAATATTTTTAGTTTTGTAGTAGGAGATGAAATTGTAGACGTACCGTGAATTAGAAATCTTAGTGAAGGAAGGAATAATGAAGAAGGAAGTGAACTTAAACTTACGCAGTTTCGGTTATAGTAATCTTATCGAGCTGCCATTAGTATGGGAAAATGTAAAGACAGGCTGATGGATATATGACATACTACTGACTGACGATAACTGTACGAACGTTCATAATCACGGCACTATTGTAAAGTAGTCTAAAGCACACAAATAAATAATAAGTGACAATAAATATTAAATGACACAAAATTGTTGATAAGTCATTCAATAAATTAAACACCATTAAAATAAAAAGAGAATTTCCCGCTCTTCAAATGAATACTTAAGCTTAAGAAACCATCTCTAATACACTAAGAAGGAAACCTTATAGTGACGTGACACTAGGGAAGCGCCCCGGTGTCGCAATTAATGTCCTCTGGAAGAGAGCCAGCTACGAGCGCTGAACCAACATTGCCCCAATGAGATTATTGTGGTTTAGCTAAAAGTATTTTAAAGCCATTTGATTTCCTTCTAATTTAAAGTACCTATGCTAAATATTATTAATGCAAAAGATAATATACTCTTAAGTTTATCACATGAACGATAATAATATTATGCTTTTCGATTTGAGTTTCTGTGGAGAGTTAGATAGGACCCACAATATGATCATTGATTATATCATTTTCTGTCGCAAAAAGGTATTGGTAGTAAATCGTTAACTAGGTATTTAAAAACACCCTGCTGGCTTTAGCTACCAATTTAAGGCTTTTGAAGATGCAACTAATATATCTGTAATGTTATGAATATAATTTGTGTTTATCAATGAGCGTCAGGTTTTCACATCTAAATCGTGAAACCAATTTCGATATGTTTTTGTGTAAAGATAGAAGTGACCCAAGTGAGAGACTGTTTCTATTTGCTATTGTTGACTGTATTTATCGTGAATAGTTGTAAACAGGAAGATTTTGCTACTTATTAATATAATTTACATACTTTACTCTGGGAATTAAATTAATTAAGACCACTTTAAATCTCCTTAAGCCATCCATCAGCCACTGCAATTATTTGGACAACTGCAGTACTGTTGTCTCCGCTGGCACTAGTCCAAACCCCGGCTCCGCCCGGATCCCGATTCCCGATACTCGTGCTGTAGTATTAATTGATTTATAGATTTGTACATTTGTTTTATTCGTGTACAGTGTGTTTTGGGATTTCGTGATTAAACTTTTGGGTGTTTTGAAAATTTAAGAATATTTTTTTTGTTTTCTGTTAAGTAGATTTTCCGAAATTTTTTTTTGAGAAATTTTCCAATATTTTAAGTTAGGTGGACGATACTTATTTTAGGAATTCCAGGAGAAATTTAAAAATGGAATAATAAAATTAAAGGGAAAGAGAAAGCAAGAAAAATGATGTTTCATAAAAAAAGAAAAAGCAAATATTATAATTATCAACAATTACTCAGGTAAAGGTGAAAAAAATTTGAATGCTGGAGCAATAAAATACCAAATGTTGAGTAGCAATGCATTTACGTGGTCTTTCCGAAAAGTGAGAAAGTTTCTAACTATTCATCCATACGACCTAGTCTTTACCTCATCAAAAATTCCCAGTAGGTATTTGACCCAAAATCCTCCACACCTTAGCAAATAAGATTCTCCAGAATATGAGAGCGGAGTCCCGAATAATAATATTGAAATTATTTTGTGAAGCTGCTACGGGCTTTTATAGTTCTTAATATTTATGAGGTGCTGAACTGGGAAGATTTTACGTGAATTAATTAAATGGAAAGCCCCTTTTGTTGACTTTTGGCCGGTTTTTAGGCACAAGGACGTTATTACGTGGGATGGAAAGGACCTTTTGGAGCGGAATTTTGAGTGTTAGCGCCTTTTGTTAAGCGTTTTGACCGGAACAATAATAATTGCGAGGTGCCAAGAGTCTTTCGTATTGCAGTGTTTTTAATAATAGGTAGGTAAAAAGTACGGAGATTGAATTTGATTGCTATACGTCTTGTATAGATGAAATATCGATGTTTTACGTCAGTTCTTGTTCTCTTATAGAACATCAGGCATGGTGTAGAAATGAAAAACATTAACATGTATGACCACCATATAGGTTTGAATGGCGATCTCTGAATGTACGCAGTGGCTTCAAATGGTCTTACAGGCTAAAGTGGTTCGAGCGGCTATCGACCCCTTACGTCATTTGCCTCAAAATAAAATAGCAAACGTTGGAGGTCCTTGTCGGAGGTATAGGGCCTCCGGCGGATAGACAAAGTTCACCACGTATTGGCTGGTAATGGGGAGAATAGATATTTAGCTAATGGCTACATGTCTCCCCGTTGTGGGGAGATTACTAGTGGATGAGCTGTGTAGAAAGAAAAAAAGGAAAGAGGACAACTACTGTATTTGGTAACCGAAGGTAGCCAAAAGTAGCCATGTGTACGTAGCCGGCGACGATGCCATCCCGGTGAGATGAGAACCTAACAGAAGCCTACACAAACATATAGGTGCGAGCACGTGACTGTACTAGTGACAGTTTTGGAAATGCTAAAAAATTTCTTGTTCTTGATCAATTCAATAAAGACTGCAGTAAAACAACACACAAGGGTCTGGCCCTCAGGCACGCTGGACACGCGCCAACATTGTGCCGCGGCTCAGCGCAGTGCAATTGTCTAAATTAATGCATCCGCTTGATGGATTGCTCAAGTGAAGCGGCTCTGCTTTCTATTGAAGCTGCTGAAATTTTTGTTAACTGAAATAATAAATTTCGACTTGTCTTTAATTCATGACTGATTCACTGCAGGACGGGGCTCATCTCATAATAAGAAGGACTTACGCCTCAGACAAAATGGTATGATGAATCCTACAAAATACGAGTAAAATGCGCTTTAATATCTATCAAAAATATGGCAGACTCCAAAATACCGTTATATTTCAGTATAATATATCGGTCTTTCTGTTTTTTTTTCATTTAATTTGAAATCGGTTGTTGTTTTCTGTACTTATCAATTGTTTTTATTTGAATAGAAAAGTTTGTTTTGATATAGGAGAAACATTTACCAAAAATTTACAAAGTTCTTCATCCCAATATCTCAACCTAAATTATATTAATTATACAATTATACATAATTGACTCTCTGGGATACCGCTAAATATCCCAAATAAGCACTATTCATCAAACTTTTAAACCACTAACAGCTTACGAAAGCACAACTTGTTAAAAGTATCACAATCCAATAGCAACTTAAATTTCTACGATGAATTGCTCTAATTTGGGAAATTGAGCCGTTCCAATAGTATTTCCGTGCAGATTTGGAAAATTGCCGATTTCGCCGGATTTTTGATACCTCGCCGTTTAGTGCCTCGCGAGTAGTTGGATAAACATTCTGGCAAAAATACACTTTTGTGAAAGCACTTCGATAGATGATCACGATCCTAATAGTGGATTCACTTGTGAATATTACCCATTCGTGAAAACTTTTTCAATCGATGTTTGATGTTTGCCCGAACGGTTTTATTTGTGCCCAATATTTGGCTAATGAATCGGTAAGAGATCCTTAGCAGGTTTTACAAAATATGTAACTAAAAAATTCACAAACAATGATATTTTCGTAACTTTTTCACTTTCCCATTGCAAGTTCGTTTTCATCGTTCATTTCTGAACATCGTGTCTGACATAGGTAATATTTTTACTATGTCAGACCAGTATAATATGAATATTTGAAAATAATTATGGCTTTCAACGCTGGCCGTTGGTCTTTCTCCACATTGGGGAAAGATTTTAAATTTTGACTTGACGTTTTAGTACCTTAACAGCGAAGAATCACTGGAAGACGCACCTCAATAAAACTTCAGTGAGAATTGCAGTCAACGTTTTTAGGTTTATGCTTTTATCTCAACCCAAAGCAGTCACATTGCTCTTCCCTTACAAAACAACATTGACAGCTGGGACACACTAAACCGTGTGTAAATTACATTGCTCATAAATCACGGCGTCGTCACCGCAATAAGGCGGCTGACTTCATCTTCGGATCATTCTCTTTGTCCTGAAAGAACAATGTCCTTTTATTCTATGTGTGGTGGACGTGAAAAGTAATGGCGTATAGGTGTTAATTACTACAGGATCACTTTCTCTGACAAACCCTAACATCCTCGATCATGCTGCTTCATTGTGAACTAGAGATAAAAGCTGGTGGCTATCCTTTAAATCGTCGGGTTTCTGACGAAGTCTGACAGCAACTACTGATGGTTCGGGTTTCCTTTCACACTGAGAAGCAGAAAGGCCTTTGTACACCACGGTGGTCAATTGCGAATTGGTGTATATGGTATATGTATACCTATTTAACGACTGCTATGTACTGATAGAAACTTAGATAAACAGTTTAGCGTGTTTTTCAAAGGTATTCGAAAGCGATTTAAGAGTCATGGTCTCTACCATCAAATAACAGGTATTCGTAATGGCTTTTAACTTTGACTGTTCTGTTTTATACCACAATATTGACACAAGCAACACCACTGCGTTGTCTTTTTAGGTAAGAACCTGGGAAAATAAACCGGCCATATTGCTCCAACGTTTCCTTGCCTACATTTTATTATCGCTCTTTGTTCTCTCTTGGACTATCCACTCCCGCTAGCTCCTCTGCTCCACACCATGTCACATCCATCGTCCATCACGCTGTGTCGTTAAGGGCAGGAGGTGGTCCGATAAATCAGGGGACGTCGTCTCCGCGCGCGCTGCTCGCTAATGCGTGTTCTTGTAATGAATGAGATCACGCGCGAGGAGGATTGCTCATATTACAATTTGATATTTTGTGCCGATAAGGATTTGAATCGGGCGCGGTCAGTACTGGATGGGTGATCGCTAGTGGCGAATTAAATGCGCGCTTTCGTGCTTTGGAACACGTTAAGCCTTCAGTCCCGGTTGTTACCGATACGATAGCAGTCGTCAAACCTTGTCGGAGACAAAATTTGCGGAGCTGTTCTAACTGAAATACACATGCGACAACATGTACGAAATGACGTTGTCGTACGAGCAACTTTTGCGTGTGACATGGCAATTAGGCAGGATAAGGGGTCAGAACCAGTGTCACCTCGAGTATTGCAGATGGCCATAGGCTGAGATGATAAAAACTGGATTGTTGCCTGCCATTTTGTATTATAAAAGTAATAAAAAAAGTATTTCCAAGGTTCATGTCAGTTCATCAGTACGTGCGCTCGTACATCGCAGACCGCTGCTAAGATCAATTCCATTACTCGGATGAACGAGAATTCGGAAAATCTTCAGTAGAACGCAGAGCCGCTTCACTTGAGCAATCCATCAAGCGGTTGCATTAATTTGGACAATTGCACTGCGCTGAGCCGCGGCGCAATGTTGGCCCGCGTCCAACGTGCACGAGGATCTGGTGTTTGTTGTTTTACTGCAGTCTTTATTGAATTGATCTAACCTGAAACATTATTATAGGCCCTGTGACTGTTTGAAAAAGTGTAAGTCACACGTGTTGATCAGAAACAATTTTTTTAAGGGTAGCATGGTTCTTGCTAAGGGTGCGTTTCCACTAGCGCGGAACTGGACGAAGTGGAACGGAGTAGACCGTGAATTAGCCAATCATAGCTCTCGGAATCTCCACTTCGCATGGGTGGAAACAGTGTGATTGGCCAATCCACCTTCGCTCCAGTCCATTCAGCTCCACGTCAGTGGAAACTCATCTTAAATAGTAAGCCACATGAATATACCATCCAACTTATCACGCTAAAATTTTAAAATAGAATAATTACATTATTACAATACGGCTTATTTCAAAATTAGTTTAAATGAAGATGTCACTGAAAAGTGTCGGAGAACCTGAACTCATGTCTTTTTATTAAAGTATGATATTAATTAAAACAATATCCTGTTAGATGACATGCAAAATCATGGCGTCATAACTTATGTTTTCCATACAAAAATTGTATAGATTTTGTGATAAATTCAAGTAACGCAATCGCCAATTACGTCCTACCGTCTGAAATTTTAAAGATCTAAATTTGACCGCACTTTACATTTCTTAACGCCAACCAAACGCAACCAAACCGCAGCCAAACCGTAACACTACAAATCGAGACGTTAATTCCGTGCGACGTTTTGCCGTTTATTGCGTGTTTATATCGCATTAGTCTAATTTTAGTCGTAAAATCGTGCGCCAGGCAATTGCTCGGTTTTCGACTGTGGTCGGTTTAAATCCACGTTATTGCTGTTTGAACGATTGGCTATAGTGGTTTAGTAATTTCTGGGCTTCTGTTATAATGTAGTGGGCTGAATTTGGCTCACATACAGTTTCTTTAAAAAAATTGTTTATATTTTTAATGTCAATGACGTTTAAACAGATAGACACGTTATACCCCAACATTAAAGTATTTTAAAGTGGCGCAAGGAGTAGTCTATACATACACACAGCCGCAAGCTGTATGTATTTATGACACTTAGCGCTAATAGAGAAAAATGATGGGGCATGCCTGTTATTAGAAAGAGATAAACATACGTAGTTCGTTACGTATTGATGGCCTCTGAGCGCTCATTGGCGCGAGCGCGTGACATCATGACTACGGAGGAGATTGGGCAAAGTGGAGGCTCGATTTTACTAGTATAAAATAATAAAAACAATTATGAACAAAACGTTTATTTTTTAAATACACACTAGCGACGGGCGATTATTACTAAAAACAATCGAGTATGTCGATTGTTCAGTTTAGTAGTTAAAAGTCGATAACTATCGATGTTATTCAACTGATGTTAACAACCGAATCGCGGCGACTACTACGCTACGGTATTACTTACTAAGTACTAACTTTATCGACTGATTTGATGATTTTGATTATTCGTTCGTAGTTGAGCACTACTTAAAAAGTAATTACTAAAGATGGTGCGATGGACGGGCGTGCGCTGCGTATTACTTATTACTTTTTAGGACTGTTTAGTAGTCAATCCACCGATTTCACGACGTTCATTCTTTCGTCGTCAGTAAGGTAATCTAAAAATATAAACAATACATGATAAGTAATATCTATTCGCTTCATTGTTTTCTAGATTGTATTGTATTATCATATAATCTGAGCAAAATAAGATTTAACATACTTGACATAAAACAACATTAAGAAATCTGGGTTCATAGTTTAATTTTCCCCAACTTCCGCTGAAACCGGCCGCCACGTGACCGCGCTAACATGGTCTCTTTTACTCTCACGCATAAAACATATTACATCTCGCTCTTTAGCCTACCCGTGTTAGCCATTGCCAAATTATGTCAAAACTAAAACATTTATTATGTTTTAATAATTTTAAATGAAAATACTGTACTTACGAATGAAATGACACGTTTTTCTTGTCTCTAACAGTTGCAGTGTAATTGGTACAACTCCTAAACACACAGGAAGGCATTTTTGCCAGGAAATGCGAAATAATTTTAGGCGCTGTCTTGACGTAAAGCCGTAAAGAGATAGCGTGCCCGACTGAATGCGCTTCGGGCAATTACCTGCCTTTCGTCTAGTCATTCTAGAGCGTGTAAGACGTATCTATAACTTTTTAAAACATCTTAGTTTAATGTATAATCTCAATGTATATTGCATCTTTAAAGTTAAAAACTTTTTGTCGAGTGCTTTTTTTTGCTATTCGTGTGGATTGAGTTAGTCATCTCAGAGTTAAATTTGGGATTTTTAACAGGATAATGGTACCGATGCTGAAATAAACTGTCCAATGAGACGCTGTTGAATCCATTAATCACAATTAGCGCTCCAACCTCAACCAACCCGTTACTCCATGCGTAAAAATCGTTCTTCTGTAACATGAATTGTACGTACGTATCTCCAAAGCATAATTCATATCAATATTTTTACCGATCTTCCGCAAGATAATTTTAAAATTTATTTGAATAAATAGTGTCTTCAAACCTTCAGCGTTATTGTTTTCTTTCTGTCAAAGGCACTACATATTTAACACTTATCTAAAGCGAAAACTTCTAGACATTTTATTCTGAAATTCTGACTTGGAACTCCTGCTAAACTAATAAGCACAAGTCTCTCCTAATATCAGGAGAAAACCTTGAGAATCCTCCATCCAAAGTAATTTAAGGTAAATGCCACTAGCCCAGTCGAGATAATTAAGTACCTGTAGTTTCGGATGTATTTTGTATAGCTTTTATATCTTTCTTTCACGTCAGCTCGACAGTACCAAACTATTGTATACCATCAATTTGAAAACTGTTACATACTTAAATAGTTTCAAGTCAAATTAAAAAAGCGTGTTATAATTTGCCAAAACCAAATCTGTCCACAAACCCCTCAAACGTCAGCTGTTAAAAATGAGGTGAGGAAAGCGCAACCACTCATCCGTTGCTAATTACTGACGGACGATCAATCTTGCGAGCCAGCGCTCTGGTGCCTTCACTAATTGTTCCTTTGTGATCTTTTGAATAACAAAGAAAAGGTACTCGTATTGATACCTTATTTGAAAATCCTAATACTCAAGGATTAGCAATTTGTACTGCTGTATACGTTTGCTGTGCTTTTAACGATCTATCTATTTGATAATTTAACACCTTAGCAGCTTCATTAGTTTTGGAATGAACACCTGATATACTCGTATTGCGACGGTGTATGCTTAAAACTAATAATTCATAAAGTATATTTTCAGCACGTGCTTTAAATACATTATATGCACCACCTACCTACCCGACATACCTATTCTATAGCTATCTAAGGATCTGGCCCCATAATATAGAGTACAGTGTCTTCGAAAATCTACACTTGAGTGCGAATTTGTGAACACAACACACCCAGACCAGAAACAGAAATTCAAATTCATCATTCAAATCTCTGCTCTGCTGGGAATCGAACCCAGGACCTTCCGCGCAGCGCACCGGTGTCATAACCACTGCGACACTTGGATCGTCAAATCATTCGATCACTAATAATATACAAGCAGCGGCACTTTGCACATGTGCAGTTGGTACTCTGTCCGCTTATATCAGTTAAGCAATTCTTTATTTAGTATAATTTCTGCCCATTACCGATATCCTGCCGATGTTCCAGTACATTAACAGCTCCAATTAATTCTGAATTTAACTCGCGACGAGCTACCACATTTGCTGATGTTAATAACTCCTGATGATAGCTGATTTTATCGTTCATGATTCGATACTTAAAATCGTATGTTTCATGATTTCTGTGTGTCGTTGCATAACGTTATGATAATTTGACATCTGTATGTTGATGGAGACCGAAAAACGCAATTGACTAGTCAAAATCACAGGGCACCTCATTAAATTTTGATAGAATTTGAGTTTATTTGCCTCCAGCGTTTGTTGCTGACTTGTTTTGTATCAAAATTGTGATGGATTTACACAAATTAATACATGCAAATCATTTGCTAAATACTTTGCATGAATAAATAAAATTATGTTACTTGAACAATTTTATGACCAAAACAAATCTCGTTTAAGGTTGGTTCGACTGTAACCTAAATGATTTAAATAAATGGAAAATAAAAAGATAAAGCTCCTGGCAAGCAACCTGTATTAAAATTAAAACATACCAGGCAAATTGTTTCAAATACACATAATGCTACTCAAAACTTAATGGATTAATTTTATCTAAATACTTTGATAACTGTAATCAACCAGAAGGTATTTAGGTACTATAACTAATCAGTAATTTGCTTCGATAACCAAACATGTACTTACAATAGATACTGGGTGTTGTTATCAAATGTATCTGATATCAAAATATTAAATTTCATTATTCAATATACTTAGAATAAATAATCGGTGAATGGTTTAAATTCTAAAATGTTATTAAAAATTATATTATTTGGTGTTTTAAGTCTATCAATAAGTGCTGAAAAAGTGCGTTTGGACAATTATTCCTTGTATAGAGTGCATCCACAAAATGAAGAAAATTTAGATTATTTAAGGAAACTGTATAAAGAACCAGAAGACCTGAATTTTTGGAGGCCACCATCTTCTGTAGGTGAATTCATCAGTGTTGTTGTAGCACCAGGTAGTAAAGATGAATTTGAACATTCGCTGAATTCGAGAAGAATATCCTATGAAGTTACCGTACAGGATGTTCAAAAGTATGTATAGCTTTGTGATGAACAAATTAATGTGATATTACGTAGATGATTTAAGCTCACAAATTTTTTATTTACAGCAACTTATTAGGATGTAAGTTATAAATTTACACATTTAGTGCTGATCCTGCCTGAATGAAATGCCTGTCTATTTTTCACCAGATATAAAACACTGAGTTTTTTTGCAAGTATTTTATAAGCTGTCACACCGTTAACCCAAGGACAATTAAAGTTAAAATGTTAAAAGTTCCAAAGTTGACAAATCAGTATCAGACAAAACCAACTCCGTAGTAGTAGTAGTAGTATCTCCGTATAGTTAGTAGTTTGGTTAGTTGGTAGAACTACTAATTAATAACACAGCCACAGCAGATTGTTTTCGTTTTTGCTTATTTCATACACAACATGAATTGTAATATTTGTTGGTTGTTTTAGAGCATTCGATGATCAAATCGTTGACAGACAAAACCTGAGTTCAAGGAAACAGTTATTCTGGACGAACTACCAAACTCTTGAGGACATCTATGAATGGTTCCACCACCTAGCCGCCACTCATAGAGATATTGTCACTGTTATTACCGTTGGAAAGTCGTATGAAGGTGAGACTAAATTTAAAATTTTAATGGCGATTCCATCTATGTTTTTTCCGTACTTGGTATTGTATATATTTGGCTTTGTATACATTCTCTTGTCAGTATTCTCTTCACCTAGTTAACTCTTCATTTCAGGTCGTAACATCACCGGCGTGAAACTGTCCAGAGGAAATGCCAGGCGTTCGTTCTTCCTCGAAGGTGGGCAGGTGGGTGCTGACTGGCTGTCCCCCACCGTCCTCACGTACATTGTGGACCAGCTGGTCAGAGGCACCAGCGCTGAAGCCAGAGCCGCTCTGGAGGAGTTCGACTGGCATATCTTCCCGCTTCTTAACCCTGATGGACACAATTTCACTCAGAATGCTGTAAGTTTTACTAATATTATAAAATTGGGTTTCAGGAGGAAAAAACGAATGATTAAATCATTACATTTCATTGTTGCAGCTTCGAGTGTGGGTGAAAAATCGTAGACCCAACTTCAGATCGAATTTTCCAGGAGTAGATCTTACTAAAAATTGGAATTCACAATGGGGAGGTACTATTTATTACTAACTTTTTTAAAGTATTTCTACTTCTAAAAGTAGCAAAACTGCCAATCATAAAGAAGTTCAAAACCATTACTTCTACAGCCCAGCTACTCGTAAGTCCAATTTTCCAATTACGACAATTTCACATATATTCGTGCAGTAAAACGTTTTTCATTTCTTCTAATGCTAGCAAATTCTCATTGAACACGAAGAAAAAAATCACTACAATTACATGCAAACTAAGCGTCTATTAAAGGCCACTGGGTAGTTTAAAAGGTCTCTTAACAGTACTTTGTAATGCTAAACTGCTTGAAATTAGTTCAAAATAGGTTTAAAATAGCTTTTATGTCAAGATTTTCTTTGTTGCAATTACACTGGCGATTTTCCTTGTAAATTAAAAAATTAAATTGAATTCATGGTTGCTCGCGTCAAAAGGCGACGATGACCACTTACCATCAACTTTTAATATTTTTTGCTTTGGTTCAACTGAGCAATAAATAGCATTTCACTGGGGTATCATTGCTCTTCTCTCACTCAATATTCCCATTTCTGACAAAATTTTAACGAAATCTACTTTATACAGGTGACTTGTAAAGTGACGAATTCGACGTATCTCGAAAACCGTAGAATTTTGGATAGGGCTTCACCGACTATACCAACAACGATTTGAACTGATTACAGTTCATTTGTTTCAGTTTCCGGTGGAAGCTTCAGACCAGTTGACAGTAACTTCATAGGCCTGGGTCCGTTCTCTGAGCAGGAGACCCGCGCCGTCTCCAGATATATCGAGACCTTGAACCTGGCTGGGTTCCTCTCCTTCAGAAGCTTCGGCCAGCGGTTGATCATCCCCTTCGCTCACGCTGATAATCCCATGTATAACTTCAATGAGATGGTAAGTCTGAAGCTCTTTTTGTATGACTAGCAAACGAGCATGCAGACCACCTAATTAAGTGGTCACAGCAGCAACTGTAATATATTTTTCTCATGTGTTAGCGTCCTTGCAACAATTTTGGCCTCTTTTTTATTATTTATAACAAGTTACTTTTTAAGTAAAGTATCACACCGTTTTGTCGTATAAAAGTCTTTGCTCCTCACATTAATTATTTCTTAAATCTAAAATAAAAAATACGTAGTTTTTTTCGGGATCTTTCTGTTAATTATCAACTTTTTCTTTTATCAAAGCGTTGATAATTTTTAATGGTCCAATCAACAACCTTGAATTCTAGAAAGTTTTTTAATCAAAAGTTAAGTGTCAAAGTTTATTCCCAACCAACTATTTAAGGGCTTGACGACGTAATTTGGTGGAAAAGTTAATATTCTAACAAAAGGTGTTTTAAACTTTTAACAGTCGATGAAGGACAAAGATCCAAGTTTGTAATGTCAACACTCGAAGGGTAATCATTACAATACTTTCAAAGATAAACAGAAGAGTTAAACACCTTAGTCCTCAGAAACAATAAATATCCAATTTTGGCAATTCAACTTTAATGACTAAAGTTAGATTGCCGAAGGTGATTAGAAAATGAAATTACTTCCTTTTTTGAAAATTCACTGATTTTTGGGGCTGCTATGGAAATGTTTAATGTTTTTCGCATAGCTCTGCTACGTACATCGCATGCGATAGAAAAACTTAAGTAACGTTTGAGGGCTCGTTAAGCCATCTGTCCCGGTTGCTGTCGTTAAACATTGTCGGAGGCCCTTGCCCAAGACTGAGACATCAGAGTTGCAGCCAATATGTTTTTTCGAGGTATTCCAAATGCAAGGTTTCGTGATATGAGATTCTGTTACAAAGCCATGTCAAAATGTTGCTATAGTTGGAAAATTTTATTTTCAGATTACAATAGGGCGACGAGCAATGGGATCTTTAGCTGTTCGTTACGGAACTCAATATCTAGTTGGAAACTCCAAACAAGTTCATGGTAAGTACGATTACTGTTAAGTATCAACTGCTGTAACGGTATGGTGACCTGTGGACGAATGTAACTCGTACATACTTATGTAAGTTCATGCTCACACTATCCCGACCTTAGAAATTCAATGGGAGCGCTCACACGGGGTTGGTGGACTCCTAATAGATATTGTGTATCTATTAGGCCTCATCATATTTTGACTATGGATATGACCAATACTACATCAGAGGATTCGTTATCAAAGTCTCAACTAAGACGATATAGTTAAGACTCAAGTATAGTTTAACGATATAGTAATCCTCTGATGTAGTATTATTCTAATGGTAGAGACGAAAGGAAAATAAAGCAATTTAGAATCTCGGCACTACTTTTTATTGAAAAAAATATTAAAACTCCTTAAAAGAAACAAAATCTGTGACTACAAATTTATTTCAGCATTAAATGTCAGTTTGTTTTTAAATCTTTATAGTTTTGTGTCTGCGTTATTTTTATATCGCAAATAAAAAAATTATATACCAAATAGGACTAGTGAAAAATGGACTATACGCGGTTATGTATATACTAAGTAGTCTATTTTTCATTATTTTCAGATGGTGCCACTGGAAACATAGTAGATTGGGTGAAGCATCGGTTTAACCCACCCATTGCAGCCACTTACCAGCTCCGGGACACAGGTTTCTGGGGCTACACTCTCCCGGTGGTGCAGATACTGCCGTCTTGCGAGGAAACCTTCGACTCCGTGATGGCCATCATCAGAGAAGCCAAGTTTATCGATGTGCTGTAGTTTTGTGGAATAAAGAAAAGAGTTGTGTATATGATAAGCTGAATTTGTTCTCAACCCAAATCATCGTATTTGTACGGGTGGATTTTGTTTATGAGTTTTATGTTTCCTTAGAGAACACTATGCAGTTAAGCTACATAAAACTTTTGATGAATGAACTTTTAAAGTTTGCATTATTACGATAGCAACGATCTGATTCCAAAATAACACATATATTCTGCTCCAATATAATAATAACAATTTTAAACTTAGGGAGTAGAAGAGAGATATACAACAAAAAAATCGGCCATTAAAAATTTGTAACACTGCCATTAAAAAAATTGTAACTTTATAACTCTGATAATAGTTTTATAGTTATATTGGGTACAGCAGATAAGTTGAGATCGTCGATAGCTAAAACTTTGTCATATCATTACTTATATCAAATTCGTAGGAATCAATCACATCAGTAAAAATAATGTTTAAATACATTTTTTTTATTTATACAGTTTCCTATACTATATTTATCGTTACTATCAGCTTTGGAATGAGTAGTTTAAATTTTATTCCTTTTTCCTGCTTCTTTTCTTTGTTTTGTTTACTCTGTAATAGAATTTTCACAACATTTTTATTACTGTTTTTGAAACAGTTATTGGGGCAAGCACAGACCCAGCGATTAACAACTATGCAGGCCCAGCTCCTTTCTTAGAACCGAAGACGATATCACTATCAGCTTACATGAGAGACATTGGTAGAAATATGGACCTTTACCTTTCTATGCATTCTTTTGGGCAACTGTTGCTTATTCCCTTCGGTAATACCTCGGAGCCTCTAGCTAATTACTATGACGATGATGGAGTCAGTATTCTGTTAGATTTTTTTAGAATAATTTTGGCTTTCACCTCTTAACTATAAATTAGTTACATAAACCCTTTATTGAATACTGAATGTAAATTGCTTTTAAACTCATCTACCAATTTACTAACTTTAACTAGAGACCCTTTGTCTGTTGTAGTGATCAGTTTTAACCTTAGTTTCAGTTTAGTCGTATTTTAAGGAATATGGAACCCTTTTACTACTTTGAAGCTTGTTAAATTCTACTGATTGTTTTATGGTATCTTGTTGCAAGCCTTTGCACGCTTCTCTGCGTTAGTTTTCTAATTTGGTCCAAAGAAGTATAAAAATGATTCTGTAATGTCAATTCAGGTTAAAAACCAAAAATCGTCTAAATTCTTTCAGCCATTTTTGCGTGAAAGAGTAACAAATATCCATCACATCCACATAAACTTTCATGTTTATAATAATAGTATGAAGTAAAAAGTAGTTGGGTGGAATCTAGAAATACTGCTTTCATTAAAGCCACTAAAAGGAACAAAGGAAGCACGCGTATGTAATTTTAGCTTGAATCCCAAATACGCTGTCAGCTGTCGGTGACGTTACGAGAACTCTTCAATTTGTAGCGCTTAAGAAGCTTTCTTGCGCTAAGTGTAAAGTTTTCAGGGAGATAAATTATTTTCCACCACATAATTTCTGTGAAAAGCCTTACGGTATTAATTAAAATGTTACTTTTAACATGTTTTGACGCGCCTATAAACTTCTGGATACTAATGAAAATAATTTTGTTGAAGCCTTCAGTTGAACTTGATGGAGCAGCTGTAGACATAATCCACTTAAAATATGACGAGTCTGTGAAGTTCAAACTGAACTTCAAAATTGTGTGACTTATTAATTCGAGTAGATACTAGTAAATTTGTATTAACATTGTGAATGCCAATGGGTTTGTATATGGTTCTTACTGCTTCACTGAACAGATTTGGACAAAAAAGATAAATATGCATTCAAGTAAAATTATTATGTTCCTACCTCGAATTAAGTGTGAGTAAAGTTGAAAGCTGTAGTAAGTATCATTCAACTATTATAAAAGCGAAACTTTGTAAGGATGGAGGATTAATGGATTGATAGATGGATTGATGGGTGAATAAGTGGATGGATGTTTGTTATTCTTTCACTCAAAATGCACTGATTTTTCACTCACTGATTTGAATGAAATTTGAGACACTGGTAGATTATAATCTGGGTTAACATATAGGATACTTTTATCCCTCTCTGGGCCAAGTTGTAAAATCTTAGCATGGGAGGTCTTTTAGAGAGGGATAAGATATTAAAGTCTAGTAATACATAAAATTAAATATAATAATAGTTATTGTCAATAGATGAATATTGGTAGACGCGCAATGGGAGCTCTCTCAGTGAGATATGGAACGCAGTATGTGACGGGAAACATAGCTGAGGCAATATTTAAGTTATAGCTTGATATTCGCATCACCTGTACAAATACTTTTGTCTAGTAATATAATGTTATTGACTGGATACTCTATTTGTAAGGATTTCTTGCAAAATGTTCAAAAGACTTCATAGTAGTTACTGCACACAGTAACGGAATTTTTCATCCTTTGAAAGAAACATTCTCTAAATTTTCATAGTTTCATTTATATTATTTATTTATTATTTGACTGAAGCATTTTACGCAGCTATATAAACTGTTCAATATAAAGTGAAAGTAGCAAAAGTGCACAATGAACTATTCTTCAAAGCTAATTATCACTTTTTCCAGACTTCGCAACTGGATTTAGTGTGGACTGGGTAAAAAGGCATCTCAATGTCCCTCTGGTCTGGTAACGCGACCGAGGAACGTATGGGTTCCTGGTACCTGAAGACCAGATACTGCCAAGTAACCAGGAAGTCATTGACTCCATACTCGAACTGATCCACCAAGCTAAGAGGTTTGGGTATATGAACAGTGGAGTATGAAATAAACTGATGATGATGATGATGAATAATTGCTAGGTCCAATGTTACAACGTAGGGTATGTTTAGTATGGAAGCACGCATGAATTTTACTACTTGTAATGTCATAATATTAACCACACCCAGCGTTGATAAGTCTTCGACTGCAGGCGGCCTGCAAAAACATGTTCTGCGCACTGTACGATACCTACACATAAACTGTACGATATTTTTTATATTTTGCGTGTCAGTTAATTGCATTCAAATATCGATGGTGGCTATACACCGAGCGTTCGTTGTTAGTTTAACAATAAACACAGAAATATCAATTACACAAATTGAATCAAATCGCACACAGGACTAATGCTATTTAACATCAAAATAAATCGCCCGAAAATTAACATACCAAAACGCGAAAATGAATTCATGTGGCGTAACCAAAAATTTTAACGGGAAAATTTAAATTTACGATACATAAATTTGGTTAATTGCCTTATCTGTTATCGGGAATATCGGTCCGATAATTTATTGCATGCTTAGTACAACCAAACGCACCAACTTATTATCATTGCGTACAGTCTCTTCAAGAGACTACATTTTACTAGTAGCAATTTCAGTGCTCAATATGAAGTCACTTATATTAGTGTTATTGACTATTGGCAGTGTTTTCAGTGCGAAATTCAGATATGACAATTATTCGTTATACAAAATTCTACCAGAAAATGAACAGCACATAAAGATTCTTCAAGATCTTCAGAATAACGACCTCAGTTTTGACTTTTGGACATTTCCTCACCAGTCATCGAATTTTGTTAGCGTCTTATCAAGTCCAGAGAATAAAGGAAAGTTGGAAAATCTTTTAAATAACAATGGAATCAAATTTGAAGTTCCTATGTCAAACGTACAAGAGTAAGTAACACTTGCTAATGTAAATAATAAGGTTTCAAAAGCGGTTCAAATCTAGTTTCAAGTTCTTTTTCATTTGGTTGCCAGGGAAATTACGCTACCACCTCCTGTTTGGTTCCTTGATGATGAATGGATATTTGTAAACTTATATGCTATTCCTATTTACTTCATAAATAACCTGATGAAGATTACTATAATTGTTAATAAGTTTTATCGTAGTGGACAATCGTAATCAGAATTCGAGAATTAGGAATGTGTTTATCTAATCTATGCATTTTTAAATTGTGTCAGATCAATGGTAGGTAATAATGTTTCAAATTCTAAAATCATGGTTATATTTCATTTTTTCCTGCCGGTACTTTTTATTCATATTTTATTTATACATAGTTTAATTGTTAGTAATAAATTTAATATCATTTCTTATGTAGTACAGCCACAGTAGCTCACTCGGGAAGGTACCTTCTTCATATTTTGTGTTTTGGCTGGGGAGCTATGATCACCGAAGAAACTTTATTTGAAGCAAATATCGACTAATATTTTCATCACCTGAATACAATCTCAGATAAGATTTCTTCTCTATTTGAAGCTGGACGTGGGTGTTCTGCAAGGACCAGTCAACATACATGTCCGTTTGCTACTTAATTACAAAAGCCCAAATTACTTCTAACCTCATCGAATATTTCAGCGCTATCGACGATGAAGTTGTCAGTACCTACGAAAGGAGCAACGTTAGGAGCATGCGTTGGGATGTTTATTACAATTTATCAGACATCAATGCTTGGTTGGATGATTTAGTGAGAGCATACCCTTCAATCGTCTCCAGTATTGTTGGAGGACATACCTACGAAGGCCGGAACATCACAGGGATTAAAATATCCCATGGGTCTGGTAGGAGAGCGATTTTGCTCGAAGGTGGTCTGCACTCGAGGGAATGGATAACTATGAGTACTGTTTGCTTCATCGCCAATGAGCTTCTCACTAGTAATGACCCTGAAGCCAGAGCGGCCGCTCGGGATTATGACTGGTATATATTCCCCGTCGCAAATCCTGATGGCTATGTTTTTTCACATGAAGAGGTTTGTACAGAATCTTAAAATCTTCTGCAAAATATTTTTTGTACAATGAGTAGGTTGTCTGGGAGGTTTCAAGATATTATGGCCAGCCACAGCATCAGACTAGATTAAGGTTATCGAGTATCATTATATAGGCTGACCTCAAAGCAAGTGGATTGCTGATTTAAAAAAGACAAGAAAAAGTAATTCGTCTACGAAAATTCTGGATCAGGAACAGTATTTTGTCAGTAAAGATATATAGGAGTATATAGGAGTAGACTTCCGAAAGACGTAAAGTTGAACGAAGTGTAGAATATTATGCTATTGTTATGATTAAAAGATGATAAATACCTTTTGCACTGTTGCAATGCTATTTAAATCTAAAGCTCTTTATCAGTGGTTTTAATGTTAATGACGCTATCATTTGCTAGACTTACATAATTATAATTGATTTTCCTTTTAAATACTTGTTAGTCAGTAAATAAATTATATTATCAGTGGCATCCATCGTTGTCGTGATCGATCAACATTCCACCACCAAATTTTTCTAAGTCATTAGATAACCCACATAATGCCGGCGTCTTATGACAGGAGACCTGACCCTACGGTGGGTCACTAAATGGGTTACATATTGTTTTAATGCCGATAGTCTCTATGAATTAGGTACTAATTAACTCAGATTTTGTCTCATTCTAAAGGCGAAAAATTTGAGATCCTCATAAGAACTTCAGCTCCAAACAGGAAAATGTTGTTTGAAACATCATGATTATTATCAAAGAGACCTCTAAGCCAGATAGAAAAATATAATGTCAAGTTTCTGCTCTACTGAAATACAAAGGCAAAAATCCTCAACACGGTTGACTCGCATAACTCTTGCGATATTGAAAATATTGTCGTTCTAAATTATTATTTTGTGTTTTAGTTCAGAATGTGGAGGAAGAACAGGCGACCAATCACGGGAAATATTTACGGCGTGGACCTTAACAGAAATTGGAATAACAACTGGCTAGGTAATCAATGTACCAAATTTTATACAATAGGTAAATCTCAGGGAGGTACTAATGCCGCACATTAGCAATTTTTTCATATTTTGTTTTTCTATTTCCTAAACCTAACTTCCCTAGGTTTCCAGGAATATTTAACTTTAGGTCACCATCAGAATTCATAACTTGCAACGATCAATCACATACCATAGTACGGTTTTCCTGTCAGGCTCCCACTATTACTATCCTATTTGACTTTAGACATGGGTATCCACGGTAATCAACAGTCGAGGATACGAGAACTGCCATGGTTGTGCCAACTATAAAAATACAAAATGTTGCATTTTTAACAAAAATATATTATGACGTTTGCTTACAGTTACAGGAGCCAGCACCAATCCAGCTTCAGACACCTATGCTGGTCCAGGCCCATTCTCAGAGGTAGAGACCAGGTCCCTATCTGCGTATATGAGGTCAATCTCTGACAGGATGGACATGTATCTGACTTTCCACTCGTTTGGACAACTTCTGTTGCTACCGTTTGGAAATACGACACAGCCGTTGGCCAACTATAATGATGCGGTAAGACAATCATCTGGAACTTGAATGTACTTAGTTAGTTATAGTTATAATCCTTTTCAAGTGCCAGTCTTGGGCACGGGTCCCTCCCCGCAGTAGGGGAAGGCTTGGATGATACTCTACCACGCTGCTCCAATTCAAATTGGTGGAGAAACGGGTTAGTGGGCAATCCACGTCGGATGTTTTCAAACCATCCATTGTGCTTCCCAAACTGCCCATTACCAGGCTCCCGACAAGGTTTCACGACTATTACATTTTCGACAACAACCGAAACTGATGGCCCCCCGAAACACGGTAACACGTAAGTAAGTGAAACAAAAAGGAAAATGAAAATGTATATTTACACGAATATGGGCCAGTCTTTAGCGATTACCCATCCAGGTATTGACCGCGCCCGACGTTGCTTAACTTTTTCGACAGCACGCATGAAATCAAGTAGCGGGGCTAATGCTGAAGACACTATAAAAGAAACTGCCTACCTGAACATTACAAAAGAACACAGAGAGTAAAATAATTTTGTTGTTCGCAGATGAACATTGGAAGACGCGCAATGGGAGCCATGACTGTAAGATTCGGAACTCAATATACGACTGGCAATGTTGCTGAAGCTATATGTAAGTAAAATACGGTTTTTAAAAGCGGCATCCTTTTCTCGAAGCAATTCAGGCCATTTTCGACCACCTGTAACTTCGTTGTAGATAAAACTAGAAACCTGAATTTTCAGTACCCAGGCAGGTATTGTAACATGTAAACAATACCGTGTTTCACTATATAAATTATGCTCCACGGGCACGGACTTGCTTCGGTGTCGCCTTGGATCATCCCGGGCGTTGTTTCAAAGTTCCCTCCAGGATTTTTTATATTAAATTACGCTCCACCGACTTGCTGCTCGTGCCTTTTTTTTGTTTTTTTGACAATTTCTGTTTTGATTCGATGTGTCCTTGGAATTGGATCATGCCGAGCGTTGTTTGAATGTTTCCTCTATGATTTTTTTATGGGTAGGTAACTACTATCGTAATTTGTACGAAGCTCTCATAATATTTCAAAGGGATTGTTCGTACTGAGCGCGGCCATAGTCTGAGATTGTACTGACTGCATTAGTAACGACTTAACAACATTCCATACATCCTAACCACAATCATAGTCAAATCATAAATTTTGACTTGTTTCCAGACATGGCTTCGGGCGGCAGTATTGATTGGGTGAAGGAGCAACTCAAAACTCCTCTTGTTTACTGCTATGAGCTCCGAGACCGCGGGAGATGGGGCTTCCTTCTTCCTCGCGATCAGATCTTACCCAACAACCAAGAAACGATGGACTCCATCTTAGAGCTGCTTCACCAGGCTAAGAGATTCGGGTATTTGAGAGGATGATGGACGATTTCGTGTTAATAAAGTAATGTTTTTAAAACTTTTTTTTTTATTCTATCTTTAACCCATTAGTGACCCACTGCAGGGTCAGGTCTCCAACAACCAAGAAACGATGGACTCCATCTTAGAGCTGCTTCACCAGGCTAAGAGATTCGGATATTTGAGAGGATGATGGACGATTTCGTTTTAATAAAGTAATATTTTTAAAACGTGTTTTTTTATTCTATCTTTAACCCATTAGTGACCCACTGCAGGGTCTCCTATCAGGTCTCCTACCACAATTTAGATTTTGTGTTTGCTGTTTTTGTATACCTATCTATACAATAAAAATTAATCGCTGTTCGTTAGTCTCGCTAAAACTCGAGAACGCGTGGACCGATTTGGCTCATTTTAGTTTTGATATGTTTGTACAAGTCCAACAAAGGTTTATACGGTGAGAAAATCTGAAAAGAATGCGAGGGAAAGAACAGAAATTTCTATTTTTGGCAGAACGCAGTGTGCCGGGACAGTGATTTATGACAACTGCGGCGTCATCTCCGTCCGTAATGCTACGACCCAGATCAGGCTTAGTCTTTATTGACTGTGTCAATACGACGGATAGACCAACGAACACGACAAAATTTAAACACGGGGCTTTGTATGGAGCTGTCCTTACTGACAATATGCACTGACATGTGACAAATGTTGCATACATTGGTACATGTTAGTGCGTGTTGACGCGATTACGTTGTTGTCCAACCAACGACATGGCAATAATACAAGGGATCATGGATATAAAATACAAATTCTAATAATTTTTTTTGAGTAACTTTGGGAGTTAATCCTACCTGTACCACGAGCCAACATTAAAGAAATGTCCATTAATAACTGAATGGAGGCTAATTTTTGCGATCAAAGCCTGGCTATTGACTGAATATGTGGAGATCTAGCCTCCAGCCATTAGGATGTATGAGGGCGGTAGGGTTGGACCGCTTTATCTAACATGAAGCGGGCTTATTAACGCAAAAAAAGTTTTTTGCTAAAAAGTTTTTACGTACAACGTATTGTCTGCGACCATTTAATGACCCACTGCTGGGCACGGGTCTCTTCCCACAACAGGTGCCTGCCCCCACAATAGCCTCAAGCATACTCCACGGATTGGTGGTAAAATGGGCTAGTAGCAAACCCGTGACCTAAGCACGGAACGCTTTATTTGAAAGAAAATTTAAATAAAAAAAAATAGAATTTTAAATAAAAAGTGTCACAATAGGCCGTCTTTGCTTAGGTATCAACTTCTTCCCGACATAACTTCCCCTTAGGCAGAAGTTTAATTAAATAATGCTTCACACTCATAGCCCCACACTAGGATTCCCTGTGTCGTGGGCGCCATGGACACACACAAGACAACAACAATACACCCAGACCAGAAACAGAAATCATCATTCAAATCTCTGCTCTGCTGGGAATCGAACCCAGGACCCTCCGCGTAGCGTACTGGCGTCTTTACCAACTGAGCCACTCGGGTCGTCGACTGAGCCACTCGGGTCGTCAGTTATTATTTTTGAAAAATGAAAATGTTCAGTGATTATTGCGGAACGCGGTCCACGGAACCGTGGACTGGTTATCGCGATCGCTCTTTGAGCCAGGCGCCTCGGGCCTGCAACTTAGTAGCCTACGTCCAAATCATGAAAGACTAGCGGCATAGTAAAAGGAGAGAAGAGAGCCGTCTCGAGGCCCGAGCGAGCGATAATAGCCTAAACTCATAGATAGGGCTGTCTCTTATACTCAATCGTCAAAAATGCATAGTTTATCTCTTTATATAAAACAATTATCCACTGTAAGGTATTTATAATAAAAGTATTCTTTAAGTACCTATTCTTTTTTGTTCGCTAGGTAATGAGAATTGAGACAATTCTGGATTTGATGAACCGTGATTGAGACATCCGTAGACACTACAATATTTTCTTTTTCTATATTTCACTGAATTTGTAGCCATCTTCTCTAGCTACAGGAGGAAGGTATATAGGTATAAAAACTATCGATCGCCAGCGCAGCGGCGCGTCAGTGTGCGTAGACGCGGCTGTTTGTATCGTAGCTGACTGACTGACGCATTTGTGAGCACCGCGATATTTTGTTAGTGTGTGTGTGTGCGACGACGCACACCTACTGGCGCGCACACATACAAGCAAATGAACTTACTTCTTTCCTTTTACTATGCTAGCGGTATACCTCGACGACCTCAGTGGCGCAGTGGTTAAGACACCGACACGCTGCACGGAGGGTCCTGTGTTCGATTCCCAGTGGAGCAGAAATTTTAATGATAAGTTTAAATTTCTGTTTCTGGTCTGTGTGTGTTGTGTTCTTATGTTGTATGTGTCCATGGCACACACGACACAGGGTGTCCTAGTGTGGGGCTATGAATGTGAAGCGTTATTATTGCCAGTAACCCATTAATGACCCACTACAGGGTCGGGTCTCCTTCTCGTAATGAGAGGGATGTAGGCCTTAGTCCACCACGCTGGCCTACTGCGGGTTGGTGGACTTCACATACCTTTGAGAACATTTTTTTTTGTGAACTCTCAAGCATGCAGGATTCCTCACGATGTTTTCCTTCACCGTAACAGCAGGTGATATTTAATTTTATAAAGCGCACATAACTTTTTTACAAAGTCATTGGTACGTGCCACTGGGATTCGAACCCGGACCCCTCGATTCGAGGTCGAATTCTAAGCCACTGGGCTATCACCGAAGCGTTATTATTATTATTCATTATTATTGGTAGCCTACCTACTGATAGAGTTATTATTTACTAGTTTTACCTGGCAGTTTCTAAAAGTTTTGAAAATGGTTTTACGTGAGGTGAGTGAGAAAAAAATTAAGAAAACGTTCCATAAATTCGGCCTTATTAATAGCACATTTTTAGAGCTCTTTACTGAGTTATGGGTTTCTATTTTAAGTGTAAATCGCTTTTCGCTTTTACATTCGACCATGCAGGCATTACTATTGTTCACAATTTATTGTTTAACAGTATTATGGATGCGTTTATGTTTTTATTTGACTTTTTATTGCTCTACCGCCTTTGGTGGAATTTTGTTTCACAATCATAGTTTTGAACTTGACCTTGGGTTTCGTTTTATTGGCGTTTTGATATTTAATATACTGTTACAAAATCGTAACTTGGTCGTGTCTGCACTGCACAGTGATTTATGATTTATTTTTTGTATATTTTGATGATTTTTTTTTTACTCAGCGTTATATTTAAAGCCTTGTCTTGGCCGCCGCAATACGACACAATCGTGCTACCAACCAACGCGACAAAATTCAAACACAGCTACAAGCTGTCCTAACTGGCAATACGCACTGATATGCGATAAATGTATGTCGTACGATAAACTTGACGCGAGCGACTAATTTTTTCTTCGCAATTAGGACATGGACATGACATAGAAGTTAAGGAGTTAGGTAATTTTCTTTTTTAATAGTCCAAATAAATAAACGTTTAAATGTTCAGTTACAGTTAATATCACATTACATTCATAACAAAACGGAGGCGTGAACATAAAAAGCTACATTAAAGCGCTGAGTGTATCGCTCGATCAATTACATTCGGAATGAGAGCTTTCTTTATCAATAATGGATCAATCACTGTAATCAGATCGATGTGGATTGAATGCTGGGCATAAAATAAAGTATGGGAGAAGAGCCATGAAGGAGCCAAGTTTTGAAAGAGCCACTTGCATTATTACGGTAGTTTAGGAACGAATTTTGTTGGAAATTTTATTTTTAAGTGGCAACACTGATTTCCTGTCACCCATAAAATATGAAATACAATTGGCTCTTGCAAAATCTGGCTCCTTCATGTAAGTTTTCCCATACTCTTAAGCGGTTTTTAGGATTTAGGAAAGGGTAAAACGGGACCCTATATCAAGTTACATAAGAGCCCTAAAAATATAACATAGTACTTAACATTACGTTTACTAACTTATTTGTTTCATCTTTTTCACATCTTTTAAGTGAAAGTTGAACAACACACTAGTTATCCAAAACATCTAGCAACAGAACTACAGGGTGGTTACATTTTTGTAGCTCAAAAATTAAACAAAATAAAACAAAAGTTTTTTTTGCTTTACGGAGATTTATAAAGAAAGTCGGTAGGTATCCCGTGAATATTTGTATGTAAAATTCATATTTTACTTGCATGCGTGCATTTGTCATTTGGCTGCCAATATGATATTATGACATCATTTGGCTGCCAATATGATATGACATATGATGTCATATCATATTGGCAGCCAAATGACAAATGCACGCTTGTGTATTTGTCGTTTGACAGTGAAAGGTAATATCAGTTCTGCGTCAAAAAACTGATTTCAATGAGGCAAAATACTTTGACCAATTCAATATGCCGAATACCCAAATACAAATAGCCAAGTGAAGTGCGGCCATAACATGAACTATAATGATCAACCACATAGATCAACTTTACATAGAAAATTCAGATGATCAAAGATAATATTTGTTTACCTTTATTGTTATTAAGGTTTGATTTTCTTGGTTTTAAAACGAGTTGCGAGCGTTTAAAGAATACAACAATAAATTACCGCCAAAACAATCAATCACAAAAATTACATCTTTTAATCAAATTTTCCCATTTTTTCCACCACCTGTAGATTAAGCTAGCGAAACGAAAACAAACAATTTTGAAAACAATAGTAACAATGACAGTTTTCCCATAGTTACGCTTTCACTTAGTAGTTTATTTATTGACAGCGTTAATGTAAGAAATGCATGATACCTCGATTTGAGTTTTTTATTTTGTAACTTTCCTTAGCATGACCCATTGATGTGTCCCCCTCAAAATTAGATAGTACCTAGACCTAGCGCTGACCTATTGCGGGACCTGTAGTGGGTCATTAATGGGTACTGACATGACAATATTAAAATATTATAAATATCACATTTGTAGAATGAAGAATAGCTGATGGATATTTGTTACCCTTTCACGCACAAACGGATAAACATAGGTACCTATTTGGTCAACAATTAGTAGGTATGCATGTAGTCTATAAACTGGATTTAACATAGAGGATACTTTTTATACCTCTCTGGCCAAGTTCTAAAATCTAAGCGGACAAAACCGCGGGAAAAGATTAGTTTTAAATAAAAAAAAATATAAAATGTCATTGATTAAACTCGACTGGACTACGAGTATCATAGGATGTGATATACTTATAATTTACGTAATAGTAGTAGAAAAATCTACTAATATCTTCCAATATCTTGTCTACAACAGCAGTTCCAAATACATTAATACTCTAAACGTCCTCTAATTCGATATTCCCGAAAATTCCCATACTTTTACTCCTAATTCTACATCGTTGAATTCCGGGCAAGCTAAGTGAATTATAATGATGGGTCCAATAAAACTATCGTACGAGAAACGAGAACTCAACTTGCGTCAACGGTCCGCGTCATGCGTTTTGCGGCTGCGGCTTGCGTCAACGGGACAAGTTTGGTGGTACACTAGAGAAATATAAGTAGGTATACATCTGATGTGAAGTCAGCAGTCCATGTAGTTCATAGAAAACCAAAATTAGGCTTAAACTAGCTGACCCCGCAAACGTTTTTTTGCCATATAAGTTATCGAGCGGGATGAAAAATTACTAAAATGACTATTAAAAATAGGGGTTGGTGATAGAAAGGTGAACATTTAGGGTTGTATGTATTTTTAATGCCACATTATTAAAAAATAAAAATAAAAAAAAAATTCCGAAAAATAAAATTTAATAGAATTGTTCATAATCTTTCGCTGTCAATATCGTACGACGCGTGACGCAAAACGCAGCCGCACGCGATACCAAACTCCACAATAAACAGTAATGGCCGGTCCAATTATATTCACATTCACGTAATATTTGAATAGAGTAGTCATTACATCGAGACGCCACAATAGTTCAACATTCAACTACCAGAAGTGGGCAGAGGTAGGTGGTTTTGGATGTGGTATATTAATTAATTAATTTAACACTCCATACGAGTACTTTACATAATACTCATAGCCCTATAGTAGGAATCCCTGTATCATGGATACACACAAGACTAATTAAATTCGTCATTTAAAATCTCAGCTCCGCTGGGAATGGAACCCTGGACCTACGTTAAAAGTAAGAAAGAAGCTCACCCTTGAGGCTTGGGCATGGCCCAGTAAGCGGTGATAGCCCAGTGGTTAAGAATTCGGTATCTTATTCGAGTTCGAATCCCAATGGCACGCATCGGTAAGTTTCTTTAAAAAGTGATGTGCATTTTATAAAATTAAATATCACTTGTTGTAACGGTGAAAGAAAACATCTTGAGGAAACCTGTCTGTTACTTCAGTTAAAAAAATGTTCTTGAAGGCACGTGAAGTCCACAAACCCGAGGCCAGTGTGGTGGACTAAGTTCTACATACTTCTCATTGTGAGAGATGAACCGACCCCCTGCAATGGGTCATTAATGGGTTAACAGTTATTCTTTCAAGCAAAAAATATTATTCTTGCATTTCCCTCGCAATTCCCTCCTATTTCCTCCCTCCCAAAAATATGCCTTCTCCAAAACGTCTCACGAAACGTACCTCCGGCCGAAGTGAGCGGTAGTTCGCGAACAATAGATTTTTATTTGAGAGAAGCCACTCCACTCCATTCCGTATTTGTGTTACTGACGTCCGTCCGTTTTTCATTTTTATGCTGACCTTACTTCGGTAGTATGTACCGCCGAACTACGGTTTGCGACTCAGATGGCATTTTACGGTTATGAGTTTGTATTACTATTACTGTTGGGTACAGCAATGGTTGAAGATTACAATTCTTTTAGAATATTGTGGAAAAAGGGAGCTATAGGATATTGTTATGAATTTACGGCTCACCTGATTCGTAAGGCCGACTAGTTTCGCGTCCTTTTAGGTGGTAGAGCCATAATAGCTTGTACGGGACCTTACTGCCAGCCTCTTAACCCGTCATAAAGCAGCATGTTCTTCTTGTATTGTGTTTCGGTTGAGGAGGTATAGTTCCAGATATACATTGATTAAGGCGAACGTCTTAGTCGTCATGAGTAGACACATGCAACCTCAGATGAGACTATTTTTCTCTATTTGAGGTCGGATGCGGCGGATGGGCTGCAGTGACCATCAAACATAAGGAGGCCTGCGTGCAGTCTTGCGACTCAATTACTATAACTACTGCTATACTATAATTATCATCAGCCCGTAACCCGCTACTGCTGGAGATAGATTGTATGCAGACGTTTTGCTGGTCACGAGGATTGAGAGAATTATGCTATTTTTCGATGGGTAGGTAAAGAGGTTGGTGGTACTGGTATGGCATCTCTCAAGACCAGCTACTATGGATTTACCACATAAAAATTTGATGATGATATAACCTGATGAGTCTTTACAATACTACTATTATAAATGCGAATGTTTGTGAGTATGGATGGATGTATGTTACTCTTTCACGCGAAAACGGCTGAACAGATTTGGATGAAATTTGGTACACCGATGGATCAGAACCTGGATGAATATAGGTATAGGATATTTTTTATCCTTATCTGCACGAAGTTCTAAATTCCACGCGGGAGAAGCCGCGGGCACAGTCTTGTTCAATATTAATTCTATTCCTTTTTAATTACATATGCCTATAGTATCTAAACAGATATTTTGATAATAGCAGCCTAATCAACCTGCGTTATTAGTAAACTGATTCCACCTATTTAAGGCCAGATTATTCCAATTAAGCTTCTCCGATTACAGCATTGTTTGTTATCAGCATATACCCGATACTTAATTAGGGCAATCATGAACTATTAGGTCCTCAAACAACTAGTGTTATAACTATGTATATCTCAAATTACTATAGACTAGTTCTGATCGGTCCAATTGACAGTAACCACTATAGGGTCGGGTCTCTTCTCACAATGAGAGTGATGTAGGCCTTAGTCCACCACGCTGGCCTACTGCGGGTTGGTGGACTTCACATGCCTTTGAGAACATTTTTTTTGAACTCTCAGGCATGCAGGTTTCCTTACGGTGTTTTCCTTCACCGTAACAGCAGGTGATATTTTATTTTATAAAGCGCACAAATTTTTTTTACAAAGTCATTGGTGTATGCCACTGGGATTCGAACCCGGACCCCTCGATTAAGAAGGCGAATTCTCAGCCACTTTTAATATATTTTCTAATATACTAAATTTATTATAAAATCAGTTTTATATTATCAGCCTGTTACAGATTGATTTAGGTTCGCGTCTTCGACTATTATTTAGTACGTACTTAGTACTAGTGAGTAGAAACTCAGTAAGGAAGTTAGTTTGCCAACTCTTTCACCCAACTTCATGAAACGACGGAATCCTCTCAAAACTTGGTCGCTGTATAACACAATCACTTAATCTAAGTAATTGGGACGATTCGTGCTGTTAGGATAGCCAATCAAAGGCTGGACACTGGAAATATTGCGACAACCTAATTTCAACCGTATTTGTAAGTTGATAAGGTCCAAAATCATTCGTAGGTGTCAGAAGGCAATTTTGAGATGGATACTGCCTTACTAGATATTGGTCTACCTAATTGAATAGTGGATATGACCCAGATATGACAAAATACGTGTGACGACGAATACCGAATTTGGTTTGGAACGTCATCTGAATTTGGAAATGTTATTCCAAATTTGAACTTTCTTTCTTTTTTCAAACAAACAAACTTTATTTTCCGTTAACACCGCCTTTACGGTCCACTACAGCCAAGTGCATTCCACAAATCATCTTTCGCAATTTCACAGTCGGAACTCAAACACTCCCACATAAAAGACTCTATAAATCTAACAGAAGGCGCTGAGCCTCAAAAGGCTTCCGTTCCATCGGGAATGTTCGAGAATGTTCGATACAGGCCTTATGGTGTGTGCAGACAGCGGGCTTCATAGGGAGATAGATCAGTGTTTACGTTAACAGCTAGTGTTGACTGGTCACCGGTCGCACAACGAACACGCAGTCATGATTATGGACAGATAGCCAGAAAGTAGTTTTGGTAACAACGGTTAGTCAAGGCAAATCTGAAGACTATGTTTCTCTTTAAATAAAATTCAAGTGGTAAGAACAAAATAATTTATTAAAGAATATCCTTTGGTCTATTTCTTTTTATATTATTATTGTCATGTCATGTCAGTACCTATTAATGACCCACTACAGGGTCGGGTCTCCTCTCACAATGAGAGGGATGTAGGGCTTAGTCCACCACGCTGTCCTACTGCGGGTTGGTGGACGGATATTATTATTATTTTTTTAATATTTGTCCGCTGTCTGCGCTTGCCCTTATATCTCATGCTCGCTCACATTAGCATATGAATGATACAGGCTGCAGCCCCCTGGTGCGCGCGGACCGGAAATAGTAGCTTTTACGTTATGCCATAGTACGTTCTATGTAGAGTCACCTATAGATACGGAATAACCTACTACCGCTGTGTCGGTAACCCATTAATGACCTACTACAGGGTCGGGTCTCCTCTCACAATGAGAGGAATGTAGGCCTTAGTCCACCACGCTGGCCTACTGCGGATTGGTGGACTACACATACCTTCGAGAACATTTTTTTTTGAACTCTCAGGCATGCAGGTTTCCTCACGATGTTTTTCTTCACCGTAATAGCAGGTGATATTTTAATTTTGTAAAGCGCACATAACTTTTTTTATAGTCATTGGTGCGTGCCACTGGGATTCGAACCCGGACCCCTCGATTCGAGGTCGAATTCTAAGCCACTGAGCTATCACCGCCGTTCCGCTATCACTATCCTCCGTTATCACTACCGCTGTAATATTCCAAAATTGGCCAAGTTATTTTCGGAGTTTTTAAGTCTAGCCTATATTGATATACCTACATGGGAAAGTTAAAATCTTCCATTAGCTGGTTTCAAGTGTTTTTATTATTTATCTCATGATAAAATTGAATGTCATCTTATTTCGATTGATTTAGAAATGGCATACTACGTTCAATGTATTTTTCTCCTTTGAATACACCTTTATTCTCAGCTTTTTTTAGCAGAAGGTGATGAAAAATTTTGAGCCAAACCAAATGAGTGTAAGTTTAAAGTATCAATGGTAGAAAAATTAATGTAAATGCACACAGACCCGAAAGAAACAAAAAAGATTTCAATGATCCAAAGATAATATCTAAAGATGGTAAGTTTCTTGTAACAAAAAATAAGACTAAAATGAAAATGCCATTTTTCGACTATGAAATCCAACCATCTTTGGAAAGTTAAAAATAACTAACAAAGACGAGATAAAAGTAGCTTAGACACAAACAATCCGACAATACTTAATCCATTCCGCTATTTTAAAGTTTACAGTCCTCTAGCCCAAACACTGACAAAGCCTGAAAAAGGAACACTATCAGATCACCAACAAAAGGAATCCGTTAAAGGAACGCCACCTTCTAATAAAAGAATTGAATCTATCATTGGAAAGGAAAAGAGCTTGAAATCAGCGCAGTCGCGCCGTTCCTGGTTAGACGTGCCTCGCATGTGCTTTCTTTTGGGAAATAAGGAACAATGTATAAGAGGAAGCGTTAACAACAATCTATTTAACTTTAGATACTTAACCCCTTTAAAAATTTCCTACACCACCGCAAAGCCTATTAGAGGAATACTACCCAATACAGATAAAACAATTGAATCTACTATGAAATAAATAAAAAATATACAAAAAAACAACAGACTGAAATAAAATTTGATTTTCAAGTCGATTAAAAGAATGATGGAATGTGACACGGTAATAAATATAGAAAAGACTGATTAAATTGGAAACGTGTTACTTACGAATCATTCTGTTTGCGGAAACCCGCTGTTGGACACGGGTCTATCCCAATAACAGGAGAGGCCTAGAGCATACTCCACCACGCTAATAAAAAAAGCTCGTACTAGAAAATAGTGGTCTTATTCTTTTTTTAATTGGAACCGTTGCTTCTAATATCGTCAGGTCAGTACCCATTAATGACCCACTACAGGGTCGGGTCTCCTCTCACAATGAGAGGGATGTAGGCCGCCGTCCACCACGCTGGCCTACTGCGGGTTGGTGGACTTTACATGCCTTCGAGAACTTTTTTGTGAACTCTCAGGCATGCAGGTTTTCTCACGATGTTTTCCTTCACCGTAACAGCAGATTCGAACCCGGACCCCTCGATTCGAGGTCAAATTCTAAGCCACTGGGCTATCACCGCTGCTACAGCTGCTAATATCGTAAATCGTGTCAAATTTCAAATTAAATTCCGCGCATTTTCTACAATTGTACCACGGTTTTAACTCTTAAACCTAATACATTGTGTCTCTTATCAGATTTCGATAATTAAATAAAACCTTGTTATTGCCTTTGTTGCGACTACGTAATACTGTTAAAGTTATAATTCTGTTATTTTAAGAAAATTAAACACCTACAGCTTTTTTAAACTTCCTTGTTTTCAATGCTCAGTCTTTTAATCCGTTTTACGAATCTTGATGTGAATTTTTTTACTATTTCTGAGAAATTTTATTCATAAAAATGGACAGTTATTCAGTTAAAATGCTATTCGGAATAACATTGGAATTATTTGGAATTGAAACTCGGTTCACTCGATTCTCAGCCGGGAATCGACTTCTAATCTATTTAAAGAGATTACGGAGGTTCCATTCAGAGACTTTAAAATCGAATTATTCCTAACTTTGTAACGATAAAACTTTGATATTTGAATTGTTTTGAATTTAAAAGCTAACAATTTATTTACAGGGTGATTTGTAATGTGACGTAATATTCCCTTTAAGGGTGTGTAGATAACCTCAAAAGCAGTAATGTAAGCCATGCGAAGCCCTATCCAAAAATCAAAGTATTAAGATAATTTTGAAGTTAATTGAATTTAATGAAAAATCACTTTTAGGTTTACCTCCTCTAAAAGTGAGATATCCTTCCACCACGCTGGCCTATTGCGGTTTGGTGGACTTCACATGCCTTTGAGAATATTTTTTTTGGTGCTTGCCACTGCCATTCGAACCCGGACCCGGATTTGTTTACCTAACCTGTAGTATTTTAAAACTGAAAGTAGTAAACACATTAGCGGCACTATTTGAGTTCCACCTCGACTTAAGTGACGCGTATAGAGTAGGGTACGAGCAGAGAGAGCCGAGTGCTTTGAATTGAGAAGTGAGTCCGAAAATAGTGAAGGACTAATGGTAAAAGTAGTTTCTCGTTTCTGGGTCGTTCAAGGTAATCAGACACTTCGACTATGTTTCCTTAGGACTTGTTTATTCATTTTTAAATATGAACTAATGCTAGAGACATTTATTTAACAATTAAATAAATGTTTAGATTTTTTGTCTTAAAAATATTTTAGTGAAAGTACAAAACCCACAACATGTACTTTCCTTATCATATATACGCTTTTATTGTAATTAGAGAGTAGTTAAACAGTTGCGAAATTGCTTGCAGATTATATTGGGTGCTAATAACTTCCAGGACTTTTTGAAGTCGGTTTTTTTTTAATAATTTTCTTTGAAGTCGTACCAACAAAAAGCCTCTGTACCAACTCCACACTGTATTTATAATACATCTAACATTATTAACCGGGGGCTTTTGAGCTGCTATCTAAGGTTATTTATTATTATCTACGGACGCGGTGGGCGGCTCGAGAATCGTAGGATTATTAGTAGGATCAGTTGCCGCGATTATTATTTATGGACAGATCTTGAAGTTGCATAAAAACCTGTAGGCTTAGTTTTTATGGTCTGTTTGTTTAAGTGACCGAGGATAAGTCGAGTTCACTTACCATAACGTTGAGTTCTGAGTTCTCCACCGAGGCGCAAGTCATCAACTTTTTTTTACGTTTAAGAGAAGTTTCACTATCGACAGCTCTTTTAGGCAGCCAACTTAGTCATCAATAGGCATGATGACTAATTTTCAAAATCTCTTCTATGATATTCAGAAGTTTCTATTATGTCTAAAATATATCATAGTATTTCTGAAGAAAATTAATGTTTTTGTGCAATAAAAGTTCATTTAAATTTTAAGTTTCAAATTCATTCCAAAACGCTCGCCGGTGTCATGGCGTCTGTCATTGCGTTACGGCTCAGTAAAAAATGCAGAGATCGCATAGGTATATGCTTAAACGAAACCAAATGACTTTTACTAAGACGTGACGTAAATTGACATAATTCGATCTGATGGGTGTTTAGGCTATCATGGCGGATTGTTGTATTTTGTAGATTTATTTTAACAAATAAATTATTAATCTCGACATTAATAAGAGAATAAATACATGTTTCGAAATCCTTGAATCCTATTTCATTAGATCAGATAAATATTTTGGCGATACTTGATTACTGTCATCATGCCCATTATAATGCATCGAGTCTCGCCCAGCGATTCCTCGCCCAGAGTTTACCGTCCTCAAAACCCTTTATGATCTTCTGGGATATTAAATATCTTGTGTCTACGATAGGTAGTATCCCAGAACACTATTTTTTTGAGACGATATTTTTAGGTGAAAGGACTATAATAGCTGAGCCGGGAAGGTACCTTACCGCCGGCCACTTAATTCGTCGTGAAGCAACATCTCATGTCAGTCATATCTTGTATTTCGGCTGTGGAGGTTTGGTACCCGGAGATACTTTATTTGAGGCGAACATCTAGATCTCATGAGTAGCAAAGCACCCTCACAAAGTCAGGTAGGATTTCTTCTGTGATCACTCACTGTAAACATTTCCTTGGGAAAAAATTCTACCACCTAATTCAATAAAATACGTTTCTTTTGGAATCTTAACACTCATAGTGAAGACGCCAAAGGAATATTCGCTGTTGCCAATTTATCTTACCCGCATCAAGCTTAGATTGGCGTAATGAAAAGATAATATAAAAGAGTGATTGGTAATATACCGAAAATAAAAGAACCGATGAAACGCGAGATCCGAACAGTGTAAAATCTTTAGTAGAACATTCTTTTGAGGCACATGCGGGCATGTCAAAGGACTTAGTAGAGATCGTAAACCTGGCCTGGTTTCGAAAACATCGGTAGTCGATACTAATCCGCATTGAAGCGTCATGAAATTACCTACTGACATGACTGTCATCATATCAATGGTGAAATATTTCAGATACTCCTATTGAGTCAATGTTTTAAATTAATATGTTTATAAATACCGGAAGAATACAAAAAGGAACAAAAACAAATCCACTCTACATGACAGCTTCAATCTCAAAATTGGTTAAGAAGCTCAGCTTATTCTCAAAATCGGTTATGGTGTTGGAAGCAATCGTAACACCAGCACATTATGCGGCGACATTTCTTAACAAGCGAGTCAACTGAACCAGTATTGTATGTACATACGTAACAGTGGAGGGTAGGGTTGTCCACCAAATATTATCATTAAATAATAACACTTCACACACTCTTGAATTCTCTGTGTCGTGAAAAACACACACATGACAATAACCCGACACACCTAGACCAGAAACAAACAGAAAAACTCATCATTCAAATCTCTGGTCTGCATAGAATCGATACCAGGACCATTTGCGTGGTGCACCACCGTCTTAACCATTGAACCACTCAGGTCGTCACGTCATCTTTGGATTTAAACTTAAAGAAAAACTACCATTTTAGTAAAGTATAAATAAACGCTTTATGCTCATAACCCCACCCTAGGATTCCCTGTGTCGTGGTTGCCATGTGTGTGTTGACACCAAGAACACAAATTGAATTACATAATTCAAACCATTGCTCCATTGGGAATCGAATACAGGACTCCGCGCAGCTAACGTGACGCTAACGTAACTCACGTCGTCAGGCTCACACAGAAAGGTATCTAACGCTTAACCTTTTTAGCCATGAAGCATCCTTTCTTCAAAAATGATACTTATTTACTTTCTCATTAAAACTATAACAATAAAATGCATGCAATATTGTAGGTCTGATCCACGAGTGTTACGTTTATAAATAGTAATTGCTACCTGAGCAAAGACCACCATTAGCCAAGACCGACCACCTCAAGCTACGCGTATTTCTCGAACAAAATTGCAACCTCCTACCATTTGTCAAACTTCACTCTTATTATAATCCCAGCCTTGATTGCAATCATGACTAATGAATTGTCAATAACTGGACTGTAAAAGAAAATACGAAGTGAGGTATTTAAGACGATTATCGCTAAGACTCCATCCATAGAGATGTCACCCGCAAAACCTGTAACTGCGATGCGGAAAATAAAAGTGATCCTTAAGTTGAGGGAGATAAAGTTGAAAATGTTTAAGCGAATGATAAAGCACAATATATTGATGCAGCGAGAATGCTACTGCAAAGTGCAACTATCGATCATACGAAGGAATGGTATTAAAAGGGTTCAAATGAGAATTATAAAACAATGGGTTGGGTAAAAGAACTAGCAGGTTCATGATAAGAAAGAGTTATGACTTGATAATCAATTAGAACAATACCAAAATCTGATTATTGATATTATTTGTGCATTCAGATGACATTTATTTGAACTTAAATTAATTTAATTACAGGATTTTCATCGGATAAAACTATTAAACTTACCGCTATAAACTTATTTACATTGGATACGAATATTACCAAAAATGTGGTATTAAATTTAACGTTTTTCAATTTGCATTGATCACTTGCCTTGTTTTTATTTACCAGTGTTAATTCCTGGCTTTACATAAAAGTATTTTAGATTTAGCTGGTGTACTCTTTTTAAGTACCTAAGTACCTTACTGATTAAATCTGATCACAAAATCATTCTCAATTCAGTACATAGGTCGGTAGTTAGACAACTATGATTCAATCCATTCGACATCAACTCAAGTAAAAAGCATTGATAAATCCAACAATAGTTTTCCACGTCAATTGGAATCCCTGTTCATTAACCGATTCAACTACACAGTCCTCTAAGGCTTTTACCTTAATTTCTGCTTGGATGCCGATCAATTCTTAATTGCCTGCAAAAACCAATATATTATCCGATACAAGTACAATCGAGTCTTCAGTACAGTTCATTGATTTCACGTCGCTGATTCTATGTGATTAATGGTGCTGTGTCGTGAACTCAAAAAGCGTCCATTTCAGTAATTACTAGATCAAAGACAAGAGTGATGGTGCAGCAACGTATCATGTCTGAGGGTTTATTTATTGGATTTAAATTAACTGCATCATCGTTAGTTGTTTTAATAAATTGATCTATATTAATAGGATTTTTCATATCACGTGTATCAGCTACTGTTTTTAACTATATTAAGTGCAATAAGGTGCCTTTTACTTTTGGTAGTTTTATATAAGATTTCTGTTGTATGTACTTATTCATTTTATTTATTGTACTTATTCATAATCGCATACAAAAAAAATAAATAAGAAATATTAACATTGTGGCGGTAATTTGCCAATATACCTAGTCGCGTTCACACAACCCTGAAGTTCACGCGTAATTTCAAATTCCAACGATCCATTGTTGTCGGTATCCGCCTCTATATCTACTTCATTGCTTCTGTTTTAAGCATTTACTAGACTTGTAGCCTTATTTTTATAATTGTGTTACATTAAGATTAGTAGTTCACCTACCCGCTAAAGGTTGACGTATTCTTCTCTTTGTAAGAATAGACGGGGGAGTCATAAATGGGTTGCACAAAATAGAAATTTGCTTGATGGTTGGTTGAAATAGAATTGATGGTTGGTTTAAAATTCGGTGATCCTGCACAAAAATTAGGATCCAATCTCATACTTCAATATCAACAATATCAGAATGAGACTTTAGATAAAGTAGATTGCAAAAAATATTTGATATATTATATTGTTATAAAAACTTTAAATACGTTACTAATTCGTATCCACTTTCCATGCATCATCTTACGCGAATAAGTACTGATTATTTCTACAAGAAATCTCTTCCAGCAGAAATGGAGACCTACAGAGAGACCTAGGAATGGCGAAATGAGAATACCGAAAATATGAATTCGATGTGCACAGTAAATATCTGTACATATTTCAAATTAAATTTTGAAGTAAAAATAAAAACACTATGACTTCGAATATATTAAAAAATAAAATAATAAAAAGCTCAAGGTATATATTCAAGGTTTTAATTTTTTTCGATCTCAATAGAGACCGATACAAAAAATTCAAAAACGAAGACCACCTCCATACACCTCAAAATATATTCCATAAAACCAAAGTCCTCAAAGGCGCAGCGCGGTGGCTTTTATTTCACTATTGTTCCAGTTATTGACGGGAGTTTTGAGGATTTTTTAAAAATATTGTCCATTTTTAATAGGCACGCAGTTTTATTCAGTCGTTGTGTTTTTCTATGGTACGGTCTATAAGTAAAACAAACTGAACGAAATCTAGGCAGACGCAAACTTTTGAAATGGGTTTTGTAGATTTTTTTTATTAGGTATAGGTACTAGCTCCAGCCAGCGATTTCACTCGCGTCGATTTTATAATTTAGTCCAGAGTATCTCTCTGGACTAAATATAAAAATTATCCTTTAAGTTTGTATATCCTATACACTACTTGACTACCTGTATTTCAAATACCATCCACATCCGTTTAGCCGTTTTTGGGTGAAATAGTGACAAAAATGCACCCATTCTCATAAACTTTTGCATTAAATTGATATAGCAAGAAAGTAACAAGACAGTAACATTGGTACTCGGAGCAAGGAAGAGTTGTTTTACCAAATATTAACTACAAAACGGCAATATTATAAAAAATGCACGATTCACTCTACCTACCTACAGTTCAACTTCTAAAATTGGTCGAAAATTCGGTTCGTATCTAGTGTTTCACTGTAAAATAAACGTTGATTTATGAGCGTTTACAAAACAAATAATGACAAACTGCAGGGTTAGGTCTCATCTAATAACAATAAAAAAAAGAAGCCCAATGAAGATTAGTGACTGTATTATATTATACTTAGATTTATGTTCAAAAAATGTCTTAAAAGTTTTCAAAAGGATGCCCGCCGGAGATCGCGTAATATCAAAAATTTAATGAAAGCATCAGATAAGCGCCGGGGCTGGTCGGGATGTGGCGGAACAATGGCGGCGGCTATCACTGCGCTTGTCAAAAATAAAAACGTACCACGACGATAATAGAACGTAAGCCAGCGACGATTTTCGTGACCAATTTCCTGGAGGCCAATAATTTGTGAAATGCTTAAGAATGGAACCAAGAAGCCTGGTAATAGTCAGCTGTGGCTCTATGGGTGGGATGAGCAGCAGCTGCTGCAGCCTCTGAAGTACGCATAAAAAATTTTTGTCGCTTCCTAGCAGCGGACTTGAGTAGATTGCAAGCGATCAAAAAACTTAAGCAACGACGGGCGCGGTCAGAGCCTGTGTGGGTGATCGCTGGTGGTGAATTAAATGTGCGCTTCTGTGCTCGGGGGAACACGTTAAGCCGTCGGTCCCGGTTGTTATCGATACGATCGCTTTCATTAAACCTTGTCGGAGGCTCTATGAGCGGTTTGAAAACGACCAAAACGGTTGGCTTAGCCCGTTTCTCCACCCATCTGCATTGATACATTGTGGTCGTATGCTCCAGGCCTTCCCGTGTTGTGGGGAGACGCCCAACAGGGCTATACAGGAGTTTGCAGACAAGCATTCTACGAGATATCGGCCTCGAGGAAACGATTGACGATATTTGCGCCTGGCTCATGGGCTAGCACGACGCGATAAAGGCGAGGCTTTTTGCCTTATTTGCGGACGGAATTGGAATAGGGACTGGCAGATTCGGGAATGCGTTAGGTCGTATGGATTTTTCGTGTCGATATCAGCACGTATTGGAAGAAAGTCTTTGATAACCTTTGGTGGTACTGACTGATTTGCTGTTGGTTGTTGTTTTAACCCATTAATGACCCACTACAGGGTCGGGTCTCCTTTCACAATGAGAGGGATGTAGGCCTTAGTCCACCACGCTGGCCTACTGCGGGTTGGTGGACTTCACATGCCTTTGAGAACATTTTTTTTTTGTGAACTCCCAGGCATGCAGGTTTCCTCACGATGTTTTCCTTCACCGTAACAGCAGGTGATATTTAATTTTATAAATCGCACATAACTTTTTTACAAAGTCATTGGTGCGTGCCACTGGGATTCGAACCCGGACCCCTCGATTCGAGGTCGAATTCTAAGCCACTGGGCTATCACCGCTATATATTGCTGTTGGTACTTATGTCTTATCTATGAAAACTTTTTAGTAATTAATTGTCTAAAGCCCATTAATGACCAATTACAAGGTCGGGTCTCCTTTACAATGAAAAGTATGTAGGCCGTAGTGCACCACGCCGGTTGGTGGGGATTGGAATTTGAACCTGGACCCCTCGAGTAATTGGTCGAATCTTAAGCCACTATCATCTATAAGCTATATAATATAGCCTACTGGGCTATCACAGCTTATTAGTACTATGTCGCTAATTACGTAGGTACCTACTACAAAATAACAATGTAAGCGTTTTATAGACTTTATTAAACGTATCTTTGTATATTATATACTGATAATGATACTTTTCCATTACGGGATATAGTAATGTCTATTAAACGCTCAACAGGAAACAAAATATCAGTACTTACGAACGCGTAGGCAGGGCCGTGGGCACGCGCTAGTATGAAATAATACTGTGATTTGTTTAGCTCAGTAATGATCGTGTATGGAGTTTATGCTTAGTGTAGGTAGGTTACCAGATGTAGATTATGACAAAGGATCCTAAGGACCTATCTGTTAGCTTATCTGTCAGCCTTTCGAAGTCTTTAGATATGATAGACAGAGGGTAAAACAATGAGTAGGATTAATTTATGTTTAAAACAATAAAAAAAACTTATTATTTTTTTATTGTCCGCGGTAAGCCCTTTTGAAGTGCATAAAAAATAATAAATCTTCTTGGGCTGGCCGCCATATTGGATTTAGAATGACGTCACTTAGACAACCAACTAACAGACTAACCAATGTTGCAACCTAAATAAAAGCTTTTAAAAATAGAACACGTAACTACATTCCTAATTAAGATTTTTATCAATAAAACAATCAAGGGTAAAAAAAGCGCTGCAAGTAGAAAGAACTTCAATAACGATGTGTAATATTAAATTACCAATATGTAACTTCCGTCGGCAATAACCTCTAAAAAATACTTCTATTAAAAATTTCACGTCTGAAATCTTTCTATTTTGACATTTTAAATAGTTTTCCCGCGTACATTCAAATTCTCGAAATTTGTACCAAACGCTAAAGGGATTCCGTTTTATGATCTCAGTGTATACGAGGTGTTGATTCGCTCCTTCTATATGAGGCGTGACTGATAGTGACTAAGATCTCTCTGAATGAGTGTGAATGCATAAAATTGATTTACTTGGACTTTAATGCCTTCTCAGGCGCACTCTATGGTAGGTTTGTTTTGAGGTGAAAGACCCAGTGACGATTAGAGGAACTCTGGGTGAGCTTAAATAATTATTAACTAATAAATCGAAGCACCACCCTTTTAACCTACTGTGAAGTATTAATTAGTAGATGTACAAGTCCATGGCCTGCAACGACCACTTAATATTAAAGTTCATTTTTTACATTTGTCCCGTCCAATTTGTTTTACCATCATAGCGTGTCTTTTTATTTGAATTTGCGATTTAAAAATAGCGTATGACTATGCATTCAATAATACAGATTTAAAAACAAATTGTAATTAAAAGTTGAAGCAAATTTCTCGGGATTGTAATTTATTTTTTAAAGCAATTTAAACTTTTTTCAAAAAAATTATTAGTATTGTTATAAAGTATTGCCAAGATTTTTTAGAAAATAGGATATAAGTAAAAAACGGTCTGTATGTGGACTTCTTGACGGTTTGCTACTCAATTACTATAGAAAAGCTTTCATGGGCTCCCACCTACATAGTACAAATGGAGTACCTACCTTCTCTACCTACGCGAAACCCTATATTTCCCGCCCCCATCTTCGTATACAGCAGGAGCCGCGAATTTGGCGAACACCTAGTGTTGAATACAAAAGTTCACATTATAAATTTAAAACAAAGCTCGTTAAAATATCAAGTTTAAGGCCCCTTACAGACTAACGAGGAAGAAAGTGAAAAAGTATTTTTTTTGTACTTGGAAATGCTTTTTAAATGAAGCGTATTTTCATTTGGCAATCTATTCGACGCAATAATGTAAGTACACGTATGGTATGGTCCCTTACAACCCATTAGTGGGCCTCTGTTGGACACGGGTCTCCCCACAATAGGAGGACGTCTGGAGCATTCTCCAACATATTGCTCCAGTGCGGATTGGTGGAGAATCAGGTAAGTGTGTAAGCGGCCAATCCGAGTCGGATGTTTTCAATCCGCCCATAGTATAGGGCATTCGACAGGGTTTATCGACAGCAGTGTTATTGATAACAACCGGGACCGGGCGTAACGTATTCTCTAAAGTAGGTCTGACCGCTGACGTTGCTTAAATTTTTCGATCTTTTACGATTTATTTAAGCAGCGCGGCTTTTGATTCTTCGCTCTCGCTCTCTCAGGCTTCAAATTCCGCTCCTAAGGGGTCCACATAGTCAAAAAGTAAGTCGTATACACTCAAATTTTATCATATAATAAAGCGTGCAAAAAGATAAAATAACGAAAGCAAACTTCTTTATTCTCTTCCATACACCTGCACTTCTGAGTCCAGATTTGTTGTTTACTCAAGCCCGTATTCAGCGTATGAGAGTTCCGCCCGCACGGTCGTTCTCAAAAGGATTGTCCATAACGTAGGCAAGCACTGAAGATAGTTAGTTGGACAGCGAATGATATTTGAAAAATTTCAAGAATTTTATCTTTCAAGCATTGATAGCTTGATAGCCGGATCAACCGGATGTTAATTTAATTGCAAAAACATTTTATTTGCAACAAAATGGGTCAGCTTAAGATTTGTAGGGATGAGAACAAGTACAAGGTTTTTTTTTCTGTGCATTGTAATAAAAATTAATCAAAACAAACCTGCATGCCACTTACCTACGACGCAAAAGCGAATTCGATAGCCGTTCGAGCTTCATACCTGTGAAGTGTGATAGCGTCCTAACCCACAATTGCGCTGAGTTACTACTGAGTGATGAAATGACAACTGCGGACGCGTGGATTTGTGTACAATAGAATAACTTTTCATTAATTCCTGTACACCTCTGCTGTTAGGCGTTGTGACGATTGTCAGCCATATACGGTGAGCTTACGTATGTGCATAATCTTGTGTGAGAATGTACTGTTATTTTATACGTGGTTTGATGTATAACATGTTTTACAGGTCTTACACGCACACTTATAAAAATAGATAGTCCTAAACTAGAAAAGTCCACTAACCGAAATCAAAAGCTTCAGCCACAATATCTAAAGTAAAGCATCGGAAAATTTCGGTAAAATACTTTTACTATGATTAAATGAAATAAAATGTGAATAGAATAGTACCATCCACGGCTTCACTCGCATCAATAAAATACGTGCTAATTACCAATTTTTATATTTTTCTCTTCACTGACAGGTTTAAATTTAAATTTTCAGGTCCTTCTTCATCGCTAGGCTAAAGGGCCAGTATTTTATTAAGGATGGGGGAACAATGGGGAAAAACATCATCCAATGGCGATCACGAGGACAGCCCAGTACCAGCCGAAGTGGCGTCGATGAGGGGAGACCCACGTCCAGCAGTGGACCACAAATGGCTGAACGGAAAGAAGAAAGAATTAGGTGTACAAATTACAGTAAAAAAGCCTTTTACAAGTTTTCCCTATAACTTTTAACAAGAAAAATTAAAAAAGAAAATCAGTACAGTAGACGTTTTGGTTAAATAATAATAATAAGGGTACAATGTTGAACACAAAAACGTCCAAAACAAAAGCCCAATCGCAAAAACAAAGACCAAAAGTCATTCCCAACTCGACCACACCATCCGCTAACGCATCGAATCAATTTCGGCAATAAAACTTACATCCTGATAAATTAAGACGTGATAAACGAAGCGGGCATAATTATCGAGTTCGCGATTATTCGGTCATTCGGTGTGCGGGTCAGTGACCTTGGAGCGGTTTTGTTTTAGCCGATATACCGTTTGATATCTGTGTTTCGGTGTGGTCAGCAAAAAAAATAATGCATTTAATTAGGGCTTAAGATTAACTTAAGGCCAACCAACATGACAAGATTTAAACACAGGGCCCTGTATGGGCGACAAAATGTCGCTGCTTCAATTCAAAAGTCCCACAAATCAAATTCTCTCTTTTTAATGGAGAGCGAATTTAAACACAGGGCCCTGTATGTCGCTGCTTCAATTCAAATGTCCCACAAATCAAATTCTGTCTTTTTAAAGGAGAGCGAATCTAAGAAGAAATAAGCTGTTTTTGCCTGAATCCACCCTATTTTATATCAATACTTATGTACGATACACATATCGAATTAACGTCACCGATGACGTCGACGTTAAACACGTTATTAATAATATTAATCAATTAGTATAATATCCAGCGAGACTCCAGCGAGTTACTCGTTATAAAAAGTTGTATAATAGCTACAAAATTATTATATCAGTCTCTATTAGTCATTTCGTTTATTCCATACATATTTACACGAAAATCCGTAAAAATCAAACCAAAATCCGTTTTTAAGCGTATCCACTTGTTATGCTGTCGGTACAGCACGCGGTGGGTATAATACGAACCGGTCGGAGCCCACCAATGCGTTTTCAATGCGAACGCTATAACATATGCTCTCAGTATAAAAAGGCGAATTTACAGTCAGCCACACGTGTGGACTGAGAACCCAAGCAAGCAACCAATTTCCGACCTTATTTCTGAATCTTAGAGTTGATTTTCGTTTGAAGAATTTCCGAAGTAATGTGTGCAGTTTATTTTAAGAGTATCATTTTTAAGCCTTATCACAAGGAGTTAGAGTTGACTTTCGCTTGATGGTTTTAGAAGAAATGCGTGCATTTTGTGTGCGTTGTACGGTTATCGCTCGATTTTGAGTTACGGAGCTCAGTTCCACACTTAGGGGTGCGTTTCATGTTTATGTTGTAAAGTTAATAATGATAATGGCGCTTTAAATTTCGTTCAGGCAATATTTTCGGGCTCGAGATAGCGAAGAATTTAATGATTCTTCTGTGAATTTTTTGCTTTAAATATTTCGGAACTTACCTTACTTTTCGTTTGTGGTGAAGATTGCGATTGTGGGAATAATGTATGCAATTGTTTTTTTTTTTTTGCAACACGCTATTCGCAAAATAATAAGAAGTCTGGAGGATACTGCTCTTGTCAACAGTCGGCATAGAGTCAATCCTTGTATGTTTTCTAACCGCCAATAGAACCTCCGACGAGGTTAAACGACTGCTATCGATAGCTGAGTCTGATTATTTAACATGTCCTTCGAAGTAAGTTCGTCACTGGCACTCTATCCTAATGTCGCGTCCGACGTTTTATAAATTTTTAAAAACCTTCAAAACAGTTTAGGTTACATGTATTGTGAACTCTTGTTACGCAGAATACAAAGCTAAAAGCCAAATAAAATGTTCGAAATGCAATAGGCATGATGACGAATTTTCAAAAACTCTTCTATGATATTCAGAAGTTTCTATTATGTCTAAAATATATCATATTTTTGTATAAAATTAAGGTTTTTGTGCAATAAAAGTACATTTAAATTTTAAGTTTCAAATTCATTCCAAAACGCTCGCCCGTGTCATGGCGTCTGTCATTACATTACGGCTCAGTAAAAACTGCAGAGATCGCGTATACGCTTAAACGAAAAAAATGACGTTTACTGAGACGTGACGTAAATTGACGTAATTCGATCTGATGGGTGTTTAAGCTATCATGGCGGATTGTTGTATTTTGTAGATTTATTTTAACAAATAAATTATTAATCTCGACATTAATAAGAGAATAAATACATGTTTCTAAATCTTTGAATCCTATTTCATTAGATCAGATTAATATTTTGGCGATACTTGATTACTGTCATCATGCCCATTAAAACATCCGACCTTTAAGTGTTCGACACAGAACATGAAAAATATAGAAGGCGCTTTGAATAAACAGATGTTGGGTATTTAGACTTAAGTTAAAAATTATTTTTAAAATATCATAAAGTAATACGAGTATGTGCTTTTGTGCGTTTTCATTATAATATAGGTATTAGGTAATTTATAAAATTTTCCGCCAAAAACGCTTAATAAAATTTATAATTTTTTTTATTGTAGCAATTTTTTTTAATCAAATTACATTCTTATTTTTTTCCCTTTGTACGAGTATGTCATGTAGTGTAAGATAAAAGGTTATTATATTGTATCTTATTATAGGTACATTTACGACTGTTCATCTCTTTTTCAATCAATACCAAAAAAAATGTGCGAAATAGTGCCGACATTTTTCATGTTTTCGTCGTTTCCTTTGTACGTGTTGTGTACCTACAATAAAATGTTATATTGTATCTTATTACCTATAATTATTTTTATGACTTTCATAACTACTTCAATCAATAAAAAAGTATGCTAAAAAAGTAGTAAAACTAAATGAATAAATATTTTCAACGCTTCTAAATGTTTTAGTATCTCAAAACGACTATTTGATTTAAGGTTACATTACAGGGCGCCGATTTAGGGCGTAGCACAAAATCATTTTCATTTCTGATAAAGATGTTATTTATTATGTCCGAGTTAAGAACCTCGAAGCTTTATTTTGAGTCTTATTTTATTTTTGGTTTTTAATTCATGATCGTGAATGGGCGGGGATTATCGCAACGCTTAATTTGTATGAACACCTACGGAATGATATATAATATTATGTATGGATGTATGTATGTATGGATAAAACGTAGTATAACACACGTATACTTCGTTTTTTACTCTTGTTTAAAACATGGTTTGTTTTTAAATCGCAAATAAAAATAAAAATACACGTTTTAAGATTGTTTACCAATTAGGACAAGTGTGAAAAAATGGTCTAAGTATCGAATAAGTTTTGGGCTATGAAATTTATCAAAAAACGCGGCACGCATGACAAACATGACAATATGTATGTACTGTACGTACCTACATTCCTGTATAAATTTCAATAAATTATAGTCGAATTTCGTCTACTTGGCAATCTCTAGTTAAAAAAATAATTATCCGTCAATAAACTACGAGTATGTCGCAGTCACGCTGATTATCTCAGCGAAAATTATTATGATACGTGTAGCAAGTATGTATCAAGTTATTTTTGATTAATTTTAGTGTTCGAAGTGAATTTAAGATTGTCGTTCCGATAACATTAGTAATACTAGTAATTGTATTCAACGCACTGTCTGTTTCATATGCGTTCCTGCAACAGCGGATATGGTTTGATTGATATTCACGAGAGTTTGCGAGTTTGCGCCATTCTCTTAGTATGCAGTCATTGACAGAAATTATTAAAATATTTATATTTCTCTTACACCTAACCGCGTGGAGTAGATCGCAAGCGATCGAAGAGGTTAAGCAACGTCGGGCGCGGTCAGTAGCTAGATGGGTGACCGTAGTGGCGAATTAAATGCGCGCTTCCGTGCTTCGGGGGCACGTTAAACTGGCGGTCCCGGTTATCGATAAGATACTTTAAACCTTATCGGAGACCCAATGGGGGATTGAAAACACCCACCACGGGTTGGCCACTAGCCCGTTTCTCCACGTAGAGTATGCTTCAGGCCCTGTTGTGGGCATAAGCAGCTCACTCGAACGGCGACCTCACCCTGCACCCAGCAACCAACCGTTGTAGAGTCCACATCACCTGATGATGCTCCGTTTTGGGGCGAAACACGTGTTGTGTACTATTGGAATAAGTTGTTATGGTATATACCTACTCAGGGAGATAAGCGAGGGTGGTGGGTCCATACCAAAACAAGTTCCACGTGTGCGGATTGTTGCAAAGAAATATAAATACAACTTAAATAACCTGTTGTGGGCCATTAAAATGTTGCAGTCATATTTGACTTGTGGTACCAGTGATAACCTATGGTGCCGAGACGTGGTCCTTTACTGTAAGCTGATTCTCAAGGTCTCATCTCAGAGTCGCGAGAGTCGAGACACCTTTGCTCGGCATTTCTCTACGTAATAGTCAAACATGAAATGCGAAAACGAAAGTCAATTATCATTTTACACATCACATTATAGTATAATGCTTTTATATTATATTATAATTATAATAGCTTTTATAATAATTATAACGGAGGTCTGGGAGCCACGGGCTCTTGGGCTATTAGGTGATAGAGATTCGGCTAAATTTAAAAACTAATTATAACGCACTGAGAAGTATAAAATCTAATAATAGAGCCATTATTCATACAACTCACGCTATTCCGTAATAAACACGGTGTCGATAAATCTTGACAACAATCGTCGGAAGCCGCGAGCGATGGCGAATAAATTTAACGATTCGGTTACCGTTATCGATTCATAGCTAGCAGTTCAAATCGGAGTGGAGAGACCGCCGCCCTTATAACTAGTCATAAAGCAATATATTATTATTTATGTCAGTGTGCCTTGTGTGTTTAAGCGTTGGTGATCAGATAGAAAAGGAATTAAATTGCGGTCGGTTTCTAGATTTTCCAATTTGGTAAACAATGTCCTTTGACAAAATTTCAAAATATCCCTCGCGTGCCGACTTAATTTTAAGATATTTTATATTTATTTGTTATATCTAATAAAAAATCAAAGTGCTTACATTATAAGTAATAACAACTGTAGCGATAAATCGTTGCAACAATCGTCGGAAGCCGCGGGCGATGGCGAATAAATTTAACGATTCGATTACCGTTATCGATGCATCGGTATCGAATGGAAGTAATGGAATAGATAATGAGGACCGTGCGGCCGATTTGACTGCCAAAACTGATATCTTCTCGTCACTGTCGGATAATCCTATTCGTTCTAATATTATAAATACGTTTGTGAGTTAAAAATGGCCGGATGGATGGATCTTTTCTTAATCTTTCACGTAAAATGCTCCATAAAAACTCCATAATTGGGACATTTTACAAAAATGTAAATTAACAGACTTTTAATTCCATTTTAAATTTAGTAACCTGGTCTATCCACCATTCAAATCCCGGGTTTAAAGCAATAGCAAGTATACATTGTAAGTGCAGTAACTTAGATTCAAAAACGACAGGTTTATACACGCATCTGCAAAACTCAGCATTCTAGGACTCATCGCTATGTAATAAGTGGTAATACTACGTATCATAGAATTACATAGCATAGAATTTTAATACCAGAGAGGATTACTTAGCTTACTGTAAGCACATGTTGTAAAAATATGGATTAACATGGAATTAAATCCTTGAATTTATTTTTGTGTTTTGTTCGCAAGATTTTTTGTGGCACGAGTCTACGTTTATTTCCCGTATATGCCCGCGATTTACGTTCCAGAGATAGCCGGAACAAACAGACAGACATAAAATTGTTATTTTGGTATATGTACCGTTACATCACACAGGTATATTAATTTAGTAAAAAGTGGTTATTTTTTTATTACAAACACACTCCAATTTTATTTATTTTTCAAATATTTTTCTAGCCACAACTAGGTTCCGCCCGAAACTTCGTCCACAATGACCTAAGATTTGATTCAGGGATAAAATATATTCTTTATTATGTTAATCCAGGTCATAATCTATCTGTGTACAAAATTTCATCCAAATCTGTTCAGCCATTTTTGCGTGAATTTTAACAGACATCAATGCAACCGTTCATCCATCCACACAAACTTTCGCATTTATAATAGTAGTAGGAAAAGGCTAAACAGATTTTAATGAAATTTGGAATCTACGTATATCATAAACTGGATTAACATAAATAGGATACTTTTATCTCTGGACCAAATTCTTAAAGCTGTAATGACGACCATTCAACAAATGGGCTATTTATACATTCAACGAAAGTGAGGAAAAGCCTAATTCTGAAACATTTTACGTTCATACACAGAAGCTATACCCGTATCAACCGGTATATAAATTATACAAGTTCCTGCGAGTTTCGAGTTTTTTAATTAAGCCGTCTTGTTTCATGTGATTAAGTATCTTTCCATTTGTTTGCTTTGTCACACAATACGAGTAATTATCCCTTAAACAGTCGCCGTTTCAAAGGAATTGCAACCTTACACTTAAAAAATAAGACTAAGAATCGTGTAAAATTTTGGAAATAATTGAACAATAATGCCTTCGTATAGATACTCTAGCGTCTTCAGCGAAAATAATTAACGCGTTGTAATGTCAACTTGTTACTTTTGAAAAAGGTTCAATTAAAGCGAAATATCTTCTTGGATATAATTGTGAAAATTACGTAGGGGATATCAGTTGAATACTAATAGTTTGTGATTAAATAGAGTCGGAAGACTTCACTATTTGAAGTATAATGTGTGGGTGTCTGATAAGTTGCAATGAGATGAACCTAATAAGAAAAGTTATTCTGGTTTCGGTCAAAGAGGTGGTCAGTGAGCTGTAGTAAGTAGACACCTCATCAATATAACTAATTATTCTACCATATGAAAACATCCACACCTAGACAAACCACTAACATGCCAATAAAAAAAAATTGCAAAACGTGAACTATAAAATTGTTGTAGAAGCAGAAAATAATTTAAAAAAAATTTTTAGCCACAAAGTGAATACGTAATACCCACCCGATCGTTATCGAGAGGTAAAAATTTAATTTTACCTCCCACGCGTTACCAAAGGCAGCTTATGAATTGGCGACTCGAGTCAAGTCTTCTTCGAGGTGCGTGTCTTTTTGTTTCTATTGTTAAATAAATATTGGCAATAACCTCAAAAAATAGTAAGCCTTAAGTATGTAACAAATAATTGTATTTCATACTTAAGTCCATACGGAAAGTACTGAACCGAATTTATGAAACTATTACCAGACCCTAAGTTGAATAAAATGCAAAGAAACAAAAAAGAATTATCACAATCGGTCAATTAGTTTCGGAGATATGCGAAGACCAACATATGCATACACTCGAAATCGAACTAACTCGCACTCAGAAGGTTCTGGGTTTAATCCTTAGCGAAATTTGATTGATACGTTTGAATCTCTGTTTCTATCTTCTCTCTCTGTCAAATGTATTGTATAGTAAACGCCAGTCTAGGTCATATGTCAATTTGTCTTGACATCTTCCCAGGCATATTAATGGAAGCTCGATATGATCAAATCGAACTGAATTAAATTGAAATGAATTGAATTTAAAATATCTTCAGTCGCTCGTGTACGAACGTCCTTAAGGCTTTATGCAAAAATTAAGAGGCCAGAGTCTCATTAGCAACTTTTTAGATCTTTTAATGTCTTAATTTGAATTGCGGTTTGTAAAAGCCCGTTCGACCTGCGAAAGGTCTGTCGTTTGCGGCTTTCCGAGGTTTTGTTTAAATTATTTAGGCATTCAATCCTTATGAGAGCGGGAATTTTGCGAGCGCTCAATTTGGGGAAGTTGTCAGTACCCATTAATGACCCACTACAGGGTCGGGTCTCCTCTCACAATGAGAACGATGTAGGCCTTAGTCCACCACGCTAGCCTACTGCGGGTTGGTGGACTTCGCATGCCTTTGAGAACATTTTTTTTGTGAACTCTCAGGCATGCAGGTTTCCTCACGATGTTTTCCTTCACCGTAACAGCAGGTGATATTTAATTTTATAAATCGCACATAACTTTTTTTTTTTTACAAAGTCATTGGTGCGTGCCACTGGGATTCGAACCCGGACCCCTCGATTCGAGGTTGAATTCTAAGCCACTGGGCTATCACCGCTGCATTTGGGGAAGTTAATAAGTATTAAAGGTATGTTGTCACTACAAAAACGGTGATATATCACGGCCTCAGTGACGCAGTGGTGTCGAGGGCGAATGCAAGTCCTGGACGGATGACATTAGTGACGCCTACCAATATTATCACAATAACGAGTTGACTAGTGCAGAAAGCCATTAGGCAATACCTACATCCGCTCGTTGTTAGTACAATAAAGGCTAAATGTCAGTAACCCATTAATGACCCACTACAGGATTGGGTCTCCTCTCATAATGAAAGGGATGTAAGCATATTAGTCCACCACGCTGGCCTATTGCGGGTTGGTGGCCTTTACATCTTTGAGAACATTTTTTTTGTGAACTCTCAGGTATATAGGTTTCCTCACGATGTTTTTCTTCACCGTAAAAGCTGGTGATATTTAATTTTATAAAGCGCACGTAACTTTTTCACGGTCATTGGTGCCACTCGGATTCGAACCCGGACCCCTCGATTCGAGGTCGATTCGATGGCTAAATAAATAATATTATAATGTTTTCCTCTAACCCGTCATCCATTAAGCAAAATCCCTGGTTTAATGAAGACATCCGATCGCTGCCCGCTTTAAGCTAAGCGCCGTGCAATTAATTAGCGAATCGCAATCGCGATAGCCGCCGCTATTGATCAGCCGAGATCGCCGATACCGGAACGGATATCTTCCACTTTGTTCCGTGTTTCGAAAATACTCGTATAAATAAATAACTTTCCAAGTTTCAGATGTGAAAACTCACAATAAACGAGCAAAATAAATGTGTTCTCAAAAGCATGTCTTTTTCTACGAAGAGCAGGCAAATAGGCAAACAGGCCAACTAATGGTAACCGATTGTCACTGTCGCCTTTTGACACGCGCAATACTAGAGGATTCGCTAATACGTTGTCGGCTTTGAGGATGACCTTTTTTCCACAGTGATGAAGAGAACTTAACATATCGTGAAAGTTTCCACGCTTCCAAGTTTCCATTTATAAATACTTAGGTCTTTATTATTTTCTAATACACGATTGATAATTTTTTATAAGAGATGCGCCGAATATTCGTTTGGTATTCGGTATTCGACGTACTTATTCGGCATCTTTTTCACTATTTGTATTCGGCCGAATTATTTTGTTTTGGTGCCGAAAATATTCGGTTTGAATATCTCTATTTTCTTGGCTACACGACACGGTATAGAGCCAAAACTTCTTATGTCAGATTTATGTTATAATATATGTCAAAGAAATCCTATGAAGTAGAAAGCAATTTGACTTCGACTCAACATTTAGTTGGAAACTCAAGTCAACATATTTATTTCTTAATCTATAGTTAATATTATAGAGACAAGCTATTTGTCAGTACCCATTAATGACCCACTACAGGTCGGGTCTCCTCTCACAATGACAAGCTATTGTCAGTACCCATCAATGACCCACTACAGGGTCGGGTCTCCTCTCACAATGAGAAGGATGTAGGCCTTAGTCCACCACGCTGGCCTACTGCGGGTTGGTGGACTTCGCATGCCTTTGAGAACATTTTTTTTGTGAACTCTCAGGCATGCAGGTTTCCTCACGATGTTTTCCTTCACCGTAACAGCAGGTGATATTTAATTTCATAAATCGCACATAACTTTTATTACAAAGTCATTGGTGCGTGCCGCTGGGATTCGAACCCGGATCCCTCGATTCGAGGTCGAATTCTAAGCCACTGGGCTATCACCGCTATTAAAGTTTGACAAGCTATTAAAGTAGGTACCTATATTAGTGAAGTACAAAGTGGAACATACTCAATTGAGTAGTAAGGGCACGGTAGAGTGAATATGCACAGATCAGCGCTGCGGACCGCGAAGAAAGTAATAGCCTGCTGCTTATATGAGCTAGTAGACATAATGTGTGTATATATATAATATGTATATCTTACATATCTACCTAGCTATGTTGCAAACATAAGATAGATAGGATAAGGTAGCCGAAAGAAATGTTTTGTGTTTATTCACAGAAATTTTGCTGTCACTTACAATTAAAGCGTTATTATTATAAAAGCAACTACATAAGGAGTAAAATTCAAGAAGTAATTAACAGTCAACATATAATCGATTATTACTGACAATACCTTAAAATAAATACCACATAATAATAATAATAGTCTCAATTGTTTTTGTTATAACTTTTTTGTTTTGTACATGTCAGTAACCCATTAATGAACCACTACAGGGTCGGGTCTCCTCTCACAATGAGAAAGCCTTAGTCCACCACGCTGGCCTAGTGCGGGTTGGTGGACTTCACATGCCTTTGAGAACTTTTTTTTTCTGAACTCTCAGGCATGCAGGTTTCCTCACAATGTTTTCCTTCACAGTAAAAGCAGGTGATATTTAATTTCTATAAAACGCACATAACTTTTTTTACAAAGTAATTGGTGCGTGCCACTGGGATTCGAACCCGGACCCCTCGATTCGAGGTCGAATTCTAAGCCACTGGGCTATCACCACTTTGTTTTGTACATAATATTTTCTAAATAAACAAGTATTAGGTCACTTACATGAGAACATAACAACCGTGTTATTTTCTGATTTGGGCAACAGATAGAACCGTTGAACAGTGAAGAGAGTTCGACCTGTCACCTTTTCACTAAATCGGGGACAATCGAACTTCTCATTCTAATCTGTCACCCTTGGGGGACGAAATCGAGAGACCGATAGGAATATTCCTTATTTTCACCTACCATGGCTTAAAGAAAGAATACCTTCCCTACATCAAACAGCAACTAATGCAATACTGTTCCTAACATTGCTGTACTAACAAGTGTATTTGCACAACTATTACTGAATTGCCTTTGTTACAAACTTCAATTCGCGTGTACAAAGCGGTCGGAAATCACTTTGTTGGCCGTTTTTATTGGTTTCAGGAACTTTCTGAGTAACTCTATGAGTATACCTAGTAGTACCTATACTAATAACCTATGCAATTCACACTCATAGCCGGTAGGATTTCCAGTGACATTCCCATGGACACACAAGACAAGAACACACACACCCAGACCAGAAACAGAATAAATGTTTCTAATGCTTTTGTATTATAATATGTCATGTTATACCGATGCTCTATATTGTTTTCTGCACACCCTACCTTTTTCTCACTTTTCTCTGTACTCTTCAACTCCTAACCACTTGGTTGTCTGGAAGAGATCGCTCTACCGATAACAGCGATACCGCCATTTGTGCATTTTTTTGTTTTATATTGATTCTATCTGTTTCTTTCTATGTGTGTGTACAATAAAGAGTTTAATTAAATAAATAAAAATCACACAGGCAGTTCCCGGAAACGCCCAACCACTAACCCCGACAATCGTCAACGGTTGAACAACACGGAGGCTTCCCGAACAATTCGCGCAACAATTTTTCAATCAAAGTCTCGCAACAAAGTTTCTGGGCTCCGAGAAATGTAATAAAAGGGACGACGGTCACGCGAGTTCGTGTATTGGACGCGGTAGTGTTGCTGTTTGATCGGTTTTAACTTAGTTATAAAGTTAGGTGATTCATTGATGCGTGTGGACTGGATTTGAACCCGAACCTCTCGGTTTAGAGATTGTATTCTTGTCACTGGGTCATCTGGCTTAGAATTCGACCTCGAATCAAGGTTCCGGGTTCGAATCCCAATGGCATGCACCAATGACTTTGTAAAAAAGTTACGTGCGCTTTACAAAATTAAATATCACCTGCTGTTACGGTGAAGGAAAACATCGTGAAGAAACCTGCACGCCTGAGAGTTCACAAAAGAAAATCTCAAAGGCATGTGAAGTCCACCAACCCGCAGTAGGCCAGCGTGGTGGACGGCGGCTTACATCGCTCTCATTGTGAGAGGAGACCCGACCCTGTAGTGGGTCATTAATGGGTTACTGAATGTACGATGTAATCACGAAGTTAAATAGCTAGTTCATGTTTTTCTTTTTCATAAAAATTGCTCAAACATTAAATAACCAAGTACCGTAGCTAACTTGTTGCATCATATCCGTTACATACTGTTACATAGCTAAGACGCTAGGTTTAGAATACATCGTACCTCAGGCCTTGAGTCGTATATTATCGGGTCCGATACCTTTCACAATAAAGATATAAATCAAGCGCTGAATAAAATCGCTCGCATCTCGCTTATCGCGCCATCGCTTGCTCCTTCTATACGCGAATATACAGGCTGATACTTATTTGTCTTTTTAATAGATTTTTAAAGGTTTCTTTAATAAATACTTTATAATGTTTTAATTAAATAATTTTAATTCAAAGAGGCGAATCTGACTGAAAAGTAGTTGCATTTATACACTTACGTATGTACGAGTACATACATGGACAACTTAATTGCTTAACGTTAATACTTTTGAAGGTTAAAGAGGTATTTTCTGAGTTTGCTTAACCCTTGCTTAACCAGATTCAAATATTCTTTCACCCATAATTTAGAATCACAGTCCATTGCGGTGGAATATCTATACAATTTCATAAAATTTCATATTACAACTACAAATATTGTTACATAAAATAAAAACACTTTTACATTGAATAAACCACACAAAGTGCAGAGCTAGAAACTGCGGTCACAATACAATATGTTCCCACATCACGGAATTCATAAACCGGCTGTAATTTTACATCCTTTTCATTAGCCAACTCACAAAAGGGCGGTTTTACCATAGATAGAGATTTTAATAGATAACGCAAGTGAGTCCATCAGTATGAATTTCTAGCATGCCGCTTTTTTACTACCTATTGTGATGAAACTTGAACTTTTAAGTTATGCAAATCCTGCATCAACGCGAAGCTTAATCAATACCTAACGCCAGTACGAATAATATGTGTTTTTTGATTCATTAATCATCATTATTTGAATCAATTCGAACACATGTTAATAGTAACGAAAAAAAAAACAAACTGAAGAAATGATTTATTCGCACTATTAAATTGGAGGAATAATAAATCTGACATCTCGTGTTAACAACGGTGTAGTGGGGACTAGGTAAATAAAACGGCAACGAAGGTTGTGCATTGTTCTTTTCAAATATTTCGAAACGAGATGGACTTACATTTACGTGATATATTTAGATCTTTATCTGTGGGCTTTGCACTGCACTTTTCTGCGTTAAAACATTTATTGTGCGGCTTAAACAGAACTTACACATAATATCACAGTTTTTCAGTTCTGTTCTATAAAAGAGGCCATTTTCCGTGTAGTTTGAAATAACTGAAATGGAAAATTCTCAGTATCCTTTAGATGAACAACCACAATTGACATAATAGATGTAGTGTAACTTTATGAAAACGAATGGGAGAAGCAAACTTTTCTATGAATTGAAAGTAGCTATGAACATGCAGACCAAAATGATGTAAAGTGGTTCTTGCATTTACCACATTGAACCTCAAACATTCTTTGAGGTTGAAATCGTTTTTTTTTGTCTTCGCAAGAATACTAATAAGGTTCTTTATGAAAGTCGTAAGGAGAGCTTTTTTAATTATTTTTTAAACATCCTGTATATAACCCGAGCGCTTCTGTCCGACAACGTTTCAAAATGAAAGTTATTTCTAACGCGCTGTATAAAATTCGCTCGCCTTCGTAGACCTGTGTCGTTTACATTGCATTATTACACAGCTATAGTTCTAGGGCGTACATAGCCCTTTAGCTTGAGGTTGGTGTCAAAATTTACCTTAAAAACAACAAAATACTTGATAAAAAATACAACAACCTCAAAAAATAATAGAAAGAATGCGATTATTGTTGACTGTTGACATTAGAAAGATGAATATCACCTACTGTTAGGGTGAAGGAAAACATCGTGAGGAAGCCTGCATGCCTGAGAGTTCACAAAAAAAATGTTCTCAAAGGTATGTGAAGTCCGCCAACCCGCAGTAACCAGCGTGGTGGACTAAGGCCTACATCCCTCTCATTGTGAGTGGAGACCCCGCCGTGTAGTGGATCATTAATGGGTTACTGATATTTGCTGTAGGTATCACATACATTCAATACATTTTATTAAATTTTTAAGACTAATATTTATGTAGCGTAAGTGGGAATTTTCTTTACATTAAGGTACGTTCAAATTATAATTACAAATACGGAAAAGGGGAGATCTCCCGCCAGGCGATGTCACTGCCTGGGGACCGCGGTCCTAATGTTGACTTCGGACTATTTGAGTATATGCAGAGATTCTGAAGAACTTTGATAGCGCGTTTGAGGATACGTCTTCCAATTGGCCGGTTCGGTATGACGCGTGTGACGTGTTCTATTGTTTACTACATTCGATGGTTGCGTCGTCATGTGTGGTCAGCGTTTCATGTGAGGCGCGCGCTCATATTACTGTAGGTATCGCGCCGCTACACGTGGTACGTTCAAATTCTAATTACAAATACGTCCAAACCTCGTGTCCCATTTAGCGGGACGTTAGGACAGCAAGGTGAAGTTATGTCCCTACCCTTTCGTTAGCTGACGTTCTGGCAGCGATTTTGTTTTGAACATAAAGGTGCTGGTACAGTGGTTGAGATTATTGAGATACAATAATATACAATAATAATACATAACAGTACATTGAGCGGTGATAGCCAAGTGGCTTAGAATTCGACCTCGAATCGAGGGGGTCCGGGTTCGAATCCCAGTGGCACGCACCAATGACTGCTCTCCTGACTGATCTCCTGCTGTTACCGTGAAGGAAAACATCGTGAGGAAACCTGCATGCCTGAGAGTTCACAAAAAAAGTTCTCAAAGGTATCAGGCATCTTCAGTAGGAGGGCTATGCGCACACACAAATACTAACACACTGTTAATAATTGTGTGTGCGCGTGTGTGTGTATATAAAATATAATATAAAATAAGTAATATAAAAAAATATAAAGCAAAGCTCTATCTCTGTTTCTCTCTTAAATTAGTACGAAATCCGAAATCTAATTATGTACCGGCCTGTCTACTATGTACAGGGTTTTACTAAACGCCATGTAGGGGCGCCCTATTCAAATAGATTCGGGTACAATGATATAGACCGGCCGTTTTATTTATTTACATGCCCCAAAGATGCCTAGTCTCAAGACAAATAACCTTAGGCTGAATAAGATATTTACGTTGCAAGGATTTTTATTAAAACTGTTAGTAGATAGATTGGAAGTAGTAAAAGAAACTCTACTTTGAAACTCTACTTTATAGATGGTAGAGTAATTACTGCCACGTAACATGTCTGGTTGGAGAGTTTTGGTTGCCAGAGATTCGTACTTTATTTAATCTTAGCTCTCGCGAGTAGTGCACACCATACCATATACCACTCGAATGTACTTCATATTTGAGGTTCGACATAGAAGTCCATGGGTTGGTGTGATCTCTTACGTAACTAGACGTCCTTTATCATGAGAAAAACACCGCCATGAAATTGAGTTTTTAATAAATTAGCCATGAAAGTACGCAACTTATTTACAATAAAAATAATAAAACTATGTATAAGCTTTTAAAATTAGTTTCTTTCCATTCAAACGAAATCAGTCTGGTGTCAGTGTCGAATACAATAAATTATCACTTTTGACGTTCAAAGAGAGATTATTATGCGAAAAACGTCTCGATGGAATTGAGCTTATAATAAATCAGTCGTGAACGCTCGTCTTTGAGTACAGGGTCCCGTAAGAAGACTTGTTCTTTGAAAATGTATTCTGCAACTTTTTTTTTTTTAATTTATTAAAGGACTTTGTCGCAAAGCGACCACATCGTCCCGTAACAACTACAATACATTACATACACACATAACATAAATACAATCAGCTTTGTTTTAGCCCTAAATTTGTATATATTATTATTATATATATCACTATGAGAAGGATGTAGGGCGTAGGCCTTAGTCCATGCTGGCCTAATGCTGGTTGTTGGACTTTACGGGCCTTATGGAGAACTTAGGCACTTAAGGCATGCAGGTTTACTCGCTATGTTTTCTTTTATCGTTATATCAGGTGATATTTAATTTCAGGACTGACCTATCTAGTAAGTAAGCACAAAAGTCCAAAAATGGGTATGAGTCACATGTGATTCACGCGTCAGCAAAGTGTTAAAAAGCGCACATAATGTTCAAGAAAGTCATTGTTGCCACTGGGATTCGAACCCAAACCCATCGAGTGTGAGGATGAATTCGTAAGCACTTGGCATACAAACAATTAACATCATTCTCATTACGAGAAGTATGGTTCACTAATTAATAGGTGAGGTACAATAGAAAAGACTTACACCCGCTGAGCGCGTAACCCTAAGAATGACTGAAGCGTATTTTCTTCAAAAATGTTTCTTTCGTACAATATAATAATGCTGTCAATATAGAATTCGTAGCAAACATGAAGGCGTTAAAATTCTATGAATAACTTTTCTCTAAATGTGAACATCTAATAGCCAATTTAGGTGTCTATCGCTTGTGATGGATTTTCACATTATTTTCAGTGTATGTATGTACGTATGTCATTTTTTATTTATTTATAAAGTGTGCACAAATTGTGGTCTGATAAAGAATAAATGAATAAATTCTTTTAATTCCAAGTTTGATTTTTGATATCAATTTTGAATATCTCCCTATAACTAAACTCTTTTATATCATATTGGATTAAATAACGAATAAACCAATAGATGAATAAAAGAATAGACGGATAGACCAATAGTCCAATATACCAATAAACGAATGAACGAATGAACGAATGAACGAATGAACAAATGAGAAAATAAGCAAATAAATAGACGAAAAGATAAACTGACAAATTAACGAATTAATTAGAGGTAACTTATTTTTTACGGTTAATAATAGAAAATGATTTTTTATTAATAATTAATTTAACTTAAATTAATGCTAATATCATTTTTCATGAATTGCTATCAACTCCAATACACTCCCATGAAAACAATCGCGTTCGTTTTAAAATCATTTATCATGAGAATGATCCCGGATTTGTGTTTCGTGCTGCCTTTATGCTCTAATGGCCTGAAGTTGCTGACTCAGGCTCGCGCAATATAATATCTGCTGATGCTTTGAGAATAATGTGCTCCGTTTTGTATTTATGTACTGTTCCCATGTTATACCTATAATAATAATTCTTAAACCTAAATAGTTTTCGGAAACGAATATTGAGTTGTCATGTCATGACTAGAATAGCGGTGACACCCCAGTGGCTAAGAATTCGTCTTCTTATTCAAGGGGTTTATTTTATTTTGTTTGGCGTAATATAAAGCGTATTGTATTGCACTCCTGAGAGTTATAAAAATGTTCCCAAAGGAATGTGAAGTCCATGAACTCACAAGAGCCCAGCGTGGTGGACTAAACAAAAAGACCCAACCCTGTAGTAGGTCATTGTTGGATTACAAACAAAATCATGACATTTAGGACGAAAGTTTGAAAGCTTGAAAGCGTGAAAGTTTGAAAGCAAGAACAATCCGGACCTTACCTTGGTGCTTTTAGACTTTTAAGAAATCTATTTGGATTTATCAATTGACGATAAGTTGTTGGCATAATTGTAACTTATCGTCAACTGATCTACCCTCATCTTTCCTTACTTGACCTTCTATAACATCATGTTTGAGAAAATTTCGAAAACCCCAGTCACAGTAACCGATTTACCATTAATTAATCCCTTTGTAACAAACACAAAAGCATCGCATACAATAACTTTAAATGCTTTAAAACACTAATTTAAATTTACTCCGGATTTAACAAACATAAAATGTCTCACTCCAAGAAGCATTTAAATAAAGACACTCCCACGGGCGCCCACACAATCCGTGTATAAAAGGACAAGTGCTAAATTTACACCTCGCCTCTGTCAGTACTGACCGCACGCGAAAAAACAAAGGCGGACCTCAAATCTTATAATAGCCTCAAGAGGCAGCGAAACCGTCAGCGCATTGTGGTTTGTTGGTGAGGGGACAAAGGGGCATTGATGTTAGGGAAGGTTCTAGAAGTGGCAGTGTTATTTAGATAAAGATAAATATGATTTTTATTTAGATGTGGCAGTTGCCAGCTACAACCCTTTTGTGGTCCACGTGTTGGGTACAGATCCCTCCCCGCAATAGGGGGAGGCTTGGAGCATACTTCACCACGCTGCTTCAACGGGAAATGGTGGAGAAACCGGCTAGAACAAGTGTCGGATGTTTTCAACCCAAACATACGGCCTCTGACAAGGTTTGTCAGTACCCATTAATGACCCACTACAGGATCGGGTCTCCTCTCACAATGAGAGGGATGTAGGCCGCCGTCCACCTGGCCTACTGCGTGTTGGTGGACTTCAACTGCCTTTGAGAACATTATTTTTTTTGTGAACTCTCAGGCATGCAGGTTTCCTTACGATGTTTTCCTTCACCGTAACAGCAGGTGATATTTAATTTTATAAATCGCACATAACTTTTTTACAAAGTCATTGGTGCGTGCCACTGAGATCCGAACCCGGACCCCTCGATTCGAGGTCGAATTCTAAGCCACTGGGCTATCACCGCTGACAAGGTTTAACGACTGATATCTTATCGATAATAGCCGGGACCGACGACTAAATGTGCCCTCCGAAACACTGAAGCGCGCGCTTAAATCGTCACCAGCCTCTTACAAGTACTGACCGCGCCCGTCATTGCTACTTTATCGTTCTTGTGATCTACTCAAGGTAGTTAACTAAATGTGCAGGAACTCTCAAGATCTAACATTGTATTGTATAATTATTCTAACTATAGGTACTATAAATATTCGGTCGCATCCATATTTAAAGCGGTGATAGCCCAGTGGCTTAGAATTCGACCTCGAGTCGAGGGGTCCGGGTTCGAATCCCAGTGGCACGCACCAATGACTTTGTTAAAAAAAAAGTTATGTGCGCTTTATAAAAATTAAATATCACCTGCTGTTACAGTGAAGGAAAACATCGTGAGGAAACCTGCATGCCTGAGAGTTCACAAAAAAAAAGTTCTCAAAGGCAGGTGAAGTCAACCAACCCGCACTAGGCCAGCGTGGTGGACTAAGGCCTACATCCTTCTCATTGTGAGAGGAGACCCGGTCCTGTAGTGGGTCATTAATGGGTTACTGACATCCATATTTAAAAGAAAATCTTTTTGCATACTTTTGATTTTCTACAAAGGCTCTGATTTGTATGCCAGTCAAGAGTTTTAAGTAGAATTCTGAAAACAGAAATATTGTCGTTTCCATACATCCTACATCTTCGTTGACACCTTCAGACCCCAACAAAAGATTTCCACATCATACCGCGTTAAGAACACCTCAAAGAACTTTATCCGGAAGATGGCACTTGTAACGTAAATACCCTATTGTATGTCTGAGAGGTCCTCCTGGTGTACTGCCTTGTATTGTTTTAATATGGAAATAAGACGATTATTCTATAAGTGTGCAATGGGAGGGGGAAAAATCATGTTTTATTAATGGGGAAAAATCATGTCTGTTGGACACGTCTCTTTATATATGTATAACAGGCTTAGAGCTTACGCGCTACCCCACGTTGAACTAAGAGACGGCATCTACAATTTTGATGATTTATTTAAAATGATAGTCAAGAGTCCTTCTTTACATTAGAAAAGTGTGATTAATTATGATAGATAGTAAGTGATTATATAATAGATAGACGCCTTTTTATTTACCCGACAACCACACTTTCCCAATGCAAACATAATTAAGAGATGAACTGAGTGGCGCAGTGGTTAAGACATCGGTGCGCTGCGCGGAGGGTCCTGGGTTCGATTCCCAGCAGAACAGAGATTTGAATGATGAGTTTAAATTTCTGTTTCTGGTCTGGGTGTGTGTGTTCTTGTCTTGTGTGTGTCCATGGCGCACACGACACAGGGAATCCTAGTGTGGGGCTATGAGTGTGAAGCGTTATTTATTTATTTATTTATAATTGCTTAGCGGCGTGTTATGATAGCGCCAACTCAGTCACGGTTAAATGTCTAAAAATAAGAAAAAAATACTACAAAATTACATCATCGAATATGGATAAGCAATTTTCTTACTATCGCAATTTGAGATATCAAATAATATTTATCGCACGATATAACAGACAAATCTTCTTTATAAACGCCTTACGGAGAAATGTCTTCTACAAAGTAATATGGAAAAAGGGTTGTCGCTACAAATATATTTTGCTGAGTTAAAGTAAACATTGCAAGAACTAAAATTATCAACTCAAGATCTTAGGAAATCCATTATTATTATTTGACTAAATACTAAAGTTACGTAATTTTTAGGGAAATATGGACTTGACTGAGGCTTGTCCTACTTTAATGACATAACTAACCAACCAACTGACACTACAAAATTTAAACACAGGGCTCTGGGTTTTTTCATTTTTATTATTATTGGATACTTTATTTCTTATATGTTTTTCTGCTTGTATGTTAATGTCTACCTGTAGATATATCTTTTTGTCTATGTGTGTAGTTGTAACTGTATGAAATACTTTCATGAACAAAATATCAAAGAGATGGATATGTGTCTTTTTAAATTTTTGTCTAAATAAAGTAGCAGCCCTAAAGATACAATTTTTATCGAAGGCTTACATTGTCACGAATTATTTGGAACATTTTAAATAAACATTTGTTCCAAGAACCTTGAGTACCGAATTTTATGAACTCCGCGAAATCAAGTAGGCTTGAAGATAAATTTCTCGAAACAATTTACGTCTGTTTGAATTATAAGCAGCAACTTTAATAACTGTTCGCAGAAATAACTACAGTTTAGTTTGATAGTACCTATTCAAGGAATGATAACAGATTTTTTTTTCTTTTATAATACATTCGTGACCAAATGCAGAGTCGGATCTCCTCTTAGAGTCGGATCTCGTCTCACAATGAGAAGGATGTAGGCCTTAGTCCACCACGCTGTCCTAGTAGGGGCTGGTTGGATTTCACATGATTTTGAGTTAGTTCCAAAAATTCTACCGCGATTCGAAGGTGAAACTATATGAGCTTGAGCTTTAGGTTCGCATTGCAGAAGTAAACACACAAGACTTACCAAGGCGCGCACTCAGGCGCGTTTCACAAAATTAAATTTCTGCTGTATATAAAGAATATCATCGCGGGGAAACATGCATGCCTGGGAGTTTTCCATAATTCTCGAAAACACGTAAAGTCAACCAACTCGTAATAGGCCAGCGTGGTGGACTTACGCCTACATCCTTCTCTTTGTGAGAGGAGCCCCCACCTTATAGAAGGTCACTCACCGGTTGCAGACAAGGATTATAAAAGCTCGCATAAATTACTAATAGTGATTTCTATACTCACTTATAATCCACACTTCTACGGCGGTGTTTGCTTCTGATCAGTATATCAATAAAACATGATGGGTGCCAGAATGCTCCCTTGCGAACTCCTTACAAGCTTTCTATCCTGCTCTTTCCCACAGACATTATGCTCCACCCGTCTCTTTCGTCTCCCATTCAGTAGCATAACAAGCGTTTATGCTCTCAGCTCTTACAAACTGGTTTTTGAAAAAATACACCATTGTCTTGATGCGTGCAAAATGCAGTCCACAATTAGAGTGGTCGGTCCCCGTCGTTCCGTAAATCATCGCTGACACGAATATTTCTTGAAATCCCATTGACTTGCTATTGTATGTTCTTGGGTTTTTCTTTTTATTTATTTATTGCCAGTAACCCATTAATGACCCACTCGGGTCGGGTCTCCTTTCACAATGGGCGGGATGTAGGCCTTATTCTACCACACTGGCCTACTGCAGATCGGTGGATATTAATGTATTAATGTGTAACAATAATGTTGTAATCAATAAATAAAATAATTTGTTATTTTACGAAGAACCCTTTCAAGTCGCACCTCAATATAAAGTACCTATATTTCTTAAAGAAACAAAAAATTTAAAAGGTTATGAATGAACAACAAATGTGCCGTAAATATTTTTTGGCTGACAATTTTATGTTCCGAAGACAATGCATGACTCAACTCAGCTCAGCTCAGCTCAATTCTTTTAATACTACATCTACATATGAAAATGTTTATTTTTCTTCGCTCATGCTACTATGTGCATGATAATAATATGATCGGTCGGATATGACAGCCATTGGAATAAGGCCTAAGAGATCAGATAAGTAAGTAATACGTTTTTGATGTCGGTTTAATTAAAAAAAAAATTCGTAATTTTCAGTTTCAAGTCCATATCCCGGAAACTACTTGACCAATTTTGATGAAACTTTTACCATGCACCAAGTTGAACAAAATGCAAACAAACAAAAGAACGAACACGATCCGTCTATTAGTTTAGTTTCTTTGTTTTAAGTACAAAGAAGAAATACTTTGTGACGCGAAAATCTTATTCCTTAAACTTATTAACTAAATAGAACAAAAAAATAGTATCAGTAAAGACGTGAACTAGGTCGATGTAAAGAAAATCCACATCCGATTGGGTCTATTCGTCAGTCCCCTGGGCGTCTTTATCTATTATGTAGGGCGGTCACAGGGGACTGTAAATAATTGATACCAGGTAACTGATTATATGGGCTTTCATTAGCCACTATCAGGGTGGCTGAATTGAGCGTCGTGTCACGATTTGGGCGATCTTTCTGCGGAGTTAGGCATTTTCAGTTACTTTTATCCTTTTAGTCAAGTGTTTTCTTCTAATTGCTAATTTCTTTATGTAAATTATTTGTTTTCTTTATGTATAGTCAATAGGAGGATTCAGTTAGGATTTGGGAAGTATACCGCAGAGTTCGAAGACTAAGACCTCCGATCAGTGCGTTCAAGAGGTCCAATTCATCTGGAAGATTCCTTATACCGAAAGTTACAGTTAAAACTATTCAAAACGTGATTTTTTCGTTGAATCGTAAAGTAATTTAAGCCTATATTAAATTCTTAAATTGTTTATGATAAAGCCTAATGCTTGTTTAGAAACATCCCCGTACTTCAGTAGTAAAGTAAACATCAAGTAGGTATGACTATTGTATTCGTAACACCTCACTGCTCTACGTAAGATAACCGCCCACAGAACTGGACTAACCTCTGTCGCCGTTTGTTCCCCATTATTCCACTATCACTCACAATCAACCCTGACTAATCGGTAAGCCTATCTGATACACAGCCGTAGAAGGAACTGAGACAGCGTTAACTTGATTTTAAACCAAAGCAAGAAGGGCAAGAACAATACGTATTTCGTAGTTTCAAACATGTGTAATGTATAAAATATAATTTGTAAAAAAACAAGTCTCGCAACTCAGTTTTTCTACCGTAAAAAGTTATGAGATCCATGTAATACCACGTCTCCATCTCTCTCTTAAGTTATTACGTAATTAGCTAACCTAACAACATCTTACGAGTACAGTGACACTGTCAGTATTAAAAATCTTTGACGTTTTAAATAAATAGATTGACTGTTGAAAAAGGTGTTATAGGGGGTCGAAAATGGCCTTTTTGCTCGAATTGGCAGGGGCATTGCCGTGCCCCCAGAAATGAATCGGATATTTTTATAGTAATCCTCGAATGGTGACCACGTTTGGGCAACAGGAGCACTTCGACCAGGTGGACTGACGACCCGCAGAAGACACCAGGAAACCGTTGGAGGACCGGGCATAGCGGCGTCGATTAGGAGAGGCCCATACCCAGTAGTGAATTGTCAGTACCCATTAATAACCCACTACAGGGTCGGGTCTCCTCTCACAATGAGAAGGATGTAGGCCGCCGTCCACCACGCTGGCCTACTGCGGGTTGGTGGACTTCGCATGCCTTTGAGAACATTTTTTTTTGTGAACTCTCAGGCATGCAGGTTTCCTCACGATGTTTTCCTTCACCGTAACAGCAGGTGATATTTAATTTCATAAATCGCACATAACTTTTATTACAAAGTAATTGGTGCGTGCCACTGGGATTCGAACCCGGATCCCTCGATTCGAGGTCGAATTCTAAGCCACTGGGCTATCACCGCTGCCTGTAGTAGTGAATTACCAAAGCTGAAAGGCATGTAGGAAAGAAAAATAGAATAGAATATGTTAGTGGAAGAGCTTCGATATCTGCAAGATTCATTAACCTACATAAAGTATTTTCTATCGTAACATATCCGCTGGAGAACGGGATATAATGCAGTTTCCTTGGAAATGAGTTTCTTATCGACGTCATTCAGTAGGTACTTCCATCATTCTTTTTATAATTTGTATAAAGTTATAATTACTTCACCTTCAGAATAGAAACAAATAGGTAGTTTCTTTTCAGAAAGCTGTTGGTGTTAACTATTAAGAGATAAAAACATTAACGGCATTCAGCTTATCTTAATAACTGTAACTCATAATTATTTTATTGTCATAGGTATCGCTTTTTTTCATTCTACTCTACTACTATTATAAACTTTTAGTTTCTAAGTATTTTTTTTTAACGTCAGGTTTTCGCTATAAGTCCTTTGTAGCTTCTTTTTAAATCTTTTTATTTTGTGCATTATTCTTTAGTTAACAGTTGAGGCAAGTACTAAGAAATATAAATAAAATTAACATCGACTCCACGCTTCATTTACTGTCCCATTTATAATCACGATCTTCAATATCTTTTTATCTGTCTCAGCTTTATTGCGAAATCTTTTAATAAAAGGCTTTTCAACATCTGAAATCTTTGTAGAAATACGCAAAAAGTCCATTTAAGTCCGCTTGCGCCACTGAATAAACATTAACGCACTCAAAAACTTCAAAAATATAGCTTCAATTTATGAACCGGACCACAAAAGGCTACAAATGATTGCTAATAAATATTATTTCTTTTCTTTGGTCTCTTACAGAAGCCTCAGTTACGATTGCATTATCTTTTGAATGATCATATTTTATCTGTTCTACAATGAGCACAGAAATAGCTTCCTCTTATTATTAACGTTGCGACATAGTTTTTGTTTGTGACCCATTAGTGACACACCGTGGGGTCGGATCCCTCTCACGATGAGAAAGATAGGCCCTAGTCCACCACGCTGACCTATACGGGTTAGTGGACTTCACATGCCCTCGAGAACATTATGGAGATCTCTCAGGCTTGCAGATTTCCTCTCTTCGTTTTCATTTACCGTTAACGGGTGACTTTCATTTTATAAAACGCACATAACTTTCAAGCATACTACTATAGGCATCTATAGAACTCAAATCCGAACCTCAATTTAGAGACCGAATCTTCAGCCACTTGGCTATCATCGCACAGACAAAGACAAAGACAAAACGTTTATTTGCACAGATATAGGTATAGAGTTGTTACAAATTATTTAGATCAATCTATATTTACCATTTTAGGTATGCAAATATTAAGTAAAATTAAATAAAACTAACAAATGAAATTCATTAATAACTTAGTTACATTAAGGCGCTGATAACATGTAATTCAGCAAATTTGCTATTCTTATTTTTCATTTCCAGCAAAAATTACAAAGTATTTTACAATGGGAAAAATATATGTTATTCTAGACCGTATTCCGAACGACAACATAGTCGTCGAAACACATTTTGACAAAGTTGCCTCGATAAAAAAAAATTGCAAAGTTACCCCTTTTCTGAATTCTTATACTAAACTACAACGTTGTTTGTTAATATTTATTCAAATAATTTAACCAGTATATTAGCAGACCTTCGTTACTATCACATCATTGTGTTAATTTTTTTCAATAAGCTTATAAATATTCAGTAAATCAGTAAAATTTAAAACTTTTCTTTCGCGTGCTCCGCGCAATATTTTCGTATTTTGTATTTCTCGCTTACTATTATGGCAATTGACAGAGAGCGCAGAGGCGCGATGCTAGGTGGACGTGCGTCGCTCCGTCATTCCAAAATAATACACAGTTGTCGTATATAGCACAATTTCATAGCTTTGTCTGAGGCTTGTGTGGCGTATTAAGTAGGACACCAGGCTTTATACGCTGGGGCGTGGGTTCAAATCCGCGTGTGCGTCACTTTATTTTCACTTTTATATAATTATATTTTTTATATAATACAAATTTTTACATCGATTATTGATTTTGGAAATTGTTGAATAAATAAGAAGACAGATTTTATTAAGTTACAAATAAATAAAAGTTTCAACGTCAATTTAATAACTTTTTTTTTGTTATAAGCTATACAATTATTTTTGAAATTATAAACTTATCTAAAATTCGTTATTTTTTTTCGGAATTCGGAAATATAAATAACCATTAGATAGCATAATATGAAATAAAAAAATAGTAATACAAAAAACATTTCAATCCAGAATGTCTTCTTATATTTTGGTTCGGGTTCGAACCCGGGTCATATAATGTAGGATTCCCTCCCGTTTTCAAATTGTACGCCGCCGAAATTCGCGCGACGCGACGTTGCCAAACCGACAGTAAAGAAGACACCGCTACGCGCGGCGTTGCCGTCTAGAATTGTACCTATCACAATCACGGTAATTTTTATAAACGGTTAGGAGGAATAGTGGGGCCGCCGGCTAGGGCTGTGCGTCTTCGTGGATTGATAGGTAATAATACCTATTAGGTATAAAGGAAGTGTTCAATAAAAATGCGTGTTGTTTTTTGATTGGTAGATTTAATTAAAAAACCGTGTTTACGTTTGAATAACAAGTCGGTTTGATAAATTTGCGACCGAGAAATATTTGCGCCTTTACTGAGACGTACGAAATGCTTTATTATTAAATATTTTGTGAATATTTCATGAGTCTATATATTTTTGTTGTTATTAATAACGAGAAAAAAAACGCATGCATTTAAGTTGAAGATTTGAGTTGAAGGCCCAATGGAAATAAACTGAATGTTTTCAAACATAATACATACATCTAATAATATAATCTATAACACCTATGCAAGTATTTATTTTTATTACCTACTAGCTGACCCGGCACACTTCGTTTTGCCATTATAAAATATGTATATTATATCATTGCAGTTTGCATAATAGAAGTGGCATCCATAAAGAAAAATCTTGACGTTTCTAAATGCATGACATTGCCATATGAACTTATGAAGTATTCAATCTGAAATGATGTTTGACAGGTAGTACATGGGTAGAACAGTTTATATAGGAAAATGAAATTGTTGTTTTTATTATTTTCTTTACATTGTTTTCAAATTTTCTCTCCGTAAGAACCATCCTCGTACTTAAAGGAACATCCAAAAAAAATTAGCGAAATCGGTTCAGCTCCTCCCGAGATTTGCGCTTAGCAACATATTCATTTTTATATTGTACAAGGTGGAGATGACGTTACCTCATTAATTTAAACCACAAAGATCGTGTACTTAAGTGTGTTAAAGCATACGAAAAGGTTCAGGACCGAAAATAAAAAAAAATGCAAATTTCAAACAAAATAATTACACAAATAAAAGACACAAAAAGTAACAGGCTCAAGGTGAAAGGTCATTGACCTGAAACGAAAGGAAGCCAAAAGCGGCTTTTTTCAAACGGTAGGCATAGTAGGTACTGCGCCGCCGGCGCGCCGACTGATTTATGGCCTGTGTCGGCTGTGTAACTAGAGGGTTTTCAACAATTTAAAAAATCGTTCCTACTCCCATGCCGGGAGTCTAGGTTCGATTCCAGCTCTCGCCTTTCCTAAAACCACGTGATGAAACCTGTATGTCTCAGAATACATGTTTTTACATGATAGACGAATTAACTGGTTATACAAAAACCAGTTAAATCGTCTATCTGTCTTTTACTCGATCTCGTGACAAATTTACTTGCTTTTATGTGGTTAGGTATTATTTGAGGCCATCGAAAAATTTGAGGGTAATAATATGCAATAACATTATGAAGCTTGTTCCAAGCCTCTTTAATATTGTAAGAAGAAATTGAATTGTTGGTTGACATGTTTAGGTACTGCTGAATTATTGAATTTTTAATTTAATAGTGATTTAATAGCGAAACAATGGCATTCTGGGTACATCCTCTGAAAGAGAAGACCGTGTTTTATTTATTTTTTGGTGAGATGAATAGAAAACATAGGTATTATATGGACCTTTGATGGAGAATAATAATAAGAAGTTTTAGGTGTTCAATAAAAAAGCTCCGCGTTTTAAAATCACATCATTACTAGAGTCGTCCATATTTCTTTAAAACTGGAAACAGTGCCATCTATTGACGATGTTGTCCACATTTCTTTAACACTTGAAACAGTGCCGATTTTATCATTTTATTTAGTTCTCATAGAGTCCGCTCCACTAACAGTGGCGCATGAGGGGCATGGGGTAGGCGGGAGCCGCGAGCCGAAGATGCCCGATTCCTAAAATCATCGGGTGTTGTCAGGCTCTTAAATTGAATATTTTAAATACGATCATTTCTTTTCATTTAAATTTGAATACTTCATAATATGAATTTGATTACTTCATAATATATATACTATACACTTCTTGGCATGAAGTGTTAACAATTAATTTATTTAATTGTTTACCTAATCGGACTCATCGGTTCAATTGGACCCACTATTGGGTCGAGAGAGAATAAACCGGAGAAAAAGCTCTCAGCACCTTATGTTTCATAACTTAAACTCTCTATGACTACTTAAACTCTACTATGACTCTACCACCCTCAGAATGTTGTAAACCCCTCTCTTAACACGTTCCGGCGCGGTAACAGCACATAGTAAAGGTAGAATTCATGTAATGGCAGTACGGGTACCGCCGTTTTCACGAAAATCAATTTAAAAATCACTACGGCAACAGCAGTCAGTTTCATAGAAAGCAGTCTTACTGTCATTCTGTACAGGAGGCTTGTGTTTCTAGTGGCAAAAATAAATGTAGAATACAAATATGTACGGGTATAGCCGTACAAAAATTGTATGAAGATAATTAGTGTCATAGTGGAGTGGAGTACCGCGCCGGAATGTGTGAAAACCCTCTGAGAGAAGATTTCAATTTTGGAAAACTGTTATATATAATATCCATCACGTTAAATAACTCTGACCCATAGGTACTCACTTTAACTAAAAAAAATTATTCTACTTCACCCATAGTAGGTACACAACTTCGTGGTGATCTATTAAATCCCCATAGCAATCGACGCAGACAAACAAACGGACACTTACATCGGTAATATTAGTCTGTATGGAGAGTAGGTACGCAATTTGAAAAGAAAATTTTCCTATTGGGAATCTGTTAAATAACAAGCACGATAGTTAAATCTGAATCGTGACTCTACGAAAAAAATACATTACTTCTCTATTTCTACTATAGCCAATATAGCCATACTACCCAACTTCGTGGTGATCTATTAAATCCCCATAGCAATCGACGCAGACAAACAAACGGACACTTACATCGGTAATATTAGTCCGTATGTAGAGTAGAAAGCAATAAAGTCGGGATTTCGCCCACGTTGCCGTGTCTCATTCGTGCGAACACGGCCTATGCGCCAAACGGACGCGTGGGCGACGGTTAGGCTGGTTACACACTGAAATTGTGAAGCTATGGATGCGATCGATGGATGCGAACCTGCCCAAACAAACAGAATAATTTTATTTAAACAAAGTTCTTTTGCAATATATTGTTTTTTTTTAAACTTAATTTCTGTTGGTCGTGTGGTTGCCGGCCTAGAATAGCGCCACTCCAAGTCAACCCGTGGAGATCGTAAGAGGCGATCGGAGGGATAATACTACCAGGGGATGGGCAGCAGCGTCTCCCTGAGTACTAAACACCTACTGCGGTCACCAACACGCACTTGCCCAGCGCGGTGACTACGGCATCAACCCCCGCATGACAAGCACAACACAGCCACGGCCCCCAGTCCCCGGCGGCTCCGCTATTCCTGGCTCTGGCAGCGGCCACGGTAACGGCGGGGCAGGGGGTGCTAAGAATCTCCGGCAGAGATCACGCTGCCACAAACGACGACTTCTGCACCTGGCAACATATAACACCAGGACACTGAGGACCGACGACAAGATCCGTGAGCTGGAAGACGAGATAGACAAGTTAAACTGGAGTGTCGTGGGATTATCCGAAGTCCGAAGACAGGGGGAGGACACGATAATTCTAAACTCCGGTAACTTGTTCTATCACCGGGAGGGCGAACATCTGTCCCAAGGTGGTGTCGGGTTTCTCGTCCACAAGTCCCTCGTCAACAACGTGACGGAAGTCGGGAGTGTGTCGGCAAGGGTAGCGTACCTTATACTCAGAATATCCAAGCGGTATTCGCTGAAGGTCATACAGGTTTACGCACCGACCTCGGCACACCCCGACGATGAGGTTGAAGTTATGTATGAGGACGTAAGTAGGGCCATACGTAACTTCAAGACCCATTTCACGGTGGTGATGGGGGACTTCAACGCAAGACTAGGTGCGCGAGACGGCGATGAGCTGAAGGTGGGGCCCTTTGGTATCGGGCAACGGAACCACCGGGGCCACTTGCTGGCTAACTTCTTGGAGAAGGAGGACTTCTATATGATGAACTCCTTCTTCAAGAAGAAGCCACAGCGCAAGTGGACTTGGATCAGTCCCAATGGTTCCGTTAAGAGTGAGATAGACTTCATCATGGCAGACAAGCCGCACATATTCAATGATGTCTCTGTGATCAGCCGGTTTAAAACCGGAAGCGATCACCGGATGGTCAGAGGCACATTGAATATCAATGTCAAGCTGGAACGGTCACGCCTGATGAGGTCTACGCTCCGACCAACACCTGCCCAGATCCAGGACTCCGAGGCCTTTCAGCTGGAACTCCGCAATCGTTTCGCGTGCCTGGAAATATGCAGTTCAGTGGACGAGTACAACACCAGGATGGTAGACACTGTCCACGAGGTTGGGTCTAAGTATTTCAAGGCCCCCCCCGGTGGTAAACCTCAAGTTCTCTCAGAACATACTCTCGGTCTTATGAGGGAAAGGCGGGAACTATGTGTGCAGTCTCCAACCTCAATGTCGAAATACCGACTGCTCAACAAACAGATCTCTCGGAGTAGGCGACGCGATTTGCGTGTTTATAACACCAAACGCGTAAAAAACACGATCGAGCGGAACCAAGGCTCGAAAGTGTTCGCAAGAGATCTGGAGGTTGGGCAAAGTCAGTTGACGAGGTTGAAGACCGATTCCGGCACCATAGTTACGTCTAAGCCCGAAGTTCTGAGAGAAATTGAGAGATACTACGGACAGCTGTATACCTCCTCAAGAGCTCCCGTTCCCAAGGCGGCGAACGACAAGCGAGCTAAATTAACCCGGCACTATACCGAAGATATCCCGGACGTCAGTCTGTACGAAATTAGGGGGGCACTCAAACAGCTTAAAAATAACAAAGCTCCGGGGGATGACGGAGTTACAACGGAGCTGCTTAGAGCGGGCGGCAAACCCATCCTAGTCGCGCTCCAGCAATTGTTTAATTCCGTCATCAGCACTGGAAGTACCCCGGAGGCGTGGAGCAGAAGCGTGGTGGTACTGTTCTTCAAGAAGGGGGACAAAACCCAACTGAAGAACTACAGGCCCATCGCGCTTCTGAGCCACGTCTATAAGCTGTTTTCGAGGGTCCTCACTAATCGTCTAGCGCGCAGACTCGACGACTTCCAGCCTCCCGAACAAGCCGGTTTCCGAAAAGGCTATAGTACCATAGACCACATACATACGCTTCGGCAGGTTATACAAAAGACCGAGGAGTATAACCTGCCGCTATGCGTAGCGTATGTGGACTATGAGAAGGCCTTCGATTCTATCGAGACCTGGGCGGTGCTTGAGTCTCTTCAGCGATGCCAGATCGACTATCGGTACATCGAGGCGTTGAAGTGTGTATACAATGCCGCAACCATGAAAGTCCGAGTACACGACAACAGTACGAACCCCATCCACGTGCAGCGCGGCGTACGACAGGGGGATGTCATCTCCCCAAAACTTTTCACCGCTGCACTGGAAGATGTGTTCAAGCTGATGGAGTGGAAAGGACGTGGTATTAACATCAACGGCGAACACCTCTCACACCTCCGATTTGCCGATGACATAGTGATCCTGGCGGAGTCGCTGGAGGAACTCAGCATTATGCTCAGCGACCTCAATAGTGCCTCACAACGGGTGGGTCTTAAGATGAACATGGACAAGACGAAAATCATGTCTAATGTCCATGTCACACCCGTACCGGTGGTTGTTGACGGCACTGCTCTCGAAGTTGTAGACGAATACGTTTACCTAGGACAAACGATCCGAATGGGTAAGTCCAACTTCGAGAGAGAGGTCACTCGAAGAATCCAACTCGGCTGGGCAGCGTTCGGGAATCTACGACACGTCTTGACGTCCGATATACCTCAGTGCCTGAAGTCGAAAGTTTTCGAGCAATGTGTGTTGCCAGTGATGACCTACGGTGCCGAGACGTGGTCCTTTACTGTGAGCCTAATGCACAAGCTCAGAGTCGCTCAGAGGGCAATGGAGAGAGCTATGCTTGGTATTTCTCTACGAGATAGAATCAGAAATGATGAAATCCGTAGAAGAACGAAGGTGACCGACATAGCTCTCAAAATTTGCAAATTAAAGTGGCAATGGGCTGGCCACATCGTTCGCAGGACTGACAACCGATGGGGAAAAAAGGTCCTCGAATGGCGACCACGTTTAGGCAAAAGGAGTACAGGCCGCCCTCCGACCAGGTGGACTGATGACCTGAAGAAGACAGCGGGAAACCGTTGGATTCAGAGGGCCCAGGACCGGGCGGAGTGGCGTCGATTAGGGGAGGCCCATGTCCAGCAGTGGACTACTAAGGGCTGAAAGGAAGGAAGGAAGGAATTTCTGTTACTTTACCCTACTTTAAATGCCATACTTTAAATTTACAGCGGTGATAGCCCAGTGGCTTAGAATTCGACCTCGAATCGAGGTGTCCGGGTTCGAATCCCAGTGGCACGCACCAATGACTTTGTAAAAAAAAGTTGTGCGAAATGTGCGATTTATAAAATAAAATATCGCCTGCTGTTACGGTGAAGGAAAACATCGTGAGGAAACCTGCATGCCTGAGAGTTCACAAAAAAAATGTTCTCAAAGGCATGTGAAGTCCACCAACCCGCAGTAGGCCAGCGTGGTGGACTAAGGCCTACATCCCTCTCATTGTGAGAGGAGACCCGACCCTGTAGTGGGTCATTAATGGGTTAAAACAACAACAAAAACTTTAAATTTTAAACTTATAGCTGTTATAATTATTTCAATGCAAATTAATTATGTCTATCTTCGCTTGTGCTGGACAGCCAACCCGAAACTAATTCATACTGTTTCCTCTCGATTGTGGAGTGTGGTCGGACATTTATCGAGATATCGATAAGAGATAATTTTTATTTTCTTGCAGTTCTGTGATATGTGTGAAATTGTCGGAGGTGACATAAACAGATGGGCCAATTGTATTATAGGTTTTATCTTGCAATTTTGAAGTTTTTCGCTTTACGTCAAAAGCAAGAAATTATTTTGTCTTCATTATACAAAAAAGTAACATAATGGTATAAAAGGTGAACTTAATGCTAATCAAAGCGTTCTTTGCCCGTTTATTTTTGGGCAAATCAGAAAACATTGGTTTTTCTTTATAGATTTGGGTATGTTACCAAACCCCAAAAAGTGCATTAAAAGGTATTATAACGTTAAACGGTGAAGCAGTTCCTGTCAAAATAAAAACAAGCTGAAAATAAATGTATACTAATTTTAGGCGTCCCATTTTTTCATATCTTACTACTTGATATAATATAAAAGTCTTTGCGTAATATCTAATTTAGTAGAACTAGTCCCTTAACAACCTCAGCGATAAGTCATCCGAAGTTCAAAATTAACTTGTTCATCAAAACTCTGCGCAAACATAGTTATAAATTATGACTATTTGCGTAAAGAAACTTTTCTTCTAGACAGTGAGAAATCAGCAATTAGGGTCGGTAGAACTTTGGAACTTTGAAATGTTTTTAAAGTTAAATTAAAGGAAATATTCAATTTCTAAAAAGAAAAATTCTTCTTAGATATTAATTTGAAGTGAGTGAGAATTTTTGTGCTTAATTATTTTTAATTTTTTAAGTTGCTTCTGGATAAACCCCTTTTTTAAAGGCCTATTTAATGTAAATCCTTGTATGGACGATTCTATTTTACTTTTAAACGGATTAAAATTAGGTGATTAGAAAGTATTTTTAAAAATAATCTAAGTTGCATTGTTGAACTCTCAAAGTTAAGTTAAATTAAGTTAAGATAAATCCTTAGGTCATTTAGTACCTAAATGCAAACTTTGGAACGGTCTTCCGGCTGAAGTATTTTTGCTGAAATGACATGGGGTTCTTCAAAAAGGGCTTTAAAGCTCTCCTTTACCTTTAGGCCTATGTGGCCTAAGGCCTATTTCATTCTGAGAGGAGACCCGACCCTGTGGGGGCATTAATGGGTCACAGGCATTAGACAATAGCCTAAGATACAGTTTGAACTCAAGTATAATATTACAACGCAATTAATTTGTTCCATTTTCTTGATAACACAGCACTATAAATGACATTCGTGCATTCAAGTATGTCATCCGATACAGCGATATGCGTTCCTCTGTCGCCCATCAATCTCCATACATCATCGCTGTAATATGTCGTCATTATGTGATCGGTTTATGTACGGTTAATAGGAGTGTCGTTTGAAACGATTGAGTGATGTCGTTTTGATTGCGTTTTGTCGTTGCGATCTTATCGTTTCCGTAGTTCTGTTATTGGAATTTGATACCTTGTGATTTTATAAACGGATTCGATTTAAAATTTGTATGAATTGGCTGAGAAAAGAATAGTTTAATATAATTTAGCAGAGCTTATTCAACCGGCAGAAGACTGTTGCCCTCACGGGTTTTGTCTATATTTATAACAATATACATATCTAAAGATACTATGCCTGATATATCATGTAACTTGGCAAATAATATAGATTTGTTTACACATGGCGTCTTTTTTCAATATTTTTATTTATACTTAAGTTTAATTTACAGTCTGATGGTAAGGTACCTCTCCAGGCTAGCTTCTATGGTTTACCACCTAAACTATAACTAAACTAACTCTGAGAGCATGTTGCATAAAATGCTAAATGTATAATTATTGTCAGTCATAATTGTAAGTGCTAACCTCATAACACATGCGAACCAGACTTGTAACAAGCAGTAAATATAACAAAAGACAAGCTCTTTAATTGCATCGTGAAATAGTATTCAAAGTGCCTGTGTTAGGCACGTTACACACGTGTTTTGTTTTATTGGTATGTTTTTTTAATTAATTTAGTTTTATTACATTTATCAGTATTTTCAATAGTAACGATTGAGAAGTACATGAACATGTATGCCTAGTGGTCACTTCGTCCCATGGACACCATGTGCTAATTCAAATAGAATAAAAGTCCTAGTGGGCAAGTAAGTAGTCCAAGATGTTATTTACTTTAATTATACAAATATTTACATAACTTAGAAAAAAAAGGAATAGAAAAAAAATAAATAAAAATAAAATTTAAAAATGAAGTCGTAATTGCCTGAGTTCGGATATGCGTCTGTTGCCTAAAACTAATATTAGTTGCCAAAAATTAAAATTAGTAACACATGTATACACATACGTGTGTTACTAATATGCGTGTGTTCCATACAAAACTTCAACACAACGGTAGTGTGATCTTCAAATCGTAAGACAGATTTTGTGTGGAACTTAACAGTAAGTATGGAGTTTAATATACTTACTTTAACACATAAAACCAAAAATTGAATATTTTAACACCTAGTCAAAAATACATTCGCAATGCATGTTTAAAAATGACCTTATTTGAAACAGTAATTTTCCACTAACTCTCTTAAATCAGTTTCATATCCGACAATGTTATTTAAAACATTGAGTTTAGTTTAACTGTTGCATTGCCTTTTGGTAGTTAGCATAATTATTAACTTAATTAATTATTAACTTTAACTTCATTCATATTTAATTGAGGATCACTAATTATTACAGAGAGCTTTCCTTTTTTACAAAGTCATTGGTGCGTGCCACTGGGGTTCGAACCCGGACCCCTCGATTCGAGGTCGAATTCTAAGCCACTGGGCTATCACCGACTAATTATAATTTTGTAAAATACCTAAAACTTCAAGTCATCGGTGCGTTCCTGGAACACTCACTAAGTATAACGAGTTCTTATAAATTCTCACTTATTGCAACATGTACACCAAACTTTGCAAAAAGCTTATACATAACTTCAAGTCATTGGTCCTGGGATTCGAACCCGGATCTCATGGGTTCGAAACCGCGACAGTCTTACCCACTACTAACATCAGTTTCAATTGATCAGTTTCAATTGCTTTATAACAACCCGATAAGACCAATAATGTAATTGCTTAAATGTGCAGACTTATGATCTAATCAATTACATAAAATCAAATATCGCGAGGTCATTCTTAGTCCTTCTTACCGGGGAATCAAAGTTATTCAGACTGTAGCAATATCACCTATGGAGCAAATGTTACAATATCTTTCCTTATCAGCAAATACCCTGAAGCTCACTGCTCCATTGCAAATTTTTAGGAAAGATTTTTAAGAAATCAACGAATGACATAATAGGGCCTTTACATTACTATGACAGTCTTTACTATGACATCGCTTTATAAATGCATAAAAGGATTGAGTTTGAAATCAGACGCGCTGCTTATGAAAGCAAAAAATTTACGCTTTTAATGTATTGAGTTTTTTATTAAAAAAATTCTGTTGCACGATTACAAGCACGAAATAATTGTACATATAAGCAATTTGTTCGGCCGATCTTATCACGACGTTGTCACGTCGTCAACAACCATTAAGGGAATTGTCGACAATTGGGGTCAACTCGGTCGTTAATTTTTGACATACAACATTAAGAGGGCTCCAATTGTTCTAGTATGTATCCCATTTTTACGGAAAATTTTTTTTGCAGTGCTAACTTCGACAAGTTTTGACGACCCAAGATTGAAGACCTCAAGGACATGGTACAGTGTACTATATAGACAATACACATAAAAAAAAACATCCTATACATTTCCCTATCAGACGGCACCTCACAGCCGAATGGACCTCTCGACTCAATCTCAAACCTGCATAGACAAAACACCCTGTCCTCAGTAGTCAGTGCAGCGGTCTCCCACCCTACCTGCGCGACTATCCCAGTCCCCCATCAACAACAAATCCCCCATCTCACTCTCACCTCAAAATTACATTCGGTCGTTTTCGCTTATACTCGGATGCACTAGCCGTACCCGTTGAGCTGGCTAAACAATTTTCAGCCAGTCGCTTTCCGACCGTGAGGGGAGGCGCTTCGCTGTCCATTCACTCTCCCGCGCGTAACATCGTAACCGGTGCATCTTGTGTAGGGATGTTTATACCCAGATAGCGCCCCATTAACCACGACTCGCCATGGATTAACAGTGCTGTACACGCAAAACAGTCAAGTGTTTGGACTAAACATAAGTTTAGTTGGTGCTGTGGTCGGTTTGGTGGTCAAACTCGATGTAAACGGATGCTGCTGAGATTTGTTTGATTCTATCAAAGGTAAACATCAGACGGATGGTAATATTAGAGCTATGCCGACTCTGTTGACGGCTGACAACGGTTTAATGGATCGAGCTAACGCACAAATGTAACATCAAGCGGAAACATGAAATGATTTAGTTTCAGTGAAATATTATGGCTTTCTGAAACATTTAGTGACTCGGAACGTGATACAGACAACGTTTCGACCGACTTTTGTTCTTATAAACGTGCTCAAGTTAACATAGCTCAAAATAGTTTCAATACTGTTGAATTGGAAACTTCTGAATGGAATTTCGCGGGAGTCGAGTATAAAGAAGCGGGCTAATTGGATATTAATGGGCATTATTCTGTGATCATTATAAAGCATGTGGGTGGAATAAAAGCTAACAATGAGGAAGCATTTTTGGGATGAACACGTAACGAAACAATCCATTATAACAATGGAGCATTGTTTGTGATTGAGCTACAAGTTTTTGTTACTAAATTAGTTTCATTTAGATTGTTTATTGAATAATATCCGTGGGCCGGACAATACCGTTAAGCTTTACAAAATCAATTAAGGGTGGCATAAAAACAATGGCGATTGTGATTTTGTAACGGACATCTATCAGTGTTGGCTCAGTTGGTGTAAATAAGGACACTATTGCAAATATAAAAGTGTAATTAGAAACTTATAAGAAGTCATGTAGTATGTGACATTCTTAGAGACAAATTGTTAGCCACTTCAATTTAAGGGCACACACAGTTCCTCACTAGCATTTTGTTTTTAGTGTAGGATTTTTACTATTACTACTTGGCATTTAACTTCTGGAATAGCTAATAGAAAATAACCTCAGATATAATAATTAACATCAAAAATCAGCAATTTTTCAAAGCATCAATTCGTGTATGACCAGCAAACTGACACTAATAAAATTAATTGTTTACTTATTTTCGTTTTGAAGGACGATAATACGAGTTTACTTAAGTGATTGAACTTGAGAAAGTAATAAGATAACATATTTCACAGAAGTGATATCCATAAATGTTGGAACAGTGGGAGTAACAGCAGATCGAGTGTATTCAGAAATACAAGGACAGATGTAAGTCGAACTTATCTTATGATAAAAACTTCTACATAGATTTTCAGGCATAGCAACAGAAAAATTGTTAATGGTTTGGTATTTAATTAATGGTATCGTAATTAATCTTAAGGATTTGTGTAGGTAATGTGCTATTTCTGGATAATTATGCTTAGTACCTACTTCAGGTTCTAAGTGATTCAGTATTGCGAAAATTTATAGTTACATTTTTAAATAAATAAAAATTATCTTTTAAAGATTTTTTTCGTAAATTTGTAAACATTTTTTCATTGGAAACGGCAGAATAATATGCCATTATCATATAATTAGCCATTAGGGAGGAATTTTTGAGTGACTATTCTCTATCATTTTAATACGACTAGATAGCTACGTATATAATCAACGAGTTTCGTTATTGTTCTTGCGATATACGCTTCTATGTTTATTTATATATGATTATTAATTACAAAGATCCTTTTTCTCACAAAAAATTATAAGATGTAGAGTTGAATATTTCCTCGAAACAATAAGGCGAAAGTAAGTTGAAGAGACTACTTATCATTCTCTTTATATTGCTGATGTTAATTTTTGTTCTGTTGAGTTTTCTAATCTGAACAGATTGTTGAGTTGTTAACTTGTTTCAGACAGAAGCGTGCTTCCTGTTTTGTTGAGTTATTTAGTCAAATTTTGAAAATGTATTTGTGTTTGAAAATTTCATTGTTTTTAGTAAATTGATAAGATTTTTTATGCGTTATTATTCCTATTAATACTCTTAAAAATGATACTGAAAGTTGAACAATTCTTATTAAGATGATATTCAGAAAACATATTTCTAGCAGGTCTATTCTTTGATATTTAGGTAAGTACCTATATTTCGTTATCATGTAATGCGTTTCTTAAACAGATTTTTTATCGTTCCCAGAGTTATGCGAGAAATGTGGTGAATTGATAAGAAAATTTGAAGTGGTTTTCAAACAAGATATCCAAAAGAAAGATATAAAAACAGAAGCAACATCTGAATCAAAACATTTAACTATATGAGATGTATTTTTCAAAAATAAAAAACATTTTTCTGTTAAAGAACAGCCCACACACGTAACATTGCCTATGAAAGGTAGGTCTCGCGTCCATACAAAACTGCTTTTAAGTAGTGCCTTTGTTTAAAATTTCAAAACGCATAGAATCTTACTTTGGATAAAAACCGACCTCAATCTACAATAGATTCATCATACGAAACGCCTTTCAAACGAAATGTTTCTTAAATATAGGCAGCTAGTAGTGCTTCCAAACTATTAGTACTGTAAGGATATCCTGTTTCTAGTTTTAGTTCCTACATTAAAGAGCATTTAGAAATCTTTTATCCATTTTTTTTTCAGTATTGCTAGGAATCAAAGTTCTGGCTTTTACTAATACATAAATAAAATTCAAGCAATCATGTTCGTATCTGAGGAGAATATAAGGAGAATTCAGTACATCCCTAGAACAGCCCGAAGAAGAATTGCCAGTAACCCATTAATGACCCACAGGGTCGGGTCTCCTTCTCGTAGCGAGAGGGATGTAGGCCGCCGTCCACCACGCTGGCCTACTGCGGGTTGGTGGACTTCACATACCTTTGAGAACATTTTTTTTGTGAACTCTCAAGCATGCAGGTTTCCTCACGATGTTCTCTATCACCGTAACAGTAGGTGATATTTTATTTTATAAAGCGCTCATAACTTTTTTGCAAAGTCATTGGTGCGTGCCACTGGGATTCGAACCCGGACCCCTCGATTCGAGGTCGAATTCTAAGCCACTGGGCTATCACCGCTATAATATATACAAGAGTTAGATTAGCAATAATCAATGCATGGATTTGTTATGAATGTCACGTTCAGGTTCTAATGAGCAACCGGTTTGTAACGGAATTTACCTTGTACCTTGGCTATAGCCAATTTGTACCTTGGCTATAGCTAAGGTGCAAAACATCAAAGGATTTCAAATACCCACGGTAAGACCAAACAATCAGTAAGATGGTCACATTTAAAAAAAAAGGTGTGATATTATCAAAATTAAATAGTCGTTGACTAAAAGGTTGACGAATATCACAACATATTTTTAGTGAGCGACCTTAAAACACTTCATGACTAAGATTTTCATAATTATTTACCCTTAATCATTATACAATGGAAAATAGTTCTGCTTTCTAAGAATGAAACATCTAATAGAAAACTGGGTATCCTGTCAGACAAAGAGCGATAAAAATTGTATTAAAATAAGTACTTAGTTGGTACAAGACAAAGTAAACAAAATCATAATATTATTTATGATTGACATTATAAGGTACCTACATCTAGTTATCCGTTAAAGGCTCTTAATAAAGCTAAAAGAATATTGTATTCGTAGTAACTCGTAGTAAGCCATCTACACTAACACTACAGTAAGCCACTACTCGACTCCAGTAACTACTCGAGAATTGCGTAATTGTTTCATTAATTGATTACATTAAAGAAATATCAGGTCACGCAAATTGCGTTTGCAAGTTTATGACATTCGTAAGGATTCTCAGTTCAGTGTCTAATTAAACACAGAAATCTTAATAATGCGGGTTGCATTATTAAGATTTCAGTTGAGTCTTAGATCAATTTCGAATCTCAAAATCAAAGTCAATTCTGAATCCCAAAGTCAAAGTCAATTCCGAATATCATTTATTATTTTCTATTTCCTCGTTCCGCACCTTTAATCTGACAAGTCCTTAGCGTGGAAAAATCAGGCTGTATCGGCCCCTTTTCATTAGAGATCATTACAGTTTGGAGGATGAAAAATGAAAAATAAATAAAAGAAGCCTACATTGTAAGCTTGAGGGAGTTCAGTGCGCACAACTTTTTACAAGAAAAAAATTCCCGGGATATTTTTTAGCGCTGTCAAAGTTGAGACTCTTATTTTATTTTGTTTCAAGAGATTTTCTTTTTGTAGAGACACTGGTCATTGTAGGCTTACGCTTTTATTTGAAGTCGTTTGATTTATGAAAGTGAAGGACATTTTTTTGATCTCGGAGACTTGTTTTACCCATTTTTTATATAATATTTCTTAGGAAGATATCTAGACTTTGTAGAGAGAGGAACAAAACGTTTAAAGTAAATGTAAGTAAAAAACGAAACCTTTACTTGCTTCAAAGTGAAAACGTTTTTTGTTATTTGTTCCTTAGTCACTACTAGTTCGGGCTTATTGACATCTGAATATTATTTCTTCATTATTAACAATTTCTTGATAACCATTTAAAATTTAATGTTAACTTCAAAGCTAACATTTAATCCTTTGTCCGTTTCCACCTTCGATTTCCATGAACTCCAAAAGCGTCTCATATTTAAGCTCACATTTTCAACTGCGAGTAATAACTCACGTATTTCTCTATCGGATTTGAATTTCCACTGAACTAGAGTAATCAGAGCGATCTGACCAAGTTCGAAATAAGTAACTTAATGTTATTCAAAACGTGTCCCAACATTTATCCTAAGTGGGAGATCTGGCACGACCTAACCGACAGCAAACCAACCATATATAAATGTCTCTCCTCTTACCTACCGCTTAAATATTGGGGGACCACTCACACTTGGCTTTCTGATCCCAAAGTAAGCTGTGAGCTTGTGTTTATGGTGATCAGATAACTGATATACCTACATACATAATTTTAATTATATTTTTAAATACATACTTAAATAGATAAATTGACACCCAGACACAGAACAAATACTTGCTCATCACACAAATATTTGTCCTGGGAATCGAACCCACGACCTCCGGCATAGTAGTTAGGGTCGCTAACCACTAGACCAACGGGCCAGTCATTAAAAATGTATTCTAAGTAGATTTATTCAGTTTTTATCGATTATAGAAGTAAGAAGCGTCTCTTTTCAGCAGTGGCCTTTTCAAAGATAATTTTCACTTTAATAACGACAAATACTTTATGATAATCAAATTGAAATAGGTATTCATTTTTGTTGGCTTGTTGTGTGCTTTACTCAAATTTACAATTCTGAAATCTAGTGAAATTAAGCAAGAGAAAAATAAAAATTAAAAAAAGACTACAATCTAATGTTTTGAAAATTAAAATACTAAAATATGTATTCACATCAAACTAGAAAATACATTATCAATAAAATAGTCAAATTTTCTTTAACTGTAACAATACGTAAAACAATCCTATTAGACTTTCAGTGTATTTCTATAAGTATTATGTATAATAAGAATCCGTGTACCTAATGAGAATTTAGCTATCAACAGTTTCCCATATCATGTAACAGATACCAGTAAATAAACTCACCAACGCCAACCGGATTCCGATACAACACTTACAGTGTCAAGGAAAGATTTGCATTTATTCAATTAAACGTATCTGGCTGACCGTACTCGGTATGAGGTAGGTCTGATGGTAGCCGACCACGATAAAATGCGACATTCGCGACCAATTTGAATAGATACCGTACGTTCAGATAATGATACGAGGAGGATTAGAGCCATCCACCTCATTAGAGAGTTACTTGGAGATAGTTTTGATATTTTTTGGAAATAAAGCCATGCACAACTGTTCGTGTCTGTTTTATTTATTAATTTCTCATTTAAAAAATATTTTTGGATCTAATTTGTGGTATAATTGTAAAGTTTTCATATCAATAAATGTTTATGTAATTTACTATGCACCTACGACACAGGGAATCCTAGAGAACCTACACTATTAAGTGTTGTTTTTTTTAAATTTAATTATTCTTTCAAACTTGTAATTTGATCTTATTTTTATGTTAAGACACTACGGCGTATCGAGGAACTCTACGTTTAATTTTAGATACATTCTACAAAGTTCTACAAAGTCTTCTGCATTTCATTTGATGCAATCTGATTATATTGTAATTTCAATTGTATGACTGTGGTCTCGCTCGGTCTAACTTATGACCTTTAAAACGTTGAATTTATTGTGAAGCTAGTTTTCATATCTTTACTTGAAATTTAATCTATTGAGGTCTTAGTCACATCTTTTGTCTTCTTTTTCAAAATTTCGGTTGTCTCAAGTATTTTGCCTTGCCTTTCTTATTAATTTTGTTAATATTATGAAAGTACATTAATCTATTTATCACTTATCGATTGACACTACAGATTCTTATTAATACCTAGGAGTACCAAATATTTTACTTTCTCTCCTTCAAATTTCTCTTATTTTCTTGTGCATAATTTCAAATTCATCACATTCATTTCAAAGCTATGAAGAAACATTGTTTACATTGCCACAATTACTGAATGTTTACGCGATCCGATGTATGGGGTAAACTGCGTCTATTTTTAATGCTTTGATCTTGAAAGCCAGCAATAAAGCGATATTAGATTCACTCCAGTACAAACGATTACTGACTTATCTTGCACTTTCTTCTTTGTTAGTGTTTGTTAGTACAGTTCTATTTTATTATATTCGTAAAAGATGTATCTACGTACAAACAGTTATCTACTATGGGATTTGATTGCATCGCTAGTATAATGTACATATGTGGGTTGTGGAGGGGTGGTCGAATACTTTCGTTTCCGTGTTCTACGATCATGTTTATTTTTTTAAATTGAATCGAATGATATCTATACTAATCGAAGCAACAAAAGCACAGACTATTTTTATCCTTCTTGTAATACCTATCTAATAAAGTGAAATTGTAAATAAGGTAAGACTTCAAAGTAAAAGGTGCTCTTACTCTTACTCTACTTTCTACTACTCCTACTACTCCCAGCCTTTTCTAGCTACACATCAACCATGTTAACAAAACCAATAACATTCTATTACCGACCCACCAACAATGCCGTATATCGTGACTGACTTATTCACTTTCTGTTCTCTAACAGGATTATTTTTATTCCCATCATTGGGAGCAGTTAAAACTTCCGTTTCGTTCTCAAAAAACCAACGAACTTGATTTACGATACGTATATTGAACAAATTTGTCGTAAAGCACGGTTTACGGCTGGATGCGTCTATTCGGATCTGCTTCGGTATAATATTTCTATCCAGATTAATATATGACCGTAATAAACAACGTTCGAGAGCAATACTGACGTGCCGTGGGTAATTATAGTCGTAAATGAATGATATACTGGACCATCGAAAAGTTTGAACAGCGCATTGTAAGCAGGATGGTACGAAGAAAAACGGCATTCATTTTTAGTAAGATTATTTTAGAATTTTGTTTTATATTTCTAACATTAAAACTTATGAAACATATCATATCATACCTACGTAGAGTAAAATCTTATATCCTACCATCACCTTTCTTATAATCTTAATAAATATTTAAATTCAGTTTAGTCCTTTAGAACTTTGCTTAATACCTAGTTCCTTTACCTACATTTTACTTATAGACGGTTGAAATATTATTTAAGTAAATTACATTTTTAATTTGTACCATCATAATGCTTATTATTAGATTTAATATCTACCCGTCTACCCAGACGATTGAGATTGAGACTTAATAAAATGATAATTGTATATTTGTACAAGGATTGTACGTGACCAGATAATGGTTCCCATGACTTAAATTACCCAAAATTGGTGACCCGAGAACGGTAATCGGCTTATACCTCGGTTTTTCATCCGTGAATTATAAATTTTCATATTTAGCGCCTTTATGTAAAACGAAAATGATAATAAGTGTAATAATTTACGCCAAGGAATAAGTTGCGGACGAATTACAAGGGGCGATTATCAAAAAATTCGCGTAATAAAATTTTGTGGGTCTCGTAAGGTCAAAAAGCCTGGTGCTCAGTACATATTTTATTAAAAAACTTCTACCATAGCGTCACCACAGTCGGCGTTACAAGTTTGCCCGACGATGTCAATCTTCTTATATTAAATATTTTCCTCACTGAATCTTTTAGTGGGCGCCGTGAAATATCTGGACCGGCGAAATTTGATGGAAGTGATGAGATTACACAATCTGTTGAAAAACAAGCTGTTAACATATACCTACCCAATATCTTTTAATGAAATTGACAAGTTTACACATAACGATTTGTTATAATAAACTAATAATATAGTGTTTTGGTAAATTATAATACCTACTAGTGATGGTAATGACAGTAGCAAGTAATGACCAAAAATTTTAACATAGGTTAATTTGTATCACTTGTAATTTGTATCATCAATTTGTCACAGATTATTTTTTTTTTCCTTTTTTGGAAGAAGGAATTAACGCTTAGGATTAATAGAAAAGAAAAGTTACAACTTGAGCTAAGTAATAAAAATGATGTAGGCACAGAAGATAAATTGGTTAAATAAAATATACAGTCATATAACATAAGCACAAAGGAAAGTTTTAAGTAACATCGTTTGAAACTTGGTAAAAAGTTAGGAAATTACTCGTCCGTCTTCTTAATAATGTGGAGGCGAACTCAAGGCGATAGACACTTCGGTGTCGGAAGATATGATAATATGTGCCAATAGAACTCCAAGCAAACTCTTCCTAACTTTTCGACGGAAAGATTCAAGAAAAATTTGGTCAATCTCCATTTATTCATATTATCTACAATCTGAAATAAAGCTACTTCAACAATCGCCATTTGTATTCCAGCAAAATTTACAAAAATTTGTAAACAGTAACTACAGCACTCCTAATTAACACTTAAAATCACGTACAAATGAAAAACAAATTCACAAACAGTACATGTCTCGTCGCTATTTCCTTCTAAAGGACCCTCAAGGTAACGTGTATATTAACGTGACATAAATCATAATGAAATAACAATAATAGGGACGGAACCGGAGAAACAAGCAATACAAATTCAACAATGACAAACAGCACTCGAAACGGCAATAAAGCAAATAGAAAATAATCGAGAGACACTTCAAGTATCCCCTATTGTGGCGCAGTGCCACCCATTGTTGATAGTAAAATGTAAAAATCACTTAGCATCGTGCGTTTCTTTGAAGGCGTAAAACAATTTAGTATAGAAAGTCCCACTGTACACTGCAGCCCCATTCATAGAACGTTCTGTAAAATTTTATTGAGTGCCCCTTTCATTAAACCCTGCGCTAATGAGGACGTGTTAATAGGAACTTCCTTGGTTCGCCTTCTAGTTTACATTATCCGATGCTTTTAATTCGGTTCCTTTTTATCTTTGGAACGACTAATGAATTCTTTTATAGCACAGTTGTGTACAATTTTTATTTCAACCTTTGGTTGGGTACCGATGCTACCCACATCGTTTAAAGCTTCGTTTTAGTATCATCTACCACTGTTTATATTTTGTTTTGGTAATCACTATACACACAATGTCTTTGATTCAGTCTATTTATGAAAACATTCAACTACGTTTGATGTCTCCAAACTCTACCGGGAACTTTTCTTTCGTGTCCCTAATAAAACCACTGGTAGTAAAACTTTTTATTGGTTTCAGATTCATTATATTAATTAAATCTCTCACGGTCGGAATTATTAACGCCATCCACTTGTAATGGGTTTGAATTCTCGCGTGGGTAATTAATGAAATTATTTCCAGTTCAAAAGAGAAGATTAGCAATCGCACTTTATCCTCAGTTTACTTTTAATGTCTTAATAAAATCAAACTTTGAAGGCCGACTAAGATTGAAATGCAGCCGTCTCTAATTTTCGATTATAATTGCATACGTACCAATCAAGCGTCAATTTTATTTAACAACCAATTTAAAGTTTATAGATCTGAACGCCGTCGTATCGAATTTCATCAAGATGTGAGTAACATAAGTGTTACGGAATCATAAATACAATATTTAATAAATATGATTTTAATTATTGCGATGCATTTTTATGAATTTTATAACCTGCCTTTTAAAGAGTTCTTCAGTTTTCGATGCCAAATGGTGAGATAACTTGTATCAAAAAAATTATAATGTCCAATGGTGAATAATGCTGATAGTAAGCATTTTAGTGTTATTTAGTTTTATTTACCAAACCAAATTTGAACCGATTTCTGATTTCACTAATTTTATGGTCAACTACCTATATTAGTTGAACAAATTTTTACCATACAAAATATGTAAAACAAATTTCCAAGGATTTATCGACGCAGAATTCACGGCACTTACGACAGGTATAGCCAAAGCATTCGCACGTGCACTCTAGAATCGAATAAATCGTGCCGTTCTCACAAAACATAAGCGGGCTACAACGTGTATCAGCCGACCTGGAAATCAAAAAACACCATCGACAGGCCTTTGCCCCAAAGGGAATAGTAATGTTGGTTTCGAGTTGAGTTTCCGTGCAAGCGAATTAGATTAGAGCGTATGAGGCAACGCTTGTTGCCCGATCGCCGTTATCCGGAGTTACCGCCGTTCAATTTGCTTTTATACGTAGCTTTGTTTCACAAAAGATCAAGTACCGCTTCCAATATCTCAACTGTTTTCGGTGCTTTTCCTATTGGTTTATTCGTTATGGTATTCCCACTAGAAACGATTTTTCTGGTTCTGTATACGTTTGCAAATTGTAAGATTATCAGTCGTTTAAATTATTTATCACAGTGTCGTGTTACGTTTTATTGTTTAAACATCATTGGTAGTCCCATGGGTAGAAAAAGACCTTATGCTTGTATTTACAATATGGGCTAAAGTTTCTTGACAGAGAGATCTTGATTGCTCCAAACCTCCATTGTCCAGCCGTAGTTAGATATCTAAAAAGTGAAACAACTAGCTATAATAATAATGTTTAAGACCATCTTATTTTATGGTAATACAGTGAGACAATATAAGGCAACCCTATGAGCTGTCCCGTTACCGGATAACTCTGCTTTCCCACATTCGAACTAGTCCTTACACTTCGAATGAAACAAAAGGTCAGTAAGAACACTTTACTAAAGAATGAAATCATGGAAACTGTAACGGTACCGTGATCTGGTTATTTAAGGCTTAGCACTTATTCGTTTGTCTATGGTTAGTCTTCTTTTGGGATATTATGCTTTTGTGTACAAAATTTATTGTTACATCCCAGCGAAGTTCCTACATTATGTTCATGATTCATTATAGATACTAGTAATATTGTTAGAAGATTACTTATTAAAACAGGACCTATTGATAAACATAAAATTTATTACTTAGGATTTAATAGTTTCTTAACGTTCAAAACTGAAGGGATAATCAAAAGCAACCCAGTAATTGATATATTAGCTCAAATCAATTGTGGTTTCAGTAATAAATCAATTAACAAAACAGTACTCAATCTATTTGATGATGAAGTTAATTATCGTTTAAATTGGATAAGTTGTTGTTGCGATGTTTATGAGTAATTTTTTAAAACATCAATTTTTATACTACATAATATTTACTTTCATTACCAATATTATTTAGCTGATACTGCCCCTAGGTCGGTAGCACATTTACCTAAACACGATGAGTTCACTTTTTATTATGAAATTTAGTTCAGCAGGTCACAAGGACGTTATTTCCCTTGCTTCGTTTAAATTTTCTAAAACAAATTCTTACTTTAGCAGTGAAACTTACTATTTTGAGTAAAGATTTTTTTCTGTTATTTACGAGTAGTGTTCTACTGTTACAACACTATTGAGGAACAAGAGGTTTATTATTGAGATAAAAAAATATGACTATTTAATTCTAGGTAATTCCCAAATTTTGCAATAATAATTTTGAATTATCATTAGCTACAAGTTTCAATTTTTACTTTTGTGCTATTTCTACAAGTAATTCCTTACTCGAGTAAAGATGCAAAACTTAAATGCATAGCTTAATCAAGTGTGGTTCCAAAGACGTCCGCTTGACCGCAATTAAATGCTGTCGTCTGCAGACCTCAGTCTTGGCACATTCTGATTAGAATTTACTGTCTTGTTAGACTCAATTGAAAATCGTTCACACACAGAAAGTTTTTAAATATTATTTTAATAAACCGGCAGCGGTGATAGCCCAGTGGCTTAGAATTCGACCTCGAATCGAGGGATCCGGGTTCGAATCCCAGTGGCACGCACCAATGACTTTGTAATAAAAGTTATATGCGATTTATGAAATTAAATATCACCTGCTGTTTCAGTGAAGGAAAACATCGTGAGGAAACCTGCATGTCTGAGAGTTCACAAAAAAAAATGTTCTCAAAGGCATGTGAAGTCCGCCAACCCGCAGTAGGCCAGCGTGGTGGACTAAGCCCTACATCCTTCTCATTGTGAGAGGAGACCCGACCCTGTAGTGGGTCATTAATGGGTACTGACATGACAAACCGGTTTTGCTGAAATCTTCATTAACTAATTAATTTCCATTTATCGAAACGTTGTATAACCCAGACTATTACCAGAACTATGCCTGCGATATTAAATCTGATACGTAATTTTTAAATAGCTCGTTTGTGTTCTACTTAACTACATTTAAAAGAAAAAGTTTTAGGCCAGCCATTATTTTTAAGAGGTGTTATTTTTTTATATTTTTATTTCCACCAGACTACTACAAGAAATATGCCTGCTATAACAAATGCGATACCTACATGAATTTAAAATAACTCGATATATCTTTGCCATTTAAAATATAAACTTAAAAGTATTTTTTTTCGGTCCAGCTATTACAATATTAACATCCAAAATCATTAATTCTGAAACAGAAAGAGATCGCTAAATAACATTTAAAAATTTCAATCAGGAACCGATACCCCACATAAATACCTGTAGTAAAGCTGAAGGCTATCTATTCGTAGCGCTAAGACCGATAACATGAGCCGACGTAATCGCTCCTCGCTTGAGCGCTGACGCTGATGTATCCTGAATCCATATCGTTCCCGGAAGCGTAGGTAAGTTAAGTTATGAAAAGGACGCTGTTTAACCTGTAAGAAGATCTGACCCACTGCTGGTCGAGAAGTATTAATGTGATGGAATTGTTAGATAGTCACCAAAAATGTAAATAGGTATTTATAATTTTCATACAAAATGAAGCATATCAGCAAGCAAATGAACCAAGAAGGATATCTACCCGATGATCAACTGTCGATCGTCAGTAAAATATAGTAAGTAAGTACATACATAAAAGAGCCATAAGCTACGAAGGTTTACGAAGAAAATAATAGGTTTGACATTTCTAGAGCTCGTTTAGCCTGTAGACATGAAAAAATGAAACAGGCTAGAAAAATAAATGTTTTTGGCTCAGAAGGCTGTACTTACTTCAAAAACGTAGTACCTACTGGCTCCATTACTTGCCCGAGAGACCCAATGTAATGCGAGTCGATAAAACGATACGGAATCGTAAGGCCTTTTTTGGAGCTTTCTTAGCTATTCTTAGGTAGATTTCCGAGAAATGTTACTCTAGTTTGATTCTCTTGGGAATTTTGCTATAACAAAACTTGTCAGAGAAATGATTTGATCAGAAGAAATAGAAACTTTTCGAGGGGTTAATAAGTTCTGAACATTGAAGGTATGAATATAGATAAAAGTATCTTGTTTTTGAACAAAAACCGTTGAATAGGCACTAAAAGCAAGAAAAGGTCGATAATTGTAACTTTTCCCATAATGTAGACTTAAAAAGAAAATATAAGATATTCCTTTACAACCTTAGTGCTTAAGCTAACCGGCTCCCATTGAAACGACGCTGTGTATGTACCTATATAAATTTTCTCGTGTAACTAATCAAACTACGTCAATTAAAAGCAACACTACACACAAATTATATCCATTAACAAATCTCACGACAGAATTATGTATTCTTCGAATTATGTTTGGAGTTGTATCGAGTTTCAATTAAAAATTTAAGATTGTACTGATAACAATCTTTATAACTGACAAGAATATGAAGATCTTAGAGATTCCAAAATTCAAGACGATTCAAACTTCAAAGTTCAGTGAACTATTACTAGTGCTAACATCACAAACGTAGTATCAAATGAATTGGTATATTGTCATAGCTACTTAATTCAATGAATACTCATCCAAAAATTAGTTCACTGCTTGTCTAAAATCGCGCCACTGAGCCCAAATTTTGGCTATTCAGCTTAGTTTAATAATGTACGATAAATTGTAATAACTTAAACCTCACATCGTATTTGTTAGCTTTACAAAACATTTGTTCTACAAAATATTTTGTAGAATAAATTTTAGAATTTTGCGGTATTCAGTTACTGCAAACAATTTGACGTATTGGCTCAGGATTAACGGCAAATAGTAAAAATATCAAATTTCAAAGTTGTCATCATTAATATTATGTAATTTATCCTCATCAACAGTTGCGAAGTTTAATCAAATATAAGTGGTCATAATATCAAAATAGTATAAAGTATGCACGCACTGAAATTATACCAACGTAGCTCATTTCTCATTCGTATATTGTTATTACATGATTGTTGTTTATAGCTTAATTTTTTATTTATTCGTTCCTTTATTGTTTTACGTTATGGGCGGCATTTGATGCCAATTGGCATTCTCGTCTTTAACTGTTTCAGTAATTCCCAAACCAGTTGTATTAAATTTTATGTGTTTGCATATAATTTAGGAACCTGTGGTTAATTATCAACTTCTTTGTCATAAATTGCGACACACTCCCAAAGTTGTGTATCTCTATGCCTATTAAATTCATCAAACCATTTAGAGACTTTTTAATTAATATCTTAGATCTTATCTTTCCTAACAACATAGCCTATAACTTTGGTTGTCAATGTTTTTATTTCTGAGAGATTTTGTGTAGTTTTTTGAAGCAAACATGTTATTGTATCTTACTTTAGGAAGTGTAAGTAATTCCTTTTAATCTTGTGCAATAGATTGTAATAGTGTGAAATATTATTAGGACGTATGATGATCACACCTTTGACTGCTCAGTCTTGTGACAGGTGCGACGTTTCTTCATTCTTTTACTACAATCAATCATTAAGTCATCATGCCTGGTCATCATTTCCATGTCGCTCAATATGAACTTATAGGTTTCGCGATTCTATAAAAATATAGGACCCGTTTGCTGTAAAGAAAAGGAGAGCAGCTTCATTTTATACGCTTAAGTACTTCTGAATACTGAATAAGTACTACAAAACGGTTATGCCCGGAAGCGTCGGAAGCGCTCCTTAAATAAGACGCTAGAACGTACGTAGATGTCCAAATTGCCTAGATGCGTCCAAATCTGGCGCGGGGCAGCGATGTGAATAATTTCATAGCCCATCCGATCGCTGTGAGCGGTTTTGCTCGTGTGTTGTCACGACTTAGACGTAGGTGCTTGAAGAACTAGAAGTGACTGACTTTGCATACACTTGCAAAGACAAATGTGATTTAACGAACGCACGTTGTAATAATTTAAGTTATTTTGAGCACTTATCTCTATATTTTTTTTAATAAATTAAGTTAATGTAAATTATTTCAGAACGATAATGCTTCGTTTAATGCTATATCTGTATGTACGTAAGATACTGGTGTCATTTCTTTCAAAGTTTAATTAACTACTGTTTTAATAAATATGACAGGTACTAACAGTACGATGTTATAATAATATGCATGCGCAATTTACCAATTAATGGTGTACCAATAAAAATCAATTTTACATATTATGTTATGTCAATACCTAGTTATCTTCTTTTATTGCTCTATATTTACTTCATTATTAGATACAGAGAAATTATGATTTCATGCCATTTATTTTTCTTTGTAGATCAATTTTTCAAATTGAAATTCTATTTTAAGAAGTCACTTTTTTATAAAATGAACTTATCTTAGAGATGGAAATATTTTTTGAGTCTACTTTCGGCTTGACAATAAAAATAAAATTTCCAATAAAACAACCAATTTAAACCAAACCAACGCTAGCTCGACACATTTGATTTATATCTCATAATGTGCTTAATGAAAATAAATACACGGTCATTATAGTGTCTCATCGGGCGGACGAACGGACATCGTATCCGCCTCCAGATTAATGATGCTCTTTATTGCTTTCTGAAAGTCCTTGTGACAATATTTCACCGAAATTTGGGGTCAGTAGGCTAGATGAAGCCACCGGTGCGATTCGAGATCCCGGAGTCCTACATTAGTAAGGGCCTATTGACACGAGCAACACCAGAGTATTTGCACTATTGCCTGCATTGAAGTAATGCCCTTTTTTGAACGACAATGTTTTTATTTTAATTAATTAATTTTCTTTAAATTGGAAGTGCCTTTTTTCAAAAACTTATGGTAATTGTAAATTGTTATGTACCTACTGTATAATATCGCGACAATATTTGATGTTGTCGCGATATTATATCTTTTCAATATTCCCTTTATTATCTTTTCAATATTTTTTTCTTGTTTTCTTACTACATTCCGCAAAAAAGGAATCGTTTTTCTCTAAGATGCAATTAAAGTGGTTCATTAGTTTCATTACATCGCGATCCGCTGTTAGCGTTTTATTTATGAGTTGAAGTTCCGAAGCTTTTATTCCTACAGCGCGTTGCTGCCAACTTTGCGGGAATGTTTGCGAGTATTTGTTTGTTATTACTTGTTTCTGTGCTGTACTTCATTAGTTCTAACGTATTGGTGTAAATAACTTTTGGCTGCTATTTTTTATGTTCCACGTCTTAGGCTTTTCCAACAAAATTATACTTTACCCTCAACATGGAGATCGGCTCTACCGGGCTGCTACAGTGTGGATTGTTGGAGATACAAAACTTGTATCTTTGAGTGATCAACCAGTGCCGTTTTCAAACTTTCTATTTTAGTGATTGCATCGTATCTTGTAACAACCAAGATCAGTGGTTCAACATGCCATCTAAATCATGTTATATCACTTGCAGTCACCCCTCCTAGTACTGACCGTCCCTGACGATGCTTGACCTTTTCGTTCATTTGCGATCGCCTCCAATTAAACGCTTTTTATCAAGACTTTCATCCGTTTCGTGCTAAATCACATTTTTCCCCGTCACAAATGAAGCAATAATTCTACCAACTACGAAACCAATAAATTAAAACTCATAATAAAACTAACGTCTACAAAACGTTACCGGGCAGCTGCAATTTCATAAACTCCATTTAAATGGATATTTTTACTCATATTGCTGTCGTACTCGTAGTAGAACCAATATATTCAAGTGCATCTATAACGGATGACGGTGCAATTATGAGACTATTATGTGACGCACAATCACTGTGATTCAGATGGAAATTGTACTAGTTTTCATAATGAACTAGGTTTAATATTTATTTTATGTAGCAATCGTTGACATCTGCTATTAGGTAATAGAAATATTGGTTGGTTGGATAATAAGTAGTAGAAATATTGTTGTTTGTCTATGAAGCTCTCCGCTACCAATATCATAAGGTGAAATTTGCAGGACTGTTGAAATATATTCTGTCACAGAAAATTTTCAGATACTCGTATACCTCCTTATTATTCTATTTGCAGAGTTCCACAAAGTAGTTGCATTTCTTATTTAAAGATTTTTTTATTAAATTTAATTACAATTACATCGTAGGTACGTAACTTATATAAAGGATGTTACACAAATAACAACTTAATTTTTTTATACCTACATCTAAAGTATTCTGCGCAAAACCCACGCTCTATCATTGTCTCACACTCTAGCTTATAAACAGAAACTATCTATTCTTTCATGTACAATAAAACAAACTACTCTTATTTCGCGAGTGGCTTAAAAAATTCGTGCTATAAAAGTTGACACGATATCCCTCCAAGTTGGAAGTCCTCCATCCTTCACGGCGTTATTTCACGCGTTTCTCACGCACCGCGACCCGTCCGATCTTCTGCTCCCCGAATACTAACAAGTTAATCTTTTACATCACGTTCTCGTGAAACAAAGAGATGAGGGCAAGTATGAGATAAAACGACCAGCGGACCAGGACCCCTCTCGCTCATATCGTCACTGCAATTTTCTAATGTCTCAGAGTTTTCGGGGAGTCAAGCTTAAAGTGGATTGCGGTGCCCGTGTGAGTATTAAGTAGTGTCGGAATTATGAAAGGATGCGCCGTTTGAATACCAAGCAGTCATCTTGTGCAGTCCAGTGTATGGCGATCGTCCGAGATTTTTTCATTTAAGTATTTCATATGATAATTTAGGTGTAAATGACACCTCTAAAGCGTTTTGAGATACATATTTAGAGTTACGTGAGGGGAAGCGTTTTAAAATGAATAGCGGTCATTATGAGTCAACTAAAATATCACTCGTAGAATTCTCTTTGATGTCTTAGTAGCTGGGAAGTATGCCGTTATGACAAAGCCGGTAGCAATACATAGATAAATTTAAGTTACATTTTTGGTAGTAGCAATCATCAAAATCATCGTATGGAAAAGTTTAATACAGGTATTCTGCTACGTAAAACGTGTCCATTAGTGAAACATAAAGATGAGTGGAAGGAAATTGAATATTTATTCAAGGTCTTACATACTACACTTGGTGAAGAATCAAAGTGACTGCAAAATGAGGCATTAGGATAATTATTTAATTAGTCATCATTATCTACTCGTACTATAGCTAATAAATGCTTAACCATGAAATTCTTTAACCAATTTCATGGTTATGGATTTCATCAATTGTATTCGTTATAAGTTTATAATTTTATTTATGAGATGCCAAATAATTTTAACCCTAAATATAATGCACAATGCCCAGTTGATTTGTGTTCAGCCAATATTAACATAATTGCCGAAATAAACAGTTCTGACTGATGAGCTGATTATATTAGAATTATTAGTGGCATAAATATGTTGAATAATTTGATAAAATGTTAACGTAAATGAACTGTAAAATCTGCATTAAACTAATTTGTATGTGTTAGCCTTTTACAAACTGAGTTTGGAAACAACATACCAGGCAGTTAAAAATGTACGAAAAATTTAATTGGATTAAGGATAAAAAAAAGTGTCTATATTTTTCTTAATCAGTAAAAACCGCATAACTTTTCAATGTATTATGTTTATAGTCACTTATTCTATTTTTATAATGTTAAAATACCGTTTTAATTAAAATCTTTAAATATATAGATATATCAAGATAATTGCTGAGATATAAGACCTGCTTTGACTGGCCTTGAATTTTTTGTTCTTTTGTGTCTTCAAACTAATTATGACACTAGTTTTAGCTACATTCTTACCTTAGCCTTCTCAATTGACTTTTGCACTGAAATTCACTGGAGCGTTAACTTAAAAATTACTCGTCACATTTCAATCCAGGGGTTCTTAACTCGAGTTCCAAATTGAGCCGCAGTTCCTCCCTTCATTTGTATGTAAGACGTCACCTCCGTAAACGGCTGTACTGTTTTGAATAAATCTCCCACTTAAATACTAACTCAATAAGGCGAGTGCTCGTTTGGCTCGTGTTGAAAGTTAACGTTCACTGAATTGAAAAAGGTTAACTCAATTTGCATTTTACTTCAAATAATTTCGTGAAGTCCTTTCATGGTTCGTCGTGCTTAGATCCAACGCTTTTTGTCTTATTAGATATCACGAGATTTTTAGGTTAAATTATCCCCTTCATGTTTTAAATTGCCAGCGAAAATGTGACAAAGTAGAATTTTTCTTAAGGATTTTGCTCGGTATTTTTGAGAGATTTTCTGTCGTCTAACAAGATATTTACTTTTTAGACTATTTTATGTCGAATTGGTTTTAAACGTTACAAATATTGTAGATCTAAGTAATCTATAATTTCAGATTAGTAAATCGTTTAGAGGTTTAATCCTTTTCTTCGAAATTTTACCATCGCAGCATGAGTATTACATTCTTGCCAAATTATTCTCACACTTAAAATTATTAGCTGCCACGAAACTGAAGTAGTCATTAGTGGTTATTTATACTTGCGATGAATTGATACTGAGTTATGAAAGATATACCTACTATGAAGAAACATTAATAGAACGAGTAAATGCGGTCGTGGTAACGTTGAAATATGCTCAATGCTCATTATAATAAAGACATTTATAATCTGAATATTTTTGAAATTTTTAATTGTTTAAATTTAAAGTATTATAAAGTAGTAGTTTTGTTCCATAATTTATTAATTTTACTTAAAGCCCAGTCATTTGGTTCGAAAAAAAAAACGCATTAAAATAAATTTATTTAAGTTGACCCGGCTTCGCTCTGCCAATTAATTTGACAAATTAATATCCAAAGTTTTTTTTATGTCACAAATTTTTAGTAAGGATCCCTAATATTTTCTAGCAATAAACATAGCCTATGTTACTCAGGGTGAATGTAGCTTTCCAACGGTGAAAGAATTTTTGAAATCGGCACAGTAGTTTTTGAGTTTATTCAACAAAATTTTCCTCTTTATAATATTAGTGCAAATTAAAATTTACTAACGATTTTCATTCGTTCTTACTTTAGTCTAACTGTTTCTGTATCTGTGTCTTTTTTATACAATGGTCTATTGGTATTTCGATTGGTTATTAATTTATATCTATAGGTGAAACAGGTCTTTTAGTATGACTAACTCCACAGCTTTTATCTTCATCGTTACCAAGTACCGTCTCGACAAAGTATGCGCTGATTCACTCCAAACAATCACACCTAATGAATTGTCTAATGTAGCTTGGAATAGACGAAAGAGGTTTCAATAGATGTGCCGAATGGGCAATTGTCGCAATTTTGGACACAATGTGTAAGTAGGTATATATTGATAAAATTTAAAATATTTCTCTTGTATTTGCTGAGTTTTTATTATATTAATAGCCATCATTATTGTTGATATTTCTATTTAGTAGTTTGAGTTTATCAGTTCGTATTTAACGAATCTAATTGTACCTACCTACCACACGATTGCGGTGCGAACCACAACTAAACTTGTTTACTGCGTATTTTGTATCCATGAATTTTATGAACAGAATTTATGTTGTGAGATTAAGATTATCGTAAAAGTTATTACATTTTTGATTAAATTTTTATTTACGATTATTGTCTTTGCTCTTCTTTACTTTTAAGTGTTAGGATATACTCGTAGTTATTTCACCTCTTTCATAATCAAGATTAGAATCTTATACCGACGGATTCCCTTGGTTTCAATCATATTTTACAGTAAGTAGTTAATTTTGTTAAGTTAGGATATACTCGTAGTGATTTCACCGCTATCTCTAATTTTATACCTATGGATCTCTCTGGTTTCACTTTCAATAATCTTTGGCAGTATGAATTTTTTTTTATGTATATTCTTCGAACCTTTGCTCCCTTATTTTGCATTCTTAATAAATTGCCAGTAGGAAGTATCACATATAAAATTAAAACAGCACGTATCAACATAATAATATTTATTACGCCTTTCCACGTAATTCGATTACTTATCTCTTAATACTCAAGTTTATCGCAAACATTTTATACACAGAGGTTAATACCACCTTGTATCATCCTCATACGCTTAACTAACTATGTATCCTTATGATTTGATTACGTTAAAATGTAATTTCCTATCTATATTAGAATCTTGAACTACAATTTTAATTAAACCTCATGCAAGCAAACAGTAATTAAATAACCAATCCTCATTGCGTTCACATTCGAGTTAGCATCAGATTCGACAGAGAAAGATATTCCCTTTGAACCAACTCCCCATTGGCTTATTAGAATTCGCAACAAACTTTTGGGGTGTTCGGTTCAGATTTGTATCTATTGGGTACTCGTTACACTTTATGTTAGTAAGCGACGTCTGTATGAAATTGGATATTGTTTATTGATTGCAGTGACCACATAACAGATGCCAGCGTCTTTTGGAACTACTGTAAGATAAAACTGTTCGAATTATATTGTGATGTCTCTAGGTATACAGAATCTTATAAGGCTCACTGTTCTAACTTCTATGAGGTAGTATTACTCCTATTAATCTATGAGTCAAAGTCTATACTTTGAATCATAGACTAATAGACTTGAAGACAGACAAATTTTATGATTAAAATATTGAAAAGAGTTTCATGTTAAGTTACATAAGTATTAATTGAATATCTAGGTTATAAACACTATTTTGAACATCACGATTAACAACGATCCCAATTTTTATTTATGAACACACAAATAAAATATTAAGCGTTTTCTTTTTTGCGAACCCCTTTTTAAGTTATTTGGGGCGTCAAAACTGAATCTACTATCTACCCTCAAACTTACTTCTAAACTCCTAATCCCATCGTTTCACCCTTCACGGTGTAGCAAGTTTGTTAGATTCGTATCTAATATATACGGACGTGATACGTGCTTGGAAACTGCGATTAATTTACCTGAGTTTATTTTGCGGTTACTAGTACGAGCTCGGGTTACCGTAGTCTTTGAGATATGCCGAAACTGTCCACCTAATGTGTCAGAACCTTCGTCCAAATTTCCAATTTCGTTCAGCCTCCGCTATTAGGCTTGCGGACTTTCGAAGACTCGGGTCGGATAATAAAGCTGCTTAATTGTAATTAAATTTCCTCAGAAGACCTTCTTAAAATTAAAGTTTCGTGACATGGGGGGACTGTCTGAAAATATCAGATATTATTTATGTGAAATGTGATCTATTGATACAGAGTAACAGATACTAAGTAGTGTCGATTGATTAATATTAAAACTTTAAATTTAGAGAATAGTAGGTAAGTACCTACTTGTATAAGTTCCGATTTCTTTTAAATACAATATTGTAATTATGTTCCTAAACGAGTTTCAATATATTAAAGAATAATGCTCAAAAACAGGCCACAAAAACTGATAGTGATAATAACAATAATAACACAGAAAAAAATATCAATGCAGATAAAAAAGGTGTTAGAAGCAACAATGAGAAAACGTTTTCGCTTGTTCTCAGTCTTTTAAGCGAAGTTGTGAATACACTACAAGCATAGCCGAGTTCCACTTTAAATTCAAGTAGACGTTTCGCTCGCATTAAAAAGGGAGGAAAGAAAAAAAGCAGTCCTACTTTTCAAAACGCCTTCATGACTAGCAGAAAGCCTTGCCTTTCCAGGAACTAAACGCGTCCCGGAAATGTTCGTACCGGGCGTCCATATTCTAGACAAAAGAATAATCATACTGACAGTGTTCTTGTGTTCGAACACTTGAAATAACTTTTGAAAAAAATAAAGCTGGCTAAGGATTGCCTTACAAAAGATTCCGTACAACCAAATGGTGTATTTTATAAATATTTTGTCACTTAACCTTTTATTGTTTGTATTCCTACTATTTTACTGTTACTGTTACCTACTATAGCTGTACATACATATAAACATAGGTACTTCATGAATCTGTTTTTAACAATCTCCTTAGTTAATTTTTAATAAATTTGTGATAGCACTTTCATTATTAACGGCTATAAAATAAGACAAAAATCGTATTCCTTATAGAACATACTTAATTTCTTAAATTATTTTAAATATAAGCAAACAAAATGTGTATAAAAATCAAATATATTCCTAGATTCCTACCGTATAATTTAAAAGATCCCGTCAAAGGTCAAAGCTCTGTATGAATCCTTTGGATACGGAACCCTAAAAACGAACATACCAAATTAACAGACAACGATGACAGGTTCCAAGTGATTAGGACAAAGTTTACTTTGCACTTTAAAAATGGTAACGATTGAAAGTCCAACCTTATGTCCAGTGAACATGATTTATATCGGCTTGATTGTTATTAGGAACTGGTAAATTAGAAATGGTTTTGGACCATTCAGTCTTTTGAATCTACTCTTACAAAGACAATCGATGGAAACAAAGGAGCCAGCAAGTGGTCAATAGTTTTTAAGGTTGTGAATACATATGTCACAACGTAGCTATTTCCCATTGATTGTATGTGTAGACTGTTCAAACTGTTCTGTTAAGGAATAAAGAAAATTTTACAATAAAGCAATAATTACATAAAACAGTGATAGCCCAATGGCTTAGAATTCGACCTCGAATCGAGGGGTCCGGGTTCGAATCCCAGTGGCACGCACCAATGACTTAGTAAAAAAGTTATGTGCGATTTATAAAATTAAATATCACCTGTTGTTACGGTGAAGGAAAACCTGCATGCCTGAGAGTTCACAAAAAAAATGTTCTCAAAGGCATGTGAAGTCCATCAACCCGCAGTAGTGTAGCGTGGTGGACTAAGGCCTACATCCCTCTCATTGTGAGAGGAGACCCGACCCTGTAGTGGTTCATTAATGGGTAAAACAACAACATAAAACACTCAAAATGCTGTTGACTATAGATCCCAACAAATTATACTCTTCAACACTACGTAAATCTGCGTCGATAAATAGTCCCGCTATATTGCCGAAAATCACTGCAGCTTAATCAACTAAACCACAGCAGATCGTCCTCAATTTAGTCAAATTCCAAGCACATTAATTTCACCGCCGCTAATTCGCCAACACGTAGCGCTGAATAAATCTAGACTTCAGTCTGATGAAGTGATGAATGCACCGTAATTTCATCATTTATCCTGAACTTTGGTACCGCTTATTTTGTCATTGTATTTGCTTTTAATTTATTGGCTGTATCTGTAACCCATGGGATGTAATGCGGGTTGGTGGACTTTATAATAACTCTCAGGCATGCTGGTTTCCTCCCGACGTGTTCTTTCACCGTAACATCAGGTGATATTTAATTTTATAAAGCGCGTATAACTTTTTTCACCAAGTCATCGGTACGGGCCACTGGGATTCGAACCCGGACCCCTCGATTTTAAAACATTCGAATCTTTTTCTTCTGATACTAGAGTTAGCTTATTAGTATTTGTAATCTTCAGACTCTTAATTCATTGGTTGCAAAATTAAATTTATTTCTTACTTGTTTACAATTAACGTTTGCTTCTGACATACTTAAAACAAAAACAAAAGATGGCTTCGTCGATATTTTAAATTGAAATATCGTTAAAATCGCAAATTTGGCTCCAATAAATATTTAGATATAATTTGTGGTGATTTATTAACGAATCAAGTTAATAAATACAGGTCGTGATCGTGTTTAGTTGGGCCGCGAGTTGGGAGGGTAGTCGTGATTCGTTCGTGTGATGGGTTTCCTTAGCTAGGGTTGCCTTTACAAATTTTAACAATATAAAAGTAGTGTCCAGAATACCCGTGGTTATTGTTGCTGCTGGTGGTCTTTTTAATCTACACTAATATTATAAAGCTGAAGTTTGTTTGTTTGTTTGAACGCGCTAATCTCAGGAACTATTGGATCGATTTCAAAAATTATTTCAGTGTTGGATAGTCCATTTATAGAGGAAGGTAATAGGCTATATTTTATTTTCAAAAAAATTTGGGATCCGTAACAAAATTGAATCGAAAACCTATTTATGCGTGCGCTGCAAAAACTATTGACAAGAGAACAAAATGAAGTACTACGGGTTTGTAGGTCCTATTAAGATTTACAAAAAAGTCTGCGAGTCACAATAACCGCAAGTTCTAAAATCCACGCGGGCGAATCCGCGCGCACAGTCTAGTCTTAAATAGGACCTAAATTCTGTATTAAGGTCTAGTTGAATTAGTTGGTACTTCAACTGTTACCTATTGAATAAGTTAAGAAAGACAAAAACAAATAATTTCAGTCTTCCACCTCGCTTATGAGGTACTGCCAGTTTTTTCGTTTGCTATGAAGCGGGATGTTCTTTGTCTTGTTCTTCAGTTGGCGAAGTGTGATCGCGAGAGATAAAATTAACAACTTCCAAACAAAATTGTGGAGAAAAGGGCGTAGTGACCACTATTATTAATCATTTAACATTTGGACACGCCTATCGAGCTTTTGATAGACCGTTTAGCGGTGCCTAAAATAAAGTTAGTACATTAATGACAGGTGGTATCGCGAATTTACCCATGAAATTTGATAATCGTTGAACATTTAAAAAAAGAGTGCTCTGTAGTAGGGCGCTAGGAATACCTACTGTACTCAACTAAATCGCTAAATTACCCACTCGATTTTGACAGCCCTGAGCTCAGCACGGGTTGCCTAAATCGGACCTCTTTATCTCGCAGCGGGATTCAGAAAGGGACGGACGATGGGTAACCCGTGTTCCGCTGTAGGTTTTGTCTCTATTGTTGATTTATTGTAATAGTCGGGTAATGAATTTATTGACCTTGCTCTCTGACTGCACAAATCAATACGCGGCTTGTTGAGATATCGCCGGAATAATGTTGTAGTGGATCCGTTATGGAAAAACATTCCTTATCACATGATATAACTTCCTTCCCTAGAGACCTTCATAGTCCACTGCTGGAGATGGGCCTTCCTGAGCTGGGGTAGCTCAGTGGCTAAGATTTCACTCTTATTCGAGAGGTTAAAATTTCCTTTATTAAAAAAAAACATTTAAAAAAATCTACAGAGGGTTACAAGTAGAATGTGAAACTTGCATTCATAGTTGCGTATCTCAAGCCATTTTCATTTACTGAATAAAGGGATTTAAAGAAGCGTTTTGTACAAAATTTACGATGTATCAATCAATATTTATACCGGAAGGGTAACAAGGAGATTAAAATTTAACAAATACATTTTTTGTAAAAAAAAAAATCCGTCTAGGATGGCCTTTCGACTCCATGAATTCAAATATTTCTGCGCGACTTAATCCTTGGTAAAAAAAAACAAAATACATCCGAACTCTTTTTAGAGAGACAAAAAAATTTTCGAAATACGAAACAAAAACTCCTTAATCCGATACGAGGCTTACATACGTTCGAGTGAAGCTGTACGAATAGGGTTAGTGATACAGAAATAGCGGGTGAAAAAAAATTCTCAATAAACCCGGGGTGTTTATTACGTCATAGATTTTTTACCTTCGAAACCTCAGGCTTGTGTCTTATTACGAGCTACGCACTATTAAAATTGTTTTAATTCATTACAGTAAAATTTTTACATATTTGTGACCGCGATGCTGATTTATTAATGTAATTCTAAAAAATAATACACAATATCATTATGTTAATCAGAATATCCCATTTTCCGTTAGTGATTTCATTTCCTGGAGACGACTTCGGAAGTTGGCATCTCTGTAGCACTACAGTAAATGCAATGGCTAGAATATGCTATAATGTCCGAAATAGGGAATGTAATTTAAAAGAAAAACTATTTTTTTTTGTGTGTTTTTCTCTAAGCTTTATTTCAAGTGCTGTTTATTTTTTTTTTGCCATCATAGCCGTATAAGGATTGTCCCAAGATAATATTAATTTATTAACCTAGCTTCTTTCGCTGAAAGTAAGACAAGGTCCTTACTTTAGTTTTTTGCACTTGACGTTCGTTGGGGTTGAGCGCTTTTTACGCTAAATCAAGCGCCCCTTTGATTGGGTAAAAAGAAGATTTTCGCAGTTTCCCTTGCCACCTGAGTGCTTTGGAATAGGGTAAACGAAGGAGACGTAACAATATTAATTTGTATTCAAATGCATTTTAATAGTTTGGTAAAGAGTTTTTCAGATAAATTCCTTCTAGACTTTAAGCGGATCGGGATAAAATACAATGGTGCAATGATCAAAAAATTTTATAAATAGTTGCAGCCAAAATAGCTTTTAACCGTGTGGGTATTATGTGACATATAGAATCAATGCTATAAGCAGAATTTAATGAAGTAAAAGTTATAAATGGAAAAAGATATAGGCGCAAAATATTAATTTGAAAAATCTACAGAAGATGTGAATAATATTCATAACTGATAATGTAAAATAATCGCTTCTGATACGAGAAGGAAGGTTAAACAAAAATGATGTAAATTAAAATGAAAATGTGCCCTTCCTTGTTGAAATTATTTCTAGCAAGTTAATGAAACTTATATTTCATTAAACAAACCAAAGAGTTATTAAAACCATTAATTTGTCTGTAAAAACAGTTCATTTGCAACTCAAATTTTTGAAATGAGAGAGAATTGTTACAAACGCGGAATTAATTTTAATAAAGTTAGGAGTGGTGTAGTTGACACATATTTTTTTACCATCGCTCCAGTAATTTGGACAATAAAGGGGTGAGATTTTTTAAAACATTAAGTTTCAACTAACGTCTCCACTGAAGTACACTTTTCACTTTTTGTACGAGAATGGAAAAGAATTTTCATTCCACAGTGTCAGATTTTATTCACAAATGAAGATAGAATTTTTCTCTTCTCGACCAAATGAGGCAGAATTAAATCCGGTCGGAATGAGGTGTGTTATTTAAAACACGATGCTTCAATAAATTGTTTGCATTGTTTTTGCTTTGACTTTACAATTTTTTTTATTCCCGTAAGTACTTTTGAATTCAAATTGGAAAATATAACTTTGCTGACGGAAGTAGGTACTTGTATTACTACCATCCTCATAATCTATTCGGCAAACAAACTCTTGTGCACGACGTCGTTAAGGAGTTGGTATATTAAATAAATTTATTATTAACGAAAGAAATTCTGTACCGCAATTCTGCTAAAATTTCTCTTCTATATATGTAATCAAAACCACGAAAACAGTTCTAAGAATATTGTTATGAAAACCTTTTAGTTCCTTTCATTGAATCAATGGATTTATTTTTAGAATATACGAGTACGTAAACTTAGGTTTACGTAAACAAATAAACATTGGAATCCAGCGTGACTTCCAAATATATTATGTAGGTGTAGATTTTATGTAGGTATTCTTCTTCATCTTTTTTGCCACATTGATACATCAGTGTTCTTTTCTCGAAATGATAGATTTCTTTAAGTTTTCTAAATCTTATGAAAGTCTCTGGTTTATTGCAATTGCAAATACAATCACTAATTGCTTGCAATTGCAAGCTTAATATTTAAAGCTTCTTTTCTTATTTTTTCTTTTTTCTCTTCATTTTTTTCCTATCTTAACGCACGAAATTTGTTTTAAGTATATATCTTTAGCCAAATATTTATCCAAACCATCACAATATTTTTTATTCAAACCTTACCCAAAAAGTTTATTCGATTTCTATATCTGCTCTGTGATCTATAAGAGATACGAAATAACACCAAAACAGAAAACATTCACAGGAAGAAGCCGATTTATCATTCATCCATATTTCGTGAGCGCGAAAATTGCCAAACTCGCATGGGGAGACTCCATATCGAGTTACTTGACGCTAAAGATCTTCGCGTTTGTTTAGGTTGGTACTCGTCTTTTGTTAGCTTTTGCTTTTGATAAATCTGCTCACTGATTTATCAATATAACATAGGCTTTTCGTTTGATTCATCAGTTAATAAGTAATGAGGTATTGGATATAATTATGGTTTAAATGTGTACAATAAGTTTCACAGTCACAGTCCTTGATCTCTAAGTAATACAGTTATCTTGATCTCTAAGTAATATACCACTTTGTTCATGTTGTGTATAAAAACGATTTTAATTGGAATGAAAGGCTTGCAGTCATATCCTGTGTCAAAGAAACAGAAATTTTCAGAATCATGTCGCATTGTAGGGCAGAAAAACAAAACAGTTACATTTGATTCATAATCCGCCGAGGAAATATTTCTCAGCGGAATCGCTGCTAGAATTCTTATGACATATTCCCAAGACTGTGTTTTTTACTCATCGAGACGCCCGTTTCATACAGGTTTTGAAACTATTCATCGCTAAAGGGTTCTATAGAAATATCGCGTATTAAATGTAACCCTAGTCGTCCTGTAAAACGATTCCACAGCATCATGCTGTTATTTAGCGGAGCAACACACTATCCTTTGTCCTGTTTTAGCAAACGAGCGGGTATCGTCTGAAAAAAAGGACATCAGTTAAAAAATATTTGCTTCACTCAATTTAATTTGTTTTCCTTATCATTGATTTTATTGTAAAGCCAAATTAGAAGACGATTTATAAAATACTTACTGTAATAAATATTTATTGTAATACTTATAATGAAGAAGCTTGTACGTCCTTTTTTAATGTGAAAATACATATCCATCAAGACGTCCACAATATCTGCTGGCGCTTCTTAAAGTCCTCCTATCCTAACTGTAGGCTAAAACCTGACTTTAACCTGACTTTACTACATAAAAATCAGCTATTAGCAATAGCCTAAGAAGCAAATCAAAAGCAAGAAAAATCTATGCAAGTTGGATAGACGAGATTGAATTTATGTTTAACACTTATGTTTAAGGTAGCACTCATATCTCCTAATGCTCTTCTCTTATTATGTTAACAAACAAGTGATGCATTTACCAGTTTTTTAATTATTAAATTTTTCAAATTAACTTCACATATTCTTTCAATTACTCGCCATGTTTTATTGAAAGTACAAAACACTCAAGCTTTGATAAAATGTTTACAAGCGAAATTGAAATGTTGTTTGTTCTCGTATATTGATTTTATCCAAATCGATTTACATTGTAAGTTGAATTCGAATGATTTGTTTCTCATTTACTCTCCTCTCATTCCAATGATAAATATTCCTAATTAGTTTGAGCTTCAGAAGCGATAAACAGTTTCTAGGTTAAAACCACGGCATCAGTCTGTTAAAGTAAACCAATTAGTGGAGAATGGAATTTGCTGAATAATATTTGTTGAGGTAATAGTATTCGTTTGACTCGATTAATTGATATAAAATGGAAATTTGTTTGTACCCAATTACGATATTTGATACCCACATCTTAGACTGATGTTATGTAATAAATTTTGTTTTAAGCACATTTTACTACAGCCTGTATAATCATAGTAGTTTACGCCGGTGGTAATTATTTTCCGAGCTGTTTTCAAATTGAGACCAAAGAGTCTTATAAAAGTCATAATCTGTCTTTATTTAATGTCAATCATTTCAATTGTTTTTCGTTGAATTACCAATAACCATCTTGCCTCGCGAAGTTTAACATTTGTTGTTTTAGATATCTATTAAATTCTACCGAATCAGTTGATCAGTCGTGTACTTATTTTCATTATTTTATAGAATTTTATTGTTAACAGTCATTAGTAAAATAATAACTATGAAAACTATGTGTCTTTAATATAATACCTTTCTATGGACCTCCTATTATTCCTTAAATTTATTTTCCATTATTTAAAGTTATTCCACTATGCTATTCACTGCCATTTTATTTGTTGACGGTACTTCTTATAGCCCTCGCCTAAATATGATACCCTCTGGAGTGGATTGCTAACAAAAGGGCGTTCAGATTTTGTTTTGACTAAAATCGAACGAAGAAAGGTCTGATTTCACAAAACTTGTTTATCATGATATACAATATTTTTATTTGCTTCACCTATAGACTACTGTAATATATATACAAAAGCTTTTGATGGTCCTTCATTTTATAGTCGAACTGATATTTTGATAGCTTTTATAATTTTGATAAATGAATATAATTCAAGCATATTGTTTATTTGCTAAAGATATCCGGCTATTCTTTATTCAACGTGCGAATTTATTCAAACACGATTTTCGATTGGAAGTTGAATGTGGGTTATAATGTCCAGTTAAGGTACTTACTACATACTATAACTTTGGACTGTACAAGGTGCTTATTGACCACGGAATAGTGTTCTGTGTTATTGACTGCCATACCTACATAATTATGATTCTGTAACCGACACTACTCGTGTACTCCATAGGTGCAATATTACACGCCAATCAAGATCTTCAACAGAATGGATGATTATATCAGCACTCCATTACATGTACACATGGACCTCCGTAGTCGCACCAAAACCATAGTGTATTATAACAATTTATCTTTTCACAAACAGTACCAAAGTACTCATATCTTAGTTACTGTGTCAGTATGACTGTGACTCTTGCATCACGGTAAGTAATGAGGGTGAAGGTAACTAACTATAACTTTATAATCTGCGTCTAGTCTGGTGGAGGACCATGATTGGTTGAGATGATCCAAGGTGGATTAATATTGGAAATAGTTATGCTATCTCTAAAAAATTCCTTTTAAGTCTTATAATGTCAGCCTGACTTGTAACGTCATTCCTTACTACAGAATCTCCGGATGCGGCAATTATTTGGTTAATAAAAAAAAAGATAACACCGGTACATCTTCCGTGTTCATAAAGCCTTCATTGTGTTCAAAAGTAATTTATTGCGTCAAAATTCGTTCTCGATTCAGGAATATTTGTGGTCGGTTACTTACTAGCCGTGTCACTGGGGAGGCATTGTATCAGATAATACTCCGGAAGTCCGAACGTCTTGCTTGCGTTCAGATTCGCATAAAAATATAAATGACATACAATAGCTATTGGGTCCTTTGCTCCTTTATACATATTGACAATCTACAATGGCGGGTCATATGAATGGGTCTGGAATCTGGAATAAGCGCGCCCACTGTACCAGTGTTATGGGTTTAGGTCGTTTTTGTCCTGCTTTATAAATATTCCGTGAAGACGTATTTGTGAGGAATGCGCCAAGTTCGATGGTTTATGTTTTTGTTTTAGTAACTTATAAGCATGTTTTACGTTGTAACTACCTACAGATTATTTTGTTTATTTTAAAATTAAATATTATTATTCAAGTGATTTTACTTCTTATCAAAAACTACCTCAACGCTTTGAATTTAGAGTGTTTTATTTAGTAACTGTTTCAATATAACTAATTTTAATGTCGATTCCAAGGTGTAATGTGTTGTACCTATTTTGTTTTGAATTAATATAATATGCGCGTTCATTTCAAATATTTGTATTATACTTTTTGAATTATTAAAATTTGTAACAAATATACATCCATCCAATATTGAACACTCCTTATGATACTTACAAAAATAATTTTGGCAAACTTGACTCCCAACTGCCGTACGTCCACCTTCCCTTCCTTTTGCGATCTTTTTATTATCAAGGCCGATGCTTACGGTCCTTTTCATAATTCTGTTCGTAATATAACCGGGAACTTCTTTTGATGGATCAACGTCAGTAGTTTTAATGTTTTCGGTGCATTCTTTATTTTTATTATTTTTGCGTTTTTGTTATGCTTTTTATCGACTTAATCCGATTCCTCGATTGAGATATTAAGCTTCTTGCTAACATGAAGAGTTTATTCCGGTTGAAGCTCCATTATTTCTACTTTTATTGCGTTTATCTAATTTGTTGCGGGACACTCGGATAACAATGGTTCCGCATGTATATTAGTTTTTAGAGTTGAAAGAGTATGCATGAACGTGCATGAAATTGATTTAATAGAAGCTTAATCTACCATAAGTGTTATGTAATCACTAGTTCCACAATCGATTGTTTATTCCAGAGATGGAGACAATGACATACTTTTAAGAAATCAAAATGTTAAAAAAGCTTCCGTAACCTCTTAGTCACATAAAATAAAAGATTATAATTTATCTACCTGCTCACATCGAGTACTTCAACTAACTAGTATCTATTTAAGTATAATTTATGAGGCCATGATGCTTCTTTCCTTTCAAGTGGGTGCTTTAGTTCGTAAAAGCTCTTAAACCGACTTAACATGTGAGGTAAGGTTTAAAATATTGATGCTGGTAATAGTAAGATTAACTTACTCATGTTATATGTGGACCACTCAACTTTCTATATTTTTGTGTAATGACTTCATCAATAGTATGGTGTGTTCCATTTGGTGTTTTAATTGATTTTATCGTCCTAATGCCACTGTATTTGTTGTAAGTGTACTAACATCTGTACATTTGTTTCGAAAAGATTTTTTATTTATTGACGCCCATTATAGTAGCCTAAGAAGTGTGTGTGTAAGTGCCAGTTACTGAGTAACCAATTGATAATTATGATATTGAATTGGTCGGTTTGAAAACAAAATTTGTATCTTATATCTTAGGTATTATGGTCTTGTATTTACCTGTATTCCTGCATACGGAGTATTTTTAATGCTTCTGTCCTTAAATTTTATTTTGATATTTTGGAATTATCAAAAAGAAACGCTTTTTATATTTAAAAGTAAGATATATCGTCCGTCTTTTTTTGAATGAATCCTAGTGTTTTTTGGAACCAAACTCCGACTTTTTTCAAACACTAATGCAATTGAAGCGAAATTTTATGACAAAAGGAATAATAAAAAGGGAATTTGTATCAATCACTATGAATAAAAATTGAAAGTACGCGACATATTTGAGCATTTTCTCAAAAGAACGAATGTTAAACCGCGTGAAAACAGACAACTGACACACAGACAGACATTTTATACAGAAAAATATTTGCAACCGATTCGCTGTCATCCGTTTTAACTAAAGCAAATTGTCAAGGCGGAGTAGGGACGTCAGTTTTTAGGGTTCGGTATGGTAATGAAAAAATTGATGCCTTTTATTAAAATTATTAAGTGTTTTAAGATTGAAATATTTTTATTTATAAAATTTTAAATTTATGGTTGTCGTCCACACGTTGTATATAGGTATTGTTATTCACTAGTTAAACTTGTTTATATTAATGCCTATGAATGTTCAGCGATGAATGAATATTAAGTTTTGTTAGTATTTATCTACCGCCCAGTGTCTTCATTGCCATGTAGTCGCAAGCAAGAGTTTCTCGTACGACAACGTTGCATACCGCTTGCGTTGCGTTGCGTTGTTAGCCATTTAAATTGTGTCGTGTTCGTTGCTCGGCCGGTTCATCATCATTCACTCATCCATTCATTAAAATATTAAATCCACAAAAGCCTCTATACACTTTATTAAATTGTTAACAAATTTTCAAATCTTTACTGGTATATTTATTTTGATTATTTTACTTTATATTATTTTTATTCTTTCTAATATACGGGCCTATGTTTCATCAAATACGGCTCACACGCCATTTTATTTTTTATTCACTCAGTCCCTACTCATTCGTTGACACATTGATGCATGATATGTTTCCAGTTACGGATATACACTGGATATTCCTTCAGGTAGACGCATTATCAATAGGTGTTCCCGGTTCCAAGCTATTTGGCTGTAATTCTTTGTTGACAGTTTTTTTTATGTGACGAATCGGTTTACGTTTCACGTGTGATTTGTTAAACCTATTCTCGATCGCTCAAATGTATCATTATTAGATAAGGTCCATTGATTTCAGATTTTGTATTTTCAAAAAAATTAAATTAGGTGATAGAGCCTTAGTAGCTCGAACGTGGCAACCTTACCGCCAGCCTTTTAATCCGTCGATAAAACGTAGCATGTTCTATTGTTCATGTTTTGTATGTCGGCTGAGGAGGTAGATATGGGTTTCGGCTGGGGAGGTATAGTTACCAGAGATACTTTAGTAGGCGAACATATTAGTCCTTATGAGTAGCAAAGCACCCAGATATGATTGCGATGTGGGTTTCCATGGGCTGCAGTATCCACTTAACATCAGGTGGCCTGCAAGCGTATTTGCTGGTCAGTTATATTGAAAAAAAAATCGTCGAGTATTATAAATAATAATTATCTATAAGCATTTCGTAGAAATTAGAAAAAAGTCGACATTCCAAACACTATAAAAGAATCATAAAGCAAACACGACGCCATTGAATGTTGTATACAATTTGTGTATTCGTGTCTCCACAATTTTGTTGCTAATGAATAAAATATACTAAGCCGTGTTTCCAACTTCATTCAATATTCCTGAGGATTAGAATGGGGAATCAATTTTCGATTTTATCACCGTTGATATTGGTACGAGATTCTGTTGCGCAGAGGAGGAAACTCTAGACTAAATCCTTCATGATGTCAGGAGGCCAATCTGTGAGAATATAATAAGGAAATTAAATTTACCGATATGTACGGAGGAGGCATTGAGACAGAATGTTTACTCGATGAAATAGGGAGGGTCGTGGATGAGAATGCTTTTAAGACAATGCTACGTGAGCAATTTTCAAGTAATTTTCAATGCTAAAAGCGCCGTCGGTATGTTCATTCGTTTTTATCATCATTCCTTTTATACCTTTCGCAATTTTATTGCTGCATGCAAATTCTTGTGTTCTTGTCTCGATTTTCATGCTTCGTTTTCAGAAATTTTAGTAGATTATCAAAAGCTCATAAATTCAAATGCATTTCATTAAAATCTAGAAACAATTTTAAAGGCTATGCCTTTAAGGGGTTCAGGTTTTTGACTGAATTAACTTTGGAACGCCTTTTTATGTTCTGAAAAGCATAAACAACCAATTATAACTATAATAACAATTATAACTATAACATATAAATAATTCCATAAACAGATGCAAAAAAATTAATATTACTTATTGAGGACTCTTAGAACTTGAAAAATGGTTTTGTTTTGTATAATAATATGAAGTACACGGTGGATTAAGCAAGTGGCGATAATTGGTACCTCCTTTTGCGAGCTATAATGGCTTTACCAACTATAAACCACCTACCGTTTCAAGAATGTCCTAAAAAGTTAACCAACAACTTCTTTGTCATTTTTAATGGTGTTCTGTTCCCCGGATTGAACGTTCATGGTACCTATATCATGGTATATTTCAAAGCACCAATGCAACAGTATTATTTGATCAGCTTCGAGTTTGTTGCCGCACAAATATTGAATCAGTTTACAAATACGTATTACATCTTATCTGTTTACCTATCATGGAATATTGTCATCTATTACCAGTAACGCAAGAACGAAAACAGCTCGTTTAAACTTAGCATCTGCCTGTACTATTGGAACTATATGTGCGCATTTAACTAATACAAATACAACCCCTCTGTTTCCCTCTGCAAAGGCTGCATTGCCCTCAATAATTCCTGCATTATTCTTCTCCCGTAACAAAGTCGACGTGAACTGTAAATTGTTTAATTCACCTTTTGTATTGGCTCCGTTAAAAGTTCCCTTGTTAGTAGCGGAAGTTTCAAAGAAAATTCTCCCAGTGAAAGCATTGAATATTTTACACAAATTTAAACTTAGTCTCGCGATAGTTGCTGCAATTCGAACTTCATCCATTTTAATTACCTTTGATTTCTCAGTTATCTACTGTTTGTTAGAGAAAATAATGAAATAAGGCTTCTTGTTGCCCACGGGCTTTGCAAAGTGCTCAAATATTAAAAGGGTTCGGTTCTCTAAGTAAACAAAAGGACTTTTTGAGCTCTAATTATCGAAATTTTATTTTCGCATTGAGACTATGCTTCGAAGTGTCAAAACAGCTTACGATTTGAAAATATTTTGATCTTGTCAGCAAAGTACCGAATACAATTCAAAAGTAAAAAGGATTTGTTTTTTTAGTCATTTTAATTAAGGTAGCACCGAATCTTATATGGGTCACCGAGGCCTACGAAAAAACATTAAACATAAAATAAAGACAAAAATCAGAGGTTATAGAAATGACCTTGATCGCTTATTCTATAGACGTCTTCTTTATAAATATCTAAGTAGTTTTATAATAATATTGGTGGCAGAAATCATTCTCTGTATTTGCTTATTTACACAAATATATCACATTTTTTTAAATAAAATACAAAATAATTTATGGTACAAAAAACACCAATAGAAAGCCACGTAAAACTCGAAACAAACGTAGCTTTGACATTTCAATTCTCCAAAGCAACAGACGAAATATCCATTCATTTATTGAACAGAAACAAATGAAATACAAACAACGAAAGAATAAACACTTTATCCTAAAGATATTTCAAATGCAATTGTCTTATTTCGCCCTGTTAGATCCATTATTTATTTCATCGTGATATTTCTAACAAAAGGAAAAGTGATGTGCTGTACCTACGTTGTATTTTTATGAATTGTCGAGAGAATATCTTTTGTTGATATTAGAGTAGGATTTGAGTTTAGTTTTTATATAATTATTATTATGGCGATCTTAATTATTATTATATTAATATTTTTGTAAACTTTAGTAATTTTCTATACAGTGAAAGAAGTTTACTATACCTTTAAAAGGTGGTATTTCATTGTAAAGTCTACTCTCTCCAATTTCTTTACTACTTTTTGTAGGTAATTCTTCAATACTTCAAACATAGCAAAAAGGCTTCCATGGTGTCATCACCTACAAAGCTTTTAATAATATAAAAATAACACTTTCACAGACTCAAATAAAACGATTAAACTTAGAGTGCCTGTACTTAATACCAATTTACGTTCCTTAACGATAATTGCGTGACAATTGTCAATATCTTTTGCGATAGAACCAAGAGGCTTGGTTAAAACTTAATTATCAGTAATGGTCGTGTGGGACGATATTAAGTGAGACAGCCCGTAATTTTCTTACAGTAAGCTAATATCTCCATTTAAGATATTTTCTTAGTAATAAGTTAAGTGGTGAAGAATGCGACTGTTAATAATGGCGTTTGGTCGTTTTTTTTACAGTAGTTGAGTAGCAAACTGGCATGCAGGCTACCTAATAAAAGGGGGTCACTGCAGCCCATGGACACCAACCAATCTTAAATAGAGAAAAATCCTATCCGGAGGAGAGAAAACCCTATGCGAGTAGGTACTTACTCCTTACTTTTAGCCTATATTTATTTAGCCTTATATACTTTAGCGTACATTATATTTTGTCTTGTCCATGACAAGTCCCTTTCATGAAAGGGAATCGTGAATATTGACAACCCTATATATCCATAGACATATTATTTGAAAAACAGCTCTTTATTGTCTTCCTTTCTCATATTATGTTAATTAATATAAAGATTAACCCAGATTATAAATAGTAACCAACATTCATCAATCCTCACATACAAGTACTTTCGCATTTACAATATAAGTAGGAATTACGATGGTGTAGTTTAAAAATGCTATTTTTACACACAAATTTAATGTATTTTAAAACTCAAATTTGAAACGTTAAATTTTCGTCGTTTTTGATCATACCTCCACTTAAAAACGATGGGAGACGAGATTTGCTCTAGTAATAAAACTATTGCAATATTATACTTTCATTAGAACGCAAATAAATTTCAACGATAATATAATCTAATACAAGCCTGCCCAATGAACCTGTCTTGCTCAGGATTTAAAGTAACCAATGGTAATTATTGGAGTAACAGAAAACCGTAGCAAGAACTTTAATGCTGCTCCATTCGAATCTTGAATCATTTTAATAGGAATATCTGCGCAATAAAGTCCATAATCCTTTGAATCAGTACCAAGATGGTTAACAATTTCACTGTGTATACCAAGATTTATAATTCGTTTCCAGTAATTAAGTGGTGCGGACTTAGGTATCTTCATTGAGGCTCATGGATCTTGAAAGACCTGTTTCCTGAGATAATTGCAGTTGGTTTTTGGATCGGTAGCTCTAGATGTATAGATGACCCTTTTCTTAATGAATCCGTTAATAGAGGCTACTTTAATCTACTTTAATTGTATAATATATGTAAAAAAGAAGAATATTATCATATCATAAATAAATAAAATTACTTTTATACTAAGCCAAGTTACATAAGTACGAGGATAGGTAGGTATTTCAGTTTATAAATTGTACTTTTTTTATTAAATTTCTTGAAAACTAAGCAAGATATATTATCGTTTGTCCTAAAACAGTCAGAATTCTCCAAAGCGTTTTTGGTGAAACAATATTCGTTAATTAGAATGAAATATTAATTTTCCACTTCCATAAATTATAAAATAATTATGTCGTATGGTACTTATATTTCTAGACTTTAGTTACTTTACATCTTTGTTCCTGTAGTCCGATAACACATTCCCGTTATCTAACGTAGGTTTCTATTAGAGAAAGACACACAGAACTATTGTTAGATCCAGTTTCTTGTTCTCGGGAACTTTGAATATTGTAATTCAGTATGAAATTGTAAAGGATGTGCTTGGACTTGAAATATTATCTTTTCATACATATTCACACGGTGCGTGACGACGACTGATTGGTTATTTTACCAATCGTAAGCATTTTATAGAGTTCCGCACCTGAAAAGGATAAACCCTTTAGGATAAATTATCCCGTGCCCATTGGTCCTATTTAATTTATATATATGTAATAAAGTAGGTTTTATTTTATTAGGATTTTATTTTTTTCGTTTTGATGTTTGAACGTCTATGACATAGAAGACATTTTACTTTCTATTATAATTTTGTTAAACAATAAGACATGGAGATATTAATTTAAATGTTATGCAGTGAAAACTTAGTGAAATAATAGCTCTAAATGTTGTTTATCTTTTACAGGTAAGTTAAGTTGTTTTGGGTAATAATTTAATCTAAATTTTTATGAGAAATATTAATGAAAAATATATCTTTTACAGATCAACACAATTGTGTTATTATTTCTAAATTATAATAACTGTTTTAAAAAAACACATTATAAAACATGTATATATTATATTCCTATATAATCCTATTTAAACCAATAACTAACCCATATTCGTGCAAATAAATGGATTTTGATGTTTTGATTTTGATTTATTTTCTGTCCGAACCAGTGGTCTAAATAGACTCACCACTTTTACCCGTGGACGTCGAAGCAAAAAAAATAGGCGGTCACATGCTACCTAGACTATTAAAATTACTAATACCTCTTAACATCATAAGCTATTGAGTAAAGAGGCATTTGACCACGGATATCTTCCATAACACGACCATCACATGAACGATAATATCACCATGGCAATACAATTTCAGATCAGAATATTTTCTGTTTAATAAGTAGGTACTTATAATTATACTATTTTTGATTGATTTTTTTATGTGGAGTCTTTTTTGCTTTGTTTAATTTAGTTATTACTTTGAAAGCCAACATTACTCATATTTACACACGATTAAAAAAATATTGCTCAAATACCTAGTAAGTAGGTACAAACAAATTTAGCCAAACTAACTGGAAAGAATATCAAGTGCAAGAAAATAATGATTACAAACAAGAGATACGAGATTTTTACAAATGAAATAAAAACGCAATGCAATGTCCATAGTAAAATACGTATTTATATTTACCCTTTAATATCCGTTTTAATTTTGCATTGTTTGTTTGAAAAGCAGTAAAGTAAGGAGGTTAAACAAAATTTATTAACTGTTCAATGTATTGGAAAGTTAAGACTAAAGTTTTATAAATTTATTGCATAAAAACTAGGTACCTACTTACTTTAAAAATATTGATTACCTAGGTATTAGGTTTTTGGCTGACTTCTTCTTATAACTAGACTTTTCTTCTGTGTTAGAGACATAAGAGCGCAAATTCATCTTAGAATAATAAAGAAAATATATTATAATAAGACCAAAAATTTTATACCCAGTACATACCAAAGGTACTTTACAAGTCTTCTATAGACAATAAAAAACAAATGACCTCAACAACTCTGACGAAATTGAGATCCTTCTGAACAATATCTATAAAATACCGTCTAGACTCTTCACTTTCCACGACTTCATTAGAAGACAACGATGTCGATATAATACGACATAAATCCTTATCATTCCATGTCACCTCGGTAGCCGTTGGATGCTCTATCACTTTATCAATTTGTAAATAAGCCCCGACGGGGTTTTATTAAGTGGAAGTGGTAGGTTGTAATGGATTAGAATTCAAAGACACGTGGGCCTTGATACAACATGATGGATGGGCGCTTATCAATTTGTTACGGGTCTGCCGGGAACCCGGTATATATACGAGTAGGTGATGTTTTGACGCCTGTCATCCTGTTACTTGACGATAAAAGCGTCATTGTTAATAAAATGGGAGATTAACCAATAATGGATTCTTTAAAGGGTACGATGATTGACTTTCTCTTAATTAATTGGCTCTGATATACTTAAATATGTATAAAATTATAGACGCAAAAGGGAAAGCTATAATATTCCTCTGCTAGGTATAAGCAATTGATAAAAGAGTCATTGTTATTAAAGTGAGAGACTGAATGCTTAATAGATTTCTTAAGAGAAATTTTAATACAGAAAATATAATCTTTATGATCTTAAATAACCTCCAATCAATAATAATAACACAGATCAAATTTATAATATTAGTAGACCTAGTTGTTTATAACCACGCATCTCCATATTGTAACCACGCATCGCCATATTCAATTCCAAAACTCTAACACAACACGTTAAAATATTGTAATAGAAAGCCGACCGAAACTAGCAGACTGAAGTAATAAATTTGAAAGTTACCGAAACAGAAAGGGCTGCGGCTAAAAAAGATAACACTGACCAAAGGCTAAAGCTGATAAATCTGCTTAAAATTTCGTATATGGAAATAGGATTGGACTAACGCAAAGGCTACAAAGTTGTTTGAATATCTCAACTAGACTCCCGAGGGAGACGGTAAAGGGAAAACCGCAGGAGGCACCGCAGAGCGGAAGGTAATATATCAATGACTCGCTAAGTCAAATGCAAAATTACGATTTGCTGTACATGGGAATGATGAAAGATATTAAACCGAAGAGCCAACTCGAAGTGTATTGGATTTCAAAGTTAGATTACGAGGGCTGTTTTCTTCCCGACCTTTGACTCGATGAGACACTAATAATATTAGTTCTGTCAAGGAACATCGTGTTGATTTGTTAAATGTGATTCGTGTTTATAACAAGAAACTCATACAAAACTATTTATTCAATTATTTAGAACGCAAAAATTTTGTTTCTTTGAATGGAATGAGTTTGTGTTTTCTGTTCAGTGTCTTTAACACATTGCAAGGTCGAATTTCTCCTCACAATGAGAAAAGTGTAAGGATTAGTCCATTGGCCTAATATGGGTTGGTGGACTTCACATGCCTTTCAGAGCATTCCTAAACTTTCAGGCATTCAGGTTTCCTCATGATGTTTTCCTTCCTCGTTACAACAAGTGATATTTAATTTTACAAAGCGCTCATAACTCCTTAAGTGCCCTCCTCTTACAGTAACATAATATTATTTATATTGTGTTAATGTCAGAAACACATCAACAAAACACAAAAAATACACATTTAAATATCAAAACCTGCTACTAGTAGTGTGAATAATATACTTTTTCAAACAACAATAGAACCATCAGCGAGATAAAAGTATTTAAACACCTTGCGCGCGATAGGTGTGGAAGCAAAAAAAAGGCATTGATGATGAGAAATTGAAACGAGCGGAACCCTAATGTGTTTTATGTTTCTCGCTTCGAAATTCCTTTTTTAATATCAAGGATTGTAGCCAGGATTACGATTTGAATAATGCTGTCAAGAAAGCCGTGGATGAAATAAAGAGCTTATAAATGAAAGACGAAAAACTCTCTTGAATCTTTTTTATATTGACGCATTGTTTAGCTGCTATGTAAATTATGAGTCAGGGAGTTAGTCAACAAACATAAGTCAAATATTATTATGCTAAGTGGAATCCCACCTTGGAAGTGGTCTATTGGAATATTTCGTTTTGAAGAAATTAGGATGGAGATTAAATTTTAGGTTTCTATATTCAACTATAAACTATGTCTATAAATAAAACCAAAATATTAACAACAATAATTTATTGTTAATCTTTTTAATATCATGCATACATAGATATGGGATATTTATAACGACAGTATTCAATTATAATGTCTTAAAAGTGTACAGATAAAGAGGGTTTAAATGAATTGCAGCCAAAAATATTAAAATCTTAACTGTACGTTCCTATTATATAAAACGTATAACACCAAAAGATTTACACTTGCAAAGTAACTAGCTCCTAGCTCGTGATAAGTTTTGAAGCCATTGAATATTTGCATATGAATGAATACTCTCTTGAAGAGATCATTTCCCAAGCCAATTTGAAACCGGAACAGAATTTTCATTTCGATACGAAATTTATCATCGTATTACCGGCGGGTGTTCGCTCTGAGAGTCAAAATCCTGAAAGCTTCAAATCACGGGCAATCTATCCGAGCACCGCGTACTATAAAAATAATAATTCGTCTCAGTCAACTCCTGTCCAGAGCATGAGTTGTAAGCGATTTATCATTCTTGTCGAGTGCCTTGGGACCGGGTTATACACTTTGCTTCCCTACAAGATTTTCTAACTTGGTTGCTTCATATTGCACTTTATCTGATTCGGTTTGCGTACATTTTGTGAAAATTGATACGTGAAATTAAGATACGTGTATATACTTGAAAAAATTAAAAAAGTTAAATTTTGTTGGTGAAATCTTTCAAATCCTCTCTGAACCATCGCAGCACGATAAGATACTTAAATGTTAATAACATTGTAAGAAGTCTTTGGGAAATTGGAAATTGTAAGTAATAAAATTTTAATTTAAGATATTTAGGTACATAATAAAATCCAAATATACTTTTAAACGCATTATTTCTGAAAGGATATAGGTTCAGAATCTAGGTCGATGTCGTATTTATACCTTAAAAACTATTGCCATGAAAATGAGGTTACCTAACATTAATATTTTAGTTTCATCACATATCCATTACCTATTTATTATTTGTATAATTTTCTCAATAACAACAACTTTGATATATCGTGAATCATAGGCACTATCGAAAAAAAGTACATTAAATACGTAACACGAAACATTATCATTTTTTCTACTTTTATCCGATCCTAATGATGGAACTTGCGCCATACAACGCGTTCGTGATCCCGGACCGGCTGCGACCTAATATCCAGTACTGATACCTTTCCGTGGAGTTACATTTATTTCCAAAATATACAAGAGTATAAATTATACTCGTACATTTTTACAGCAAATATTATCACGTGTATACAATTGTAATCATATTTTTTTATTCTTGAATCAACAAGAGTATTTTTATCCTTTCTGTATTGTATATACCTAACAGGCTCCTAAGAATGTTTCTAAATTTGATTGTTAATACTCACGGAATAAGAAATTTATAGTTGTTCAAACTATAAATTTAGTTTTAAACTATGCTTAGTATCACTAATTTATTATTACGTAGATATAATTTCAGTACTAATAATTATTACCTGTATCTGGTCCTTATAATATCTACCATTTCAATCATTACCTTTGAAAATAAAAGAAACACTTCTAACATTTAAACTACATTGCAATCTCCATCACTCGCAGCGTTTAATCGAAGTGTTACATCTTGATTCTTGCTGTTACGTTTCGCGAAGCATCAATCCAATGTAATTCACCTATCCATTACTCATTTGGCTAAACAAAAAGTATACGCGAAGTTCCATCAAAAACAACAATCGCTGTCATCATTACAAACGCGGGCCCACTGACCTCGGTAAAAAAACCGGTTCCTGACGAGCGGGCGATTGAGTGATCTCCCCGCTGTTCCACCGATTTCGAGTTAATTTCTTCATTTTGTTGCGCCTCAGACTCGCATTCTTGTTCCTTTTGCTTATCTCTTAACATTCCCTCGAACGGCCAATTTTTCTAATGGCCTTTCCGAAAATACTTTGTGTGATCAAAATTCTCTCTTCGTAATTGTAATGGTCGCCTTGTTACGTCCCGTTTGACAGGCGTGAGAGTGAAATGCTGAGTGCTTCTACAGATCTTGTGTTCCACAGGATCGGGTAATGTTGGGTGTTTAAATTGATGGTGTTCATGCACTTGGTACATTGCAGAACGATTTTAGCCTGATAGACTATTCACTCTACTTGTAGTGTATTGTATTATTACTATCCTTATACGGTGGTCTGTACCATTTATAAAAGACCAAAAGGAGTTTTTACTCAATCAAGTCATTATTTTTACAAGCTTTAATTGTTTACGGGCTTTTTCCTGTGGTTTGTTATATGGACACTCAACTCCTACAATTAAAATACCTACAGTTTTTATTATACTGTTTACTGCTAAGTTATCGTGTTTAATTAATCGCGTGACTGCAGACCAGCGGTGTTTTAAAACTATAATAATAAACGTAGTCCTTCAGTCAATCACTCACAAATAAGTATTCCAATACTAAAAGTTAATTAAAATCAATGTTATGTGTTGTATTTTTTGAAACTATACACTTTATCTGCGTGATTACCTCATGGATTTGTTGGAAACGAAACAATTACTGCACTAGATAACAGCTATGATGGAGAAGAAAACGAAGTTACAAAAGCTATTTCGTCACTACCAGACCATTATTGCGTGGGATCTCGTACAAATAGTTTGACGACACCTATTTAAAGGGAAAACGAGGAAAAACTACGCGCGTGTGATGTTATATTGAGTTGTAGATCAATAAAATTCTTAACAATATTAGATAAACATTTTTACATTTGTATTTGAAAATACAATTTGATACAAAAATATTATTTATCAAAAGATTATTTTAATACATCGTGCACTGTCAAGAAGCAGCATTTGGTTTTCTGACTTTCAAGTATTAGCCTGTTTGTGTACCTAAGCCTTTAAAATAATCTATATATTTTTTTGAGTTATTTAGTAGTTATCAAATATTACCATAAAATTTCGTTCGATACTCTTACAAACATTCCTTTATCAATATACCAAACTTCTATTTTAGTAAGTAAATAAAACTAATATTTCGCTCGTTTTCAATGTTTATTTTCTATAAATAATTCATTTTCAAAGCCTTTGTTTACATTGTAAAGCCGTTGCTTTGTTTACGACAATTTATTTCCATTTATTCAAAAACTTCGACAAATACCACTATTTTGAATTAAACGTTATTGTTGCCGATTTCTATAAAACCAATTTGTTCCTATTGATTTCAATATGTGTGACAAAGAAGTAAAATCACAGATTTTTCAGGTTTTTCTACTGAAACGTCGGAAACAATAAACTTTTTCCATGGCAAATTTACAGCTTTTATTATAATTTTTGTTTGATAATACAAATTTGAAAACTGAAATTTCGTCTTCAAACTGGATTACCCTAGCATATTATACATCTGTTTTATACAAAATTCTTGTAGTGAGTCCGCATAGATAAAATCACTGAAGGTATTTTGAATAATTTGAATGTATTGAAGGTAATTTGAATGCCTAACTTCAAAACAATTGTTTTAATATCAATCTTCAGAATGCAATCTAGCTTCAATGGTTTATTGTTTTGTAATTGCATACTCGAATATCACAGCAATGACCTTGTCAGAGGAGGTCTAAATCTATTCATCTCGTGACAGCTCCCCAGATTCCATTTCAGTCGTGAGCGAGATGTCACTCTGATGTTTTTATCATGGGTCGTGGCTCGTTTTTTAAGTTCCCGATCTTCGTTGATGTTGTGGCTTTTATTTGTAGTAACGCTTGGGAAAGTAGTAAATTAGTTTGATAAAACTTTACCTAATAGGAACTACAAAAAAATTTAAACACAAATGTTGGAGTCTTACTTCACATTTTGTTTATGATTTCTTTGAAATTTGAAGTAGATGGAGTGGGTATGAGCTGAAATAAATTCTTGTGTAAAAGCTAATCTATCTTCTTTTAAATGTTACTGAAGTCTCTTGTTTCAATGAATTATTAAATTTAATTATGCTACCATATTACCACAAGCTGGAGCTGGAGCTGAAAATAAACTTACAATGAATATTTGAATAACCTACGTGTCTAAGAGGTTTGCGAATGAGGAGTCAGATTTCACATAAATGACTCATGATATTTGAAAGCGTACACAACAATTATTGAAGCTGCTATACCATTTCCATCCTTATTGATATTGACAGCAGTTCAAACATCTCTCTGTGAGGTTTCCACTGCAATAACATGAAAGTCACCATTAAACATATGAATCAAACGTCAAATAGTAAGGTCAAGTGCCTTAACGAACACCGTATGCCATATAGGTAAGATATTCATACGACTTATAATGTAACAGCCGTGAAATGAAAGCTCTGTCCAATGCTTAAACGTTTTTTGTGTGTAATTAGGCATGTCTATTTTATTTTTAATTCAAACGCCTTTTTCAGCCGTCAGTTCATCACTCCTTACAATAACATTGTTCGCGTGATTAATTACGTAACAAAACGTTTTTACAGCGATGAGGATAACGATACTTAGAGATAAACAAGGGATTCCTTTGAATGTACATCCTCCATCAATGTAATTCCTTTGAATTTACATCAGATGTAATTCAAGCTCATTAACAAGCCATGATGATTATAGAAGCCGTATCAATTAAAGGAGGCAAAAGGTATTTGCTTTCCTCATTTCCAGACCGTATCATTTGATCTCCCAAACAAACTCTGATTCACTGAAATTAAATATGGTAACTGTTTACTTCAAACTCAACCATAAAAAGGTAAGTCCGGAATTTATGTTTGATACCATAAATAATTCAATAAAAGCACGCACCGTTACGAATAGCACAATTGCTCGAATTGAAATAATAAAACGTCGTAAATAAATCTAAATCGGGCAATAAGCCGATAACGATGGAACATTTTAATGACACTTCATGCCCCAGCACCCTTATACGGTCCGGAATCGTAAATTTGTTAGTAAACCAACATCTATTGAGTGCGGTCCATTTTGTTAATACCATATTCCTCCGCTTTTGTTTCGCTCGAACACACAGTAATAAACGAGGTGGCAGATCGTAAAACTGGCCTTTATCGGCATTTGTCGGAGTTTGTTTATGGCCTTACAGGATTACCGGTGTGATTGATTCGACTTCCTCCAAATAAATTTCGGTACCTCCGCTCAAAGTTACTCAGCTGATTTGTTTCATGTCGTTCTATTAAAATTTAAATTATTACAGACATCTTGATCAGTTTATGAATTGATCGGAGAGTAAATTTTACTGTAACACTCAAAACAAAATTTGTTTCTTCATGAAATTGTTTTTGTTTACTGGGATGTTAAACTGGAACTCAGGGATATAAAGATGGTGTAACGAGGCACGTTTAGACGACTTTGTTATGCGTAACCTGAATATATGATGAAGTTATTTACAGAAATAGCTTGTAATCAAATCTTTTCGAAGAAAATGGATATTGTTACCGACAAAACACATGTAACGCAACCGCTACCATTATATCCAAGTTGTAGCCTTATAAATCGGCTCTGATCGTTAATGCGCACTTGATTATATTTAATTCACGTCCTTATTGTCTTTATGTTAAAGATTAGTTTTGATTGTATTTAATTCGCCTTAATCGCTTGAGAGTCTCATCTCAGAAGCTTATGGTACAAGTTCTTCTCTCGCTCGGTTAATTAAGACATGGATTATCAAACGTTTTGGAGCAGTAAATAAAATTGTAATCTTTCAACATTAGGGTATAGGCGTCTCCATAACACGCTCTTATCTTGAAATGGTAGGCCGAAACGCATGGGGTTTCTTTGATCTCACACCTACGCACACATTTAAAATGTAATATCCTTCCTATAATACTAATGCACTGTCAAATTTTAATGTAACTTGTGATAAAGAAGCAAGAAAGGCCACATATAGAACGAGTCACCATTCGAATGTAATGGGATTCTGACGTTGATATCTTTTGTTTGTTTCCAGGTAAGTTGACGCTGATCAGATCCACCAGATCCATGACTAGTAATGGTAAGCTATAAGCCGCTAACATCTTTATAAGAAACCTATTTAATTTCGATCCTGGGTACATAACCTCTCATGACTTGTACGGATCTTGAAACTTGAAGAATACTTGGACACGCAGTAAAAATGTTAAGTATCTACCTATGCAAATATATTTTTCTTTTTCTATGTTTTAAAGTCTACTGCTACACGCATTTCATCTAGTTATATAATTATCAAAAAGTATCAAAGATCATGACAAAGATATTAAGTAAACTTGGAAGGTAAGTCATGTCAGTACCCATTAATGACCCACTACAGGGTCGGGTCTCCTCTCACAATGAGAAGGATGTAGGCCTTAGTCCACCACGCTGGCCTACTGCGGGTTGGTGGACTTCGCATGCCTTTGAGAACATTTTTTTTGTGAACTCTCAGGCATGCAGGTTTCCTCACGATGTTTTCCTTCACCGTAACAGCAGGTGATATTTAATTTCATAAATCGCACATAACTTTTTTACAAAGTCATTGGTGCGTGTCACTGGGATTCGAACCCGGACCCCTCGATTCGAGGTCGAATTCTAAGCCACTGGGCTATCACCGTTGCGAAGAATAATTCGCACTCGAAGAATAACTTCGCGAAATATTTTTCCGCGATCTCCGTCTGCATTCCGAAACATTAATTTGTTTGCGCCCCCATTTCCTCCGTTTCCTCACACTTTGTACGGTCCTCCTTAAAGCAGGTCACAACCGAACGACAATAGGTGAAAATAGAACATAGGATGTGCAGTTAACGCGTCCGACTATTAAAGTTTGACGCTTCAGTCGTTTTCCTCTAAATGAATGAAACCCGGATGCTTTATGGGTCAAATGTTTTTTAACGTAAAGCAAACCTTCAGGCTACATGGTGTCTCGTATTGTCTGCCCTGGGACAAAGTCATTGGTGCGTGCCACTGGGTTTCGAACCCGGACCCCTCGATTCGAGGTCGAATTCTAAGCCACTGGGCTATCACCGCTATGACTGACCATGGTTAGGTGAAATGTAAGTATTTCCACTTACCCGTATTACTTAAGTATAAAAATGAAGGTAAAATTTAGTTTAATTAGATGTAAAATTTAGTGTACCTAATTAGATATAAATTGATAAATAATACGCCCCAAAAATTGATGTTAAATTAGATGTGACTGTTAATAATGATGATATCTTTAAAATTGGTGTGTATTAAATTAATATTTCTGCTACTGATACAACAACAAATGTCGGTAACGTGAACTGAGCCTTAGCAAAAGTTCACGGAGATATAAGTCACGTCAAAACTTTTTGTTACGCGAACCAAGTTACTGAAGAACAAACTGATTAAATGCTTTAATCTTTATTTACTGGAACATCTGTACGTACAATTTCCTTTTGGGATTTATCGCCAAACTTTAAATTAGTCGAAATGAAGTTTACGGTGGATTTCAAGTAACTTATGTCTGTTGCCATTCAGAGCCAATTTTACGAATTGTGTAGGAATAAAAATTTAAAAAGTCATATTTGAAAATCCTCACCGCTGTTGTAAGTGTGGTAGTATAGCTTGACCGCTTCCAACAACTCGTCGTCGAACGGCTTGTTTTTCATAATATCTTGCGTTGGGTAGATGTGTCTAACTCTGTTTACCGGAATGGATTTATTTTTTTAAAATGCTCATCCTAATTCAATCATAACCTTTCTCCGAAAACGCGCCACTGGGTTCGATCTCCAGCTTTTCTCATCCAGTTAAATGAACTCACATAAATCATTATAGTTATTAATTTTCCATTGGAAACTGGATTGGAATCTGCATGTAGTATCCATGAGGTGTGGGTAGTGATCACCAAACATCGGGCGACTAACAGTTTCATTTAGAAAGAATACCTATCTAGTAACTTAGGTATATCTGTTTCGGACCATTTGAGAGCCAATGTTTTGAAAGTGTGAAAAAAATAGGCTTTGAAAACAAAATGCTATGCGTCCCAAGGAGTTAAAAGACTGTATTTAAAAATTATTCGACTTGGCGCAACGCCAATTTTGTTTGGCCCGCATTTGTCCGAGTTTCAGCTTTGAGGTCACTTACTCTACTTTTTGCTAGAATGCCATCTGATCTTTACAATTTAACTCCGGGGCCGATTTAAATGCTTCTTTCTATACGGGCTCCTCTTATTTCTCTAGTACTTCCCGCTTCTTATTTAGTGTATCAGATAATATTTTACTTAAGTTTAAAGCTTCGTTTCCGAGTTTTAAAAGTAGTTTCGGAGTTTGCGTATAAATAAAAACAGGGATTTTGAGAAAGAATTCTACGGTAGCGCGATTCGACGCAAGTGTGCAATACGACTTTTATTACATAATAATATAAATTGTAAGTCACTATTGGTTTGAAAATAAAAAGGATATTTTAGTCTTACACCATGAAAAGGAATTTTTTAAATTAAGTTTCGTAACAATAAATAGACGATCAATAATTTAAAATTCCGTTCATTTTTGTACCGAATGAATTTAATAAAGAAATTTTTATAAAGGAATTGTTAAAATAAACTGATCATTCCCTAAATGATCAGTTTATTTTAACAATTCCTTTATTAAAATTTCTTTCAGTCACCATAACCAATAGTCATTTAAGCTGTAGGCATAAATAATTTATAAAATGTGGATTTAGCCATTTTTATTACATTAACCTTAATCTTTAACACTATAAACTGCCAATGATTTAGAATAGTTGTTTAGTTAAATAAAACTAGAACGCTGCTAAAACAAATGTTCGCTCCGAATATTTTTACGCAGCTGCACACAGAACGTGGAACGAACCTGCAAAAGTATTTATGTTATTTTATTGTGGAAATGCAGAAACGAAGCAAAGAATTAGAATTTCCTTTATTTAAAAAGAAGTAAAGGAAACTTATTTCAATTTGCCTTCCTGAAGTGATTAGCGAAATTTCAAAGAGTTTCTCAGTTTTTGACACATACATTTAACCGTTATCGGTATTCGTATGCTTAATAATGGTACTCGCTTAGGTGAAAGCTTTATACCTATTAGCGATTAGTGTTAGCAGCATGTAGTACTTGAATAGACCATTTGTAGCAAAATATGCGCCCATATTATCCGTGCTTCAGAAAGAACGTTGGCGTCACCCGTGGGTGGTTCTATTTGTTAGTAATCGATAACATTCAACCTCATCATTAGCCTAAGAATAATTTGAAAATTTTCGTCACTAAAATCAAAATGACATTACCAAAATTAGTTGTAAAAAAGTAACATTCAGTGTGTTTTTGGGTAAATTCCTATTATGTTTCGTCTAGATCGCTAACTGCTAACATTAATAACAATTTCTACTTCACCCGCCTTGCCCCTTGTTGATTGCGAATAGGCATGATGACAGTAATCAAGTATCGCCAAAATATTTATCTGATCTAATGAAATAGGATTCAATGATTTTGAAACATGTATTTATTCTCTTATTAATGTCGAGATTAATTATTTATTTGTTGAAATAAATCTACAAAATACAACAATCCGCCATGATAGCTTAAACACCCATCAGATCGAATTACGTCAATTTACGTCACGTCTTAGTAAACGTCATTTTTTTCGTAAGCATATTATACGCGATCTGGCATTTTTTACTGAGCCGTGGCGCAATGACAGACGCCATGACACGGGCGAGCGTTTTGGAATGAATTTGAAACTTAAAATTTAAATGTACTTTTATTGCACAAAAACCTTAATTTGCTACAAAAATATGATATATTTTAGACATAATAGAAACTTCTGAATATCATAGAAGAGTTTTTGAAAATTAGTCATCATGCCTAATCAAAAGTTCAGTTCTTCAAAAATCTACACACAACTCTTTCGAAAATCGAATGTTATTTTACTTCAAAAAATGTTTGAAAGATAAAACCAAACACGCACCTATATCATATATCTACGTGTTTTGTTGCAATTACAGTTACCCGCTGTATCTATAAAACACCTTAACAGAACTGTAAGAAATAAAAGCACAACGCAGATAGCTCGCATCAATCCACATTGTCGTGTCGTGTCGGCCTCTGGGACCGTTGACCCAGAAACCTGAACATTGGAGTTACATTTTGCCAGAATTTCTGATCAGACAAAGACATTCCTATTATTTATGTAGTCAGTGTATAGTGAGTCAGTGAAGGAGGTAATGCGGAATATGTGTTCCACTGGATGGGAATAATGTCTGGGATGTTCTGGCTTTTTAACGAATGAGTTTTCATTTGAAACTTCATTTCTATGAATCGGATTTGGAAGGAAGGATAGGTTGTACAGACAAAAATATTAAAAAAAAAATTCTATGTAAGCAGAATAATCATTATTGTTTATCTACTAAAATTAGTCGTATCTAAACAATTAACAGTCAGTGTGTTTTGGGTATATTGCTATAAGGTACATTTCGTTTTGAACATTTTGAAGCTATAACTCAAAAACTCAAACTCAAAAGCTTTTATTCATTATTAGGTAGTTACAATTTGTGCACACTTAATGAAAGTCATACAGATAAATTATACATTCTACATTCATCCGCTTTGATCGCCCCTCAGGCAAAACGTAGACTGGAAGAAAAAAGCGGGCAGGAAAAAACTCCCAGCTCTCTTTTGAAAAGTAAATAAAACTTACTCTATATATTGCAGTATGACTTAGGTCCAATAAAGGAACACACGTGACAGCTATCGTGTGTGTCAATATCGTTCCAATTGCCATCCGCTCACAAATAGATATTGTTACATGGTATATAGAAATAGCCTATAGTGAAGTTATTCAATCCCACGCTTTCTTATCTTCTAAATAGTCCTTAGTTACATAATAGGCCTTTCGGCAGAGGACTGATTTGATAGTTTGTTTAAATTTGTGAAAAGGCAGGGATTGAATTTCTATTGGAATTTTATTATATATTCTCACGGACATTCCCATAAATGACCGGTTTTTTTTAAATACCGGCTTTTATAAATAAATAATAATAATAAATAACGCTACACACTCATAGCCCCACACTAGGATTCCCTGTGTCGTGGGTGCCATGGACACACACAAGACAAGAACACAACACACCCAGACCAGAAACAGAAATTCAAATTCATCATTCAAATCTGTTCTTATTTATTCATAATAATTCTTATTATTCTTAAAGTTTTAAGAATAATAATTGATAAAGCTCTAAGGGTGAATAAGGTTTCAAGATATTCCTCCGATAATATGTGCCACACACATACGTCGTCCCCACTAGTGTCCCTACTACTATAAACAAACAAAAAAACAGTATAAACACCACACAACCAACACCACTTTCTTCACCATGCAAGCGTAACTAGGCTCATTTATTTTGCTTTTAATATCCCGACCGATGTCTAATGGATCAAGACGCCGCTTGCCATCTTAAAATTCCGATCATCCATCCGAATTTCGCTCTTAATGTCTAGATAATAAGGGTTGTATAATTCTTTTTGAGCTGTTACTTTAGGTTTTTGTACTAAAGCGAAGAAGTCATTTCGTAGTTGTCGATGCTTTTCAAATATTGACCGGTCATTATCTGTGGGAGCGGGTCGTGATAAAGTTGGTGTCGCCACCCTAAAACGTCGGTTTGTTTGTCCGTCTGTGTTTGTTTCGGAAGGCGCGTCGTTTTTATCAAGAACGGACAGGGTCAATCTTTGGCAGTTCTAGATACGTATAAGGGTGTATTCAATAAATGTATAAAGAATGAATGGATGATATGATACTTAATGAATAAATGCTGTTTTAATTATATTATTATAACGGTTACGGTAACTTGTATGCTTAAGTGTTCTTCATTATGTATGTATTCCCGCAGGACTATGACATGGGGTCCTTCAAGAAGGGCATAAAAAAGCTCTCCCACATAGCCGGCAACGCACTGGCAAAAATAATTAGTTTAGAACCCAATATTGATACAAAAGTCAATAAAGTAGTCAATTAGGTAGGTCAGAATCATTTACACAAAAATAGTAATAAACTATGAATTAAATGTAATAATAACGCAATAAATCGGTAACATGACACGCACATGTGCTGACTGGGGCTTTCAGGAGTTCAGGAGTTATTAATCACAGAACAGACGGACACCCGACCCGAAGAACATTTCTCAGGGAGTAATTCAAAGATTTAATTGGAAACAAATGTGCTGAAAGCTGGGATGTGTTTTTATCGTTTGTTTTGCTTTTTGTGAATAGAGAAAGGATAAATGAGGCACGAACGGAAGTAAGGAAGGGAATAACAAACCGAACGGAAGACAATTATCACTGATGGAATATTTCTTTTTTAATTTGGAAACAGCAATGAATGTACAGGCTATCTGATTTTAATTAGGATCTCTACAATAAAACTTATTGGGTAAATTGTGAGGATGCATGATGGAGAGATTATTGGATTAATTATGTAGGTATTATAACAACAGTGTTACATGTGTTGTATTACAACAACCGCTTGTTATTATAACAACAAGCGGTGATAGCCCAGTGGCTTAGAATTCGACCTCGAATCGAGGGGTCCGGGTTCGAATCCCAGTGGCACGCACCAATGACTTTGTAAAAAAAGTTATGTGCGCTTTATAAAAATTAAATATCACCTGCTGTTACGGTGAAGGAAAACATCGTGAGGAAACCTGCATGCCTGAGAGTTCAGAAAAAAAAAAGTTCTCAAAGGCATGTGAAGTCCACCAACCCGCAGTAGTGGTGCGTGGTGGACGGCGGCCTACATCCTTCTCATTGTGAGAGGAGACCCGACCCTGTAGTGGGTCATTAATGGGTTACTAACAATAACAACAGTAACAGCATTAGATAACCTTGCTACATTGTTCTACACCATTGAGACAGTTAATGAAATTAGAAACTTTAGAACATAGACTAACATAGTCTTCTTATCGCTTCCTATTAGCTCTACTTACACAGAATGAATCAAAGCGTCAAGTGTTTGTTCTCAAACGATTCCGTTACAAATAAATAGTAAAATGACAAGATAACTGAGATATTTTCTCAGTTAAAATGTGAAAATCGAGAAGAGAAAAGAAAACAAAATATTTCTATTTAATTTTAGTAACGTTGGTAAATTCAACCTGTACAACAAATAAAATCATTATATTACTATGAGGCTCCCAACATACGAGGCAATGAAACTTTATTCCCGTTTCAGTAAGATCGACGAAAATAAAATTATCATTTGGTGATTCGATAGTCTGGAAAAATTAAAGGTAAAACCGTCGGTGTACGGATCTGGAACCGTTTTTACCAATTAACCGTAAATAAGGTAAATGTATACTGAAATGGCAAGTTTAATGAGATGGAACTCTTAAACAATGCCGTGTGTGATGTTTTTTAATGCTTAACTCTCATAGCCCTACTAGGATACCCTGTGTCGTGGGTATGTGGGTGGTCATGGACGCACACAAGACAAGAACACATACACCAAGACCAGAAACATACATTTAAATTCTTCATTTAGATCTCTTTTCCGCTGGAGCTTGAAACAATACCCTCCGTGAAGCTCACCGTCGTCTTAACCACTGTGCCACTCAGGTCATCAAAATAACTGGTAAAGCGTTTCATCATTTTACGTATCACAAATATGGGAAGCGTAGGAAAAGTATTAGTATTCGCTGACCGTCAGTCTTTACAAAATAGAAAAATTTGCTAACCCAGCAAAACGACTAATGAGGCACTAATGTGTGGGTCATTAGTGCTTTTACCTCGATTCAAATTCTGAGCTTACAGCAAAGAGAGAAAACTTGTTTTACTGCCAACGTGTAACGGTTTATAAGTCAAAGGTTAGATGAGTATTTTTAGATATAATGATTTTATTGATATTTGCTGTACCGAATGAACCTTTATTATCATAAAATTAGGACTTAGTAAATTAGGCAGAAGCGTAGGTACAAAGCATCGGCAGGTGTAGATCGCAAGCGATCAACTAAATTTATAAATTTATTTGATCGATTATAGTTCATACCTGTATAGTCCATTTTACACTTATCTAATTTGGTAAACAACCGAAGCGTGACTTTTAATTTGCGGTTTAAAAATAACGCAGACACAAAAAGTAGTACCAAGACAGTTTACCAAAAAGGTCGAGAGAATAGAAACGGACTATATAAAATAGGTGAGACCATGTGGACAGGTGAAAATGAATCACAGTTAGGGCCTTCAAAATCTGTCCTTGATCCTAAAATTTCTTATCGTTTTAGGTTAAAATTAGTGACGTAGTGGGTTATAAAAAGGGGTAAGAATTTCGGTGGGAAATGCTGCGGTATTATTTTTTTATCCATTAAACAGGTTTTACCTATTAGATTCATGTTTAACTATTCAAACAATAAAGCTAACGGAAATAATATTTATTATTATTATTGTTATCACTAATCATTCTATCATTCTCACTCACAGCCGCTATGAGAGTGATAAAATCAGCTAATATTCGTTCTATCCTCTTCCAATGTCTATGATTTTTATTTTCTTTTATGAATATTATTTGGTTCACATATCAATTCTAGGTGTGGTGCTCAAACATAATCAGTGTTGATTTTCTCTTTAGTAGAATGTTTACTTTATGGGGTTAAAATTACAACTTCGAATATAAACATATTTCCGTTGCCTTGATTAAAGCCATTATACCTGACATATTTTTAATAAGTAGCAAGAAAATATTTCATCGCATAAACTTTTCTCGTTCTTAGTGTAGCTATTAAAGTATTTAAAGTCTACGCAACCACAGTATAAAGAATCTACAGTAGTGTGATTCGGCATTCAGAAATGTTAGCTGCGCGGTTCTAAGTTTTAAGTTCATCTACACTATTACATAATTATTTCAGAATGTTTCTAGTTTTGTGATTCGTAAATATTATATATTTTTATAGAAATTCATTGTATATAAAATAGAAAGTGCTCAATAAAAGTACTAATTGTGTAATAATACTATTTATTTTCAATAGTTAATTAGTAAGGTAGTTTTTTAGTTAAAAAATAACAACGTTATAAATTTGCTCCTGACAAATATCTGCGCTTCGATTGAGAGGCACGAACAGCTTTACAGTTAAATTTAATAGCATTAAAATCCGCATTAAAGTAACGCAGTTTAAAAAATAGTTTAAAACAAGAGTTTCGTTCGCCACTCGCGTCATCTTATGTACCGAGGGTATACCGAACGCAAAACGTACGTATGACTCGCGTTTCGTCCATTTGTATGAAGATACAATACTGTATATCTTTATACTGTGACGCAACGAACCCAATCGTATATGAAAGCTCGATTAACAACCGGATTTGGATGCAATTAACTATATTGTTATGTTAATCGGATTTCTCGATGACGCGAGATAAGTATCTTCTTATTGGCTGTTTGCTCATAAGATTAATGTTCCCTGCAAATGATTGTTCGTAAATAAAATAAATGAGACTTTATTTAATTTGAAAGAAATTAATGTTTTTATCTTTAATATTATTAAATTAATGTTTTTATCTATAATTGATATGTGAATTGTTAGTGAAGGTAAGTTTGTAATTGGTACAAAAACTATTAAACAACCTTCATCGTCAACATCCGAGGAGTCATTGTTCCCGTTGGATATATCCGTACGTTTAGGTACATCTCCATAAAATATTATCATCCAAGAGCACTTTCTCTACTCGTAGCTTCGCTAAGAGTACGTACATAGTAAGAATTTTTGAATTTGCAGCACCAAAATATCAGGCGTTATACAGATATAGATAAAGATTTTGACTACGGAATAAATTGTCAACGAAATACATCAAATAAATATTATTTCCATCAGCCAATTATTATCGGATACACGGAAATACGTGGAATTCCAATTCCATAAATATAAAAACGTCACAATCGAAGTAATCCGATGTCAACGCACTCGAGAACACGTCGTCGAAACTTTTAATGACAAAAACGCCAATTGTTTCCTTGTCAAAAATTCTGATTAACATATTAAAGTGGAGAACAATGACACAAGAAGCGATAATTACTATCGTTTGCTTGTCGCAATTGTTTTTAATGGACCCCATAATTTGCACGACATTAATTGTTATTGGAAATTCGTAAGGCCTCCTGGCCTTGTGTAAAAAGTATTAATGGAAATGTGCATTTTTTGGGTTTTCATTTAAAACCACACATAAAAAAAAAATTTACTTTAAAAACATCCTAATGTACTGTCAAAAATACTTTTTACTAACAGGAATCGCGTACAAGCCAATGAAAGCTACAATTTTCACCTTTTAAAAGGGCTCACTTGAACAAGACTCGAAAATTAACGAAGAAAATAATAATATGAAAAATTTAACTACATTTTTGGCACAAAATTGAACAAATTAAACCTATAAATTAATTTCACCACTTTAACCCTATAATTTCCGTTAATGAGAAAAATGGCGTAAACGGAAATTTATCAATAAATAACTGGGCGAGGGAACGCTGAAAATTATATACAGTTATACTCACATCCCATAATACTTGATCATAACTTTTGTCTTTCATTCGGTGCACATAATAGTAAATACAATACATATTCTCTTTTATTTGTTTCATCAGTTTATATTCCAACACGGTACTCTTGCCTCAGTCAAGCAAGTCAATAATCTGCATGTTAGTAACCCATTAATGACCCACTACAGGGTCAGATCTCCTCTCACAATGAGAGGGCTGTAGGCTTTAGTCCATCACACTGGCCTACTGCGGTTGGTGGACTTAACATACCTTTGAGAACATTTTTTTGTGAACTCTCAGGCACGCAGGTTTCCTCACGACTTTCCTTCACCGTAATAGAGTTCAGCAGTCGATATTTCATTTTATAAAGCGCACATAATTTTTACATAGCCATTGTTGCCAATGGGATTCTAACCCGGACCCCTCAATTCGAGGTTGAATTCTAAACCACTGGGCTATCACCGCTCTATTCTATGGATATTCTGCATAATCGGACTCAAACAATAAATTCACATTGAACAACTTTCGTCTGATACTAGTGTCTATAAAGTGTTACAATTCTCCGACCAGGTATGGGTTTCAAGTTTACATCGATAGCTGTCTTAGGCTTTAGTTATTTACAACTATCCAAGCCTTAGCATAAATACCGGTAATACCTGTAATATTTCAGTCTACGAGGTAGAGCTTTCGTAGCGTTCTAAAGTATTGCTGGACTAGATCCCTGGAGATAAAACTTCCTGGATCTAAAAAGGTGGTCGCAATATTTTATGGTAATTTAAAAATTTTTATTGGTACCTCGGGGTTGAAATTTCACTGCAGATAAGCATTCTCTATGCTTGTTATGAAAACTGTGGTGGTTTGTTAAAGTTGTTCATGAAATGGAATTCTATATTTCTCTTGCTTTTATTTTTCGTCTCACCTAGTATAAGCTTTTGCGCTAAGTTCCATAACTTGAGAATTCAATAAATGTTAATAAAAGATGTTTTATTAACGATCTTAATGATAAAGGTAAAGAATTTTAAAAGATATTATGCAATTTTTTCGATAAATATTAATTTTGTAATATATCCCTTTTTAAATCTAGATCGTTCTGAAGACAAAGACCGTCAGATAGCTCATCAGTGCATTCCGCGCGAACGGGCTCGCAGCAAAAACCGATCCTCCGACGTTCATACAGATGACAGTTTTTGTCACCTGCCGTTGCGTTGCGCCAACATTATCATAATCTACATCATCTTCATCACTAATATCATAAAAATGTATTCCATCTCGGTCTGTATGTTTAATATGCGCATAAAATTCAATGCTTTGTTTTGGTGTTTGGATTTCTGTAAAAATGAGATGTTTATCGAATGACCGGTCTTTTTGGTTGATCGTAAATAATTTCATAGTTTGTTCATAAGTTGGACGGATTATTTATTATTGATCGATTTTTAATAATAAACCTTTATTTATCTTATTTACTTCGTATCATATTTTTATAAAACTGAAGACAGTAAAAACAGTTTTTGTTTTTACTCTTCTAAAATACGAGTAAAAATTAAATGCTTAAAATGTAGACAAAATTAAAGAGAATAAGCTCATAGCAATTAAGTTAGCATGAAATGTTATAAATGTAAATTCAATAATAAAATAAATGTTAAACAGGTAAAGCATAAAAAGGACACTAGTGTAGAGTATCATCGTTAAATATTTCTTATATTGTTGCTTGTATTGTATTGATATCAGATTCTGATGCGTTCTTTGGCCTTCATTAAAAGCTTTTTCAATTTTGACATAAATTTTTGGACAAAGCCATTTATAAATATTTAATTTGATTCTTATTCTCATTTTGTATTGAAGAGCTGGAATTGATTTAAAACGACATTTTTATGTATTTATAAATGTAAATGTATATAGTGGTGGGAAAATTTCAAAAAGACCCCGTTTTTATATAACTCCTTATCTTAAAATAAAATTCAATGATTAAGAAGTACCTATACAGAAGTATTTGAAAAGTCCATTTTTACAGTTATTATTTTTTATGATTAAAACATAACGCAGACACAAAATTATAAAGATTTAAAAACCAATTGTCATTTGTTACTAAAACGAAGTTCTAGTAACAATTATAATATATATTTTTAGAAGGCTCTTTTTACTTTTTTTCAATAAAAATTTGCGCAAAGATAAGAAAATAGAAGTTAAAAAACATAACTTTTGCCTTGCCGTAAGTAAAAAAGAGATTAATAGTTTTAAAGGAAAATGGCAAAATTTTTACGGAACACACATGAATTTTATCTCGCAACTGCGTCCAAATAAACCGTAAATCAAGATGAGAAGCACAAGCCTTTACTGTGATTAAAGCAGCAGATAAGACTAAGCTTATGAAGCTACACTTCCGTTGAGCACTTTTTAGTGCCATCGAGAAAATGTGAATGAGTGTAGGTATGCTATAGAAAGCCATACGGCTTAGGAAGCATACGTACTAAACATGAGATTAACTGAACGCTAAAATAGAAGCTAGCGATTGTAACGAGGAAGAAAATTAAACTGAGAAATAGAGACAATTAAAAAAGAATTGGAAAACAATTTAAATAAATTATATTAAATGAAGCAATTTTTACAGGTAGATAAAGTATAAGTAATAGTAAATTTGGTGCCAATAAAGATAAGTACAGTAGGTACATTTTTTTACACTTGTATGTATTGTACTTTGTACTTGTATTTGGTAAACCATCTTGGCATTACTTTTCATATATAAAAATGATTTAAAAAATAAATTATTGTAACTTGAAATTTGGTTTAGCATTAAATGACAATTTGTTGCGTTATTTTTAAAACGCAAATTAAAATACAAAGACAAGCTAAGATTGTTTAGTTTGTTTATTTTGCTTTGCACGCTAATATTTAAATTCTTCGAATGCAAAAATACCTGAAATTTGTTCAAAATCAAAATTCGATTGTGACAAGATTACCATAGAAGATTTACGCAAAAATCATATTTCACATGTTTTATATAGAACAAGTAATTTTAACTAATCTCGATCTAATATTTAGACTGCATCTAACCTCAGTCTATTGACGTTAGGTATGTGGATAAGCAGCTTAAGAGTCAACCGAGCAAAGAACGTTGGTCTAACAAGCACTTTAGAATTCGAGGCACCTCCATATCTTTTATTTATATTGTCGTAGAAGTTCAAACGTTTTAGGAATATTGCATGTATGTTTTAAATTTTAAATTCCGAATAACACTTTGTGATAGTGCACACTAAACTAAATATTCGAGTGTTACCGCGAAAAGTACAGTATCAATTTTATTGCTTGTTTAAACTCTAAAAATATAATTTTACGAGTATTTTCGCCTTTACATTTCTTTTTAAACAGATTTTAAAAAGGAGGAGGTTCTGAACGTGCTTCTGTTTTTTTCAAACATAAATTACTAGAATAATAATTCGTTAATTATTACAAAATTAGAAATAAAGGTAAAGATTGCTATATTCAAATGAGCAACAGACTGTCAATCTCGAATCAGATTAAACACTAGAAATGCAAACATAGAGCGAGTTGGCGCAAGTATTAGTAAATCAAATCAGCAAGTCGGAACAAACATTAGGGAGCAAACTACTTGGATCCGATTTCGATTAATCTCAGTCAGCACCGTACTGCATATGCACAAGTTTTGAACTGACTTGAACGTGCATTAAGATGCAGCCAGTCTCCGGATTGATTTTGGATGTGTGTAGACGAAGTAATTTGATATAATTTTGATTACGAGTAATATGTAATAAAACATTTCCAAATCATAGCAGTTTAATATTTGTTAACAAACTTTTATAACATTTTTTAAAAAACGAGGAATACTCTTATAAATGTATTTTATGGCAAACACCTTGAAATGATAAAATCTATTTAAAAAATAAAATTAGAATTTTACTGGCAAATAGCTGATGTAATAAGGAGTAACTTTTATTAAAGTAGCCATAGTCGCGGGCACATTGATAAATAAATGAATTTAATTTAAAAATTCAAATCTGAATACTAAAATTTATTTGCAAAAGGATATTAATTTAAAGTTAAATTGAAACTTTATCACAGACATTAAAAATAAATAAAAAACAGCGTGAATCATACACCTTTCAATAATATCTTAATTATGACCCCTAACCGCTAACCCATTGACCCGCGCTCCCAAAATGTCAGAATTTTAATTATTATTCGTAACATCTTAATCGTCCGAATCGTGAGTTATCAACGGACGTGCGTGTAGGTACACGTCCAATCTAAGCGGAAACCTCGGCGTCTCGCCGGAGATATCTGACAGTCATGCTTACAAAGGCTTCGTGCTCCACTTCTCGGTTGCCAAGTGTCTTGTTAACGTGGCCGAGAGATACTTAGATTATTACATTACCCTGTAAGATACTAGTTCTCGTTCGAACCACCCGCTGCGCTCGATGTGCGGCGTCTGTACAACCAGCCACACAGGCACTAACGTCATTCTCTAAATTAACACACCCAACATCTTTATCTCCTTCGAATTAAATATTATAAGCTGCAACTTGCGCTGTCAGACGTACACCTCAAGCTGTTTCATTACAATCTTTACATCATTTATCATACTTTACATTGCCATAATTTATTCATAAAAGCTTTCTTGTTTTATTTCCATCGAGATTGCTTTACATGGTGTTCTCGGATTTCTTAATACGTGATGCGATTCGCTGTATAAAGTCGTCGCCGAGTTATTGTAGTTTTATTATCGATAACAATATTTTACACGTCGCCAAGTGTGCCTGTAAAATGAAACCGAAACTTATTTATGTCACGGTCGTTACGATATTATGGATCTCTTGTCTTTATAGTGAGGGTTAAGGGACATTTGCTTTTGTCGTGTCCAACCCCACTGCTTTTATGGCTTCATTAATAATAATATACACGTGTTTGGACCTTTAATCTAAAGTCGTTTATCAGTAAAATGAACTGCACTATAATATCTAAAGTATTAGGTAACGTAATACCGAGTTGCATTAACACAATAAATTTGTTTGATACACCTGACGTAGCTTGCCTTAAATATTTTGAAAAAACGCTATCACATTACCAATTACGAAACGGCGAATGAAATGGCCTAATAGATCTCCCTGTCGCACTCCTATTAATGGCTCTAAATGATTAAGTGTTATTAATGTGACCAGCAATAAACACACGACTGGACATTAATGTCTCGTAGCATTAACTCTGATCGCCTTAGCTGAATATTTTATGTTCTATACATTTTAATATTCAAGTAGTAAATTTGCATCTGTAGGTAGCATCCACTTATCAACTACATCTTATATTTAAATAGATAGCGAAGCTTTTAAAATATGATGTGTATTTTTCTTAGAAGATTTCTTGGAATAAGAAGTAAGTACCTACAAATACGGCTTAGACGATATAATGGCTCTTATCGGTCATGTAAATACAAATAAAATAGGAATTATATGAGACATTCTTGTACTAAGAAAATGACTCTTCAGTTCGAGAGTGTATTTTAGTTTCCATTAAAGTGGCATATATTTTGTAAATAAATATGTGGTTTAAGTCTTATACCAATAACTTTCGGTATTTACTTTTTAAGAGGTTACTAAATATGCCTAAGATATATTTTATTAAATATTTACTAAATATTCAGTAAATTTGATCTTTAGCTACAGATTAAAATTTTAAGAATTTCACCATCTATAATAGCAGTTGTTAAAACTTAACTTAGAAAAATTTTGATAAGGCACTTGTTTTCATCTCATGAATACCAAATTCAATCCGTATCGGAATAACCAAGCTTTCTTTTGATATGGGAAGGGCTGTAAAAGTGTGTGTACATTTATATGGTACAAGAGAGTTACTATGAGTTGTAAACGAAACAAAAGATGCTAGTATATGAACGGAGAAACTAGACGACGATGTATTGTAACATCATCTAAGGAAGTCATAAACCATAGATTGTCAAGAATACATAATATCATAATAATAATAAATTCGGTAAACACGAGTACACAAAACAACTTCAGTGGTCAACAATGGAGAAATGTATGCACAATCACGCTCAAAGTACGATCATAGCCGATAAAGAAATGACCGAAAATGATGCAAGCATAATGCAGTAGATTATATTGTAGGTTTTATGTGCATCGTATGTATGTCAGACGCGTTATTCAATATAATCGACTACGCTCACCATGAGCTAGAAAACGACAAGCGATAAAATTCATGTCAAATGTCATTAATAACATAAGATTTTCAATGAAGTAATTTTTTTTCGTTATTCAAAATATATTATATTTATGCATTTATTGCAACTAACTTGATATTAATTAGCATTTCGAAAAATTTGTTAACGTTTTTTGTGTTTTAATCATTTTTTTATCATAATATCTTCTTAGTACCAAAAGTAGCTTATATCTAATAGCTATTAAGTGTTGAAGTATTAGTGGCAATAAAATTAAATACTAAAAACTTAAATCATTCAGACTTTAGTCGCTCATTCCTATTAGTAAAAGTATTTGGTTATTTTATCCTGTTGTTTTTAATTCACTTACAGGTGACCCCAATATTTCTGAGAATCATTAAATTTTTATAACGGTTAAAGCATTAATAAACCTCAAAAGCTTCAGAATAATATTATAATAATATCCCAAAGTAAAAAGTATCCTTATCCTTCTACGGTTAATTATGACTCTTCTCCTATTGCTCGTCCTATTCTCTAGCTACTGATAGCACAAGTCCCTAACCACGGTCCCGTTTCATAGCTTGGATAATATGGTAATTCGGCTGGGCTTGCTCCAACTCTCCTCGGTCATAAGACTTTACCAGAGCGTACTGATGTAGAAAATTGTGTTTTGTACCTCTTAGTTATGTCAAAATGTGCGACCTGTGAAATTTGGCCGGAATGTCGCGCTAATGTCCTATAAACTCTTCGTGAATTCTGAATTAATTTTTGTTCTGTTAACTTTTGGCTAATTAGCTTTTAAAAGGTTTATTTTTGTGTCACATTTTCTAGAATTAGTTAAATATTTCGCGAGTCTTATAGAATAATTATGTTTCTAATTATTTTCTCACTTGCTCGTAACAGGCAGTCGCTAGCAAGATTTTATTTTTACCAAAAAAACAAGCACTAAAGCTCCTTTTGGAAAGTAAAAATGCACGTAAACTGACATACAAAATTTATTTTCTTTATTGTAGGTTATGAGTACGGAGCCTCTCGTTTAGACAACAATGGTTTAAAACTCGAAGAAATCTCTTGAAATACTCCCAATTTACTAAGACCTCTTTTCCAAACGATATTTTATAGTCAACTCAGCGAAGAAATAAGCCTTAAATATTTAATGAGAACCTTTATTAAGACATAAATCTCGTATTTCGCCCGTCACATTTTCATAAAATCGCCATTAAAAGTCGAATATTCGTTCACTAATAACGCTTTAAATCGCCGAAGTGTCGCGGTTCGATTACCAAAACTCATTTCATCTGTCGTTCGCATCAATTTATAATACCCATGTAACCAATCAAATAGAATTGGTTCTCTGCTGATCTCACTATCGCGCGCGGTAAATTACTTTTTCATTCGTTGCCACGTCTATGACGGTTCGTGTTTCTTTTTATTATTTATTATTAACATCAATTAACCCTTGTCTGAGTGCAGCATTTGCATTTGAATGTGTTTCGAAATCATAAACTTGTATCGTTTGTGATCGAGTTAGTTTATTTTCTTTTGAAGAAGCGCGACGTGGAAATCGAAGTCCGTTTCAATTAATAACTTTGACGTCGTATTGAGTTTGTTCCGCTTCCTTTTTTGTTTATTGCTTTTTAATATTTGTAGCAGCATTTACATCTGTCTCATTTTTTTAATCATTTAACGTGATGTCTCAAGCTACGATCGATTTAAATTAACATAATTATTATAGTTCGGAAGTAAGTACTGTAGTCCTGGCAGATTTATGTTATTTGCTTTAGGTATAATGATTTCACATTAAATATCGATTATGTGGTGATATGAATTTTAGGAAATTTAAGCTTTAAAGTTAAATAAGAAAAGCAGAAACTTACGGACTATTACTATGCTAATGTTTGTTTTACAATTGAGATGCTTAAACGTTATTAACTTATTGTCGATGTAAAATACAAACGTGAAATCACTTCAAATTTTAAGGAACGATCCTATTTTCCCTATTCGTCTGACACGCAAACTATTTCCCAGCAAAAACCACCAAACTACGTAACTCTGGCAATTTCGATTGAAATGTCGGCAACTAAAAATAATCTGGGAACAAAGCGGCCGACCGATGTCTTAATTCCACGAACCCAGTACGAATGGCTAACAATTTGTCGGCCTCGTTGGCTTGATATCTAAATTAGTATGGCGACGTCCCTTCTTTTATTTTCCCAATCCTTGCGATCTTGACGTCTCAATTAATGATATGTAATTTCAAAGATCTGAATCGTTAACGCCTCATATCTTGGTGAAATTGCGCTCAGCTGACGTACACCGCTTTCGAGTATCGGATTTATTAATACAGTCTAGTGGGGCTGGTTTTAGTAATCAGTTTCAGCTACACCCTCAGATTTCACTGGAAGCAATTTCAGACGTGATGAATTTTGTAATAATGCTCACGTGACATTGTAAACAAATGAATCTAATTCACGAAACTGTGACTTGCGAAATCTAAATTTAGATCAATTTTACCTATCATTAAATTGATACCCTTTGAAAACCATTTCGCTGCACCATTTCCAATATTTCTGAGGAACAGTAAAATTGTAATCTTGTTTACTGGGCCTGTCTAAATAAATACTCGAACTCTCTACTTATGCCTTAATGGTTATTTATATAAACCTTTATATTCAGACGCACATTTCCATTAAACACCCAATAACCTAAACATTACTAACAAGCCTGTGAAATGAACCATACTGCGTACCACATTTAATCAAATTGTAACCTCATTTATTTAATGCGGTTCATTATTGGTCTAAACACTAACGATAATATAATTAGCAAACAGCCATTTATTAGATGCGGCCTTTGAAAATCAAACCAATAAACATTTATTAGCCTCGGTCAATTATTCGTACTCCCTTTGCGGTAAAAACCGATACCGATACTAAAAGAGATGTTTTTAAACCGACACGGTCTGTTGAATGGATTCTTTAGCATCAATGAGAGAGATTTCAAAAGCGTTTTACATCAATAAATTCAGTACCGACTTGGAAGTTACAGTGATTTTAGTAATGATTTAAATTTTCAACAAAACGAAAACCTTGGTGGGCTCCGGTTTAAGAATACTTTGTCAAAAATTAATGCAAAATAATACAATTTGGTTAAGAGCGCCCCTCTGAGCTCGCTGGATGCTGTAAACCCCTCTTGGAGCCATTGGGGCAACTGTATTTATTTTAGTACCTAATTTAAATAAGATAGGGCTAAGTTCTTTTGTGACTCCGTGGAGATTCGTAAACAAATTAGCTTTTACGAGGAATATTATATTTCCATTTAAAAGAACGTTATGACACTTTGACGTCCCAACTTGAATGTGCCTCGTTAACGGGATGAAACTTCTTAAAGAGCAGATGTTTTGGATGCATGGAAATTATTAGGGTAATTATCAGTCTAATGATCAAAACTGTTACTTAGCCACGCATTTAAGGACGATAATCCCTTGAAGCGTTTACAAAAATGCGGCCGGTGAGAATGTACCCACAAAACTACAACAATTCATCATAATAGTGCCAGGCAATTACTGTTAGAAGCGTTAATGACGGGCGTCCATTATTAATCTTTAGGGAACTTGTTTTGAAGCTACAAGACTTATAGCGATTTCGATAATAATCTTGTTTTAATAATTACCGAGTTATTCCTCTTCCCACAATCTTGATTAACTCTATTTGTATGTTATTTTTCTTTCTACACTGCCGCCTTAATTTGGTAGCTCGACAACTCTTTTAGGAATGCTTAATTCGTGTGATTTTTCTTGGCCCCCGTTATCTTTGTGAAGATCGGAAAGAGTGTTTCTAGGAACGACACTTGGTCGTTTTATTTCAATTGTGTCTTTATCTACTTCAGTGTCGCTCCCGAGATGCGTTTCTTGGTTTGCGTCCAAATGTCCTTCCGCTGTGAGCCAATGTCTTGGAGATACATATAGCTTTGCCATAATTTCACTGCGTCTATTGTCACTCCGAAATTATTAGGTAGAAGTCGTATAATTTCAAATTCATAAGCTACTAAAAATTATCCAAATTCATTCATAAAATTTACATCGCCGAGTCTCATTGCGTAAGTTCTTTTCAAACAGAGAAATGGCCTACCGTGCTTAGTCCAGTAATAAATATTAATCACTCCCTAACTCATATTTAAATGTTTCCTGCTACTGTTAAAAAATTACGTATGCCTAAAAGAATTTAATTCATAAAGACTTCATTACCATATAGAAGGGCATGGCGTGTGGGTTGTCAAGTTTCTTGTTACCTACCATCATTACTGGTATTGTTAATGAAATTAGTTGTTATATCTCTACTTCGGTTCGATGATACAGTAATACCTTAAGGTACATATTTGCATGAATTATTCGATAACACAGGAAGATAATGATCTTAATATAAATCTTTGAATATCTCTCTCAAGCAACGCTACCCGGTAATGTTCTATGAATATTCAGTTTAAAACTTTTGATGTTACATATTTATTTTGTGTATCAAGAAGTTATTAAAGTAAAAAAAAACAGATAAATGATTGGCCTGCTTGGTGATATGGATAAATATTTCATATTTCCATATTTTGAATCAATGAATAAATCAATTTTTTTTCTTATTTTTACAAAAATATCAAGCTAATTTTCATTTCAGTACATTTATAGGAATCAACCGAAACCTATATATTATATCTCTTTCAAGATTGTTACTTGTTTATGATATAGTAATAAAACACTTCAAATCTCCTTTCACAATGAGAGGGATGTAGACCTTTGTCCACCACGCTGGCCTACTGCGGATTAATGGGCTTCACATACCTTTGAGAACACTTTTTTGTGAACTCTCAGGGATGCAAGTTTCCTCACGATCTTCTCCTTCACCGTAACAGGAAGTGATATTTTATAACGCGCACGCAGTCATTGGTGCGTGCCACTGGGATTGGAACCCGGAACCTCGATTCGAGTTCGTATGCTAAGCCACTGGGCTATCACCGCTATTACCTACTTGGCCAAGTATTATTTTAAATCAAACAGCTTGATCGTGATATTATTGGACAGACCCCGAGGTAACTGCGCAAACACGGCCACCTCCATAGCAATTAACTTAGACATTATAAACACCATTGTCTATAAAATCCTATCAAGTTATCAAGCTGGGATACACCTATGCGGTGTATAAACAAAATTAGCCGCCATTTTGTTCAAGCTCGTTACAGGCCGACGCACGTCAGTGGTTCGTAATTATGATGTTAAGCCCGAACTGTGTGTGTGTGCAAGTGCGAATAAACGTTCTCCATGTGTGTATTAATCGTGCTCGGGCGCATTGTGTGTGTGTCTGTCGGCGTTTTTGAGTTCGGGCGTTTGTCTAATAATTACTATATACCTTACACCCGCGGGCGTCCGCCCCCGCTGTTTCTTTTTTCATCTTAATCACAGGTTTGGGAGAGACGGCACACGTCTGTTGTAACGGACTAACTTGTTTCTGATCTGTTATTTAACCCTCTGAACTGGTTGTGAGGTATTTAAAATTTTTGGAGTTTAAATAAGTCGTCACTTTAAAAAGTCAATTGGTTATTGAGATTCCGTGAGTAATGAATATTTTATAATAAAAACTATTGTGTAATTTAAAAAAAGTTCAACAAGATTTATACTTCATCTGTTTTAGCTATTAATGTTAATAAATAATATAAGTGTAGGCAGTGAAATGTTTTTAAAGGAAATTTGCATTTATAAAATTGACGCGTTTTTGAAGAAGTAGATTTTTTGTTTTTTCTAACCGTGTTCTTATTGCCATGTCGCACGGAAAAGTTGTTCGAACGACAACATTGCATACATCCTGTCGCAAGTCAGAATCTATTTCGATTTGGAAAGCACCACACAATACATAGCCCTACATTTAACTTTTATCGTGTTGGTTGCTCGGTCTTTTGTGTCAGCCAATTAGAACAAGGCCTTAGACGTTGATTGATTTATTCAAAACAATAATCCCTTACCGTCTGAATACCAAACACCTGAATACGAATTATGCTCATTGGTGACCGCCGCAGGGAATGCCCCGACACCACGGATCAAGGTGTGAATTGCAGTCCATTAGTCCATTAGCTTGCCACAGCATTTAGGGGTTATGGTTAATCACGATTGTTATCGCTTTTCGATTATGAAAGTGCACGAAACACCCAATATTGGATCAGCACTTGTTGGGAGCGGTGGGCGTCGATATTAAATTGGTGCGTGTTTATAAAATATTTGCCGCCGGTATCGATTACGTTCGTGATGAAACTTTTGATGACAGTGCATTAAGTCAGAAATTATTCAGCAACATGACAAAAGAAGAGGGAAAAAATATTGTTAATTCAGAAAAAAACATAATATATTAAAATTGAAATATGAATCTTTTACATACCTATATGTTTAGTTTTGGTACATAATACACGTATATTCTTACGCTGGTACGGATTTGGAATAACTGACTTCTTTATCGATGAGGCATTGAAATATTTTGTGACTCTGTTTGTGATCTTACAATATCTTAGTATCAAAAGATTTTTGATACTTTTTATATATGTACTTATTATTATCTATTATTAGCTACATTTATTTTATTCCCGTACGTAACGACTAATTTGCCATCAAAAGATTAATGCTTAAATAATTTCACTATATGATAAATAATCAAAATATTTTTTTTTAATCATTAAACATCTAAAATAACGAACATAAAAAGCCAAGTTTCGTTACTCTGTTGTGAAGTTCATAGTTAATTTACGATCTGCGCTTAAAATAACCGCGACTTCCCTTACGATTGCATTTTAATTGTTCAATAACTATTTAGCCTGCATGTTTTTACGATAGAAACCATGTTTTATACTCGTATATCTTACACGTATGTGTAAAATGTTGAATCGACTTTCTCGGTGTATATTATCATGTTTAAAATGTGTTGTTTTAAACGAAATCATCGAAATCAGTAAAGGATCTAAAATTGTCTTTACAAAAAACACAAAGAGCTCCAAATTATTATTACTCGAAATCCTGTCAAACAAAATCAGCACTCACAAAGCTGTTAACGAAATCACTAAAGCCAACACGGTAGCTTACAGGCCCCCAATAGAAAATAATAATGGACCCATTCAGAGCAGCGCCAATATAAAAGAGATCGTTGAAACAAAAGACCCCGGGGGACTCGAGCTCTTGAGATAAAACAAAACAACTAATGACCCTACAGATCGTAAGACCGTATACCCACTATCCTTTCGCTGTCCGCCCGCGTATGATGCACGATAGGAAATGAGTGTGTAGGCTTAATGTCGGTATGACATGATTTTTATGAAAATGTTAATAAATGCACAGGTAAAAGCTATCTGCTTACTACACAAATCTTTAGAACTGGCGTTTTTCAAAAGTGAAATTGGATATCTTCTCTCGATCTCCAACAGAAAGGAAACATGAAAGAGATTGTAAGAGAACGCGTTGTCTCCGTCTAAGACAGTCACCGAATTTTTTCTAAAAACTTACCTACCTCCCATAATCTCCCACAAATTCATCACATATGAGTGAGGCTAGTGCATACACAACTGAACAGAAAAGTAACGTCTCAATTCGTGTTCATTTCGAGAAGAGAACTGGGCAAACGAATGTTGATGTCGAGAAATGAACAAACACAATGAAATTGTTAAGCAACTTCGTAAATACAAAAGGAATTTAGTGTCGGTGGAATCATAAGAGTGGATGTCATGATTGTCGTGTCACGACTCTCATGGGACGATGTTCCAAGTCCTTGAGTTTGAATAATTCCACGGTTTTAAGCAGACATTTCGGTCTAATTGGATAAATAAAGAAATGTGAAAACACAGAGGAGTTTCAAAATTTCAGCAAACGAATTTTTGAGTAGTGCTAGGGACAAAGAAATTCTATTTTCAAATAAACTGAGGATCGTACGTCTATAAAACTTTTAGACTGACCTGTACTCCAAATTATGAAACTCAAAACCAAACAAGCTTTTCACAGCTGAATCTATTAAAAAATATCCTAAATAAAAAAATATCAAAATCTACACAAAATGCTGAGATCAGAATGTATCACATACCAATATCCACAAAAAACTTTTAATCAAATTCCAAGGCCTTTCTCTTAAACCCAGCCAACCGAAACTGTGTCAACAGTTAAAATTTTAAACGGGGCAGAAGCCAACTATTTAATTTCGCTTTTTACGTCGATTGTTGGCTCTGATGGTAGCTTGATATCGTCACGACAATCCGCGACCGCTTCTCGTTCGTTCCATTTACTGTGTTCTTATTGTTGTTGGTTTTTTGTACTTTACTTGTTGGTTTTGTCGAGAATGTAAAGGAATTGACGTCTCCATTGCGATTCGTCACGCTTCGCTGTCGACGGGATGACGGCGCGATTTTTTCCGCCATTACAACCGATACACTGACCCTTCTGCATCAAATTTAATCCCTCTTGCTTCGGAATAGAGCTCATTATCGTGTCTCGTGTTAAGAACATGGCGTAGTTAAATATAACTGAAGTAGCCTACACGCAGACCCCTTATAGAGAGAAGTGATGACTTAATTTCAGCCATTTGCCATGGGCGCGGGATTGCATATCTTTAACGTACTGCGCCTTTGTGAAGCGTGCATTTTTTAATGCAACTAGATGCTTGTCTTGTCGATTACACCTTTTTTATATAGAAACTGGATAGCATGAGTGCACTTTAATACTTTTTTGCTCCGTGTCAGAACATTATAACTACAACTATGTAGATAAAGTTTATAGCTCCAGCAAACTTTTTGCCGATAATTATGTGTATGCTGATTCGATTTTTAATGCGGTTGTAATTTTAAGTGGTATAATTATGTGATTAAGGTTTTGTTGAGCTTTTTGTGTTGTTCGCAAATTGAGTTTGCTCTTTAATAAGAAAATTATCTTCATCATCTTCGTTTGTTTTTACTGGATTTTAAGATGCCTCGTTCATAATATAAATGTTGGATAATCTCGAACCTGCGTCAGACAGAGCTTTACGAGTTTAACAAGTACGAACGACGGAGTAACTTAAGAATTTACTGCACAACAAGCCAGTAGAGGTCTCAGAGCACTTCTAAGTTTCTCGGAGCGAGAAAGGCAATAGTATAATCACGTGTAAAGTGTGTAGCAGCTCAGGGAAAGCTCTTGGGTTCCCATAGGGATACATAGGATTCAACGAGATTACATCTGGGGTGTACGCACATAAATTGTGCTGTATTGTGTACGCCGCGTCGTCTACCACCGTGGCTGTAAATTTTCCGTGATAAACAATGTTGATATTGTTATATCAAATACCGTTGTATGATTTAAGAGCCATAGTTTCAGATCGATAGTCTCGAAGTTGGAAAGTTGGACTGTTTGCATCGATTTGCGGTGAAATATGAAGTGACAAACGGTTATCCATACGACTTTGTTGTTCGTAAAGTGTGACAGAATAAGTTAAGCATTTGTAGATAATACAAGGCTGTTCTTCTAAATTATATTTTCTTATTTAAACGTTTTATGGTTTCCAATTCCTTATTACAATTTATCAAATATCTACTACTTACTAATTTTACACGGTGGACTTGTATTGTCCTTTTCGGTTTCTTTTCGTACAATTTGAGTACCTACCTTATTTCTCATAATGTGATACTAACAATTAATGTAGATAATCCTATTCGTTTAACAGGATCATAGCAATAAAGTGAATTTTAACGACAAACATTGATGCGGTCATGTAGTTTCAGTTACTGTATATTTTATAATTAATTATTTCGCTGCAAGGCAAATATGAGCCCACTTTTACCCTTTGCTGTTAATTTGCATATCATTAACGCTGTCGAAACTAGAACGGATTTATTTTCGTAATGATTTAATTACTTCCAGTAACATTGCGTGCGGACGTGGAAGCACAACATGACCTAAAAGCCAATTTGGACGTGTAATCGTGTATTTTTGTTCCAACTCGTGTATGATGTTTACTTTGATTGGCGATATTCATTGTTCACATATTGCCTGTTTGCAGTTCACATGAATATAATAAATAATAAAAGCAATCATTGATATCATTAACCTATTTAAGTCCTAAATTTTGTTGCGGTTATAACTTCAGCAATGCGAGTACCATCAAATACTCCAGATTGATGTTCAAATTTTTTTATTGAAGATTATTTAAGTAGATACGGTAATAATTTATGATATCTCCAAAAGACCTCAATCCTTTAAATTACAATTGTTATCATCTTCAAACGACAAAAACTAAGCTTATTTAACTAAATTCTTATTTTTGTTCCCTTTCATTGTGTTGTTGTGACTGTGTTTATCATAAATCTCTTAATGTTCACGTAGATATCTACATAATGTACTTTTAATTTCATTAGCAATAATATCTATAAGGTATGTCAAACCACCTCAAATATTTACATTTCATACCAGATAATGTTCTCCATCATTCACGTTCAATTCTAAGCTGCCTTTTCCTTACGCAATAGGTTCTATTACTACATATTTGTCATCGCTAACTTCACCATTAGGTGGCGCGACGTATATAGGTACACGGAAGGAGCATAATAAGTAATTCAATTTCCCCAAGACGTGAACATTAAGATAACTACAGGGAACTGAGGTTATAGGCACTTTAGGCTTCAATAACATTTGCGTATGTAATTTGCGATAACTAAGTAATAATAATATGGGTACGAAGTTTGAATAATGAACCGATATCGGATAACTATACTCGGTATGGGTTCTGTATTGAAACAGCAAACTTCAGACTTCAGTCGTAAAGATCCGAGCATAACAAAATTATAAAAATCGTCATTGAAGTATCAACCATGCCATCCATGTCTATCTGAGTGCTGGTCACCTATAATTTTTGTAGCTTTAATATAATTACTACATGTCTTTATCACAATTTTACTAATAAAGTGGACCTACTATCCCCTTCTATCATAACCCGTCGTAATGTAGCATTTCCTTCTTCTTTTGCGATTCATTTGGGATCTTGTTGTTATCTTATCTTATCTGTGTCCTTGATTGAAAGTCCTTGGTGCATGCCACTGGGATTTGAACCCGGATCCCTTGAATAAGAGGTAAAATTCTAAGCTACTGGGTTATCACCGCTTTTTATTACCTTATTATTTTATAAGATTTTTATTACCATATCCTTAAAGCTTTATATTGAATAGTTATTTTATCAGAATAGTGCTTCCCTGGTTATATCCGCCTCTTTAAACCATTCCAAACACTAGATGTAAATTATAGAGGGAGCACCTAACAGCTAAAACCAGGCTTGTCAGCTAAATTATAAACGAAACCCATTCCCGGGAACAATTTGCATTCTAAACATTCGTTGCAAATTTGACGCAACGTGGAGTTTCATCGCTCTCACACTTTATTATAGCGCCATCTGCCGGACGGAAATGTTTGTTTATCCAGTTAAATACGTGAGTAGTGTTTGGTGTGGGAGTACGAATATTTGTATTGAAAAGAATTTGTAGTGGGAGAAATATGGATTTTGTGGTGATAACCCAGTGGCATGCAATGCCTGCATGCCTGAGAGTTCACAGAAAAAATGTTCTCAAATGTGAAGTCAAGGCCTCAGTCCACCTCGCTGGTCTACTGCGAAGTGGACTGAGGCCTATATCCCTCTCATTATGAGAGGAGACTCGACCCTGTAGTGTCATTAATTGTTTACTGACATGGATTTGTTATTTCAAATTTTAATGCAATAACAGGAGTGAACGCTAATGCTGTTTCTCTTCAGGCAGTGGTCACTTACATTTAAAGGCAAAGACCATCTTAAGTAAATTAAAGTGTTGACATTAAGCAATAATAATTAATTTTCATCCACACAGCCCCGACAAAATCTTCAACATCTGAAGTTTTTGGAAAGGAATTCCATTTTGTAATAAATACAAGAAAATGTCAATTTTTACTTTAATATTAATTATAAACACAAGAAAGAAATAAAGATATCGTTTAATATTTCTAATAGCATCCATTGCTTCGATTATTATTTGCGGTATTTTCATAACCACAGTCTTCGGGGAGTAAAGAGATTGTCTTTGACAAAGTTTAATACAGAACTAATAAACTAACTTACTAACATACCAAAACCAAATTCAATGGGAATGTAATATATTACCTTGATAGTAATAGATCACAATTTGGTATGACATAGCTTAATGAGATTAACTGAGTAGTCGGCATACCTTAATTTGCGTACGTAGTCATGTTAGAAGCGAAGAGCAGTTTAAATATCGATATAGTTTGGTAAGATAAATTCATTCCAATAAAAACTGCGTGTTTCATAAACATCACCTGTATTACTGAAAATAAAAGTGTACTACTGAGATAACTCTTATCGGTAAAGACACGTTAGTAAATATGTCAGCCCTTAAGATAATAATACATTGTTATATCGAATGATATGATTTGTTAGGTTTTTTAAAATTTTAATTTGGCTTCTAAATAATAAAAGGATTATATGATTAAAATGTAAAATAAAATGGTATAATAATTTAAGTTCCTTAGTAAAGAGTTCATTTTCCTAAATATCAGCTTCTCCCTTACTAACCGAGTCTAATGCGAATAAGAGGTATCTTGGAACAATACATCACAATTTAGTTAGACACTACTTAATAAAATTAACTGAGACAGCGCACGACAATTTGCGAATGACGCCATACTACGAGCTAAGAGAAGATTTGGTAATGATACCAAGAGCACTGAGTAACAGCAATCCATTACAGTTTAAAGTGAAGAGAAAATTGAGAATTAATAAAATTGTGTTTTAATAATTATGTGGAACTTGATAAGTAGAATAATTTGATCAGAAGAAAGATTTTGGCCCAAAAAAGAATTTTGGATAAGGATGATAAAAGAAACAATAGACGAATCATTGATTGATAAAGATATCCAAGCGACGTGTTTGATTCTTTTTGTGTGACTGAACTTTCTTTAGGAAAATTTAACGCGAAGAAAGTTCATTATATAGGAAATTTCACGACTAAATAAAATGATGATAAATAAAATTAATATTTACATAGAGTTCGTGTAATCACTGAATAAACATAACTTATTAAAATGCTATGATAAAAGAACAATGTACTGTTAATAAAGTTAATTAAAATTGCGTAACTAATATTAGGTATATACCTAGTAATAGATCAAATTGGCATGGCTCTACTTAATTTAATTAACCGAGTTGTCGACGCGACTCAATTTGCATACGGCGCCGTGTCATGAGCTGAGAGCAGTTTTAGTAACGATAGAATTTGGTAAGAGCAATCCATTAGAGTTAAAAGTTGGGAGAAATTAGAGGGTTTGTAAGTTTCTAATTATAAAATGTCGATCTTTTTATGATTTACGTACACACAATGCAAGTATTTGACACATAACACAAACGTAATGCACAAAGGTTTCGCTTATTTCCTTTCGAAATATCTTCCAGCAGACCTGTTACTGGATATTGGTCGATTTTGAACACGTGGAAAGTAAATAATTTAGGACTGATAAATAGTGGATTCTATTGTAATATTATTATTTAATACAACATAGAGTAACAACTAAATTGAAATTAAATAAATAAACAACTAAAAAGTTATATTTACATTTGAGACATTTTCGTAAACATAATAATATGAAATTTTTTTGTTACTTACAGTTTTATCAGGAATAGAGATTGTTGTAATTTTATATTCTGCGTGTTTGTAATAACGTCCAAATCGGGCTCATTTCTAACAATTCGTAAAAATTGACAAAAACGCGGGCTGTAGTTTTGTAGTTCCTTCGTCTTTATTCAAACAATATTTGCGTTCGATTTTTTGGCGCTGAACACTTAAGATGTTTCAAATTCAAAAAGTGTGCGGAAAAGTTAATTGCCGCGCACTTTTTGAACTTGGGACTTATGAAGAGAGAGGTAAAACTCATTCCTGCCCGCTAAAAGCTTCTTAATAGAAAACACTAACTTTGGGCGCACTTAAAGGGGAGCAAAGTCGTACTTTTCGAATAGATGGGATGAAAAAATATTTATAACGCAAGCCTCAATAGTAGGAAATAATAATACTGCGGATTTTGTGTGAATCTACAAGAGGCAGCCTATTTAAAAATTTTATGTCGGATGTAAGGAGATTGGATAACTTTATCAGACTCCTCGGAAGCTAATACAAGTTTAATCATAATACTTATTTTTCCCTTACTTTTTATTCTGTGTGATTTATATTCGAATTTAAGTTCTTATATTTTCTAGATGATCAAGTACGTAGAGTATTATGTTTAACAAGTATATTAATTTCTACCCTACTACCAACTATTTTATACAATTTTGCGAAGAAATTTATTTACATTTAATTTGAACAAACTTATCATGCGCTTAAAGTAGTATTTTCTTTTCTCAAGAGGTGAAATTACAATTCAAACTCCACTCATTAAAATTGTTTCTTGCGATAATATTTGTTTATGGATCGTTTATTCATCTATAAAAGCGAAATTATCTCGCAGTCTTTGATATTTGTTAGTTTAAAAAAATTTGTATCGTGTAGGTACATACTTATGATCTTTACTGCTGTGTGCTATCAAATTCAAGCATTTAAAATTCCTCACTGATCCAAACGCAAACAACATACAAGATATTCAAAAACATTTACCAAAAACTGCCTTCCTTTCATCCATTCCAGCTCATAATAACTGAAGATACTGATCTCTTTGCCTCCAGCCACCATAGCAATGTCGCGTATAATAGTTCAAATTAATATATGAGGTCTTGTAGTTGCAGTGGCTCGCACGTTGCTTAGTGCTCTGATGCCAATCTCCTCTCAGGATCTCTATTCATCGACATAAACGGCCTTATCGCGAAATGCATGTTATGTGTATGGACTAAATTATTATGTTGCTTCGGGAGCGAAAATACTGTGTTGGATATTAATTTTCTCTTTTACACGGAAGCGGATTCAATATGTTGATCTCTGATGAAGTTATTTTAGTGTTTAGTTATTTTCAGTGTCTGCTACTCTTTATTTATTTATCGCATGATATTTATTATTTTCCCTAATTACAGCTATATTTTAACTTACACTAGGTTATCAAAAATGGTTCAGATTGCAGAAGAGTTCATTGATATTCAGAAATAGTTATTTACGACTAAAACGTCTTATTTTAAGCATTCATGGCCGAGCTCGCATGCACAGCTTATACCAGACCCAATAAAGCGTCAACTAATACACCTTGCTATCTGAATTTGCATTTCAAACGATTTCCCTCCGGACCAGTCTAATGTTAGAAGACAGAAATTTAGCCATATTAGACCGTTTAAGCTGGCTTCACACTTATCGTATAGGTACATTGGTCACCTCAAAGTGTTCACATAATGGATGGTCACATCCAACCTCAAGCAGGTGTGTATTTACCATTTCTATTAAATGCTTTGTTTAGCTCTCACCCTTGTTTGCTCTTTACCCAGCGGTGGGTGGCACATAGGCAGCCGATGAGTTCGATTAGGTAAAATTATAACTAAATAAAATGAAAATAATTAATATACTTGGCTAAATTGACAAATAAATTGTGCAAAACCTGTCAACATGTACGAGTATGTATTAGTAATAAGTTTTAATATTTTATAAATTAATTTGTATTACTAACATTAGTTTTATTTCTATTTTTTAATTTGCATACCTGAAAAGGTGAATATAGATTGATCAAAATGCCCTGTAAAACCAATACCTAACCCATATTCGTGCAAATAAATGATTTTTGATTTTGATTTTGATTGATTTTGCTGCTAGGCATTAAGATTATGATTAAACTCAGATCTGCATGCTGTGCAGTTCTGGGGTTTATGGATGATTGAATACAGTGTAATAGTCATCTCTTTTTTATCTTTTACTCTCTTTACTAGGTACTCTACTCTACTTATGTTATTGATGGATTTTGAAAATGTAGGCTCTTTCTGATGAGAAAAATTATCACGTATAAAAATGAGAAACTTTAAGGTTGTAATTAGGCTACAATGTGACACTTATACGTAAACATGAAATTTACTATGGAGACTGTTTGAATTTGTTCGAAAATCATGTTCGATAGAATAGTTAAAACAAAAAGAACGTTATATGGCAGGAATAGTCAAGTAAGTTTTGTGTGTAGCTACCATTACCCAATAGTAGGTGTCAGGGTACAAGCTGAGATATTCCTCGGTTCCTTTGAATGGTCCCAATAGAATCACGATATGCATACATAATTCCTCAATGTGTAGCATCTAACTGAACTCCATTTGCTAATAAATTGGCTACAATACTACTCGAACCTATGTGTCCAGTTAAACCCGGAACAATTAGGTATTGATCTCGTCATGATTATATCCGGAGCCTTTGTAGATTCTGGATTTTGGTTCTGGTATACCGGAGCAATTATTAAGACATTTATTTGAAGTGAATTTACTCGTACCTACCTACTATCGATCAATCAGAAAAGTTTTTTAACCATCTTATTTTTACAAATGACTGCTCTTCTGTAAACCGAATCTCCATAAATTTCAGCAATTGCTACCTTCAAGGGAATCACATTGATTTTCCCATCTATTCAGCATACTGTAAGTAGTGTACCTACTTGTAACACCTAACATTAGCTGACATAAATTTCCAATGCGTCGCTTGCAAGAGGTAGAGGCATATCGCTGTGATAATTCACTGCGACGATAATGCGACAGTGTGACACGCGTGTTGTATTACCACATGATTACCACCAAGACTCATGTTAAGTACTCATTGAACATCAAATAAACAATAACAACATTACTCTTTATGGTACCTACACCTAAAAGTCAGGCCCCAGAAAAATAATACTATCAAGTTATCGGTACAACAGGCTGTGGTCAGGGACTTGGTATGTTATGTAATGTAGAATGTATAATTTATCTGTATGACTTTCATTAAGTGTGCACAAATTGTACCTAATAATGAATAAAAGCTTTTGAGTTTTTTTTATTTTTTTTTTATATTATTAGTATTTGAAACTGTTTAGATTACATGATGCATTGGTGAAGGTAATTGTAGGCCATTAAGGCCAGGATATAACATATTTTAGGTCCTATGCTAAATGTGTATACTCACTAGGCCAGCGTGGTGGACTAAGGCCTACATCCTACTCATTGTGAGAGGAGACCAGACCCCGCAGTAGGTCATTAATGGGTTACAGAAATGTATGTATTGGTCATCTGTATTGTAATTGATAAAAGCATGAGTCTCATTACATTGAAAAAGTAAAGTTTTAACTCAGTTTAATTAATTCCTTTTCGGAGTTGAACAGCTTTTTTATTTATTTCATTTAGTTAAACAACCTTACTTTCTCTTAAAATTGTATGAGCCTACTCAAGTTAAGTGGAAAGCACCTTCTTATTTTACGAGAAAGGCTTCTTAGGCCCGTTCAATAATAATATGCGTATAATCGTAAATCTTGACTTCGTCACTTGACCGACCCTACGAAAAGCCTATTGTTTTCATTTCGACGAAATAAATTTAAAAAATAATCACCCTTCAAACCGCGTACTTTCACAGGAAAACAATGTTATTTATTCATTAAAATGCCCTATTAACAATTACGCACCGGAAACCTGGCTGGTTGGCGTGGCGATAATGATCTACGCTTTTTAATTACACCAATAGGCTCCACCCGGTGTTTTAATTTATATAGAAACGTCCAATCGCATTACAGCTCGTTGACATGAGTGTCATTCGAGCGCCAAGAATATTAATCACTCCGTCGTTATGATTTCAAAATTAGAATCCAACGGTCTCTTTTTCTTTTGGGAATGGAGGGAATGAGATTTTCAAATATAATTCGATTTGACGTTCGGATGAGAATGATGGCTGTAATGTCGGAATGTATTATGCCGTATAGTGATGGATAGGGTTTAATGAATCGTATCAATTTATGAAAGAGTTTTAATATTGTTCTTAACGTATTTGTGTGTATTGCACGTATGTGCCTCGTTTACTTTAGTACAATAACGCTATCTATTGCAAACAATTTCGATTTGCCAACTGAACACCGGTCTTTGTTCACATCAGTGAAACATCACATACGTCACCACTCACCACGTGCTGTAGGTAATGTAGTGATTTTTATTAGTTTTTCATTTTTATTTTGATAGATAACATTTAACAAAAGACGGATAGGAATAAAAAGTTATAAACGTGTATGAAATTTTTTAAACAATAAATACCTACTTTTATTCAAATCATATTCCAAAAAACCCGTTATAGTATAAAATAAGACGTACGTTTCTTATTTTAGAACGATTAATTTTTTCTGAAATGACGGAAATAAAAAAGAATATTTTTATCTCAAAAACCGTAAGTATCACTTATCTCCTAGCGTCAATTATCTATTTGAGGCACTCGAAATTTCTGAAGCGTAACACTCTCAGTAGTACTAACTCACCACTTAAAAATTACCCATATTCGGTATATAATTTACAGCTGCTCAAGCGGATGCCTTCTCACAAATTACGATACAAAATAACACATTCCCCGACACGACTTGGCCATGGGGAGTTTCGAAATTAACCATAATTGCTTAATTCAGAGCGTATGTTGTTTGCCCAGATCTCGACCGCATAAAGTTCTAAGGTAGAACGGGATAGATGATAGTAAATCTTGCGGCCACGACAGAGATAATATGAGTTTAGAAATTGGACGAGATGAACCCATCTTCCAGGTATAAGATATAACGTGTGAAGGGATTGAAAGTGGAGCCATTATAGATGATATTTTCACCGCAAGTTGTAATGATGTTGATGGTAAAAAAATAAAGAATTGACTCGTCACTATTTGGACTACAGTAAAAGTCATGATTTTGGAAACAATTTTGTACATGACATAACACTTCAACTTCTGAATTTTAAACAATTTTGAACATAATAGGTATGAAGTGTCGTTTTTTAAAATGTTTAGATTTAATTACGATACTACTTAAAAAGGTAGATGAAGCTTGTTTACCAACATCCTCGTTCCCAGCGTTATGAAATTTAGCTTTCCAGTGGTAAAGATGTTATTATATTAACACAAATTTCATGCAAAATTTCTAGTTATTGGTTGTATGATGTGTTGGTGAATCGTCGAAAAACCTTCTAAAATAGTATGAGCAGTGCATTTGCAAGACCACCACGTCGATGCATTTCAATGCAACAAAGACACAAACATGTATTACTGCTTTCATTACGCAAGCTGTATTTTAAACCCTGTATATATTTAAGGCTTCGAATGGAACCGTCAAAAAATGTTTTGATGAATCATGAACACACATTTGTGATACATTTATGCAATAAGAGGCAGGGCCGGATTTAGAAGTCTGGAAGCCTCGGGGCAACAAAGGAGTGGAGGCCCCTTGGTCCCAAATTATTTTCCAAATAAAATCAACAATTTTTTTCAGTCGAGTTTTCGAATAAATAATAATAATAAATTAAAAGTGCTTATCAGGGCCATTTGATATTTTGATATTTTACTGATTGCCTAATTGATGAGAACAAAATATTTATTCTAATTTCTGTTAATATTTAATGTAATCATGGTTGTACAAAGTACTGTAGGTAAAGGTAAAACACAAAAAAAAATATGAAAGGAAAAGTTGTATACTAGTGTACTAGTCTTAATTTAAATTTTTTTCCCAAGTCTATTGTGGGGGCCCTTCTTTTGTGGAGGCCCCGGGGCTGTAGCCCTGGTTGCCCTCCCCTAAATCCGGCCCTGATAAGAGGTCTTCGACGAAAAACAAGACTTGCAGAATACCAAGCAATATCAATATCAGGATTCCTGGCCATGGTACTTACACAATTTGTAATATTAAAGTAAGTTTGTAGGATTGATTCACCGAAACTAATGAATGTTTTGTACTTTTGAAGCTTAATATTTTAATTTCAGAGTATTGTCGTGCAGACTGTTCATTTTTTGAATCATCATTTCTGTTTGTTCTACAGTGTATAACATTTTATTTTCTGTAATAGATGGCATGTTATGTTCTGTATAATGTCTTATTTATTTAATCAAAAAGTTAATTGAAACATGCATATTACATGGCACCACACCATTGATAAGAGTGAAAAACATTAACCTACAGTTTACAGTATAAATATTTATTTACCACGTTTAATATTAATACAGTTATTAAAATGCTAATAAAACATTCACTTGTTTCAGATGTCGTCGTAATTCGCATGACGTCATTAAAAAGGTCGGTAGAGCAAATAGTTTTAATGCCGCCCGTAAAATATACGATCGAAAAATATTGCAACGCAGGAAATTTTACGTGAACCAAATAAGCAGGCAAAAGTCGTAAAGTTGGTGCTTTAAAGTGTTTTATTTGTGATCAAAACCATAAATTTACTGTATTCACTGTTAATACAGATACATGCATTGATTGTCATAAAAATGTAGTGGTATTTTAAGTGGTACTATATTGAAAACGTAAACGTCACGTAAGATGCTTATCGAAGCGTATGTCTGATTAACAGAAAACATTTGAAAAGCTTGTGTTGCACAAAAGAATGATATATAGGTACTGTAATTTAATAAAGATGCTCCCGATTGTAGTGGCTCCTCAAGAAGACCTAGATGATCTCGCCTTTATAAAAATATCTCCATCAAACACAAATCCCGAACTGAAACATGAGATACAGAAGAAGTATTTCTTGACAGCGGGTTTATTGGTGATAGAGCCATAGTACCTACTTGTAACCTGAATTAATATACAAGATACTTTTTATCTCCCTCTGAACAAAACCCTTCAGCCAACGAGGACGCGTTTGCGAACAGAATAACAACAAAAAGAGTCGCAAAAACTTATTTTGAAAAGTGTCATGATCATAAAATCCAAAAAAATTCTGACCTACTGACTAATTTCTGAAACAAAGGAAGGCACAAAGATGCAATCTCGCTGCCTATCGATATAAAACTCGGTAAAAACACGAGATCCTCTTTGTCAAAGGCTGTCTTTGTGACGTTATTACAATCGTTATTTTTCCTTTTACTTTTATCTACCTTAACCCGCGCCTGGAACCTGCGGCTCGCGAAATTACTGCCTCATATACGAAGAAATATTATACGTATGCTGTAGGCATGTGCGTTTTCATTTATTTTGTACGTAAAGACGCCATTTTATTTACATTTTTCTGTTTCTCTGTAAATTTCCACCGTCCATTTTTAAATAATGTACAAGAAAAGAATTAAAAACAGTTTTTGATTATCGTAATTCACTGGTAAATTATTCGCGTAAAAGCATGTCAGTTAAAATCACTCTTCATTTTGATTTGAAGAGTTCGGTTTAAAGCCTTCGGCTTTAGTGTTTTGGATTTGGGAAGATGAGCAAATATCTTATTTCAACGTATTATAGACATTTATCTATCTATTTATTTTTCTATCTCAATCACGACCTTTAATTCAGTGACGTTACTAGTGTATTTAGACAATCGTGACCACTTACCATTATATTATGTTTGCTCATGATAGTAGTTTGTAAATTTTATAGTCTATTGTAGTCTGTCAAAGCTGTCTCTCAATGAGGTGAAAATTTGATCTTATACTTATCAAGTCCCAGCAGCGTATCTAAATCTCGAAAAAATTCAACAAGACCTCAACAATCCGATGCACTAAATACTTCTCAATATATCCCGGTGTATTTCGGTAGCCAACGGAAATTGCGTGCCTGGGGCGCCAACCATTATAACCTTTTATATTAACTTTTGAGGCTCGTTCACTCAGTATGAAAATTACGTTTTTAGGTAACGCTACCACGGGTTCTATTCGTGTGTGACGAAGGTAGAATTTTAAATATTTAACCTTATTTGAGCATCATTCTTTGTATGATATTATTATAGTTAATTTGCAAAAAAATTTGCTACCACATTTCATCCAAATTTGATTCCTTAAGTGTAAGTATAACAATCATTAATTTAAAAATTGTAATATAGAAATAACCATTGACGACACCGAAGATTAGCGTGCATAAATCATCCCAAATTACAAACTAACGTTCCAAATTCGAATCCGTAGCCAATAAATCCGACCTCAGCTTGTCAACAGAAATCTTTTTCTACGAAAATCAAAAGTGCGTTTATTAGCTGCCAGTGGGACATGGTAAAACAGATGTTCCGTCTTCGTTTGACGGATGGGTCAGGCGAGGTCGTCCGCCATCTTGCGGGTTCCCGCCAATCGGTGCGTCCCGGGGTGCCTGTCAACGGCCCAGCGAAACAATTACCGGGATCGTGACTTCGTAAATAGTGCAGGTTAAAAGACAGTGTAATTAGAGATGGGTCCTGTAAACGCTGACGGGGGATTAGGGGCCGAGATTTTTGTTTAATTTAACAGTAATAGAGTCAGATTTCAAGGAAATTTGCTGGGAATTAAACTGAAGTGACTAATCAGTTCGTACGATCTATTCACACGTTAATGATATTGTATTCACGTGAGCTTCACCAAAAATGGAATTTTAATAGATCGTTTAAAAACAATAAAATTGGAATGATCTTTTAATAAAACCTGCTTGTTAAATAATATAACAAAGGTATGGAATTCCAAGGTTTACGCAACCACTAAAACGACCGATTAAAAAACTGTTGGCGTTATCTCCCTACTAAGAATGGACGCCGTAAATTAATAAAGTCATTATTCATCAGAGCCAGCATTATTGCAGTATACGTTTAACTAGCGGTTTATTGACTCCAGCAACCAATAATCTGAAAGCACCTGTCTCTCTCGTTTTTAATGAAGACATTTCGGTTCCTTCGCAGGTGTCCGTGGTCCCGATCCCAAATCGACGGCTCATTATGTTGTTTAATTCATTATGCGCTTTGTTTTCTTCAATCGTTTTTTCTTCCCCGCCGCAAACTTTACCGTCTCTGATACAATTTATTGTAGCACAAAGGTTCATTATAAATCGTGTCAGTCCGTCTGCTTTAACATATGTACGTAATTAAGTTGTAAAGTTTTTTAAACGTTTTATAGCTATCGGGAAAGAGTGAATCGACGGAACAATGTCCGTATTCGGCGCCGTGAGTTCATGAAAAATGTTTTTAATTTGCTCTAAACAATAGAAGTAGATGAGCCAACGGCCGCGGTTTTATTTTGTTCACGGGTAAAAAAGCAATGTACCGCCGAGCACGTAACAGTCGCAACGTATCCTGTTTTATTTTTTCGTGTGGCGACTTCCCGAACATCGCCTGTATCGAAGACTCGGCCAACATCGTCCTGCGTTTCGAATCTCGATTAGGTACGTGCACTCATCGACGTCTCCGACATCTCATTTTGGATTGAAAACGTCGCCCAAATCAAAACTACCTCGGCTGGAAAGCGACTCAATTCGAAGGAAGTTAAGCATCAAATTCAATTGTTCGTTTTGCTTCACACATGACATGATGGAAATAGTCACCGCGGTTCCCTTTAAGATAATTCGTAGGAATCTGTTTGAAGTCTGTAAATTCATACACGGCACTGTAGGCTTTATGCACGGCTCGTTGGAACCCATATCGCTTGGGTTGTAACTTTGTTGGGCTCGAGGTTTGAAATAAAAGTTATTGAATGATCTCTGATTAGATGATTATCGGAGCAGAGTTGCGTTCGTTCGTGGTTCTTGTACGTACATTTTATATGGTAATTGAAATGTAATATAAGCATTCGCTTTCGAGACGTTCATTATCAGTGGTTTACGATGATCGGTATCGGTAACACGGGTATGTGGCAGGCGTGATCGGTACACGAGCGTCGTATCTCCGAATTAGGTATTCGGATAATTATCGATAAACATAGTATCGATTACATGAATTTTAATGAGCGAATCCGATATGTAAGATCGTTTTACATAATTAATTCGGCCGAATCTCTTCGGTACACAAACATGCATTTATAAGCGACGTTCGGAGAAAAAAGACACAATGGAAGCGGCAGATGCGGCAAGAACTGCACAATTAATTCTATACTTGTATAAAAGTAACGTCTCTATCCCGAGGAAACCATTTCTCCAAAGATTTGACGTGTTATAAATTTCTGTGTGAATGTATTTTTTTCTTCGGGCCCCTTTTCGGATACCATATGCTGCATGTTTTATTCAGCCAGGATTCGGTCAGGTTTGTTGGCTAGTTTTTGTAGATTCGGCTTTGTGGCAGGTTGTTATTAATCTCCTTCCCGCCGCTTGTGCTGCCGCGTTATTTTTTGATCACAAATATAATAAGCAAAGGGATCATAAAGTAGCAAACTACAGGCATAAAACGCGTGCCAGAAGAGCTTGTTATTTAAAAACGAAATAAATTTACATTTGAGGGGATTGTCATTAAAAACCACAAGAAACGAATTTAAGGAGCCCTACTTTTTCAAATCTAGAGGACTTACTCAAAAGTAGCATATGTATCAATGTTACACAAGCAAGCACGGACCGTGAAAACCTAAGAATGGTCATCATTGCTAGCTTCACTATTCATGATGATACAAATACATCAGATTGCATACTTATAAATAAATTTAAAGACAGTAGAACCTTATAAGGATCCTGAATAGCAACAATCATGCTTTTGTTCAGCCTATATAACATATTATATTCTAAATATATCGTATGAAATTAACTGTAAATTATCTGCTAACTGCCTCTTCATCATGTCTGACGCAAATCCTATCTGTTGACGCAGTTATACGATATCATGTATTAAGTAACTACATCTTGGAAGTAAATGTTTAAGATAAACATGTAAGCTATAATGTTAGTATCCTATAAATTCATATAAGTAAGAGATGTTTCATTCATTGCTAGTCACGTTGATTTACAGATGTTAAATTAACGCAAATTTATTCAAAGTCAATGTGGGAAGGATAATATACATAGGATATATACATAAACTGAATATTTTTAGTTATTTTCATATAGGTAGATGATATGTTTCTCTGAAATATCTACTCGTACCATTGTTTCTCCTGAGAAGACAGCTAATACACCATACGTTACATATTGCTTAAATGGTTCATAATCAATGTTCTCAGAAGTATGAGAAGTCCACCATCCCGCGATAGACCAGCGTGTTGGACTAAAGCCTACATACTTCTCTACTTCTCTCTACATACTTCTCTTTGTGAGAGAAGACCTTGCAGTCACTAAGGGTGGTGTGGTTCTCTGAGGCAACAATTAATGCATCAGGCAATGCTTAGATCCTTTTTAAAGTTGGAAGTGATTTGATGGAGTGGCAGAAAGGTAAACATTTATATCTTCTATCAGCTCGCCTACACACTTGCGTGCAAAGAGCAACTTGCTTAAAACAATTATAAATGTTCAATAATAAGTTAAACATGCATAACAATATTATGTTACTTATTTGCATTTGGGTGGTCACATTCAGTTAAACTTTTTACCTTCGATGTAAATTTTTCATGTGCTCGTATTACCAGCAATCAAATTAATTATCCATTACAATGCAAAACGTATATTCGTAAACAAAACACGGGCACAAATTTGCAAAACGTATCGTCGATAAAACTTATATCGCCAATCAAAAGCCCGGTAATATCGCTTTTGTATGCAAAAATTATTTAACCGTAACATGAAAACGTCATTAATATACAAATAAATTTCAACCCGCCCTCCGACGACAGATGGTGAACCCTGCTCCCATATTTATGTTATTTCAAAAGAATTTTTTTCCATGACAACTATTCAAAACATGAAACCAACAAATAGTCTCGCTCAAAGCGGATGGCGATTTCGCCGCAGCGTTACCTTTTGTTCGGACGTTTGAAAAGAAAATTTTTCGAAATGACCTGTAAGGGCAAATTGTTGAATCTATGGAATCGAATTATGCTATTGTGTAGAAGTAATTTTATTACGACATTATTAATAATAAAGTTTTCGAAATAATAGATCCCCTTTGCTATAAAACCGGACTGTTACGAATGTGGAATATTAATATCCGTGCCGAATAAATATAGCGCGACCTAACATAAGTTCAGTTCAATTATAATTATCATTAACCGTCTTGATATATTTTTAACTTTCATTACCTAAGATCACCATTAATTTCTTAACTCACATGGTCTAAAATATTCATACCTATTAATATCATCGTTTTAATTTCTACCTTAATTCCCACTGCGTCTACTGAAGTGCAAAAAATTTCGTTAACAATTTTCGCATACATGTCCAAACCCATATGGCTTTATTAGATCACATGGCGTTTAATTTCGTTCGTCAGATCCCATGGCGCCAAACACATGGTGTTAAACACCGTCGCAATAAAACATTTCAATATACACTTTTACGATTGTTAAAAAATGAATGGTAAAACTTTTTTCCCCTTCGCATCGTAAAGTTTGTTTACCCCTAGCACTTGTCAGGATGACTCTAAGAAAACAGTTTTGCTACCGACCCGTGCTTTATTGTCTTTTTTTTCTACTGCTTCATTTAGGGGTTGCGCTGTGATTATTGACATATGTTGTCGGTTTCTTTTGGGGAATACAAGTTTGAAGTTCCACAGTTCTACTTTTTCAATTAATCCTTTAGAATGTTTTGAAAATTTGAATTATATTACTGATGAAATTATTGTGCTAAATCTACCATTAAATCTTCTCGAAGGGGTTTTATAAGTAAGACAAAAATATGTCTTTGGAGTTTCATGTCAATTCTAAAAGAGATTAAGCCGCATTTCTCATAAAACAATACAGCTATTGACAAAGTTGTGCAAATAGATACGACACAACGGGACGCGAAAGATATACCTACTCGTAAAACGGCCACAATGAAGGAAGTCATACAGACATCGCCTCGGGAGTACAAAATGGCACTTATTTATTGTAACTCAATCCCATCTTATATTAGCTTTTGTCTATGGATAGGTACAGTAATATTACATTTTTAAAACTACGAAAGACGCAACTACGCAAATGAATGTGAAGACGTTTTATGTCAAATTAAGTATGTAGTTAATAAATCATATTCAACTTACAATAAGATTTGTTTGAGATTGGAAGTGGATACTGTGTTACTGCTTAAAACTGATATTTAATTCGGAAAAATCTTCCTCTAGAAGCACTTTTTAACTAAGAGGCGTATTTACGAAGCTAACATACCCGTAGCTTTTGTATCAAAACCATTGATACTCGTAGTTAAATTCCTCAAGCCGTAGTAAGTTCTTGATTCTTTGTTATTAATACTTCGAGTAACAAAATATTTCTATGTACGGCCCTAGTAACTTGTGGCATGAAAATACTTGATGCTCCAGACGTTACTATTTCAACGTTAACATTAATTGGTACTTGCAGCTGTTCATGAGTGACATTAAAACCTTCGAACATGATAATAGCGGAGATATAGGAGACCGGCCCTGGTCAGTCAGCATCGTAAAAGTTAACAATAGCTATAAAAACGCTAAACTTATATCCTACACTGCTCAGCTCTGTAACAACAATTTCGTCCTTAGCTATTGATTGTCTATTGTCTTTTATTTTACGAGAATTTTAGAGAGGATGCTAGTAGACAACATTAATATTAAAGTTGTTGGTTACGGATTATTTTATGTTCATGTTTTAAAATTTTAAAACATAGTTGATGCCCTTTTCAAAGCGTTATTTAAATATTAATTCGGTTGATTTATCATGATTGACTAAACCTTATTCATAATTATGTACATTTCATTTATGCAGTTACCATATCTACTCGTAAATTTTATGCTAATTCTTAGTTAATAATTTATAGTATTTTAGTTGAATGACGCAAAAGTTATCAGAATCCATATTATACTTTGTTCTATACAAAAATATAACAACATTTGCCTTAATTTTGTTATTCATTTATCATGTCTATAGCAACTCATGTTATAAAACCACATGCCGGGGTCTTTCAAATTTTACCTGAGCAGTTTAAAACCAACAGAAAAAAAGGTGACAATAACACTGACATGGCTATAAACTTGTGAGATGTTTCAATTTATAGACTCGCAGTAACTTTACAATCGATCGCCATCGTCGAGGGTCGAGGAATCAATTTGTTCTCGGAAATCCTTAGAAATATTCCTGCGGCAAAAGTTTTAACTCAATTATCTACAAACTGGCCTATTAACGTCTTTATCAAAGGCCTTTGATAGAATCGCGGAGCGTAGAGTTCATAAACCGTTTACGATAAAGCAACAAAATTTTAAATGTATTATTTTAAATTCTTCGTTTATTTCAGTCGATCTCATCTAAGCACGGCTCATTGGCAACCAATCCTCCGTGTCTCCTACATTCCTGCATATAGAATAAGTTATAACTCACCGTCTGCCTCTATCTGATAAACCGTCTATAAGAACCGTGGAGCCGAACTTGACAATTCATTTTCAAACTTCCAAGTTCACGAAGTGTGAACAGTTTAGGGATATATTATTTGGAAGACAGAAATTTTCATCGGTTCAGAACCCTTAAGGATTGTAACTTCTTAGAAATTATAGATTCTTATCGAGTTTTCGCTTTGAGTTTCGACACCGCTAACGAAGTTCGGTGGAGCGCCTGTGTTTTTTTTTTTGTTCACCATATCCTCGACGTCAGTGGGCATCGGTTGTCATGATGTGAGACAGAGATAGCGGATAATAGATGGCTACCGATGACTGTCAGCTAACGTTTCGGTGTCACAAAGGTTCGATTTACGATCTAATGTCAGTGAGGTATCCTTGCAACAACGTATTCTTCGGTGACGTGCGCACTGATTCATCTTTAGTGGTTGTTACGTATGATGACAGTTACGAAATGATTAATGCCTTACAAAGCACCAATTCGGTGACAGAGTTGTTGATAAAGACAAATGGTGGAATAATTAATGTGTAGAGTATTCGTTTCCCTAATAGTATCAAAAACAGGTTACGATCGCGTGCAAAAGGTTAGAGGCCTACTGTCCACGCATCAACGGGCATTACGTACAATAGATGATAAATGTTATCTCCATAATCCCTCTGAACCGCTGTTAAGCATTTCCCCAACACATATGTCGCACGAGTTAACGCTCTTTTGTAACCGTATCAAAATTAAGATAATGGATAATGTCCGTCCAAATTTCTACTTTATTATTAGCCTCGTTCTACACCAGCTGTCGTGTTTTGTTGTTTTTTTTGTCGAGTGGGCAGTGACCGGCCGTTATAGATTGGTGCGGTCCCATAAAAGCGAAGAGGTAATGAGCTTCGAAATTGGTAATGACTATATAAATTTGATAGGCAACGTACGTTTGATCCCTCAATTTGAAATTATTATTTCATATCCTGAGCGTTCGAGCGACCAGTGGTTTGTTTAAAAGCTCTGTCGGGATGGCCGTGGGTCCAATATTTCAAGCTGCAACGTGTCCCCAGTCAGCTCAGCCGGAGACATGGAAAAATAAGCTTTTTCCCGATACCCACATATTGTTAATATTGCGCATTGTCAAAATGTTCGCAGCGTCGACAGATGTCATAACAGCGGTGTTGTTGCCCGATGCTTGTTTGTTTTCTTTCCATCCGAATTCCCGAAAAGTCCCACCGCGAACGGGTGAACGACACCCAGTAAAAATATTTTCGCTAAAGAAATAAACAAGTGTCAAGCGGTTCTTTCATTGTTGTTTAGTCAACTTTTATCGGCAATTGTGTTCTACGCAGCTTAACGTCTTTAAGGTATAGCTTTGCAGGTACTAAATTTTTGATGCTTTTGCTTAACGGTTTTTATTATTTTGCGAAACTGACGTTAAATGCGATACTTACAAATAGGCTGGATCAACATCATCTCGAGAAATTAATTTGTGATATTGTAGTCGTCTGAAACCCATTATTGATGCCTTAGTCCTTATTCCATTACTCTGGTCTACTATAGATCGATGACCTTCCTTTAAAATGTTATGGGGTAGGCAGGCATGCGTTTTACTCGCGATATCATATGATAATAATTAAGAAAAGTCATGTCAAGAAAAGTCGTGCCACTGGAATTCGATCTCGGACTACTTTCGAGGGACTAGCTATCACTAATTATACTTCGTACCAATTGAAGAACGTTAAAACAGTATTAATCAGCTCTATTTAGTTATACTACGTTATTTTCACTCATTACTCGCTTCACATTCTTTGTCTGTTATTTGTCAGTGTTTATCCATTTTCCCCAAATTTGTTCGCAAGTGTTGTACCACATCGAATTTCATTTGTTTAATTGGACAGCCAAATATTTGTTCCGATTCTGTCGATGTCGTTAGTTCTGTTCGCGTTCTGTCAATACATGCGCCTCCACTAATAAAGGACAGCTGGAATTTGAGTTCCGTTTACAATTGTAGCCCTTGTTCCAGCTCCATAAATTCTATTTTCAATTGCATGGACAATACAATGGAATCTGTAGGTACGATTCAACTGTGCAATTGGCAGGTTCTAATCAATTCAATGTGAGCTTCATAATGTTGGTTAATTACTTCGACGCCACATTGTTATTATGTTTCATATGTTATTGGTCCTACTTTGAGTTCAAAGGAAATAGCATTATCTGTTATGTTCAATATCAATCTCAATCCTTCAGGCTTCAATTATAAAGTAACTTAATTGATTTGTTTGTCTACTATTGTTGGAATCGGTTCGTGTTGGCTGTATGCTGAAGTTGATGAAGTATAGTTAATTAATTGATCATCATCTGATTGTATCAAAAACAAGTTTACAGAAATCTGATTTTCTTAATCAAAATTACTATCACTCGTTTCGAAATTTACGTGTAGGATTAGAATGGTACTTTCCCACTCTAAAATGATATATAGGTCGTCCATTGTAAAAAAGAGCTGACTTCATACGCTGGCATCTGATACACGGTCAAGCACTTGCTGAATCAACAAGATCGAGCGAAGCGAAATGTTCGAACGCCACTTCAGTCGAAGTATCTTGACCCCTTTAAGTCATAATAAGCATCATACTAATAGCAAACTTTTCGTGAGAAATATAAATATTATTTTACGTGATTACAAATTGTTTTCTTTTTATAGCTTTGAAAACAACGAATATGTTTAAAGGCTATCTGATAAAATGTTCAGTGTAGGATATATCCAGTCCTTAATGTAATGAAAGCTCTCTCTTATGCATTTCTTCAGAGAAACTTTATGTTCAGTAAAAGATTTCTTTATCCACCGTAGGTTGTAAAAACTTTATGTAGTAGCTATCCGCATCTCATAAGTAGCCAAACATCTTGAGATCTTCGCTTGCTTTACCATACTTAAATAGTGTTAAATGATAGAATCATCTCCAAAACATTCGAAACATGATTCAAGAAACTAGTCGCTCCAGTCAAAACAATTATTTAACTCATCATTTAAGCTCCCTGTTTCCACAAACTTGTAACCCAACGTTGTACCAACAATAAATTATTTGTAAATAGACGAACAGTTTCACAATAAATATCTGATCTAACACCGTCTTCCTGCCCACGCCCATAATTCAGGGAGAGTTATTGGTATAAATTAAATAAACATTTCAAGTGAGACATTTACAGCGAATGTTGGAGTCACCGCAAAAATTATTTATAGAAATTGTCATTTACTAGAACGGGCTAAGTTAATTGGGTGCAGAAGATTCCAGCCGCGTAAACGTCAAAGGGTGAACAAATTTAATGGGACTGCCAATGGATGATAAGTATAACTTGAAAGCATAATCGTAGGCTATTAAGGCCCAAGCAAACTAACACCGATTCTTTCCATTGGGATTGATATGATCATAAAAATACGATTATTAAAATGCCACATACTAGCAAACAAGTATTTATAAAGGAAATAGTTATGACAGTTGCTGGTATAATCGAACCTGATAAAAATTGCAAAAGTTCATTGAATAAGAAAACGTGTGTTCTCCACACACGTATTCTTACACGATAAGTGTAAGGAACTTCTAAAAGCTGATACGACTATGTTAGTCGTTTAAATACCAGACCGTAAGTTGCACTCTCCTTTGCTAACTCAAAACCAAAAAATCTGTTTCCGAAGTACCTAATAAAGAATTATTATTTGATTATTGCTACACTAAAACCATTCGACACTGCGATTGGAGTGGGCGTTAAATCTTTGTCTGATACCCGTATGCTCGGATAAACTCGGGCGCGATAAAAAGCCTGATTTTACGATACCGAAATCTCCAAAACATTGTACATCTTGGGTGGTCAAGTTACTACACGTAGCTACACGTTTTTTGGTCTAATAAATTGATGTGCGCTTTACTCCATTCTAACCGCTTCCATTGTTTGTTTTCATATCATACCACGGAAACCTCATTAGATCTATCGACGGAAATACATTATTGTTATCAATAGAGGAATCTGTAGTTTTTGTTTGTACAAGTGTTCCAAAGATTTTACTAGCTCTCTGAATTTTTATGGTGTTTACTTCAAAACTAAATAACATTTAAAATGACCCATAGATTCGTTCTTAAAGTTAAGTATTGTTTTTAAAATGTTACCATTTACTATAGGGACAATTCGATAAATTTTAAGCAAAAGCAATATTCAGTTATAACCATCACTTAAATATTGACGCATCGCTATTTTTGCGGTCGGATGTCCAAAAAGTGTTTCTTTTACTGATCATTATAAACTTCTCGAAATCGAAAGGAAATCGTCGAATTGTCATTCAATTAACCATACGTCGGTAACGGTATGAAAGCCATACCTTTCAAGTTTCTCAGAACCAAAGGCCGTCTCTGTCCGAATACCGCTGTTGTGATATTTCATCTTCCCGACATCTGTCAAGCCAAACATGATCAACTTTGTCGTCGAGTCTCTTACTTCATGCGTTGCATGCGTCAGTTGCGGCTTGGGCCTCTATTGAAAATGTGGTATTGAAAATAAACAGCAGTTGTCTGATATAGTTAGCTTACTGACGTGCACTTACTGTATGATATTTCACTTGAGATTTATTAACAAGGTCATTATTAGTTGGCTTTGACACAAAGCAAAGATAAAAGGAACGTTATAGTTTGCCTGAATCAAACTGACAATCAGCATGACACCATGATGATTAATTTCTGAAATCCATATTCTGCATTAGGTTGACTACACGTTATTTTATAAAAACTAATAACATCAAGTTATATCCCGCTGAAGTAACGAATTGCATGCGTCCTTATTTTGAAATGCACAAAAGTATAATAGCTTTAACATCATAAGAAAGCAATCACTATAGCCGCAATCGTTTACCGCAGCCGCATGTCGCATAGAGCCCTACAATATTAATTTCTCCTCTCTCCCGTTTATTGGTTGTGATTGGCTTATTTCCGTGTCAACCTTTTTTCACTTCTTTGGGTGACTAAAATAGGTCGAACCGCTTTAGTTTTAGTAATTTTATCCTATGTTTACGTCTTCTGAGCAGATCATCTTAATAGGTATGTGTTGAGATGCTTTAAACATCGTTTTTGTAGATTTCAGCGATAAACATTCATGTATATTTATGAATGTTTTAAGCTTTAATAATACCAAGCAATATTTTCTCGAATGTTGTTTGAGAATTTAACCTTTCACAGTTTTTGACAGGGCTTCTTTTAATCTTGCGTATTTCTCATATTACCTTAAGGCTTGGTTTAGTTGCGAAATTTTATTTTAAACGTAAACTTATTTTTTCACAAAGCAATGTTTTACCATTTAAGCGAACAAAGTAATTTCTATATTATGTAAGTATATTTACTATGATCGCAAAAACTTTAAAGTATAAAAAAAATCAATTCCCATCTTCTGCAGAATTCACAGTGCTTAAATTTTTACACATTCTTAAAAATATTAGCATACTTTACAAAAAATAATCCGCTCTGTATTGATGATATTGATACACTGTCAGTATCCAAATAGAAAACCAACACTTCATTACCAAATGTATTCATAACGCTATCCATTTCATACGTGTTGATGTATTCGACGTAGATAATGTATTGACAGCGGCAATTTGTTTTTTCGTCTCTCTATTTGTTCACCAATAAATCTTTTGTCGCATTATTAATGGAACCACGGTATTATGTTACGTGTCGGGAGTCCATTGATTTCGATGTAGCGGTGACCAATGAAATTTATCCAGTTGAAATCAATGAAATTCTATATCTACAACTTTAAGCAGAGAAACCCATAAAATCGACGTATATTAAGACGATCAAAAACTCCATGATGTAAGTTTAGTTTCTCTTCAATAGTAAATAGTCAAAGTAGGTGTGGAAAAAGCATAAATTTGTGGTATAACGCCGCAAAAGTCTGGGAAAGTAAATAAAAGATTTTACAATAACGATGCTGTCGCTCGAGATATCAAAAGTTTCGTAACAGAGTGAAGGCGACAAAACAATTAAGTTCTCAACGAAAAAGTTCGGAACTCGACAGCTAAACTCGATGAAAATCACTTAGGGACTTACGGAGTTGAAACGTTTTTTGCGGTAACAGAACATACTGGGTGTGATACAAATGTATCGAATCGATGCAACTGTTTTTGTTATCGTTGGAGCAAAAACGTTTGTTGTTCGGCTGTCTGCAGTTTTTGCTTCCTTGACAAGTTACTTCGAGCCAACTTCATCATGTGAATAATTACCTCATTATTTGTCGTACCAGCTTTATTTGCTGAGTAATTATTATCGATTGCCTTTCGATTTAGTACCACACCGGTTGAAGTGATTTTGCTATAAGCCGTAACCAAATCGCCTGTAATTATGATTCTTAATTAGTTTTTGTGATAACTACGCTCGATATGATTCTTTTGTTACTCTTGTCATGTTTTACATGATGGGTGTGTGTTTCGAGATTTAAAATTAATATCGATGTACCTATCATACAAAAATGATATAGATGATTAGAAATAAAACCCTTATTTATATAACGTAAAAAACTATAGATACTATTATAAATATTATCAACCATCTATAATATTTACAACAATTTGTCGACATTACGACATCATCATATTGACTTGTGGTGTAAGTGCTGAAATGAGCCAAAAAGAAGAACAGATTATCACAATCCAACCAGCGTTCCCTTTTATACGTCAGATAATGCGTAAGCCTCTTTACGAGTACGTGTACCGTCGACTACCGGCTTTTCGAATCACAAAATAGCTACATTCGAAGCTCTATTTTCCAAAAGGCTAAAAGGAATTTCTTTGCGAAGCGACAGAGGAGAAACTTTAAAAATATTCGTATTGTACCTGCTTTGCGTATCGACTTGTCGTTCTTCGTTCTTTGTGAAGTATTGATGGACTATATGCAAGCATCGATGTATGTTTATGTTACAGCACATTTACCTAATGGATGGTATTGGAATCGAATCTTTGATGTAATATCGTAAAATTTTACTCCGGTATTTGGAGCACTAAGAGGTTAATATACATAAGTAATTTATAAATTGGTTTTATTCGTTTGAAGAAGTTTTTACGTTTTTTAAATAATAAACGCTTCACTTCACACAAACTTCTTGTGTTATGAGTGCCATGGACACAAAAACAATCAAACAAACACCCAGACTTGACACAAAACTTTAAACTCATCACTCAGATTTTTCATCTGCTGGGAACTGAACTCAGGACCTTCCGCACAGCGCACCGGTGCTTTTAACACTGCATCATCTAGGTTCCAAGAAAGACATGTTAACATTCCAAAAATAAGAAGATTTAAACTTTAAAATGACTTTAGAAACCCAAACAGAAATCCAGAGTCCAAATTTCTTTCTCCACAATCACTGGCTCTGTCAAAACTGTCCCCCTTTTAGCAAATTAACTCATAAATCTACCTCCAAAATTGTGCTGCACTGAACTTTGTTAAAGCTGGGGCGAGAAGTAAAAAATACGCCCTTTCTGTAATTGGCCCTCATCCAAATTAGTCGGAGGCCGTCTTAGGGCATAATATCTTTCATAATCTTAACGAAATATATTGAGGGGATGAAACAACGAAATGAACTGTCAACTGGGACGTCCAAATCCAATTACTTGTAGACTCTGGTTTTACTGCAGACGAGAAACTGGCTGCGAGAAGGATAAATCATTTTAAAGTAATCAATGGTTAGGCGGGAAGTGAAAGCCATTTAAGGTAGTTCAGTCTTATCTTCGTGTTGACTGTTTTAGCTTGTTTCACCTTATGGTTGAGGCAGTTACCGAAAATAAAATTAATGATGATATTTAGTCTTAAAAAATCGCAACGGTTACTGTTTGTTTTAAGTTTTTTGGACTATGAAATTTTTCGGTGAAAAGAGAAAGATTTTTGTAATGTTTGTCATAAAAACAGGTAAACTATAAAAGAAAGCTTAGACTCTTTAGAATTTACTTACGGGATTCTGTGGTCTATTAGGGAACTCTAAATCTGTTATAGATTGTATCATTCCATCAACGGAACTTTCCTCGATGGTTGAAACGACAGTATCGAGAAATCGTGAATTCATGCTTATGACCTCTCTAAGTATATTAGAGTAGTGTCTGGATAATTAAAACAAATCCGCAATTTCTTATCATCCCATGATAAGTCGTTGACAGTAAAACAGGTGTCTAAAGCTAACAAACGCGAGGATTTAAATTAACCTCCGTTTCGAGATACCTATCGCTGGATTTGGCGGTGTATAAGCTTTGTTGTGAATTCGTTTTCGCTGTTTGCGGATTGTGAAAAGGTTATCTTTGGCGAACCGTGAATTAGAAGTGGCAGGGCCAAATTTGCTGCAAATTTTGTTTAAAGAATGTTTTACGCTCGTGTGAATAAACTCGCGTAATTTTCTTTTTTTTTTTACTTTTTTCGCCTGTGTCTCCGTGATAGTAATTTGTTAAAACAAAACCACGCTGTCAGATTAATGTTAAAAAATGTAATCTGTACGTGAAATTATTCGTCTGTTTTTAAAATGTTAAGTGCCGTATTAATTACATTTTTCTTAATTATATATGTATTTGGAAAATTCATTCACAAATCTTACTTTCATTATAAATGTAATGGCTTGAATGGATGTTCTTTACTTTAAAAAAAAGATTCATACAAAAACGCAAGAAAAAAGGACTTACCTATAAAAAATTTGATATTCATTTGTTTAGTATCTTGATATAAGGATACAATGTAGATACCTTATCTTTATTTCTCTTTTAATAAAACGCGTTTCCAAAAGCTTGTTGTAATAGTACCTATAATAATAATCACGAATTTTATGTAAACTACCATCGGTTACTTATCTTTCATAAACTAAGTATAGGCTTAACGTTTCGCTTTTTTCTTTTAGTTATTAAGTACCTAGTGGAGGTTTCGCAACGAAGGACATAAGAATGAGATGTCAAGTTGATTGAGTTGTCAGAAATAATTACGATGTCATTTTTGCTCATAAAGTCAATATTTAAAGAGAACTGCACGTTCGTTAAGTACAATCAAAAAGCAATTACGTTCAGGAAGTGTTTAAATAAATGGTTGATGAATGCAAAAAATGCAGGAGACTTAAAAAAAATTAAAAAAATATTAATTGCAGAGAAAGGAAAACTCGACAGCATCATAAATATGTAAATTATGTTGTATCTGTAATAGTTATGAGTCCTGCTGACATATTTATGATTTAAGATATTTAGGTTAATCGGGTATGAACTAATATAAAAAATCGACTAAGGAAGTTATTACGACAAGTGGACGTCAAAATAAATAATAAGTGGACGTTAAAATGTAAATTAATGACTAAAATAACTGATAGTTAAATGCTGTAAATATACTGTAATAATATAAATTGCTTAAAAAACGAATAACTGGAAAAGAGTAATGCCTAATATATAAGGTCAACTACTTCACAACATTGGGAATAAAAGTGTGTGTTGTGAATAGGGAATATTGTGTTGAAAATAATAATTATGGTAGTTATCCAGCCATGGTTGTATTTAAATTATATGAAACGTGATCTTTCTTTCTCTTTGGCCTGAAGAATTTAAGAACTCGAATCAATTGCAATTAACGTCATTCTGAGACGCGATGCAACTTTCGTCTGTTCATAAATTCAGTTCCAGTGTAAGTAATTACAAACTTTGTTTTCAGTTAGCGAAACCGCGGTTTCGTTCGTTTCATCTGTGGGAGTTTCTCAGAAAACTACGGGTTTATTGCTCTCCGGGATATTTTTTGTTTTATTTTATGAAGTGTTTACACGTCAAATTACTGAGATAATTATGTGCTTTTATTTAGGTACGGTTAATAGGCTTGAAATATATTAAGGAGTTTAGCGAATAAATACTTCGCTCTATAATATTTTATTCTTAAAGTAAATTGCGTGTAGTAAAATGTGTATCTTTAATTGCAGTTCAAAATAAAGAATATATTTTACGAGGTCCTCGCTAACGAAAATCAAGGTGGAAAAGTGATTTGATCTAAAAGTTTTTAACATCAGACAAATCGTAATCATAAATAATACTTTTAAAATGCGTAGTATTTAAAAGTGAGTGTTTAGACTCGAAATAAACAATGAACCTATGACCAAAAATGCGAAACGTTCCAAAAATCTATCGAAGCCTACATCCTTCAATCTCCACCAAAAATGCGTGAAGAAGGCAAACAAAGGAACTAATCAATCAATCCTGATCAATCAGGCCCAGGATAGGCGAACGGTGACAAATGGCACGGTAATTGCCACGATGGTAGCAAGAACAAAGATATTTTTTTTGGGAGACAAAAATCGGATCCGACCGAATAACTCCACGATTGATGACCTGTTGAGGACTAACGAACGAATGTTCCCAACTCTTGATTACCATAGAGTAGGTAGAGTTGCAGCGTTTTTAATTCTGCTTGACCCGGTTTTAGTTTTGGTTTTATTTGTTTGCAACTTTAAAAAGCGAGTGCGCCATTCAGATTTCGTTCCGGAAATGCTAGCAGGCTCGTGATGCCAAATTCCTAATTCAAATTCAGCTTATACTGTTTCGGCGTTCGGAATGTAAACCATGCGGTCTATTTCATTTAATTACTATTCGAATTCCAAAATTTTTAATAGATTAGGAAGTTTACAAACTTTTGTTTCGTTTGCTGTCATTGTTTCTATTAATCTAGGTTTTTTTGTGATAAGGTATATCCATATTTAAAAACGTCTTACTATGGCAATATTGAACGCAGGAATAATTTATTTTTAACGATCATTATGATCTCAAAAGTACTACATGACCATGCAAGCAAACCATCAAATCCACGATATTATGCTCTAAATACCTTTTGATGTAATAAGCTGCATATTCGTCGTAGGAAATATTTTTACCTTTAATCTTTTGAGTCAGAAAAATCCCAGAATAATCTTCGACCCCAATTATAGCATCAAGGTAAGACTCAAATTCAGATGAGGCCATTATAATAAACGATGTAATCTCTGTCCTTCCTACTCTGTATCAGGTGCATCCTTATTCAAACGATCTTGGCTTTCCTCAATCCACGACCCTCGGAAAAACTGGCAGATTTACGAGCCGCTATAGGTACTTTAGGAAAGTAACGTTCAACGTTTGATTCTCGAGGTATGTTGATGGACGTTTCTCCATCGGAAAAACGTTACTTTGTTGCTCGGTTTTTATCGCATTACGTTTTTGCGCTCGCAGTCAATTTGACTTCTTGTGTTCTTATTGGCAGGTTTATGGAGATATGACAAACAGTTAGTATAGGTACTCGTAGGTAGGGTCGGTAATTAAAATGTAATTGACTGGTAAAACAAATTTGAAACTTGTGAAGTACCTAACATTGTGCAGTAGCAGAAGAAAGCGGGAAACCGTTGGATTCAGAGGGCCCAGGACCAGGTAGAGTGGTGCCGATTAGGGGAGACCCATGTCTAGTAGTGGACTACCAAGGGTTGAAAGGAAAAAGGAAGGGGGTAGCCGTTTGGTTCTGTTTTAAGTGGAATGTGAGTGGAATGATGACGTCAGAGGTGCTTTCCCGGGACGACGTCATGGAGATTTTCAAAGCGTATGAAGAGCACCTCTTCCGGAAACGCACAGCCGACCCCTTGGTATTATCCGTAGCATATACGCATAGCCAACACCGACTGCTTTCCATTCGGAACTCGTAGCTCGTGAGTCTGATTTTACACAAGGCTTAGGCTTCCGTTAGGAGTCTGCACACTCTTTTTCTATTTTAACATGACAAAAAAATCCAGTGTAGTGTCAAATGAATATTTTAATCGTAAATAAACGAAATACCTAATAATAAAAATAAACACATATTTTCTTTTATAACCATTTATCCAGCAGTTACACAACACTAAACTACGGAACTCAATAGCGAAATACACGGAAAAATCAATTATTTGTCCATTTTATCACCAAAAATGTCCGTAAAGTCAACACTAATAAAAATTCACTGTCCGAGCCGTTCTAAATGAATACCCATACAATTCGATATATCATTCTACTCAGTCACGAGTACCAAATTCGTATCGCTCGTCTCTTTCACACCTCAATACAAATAAACGCTACCATTGTTACAAATCTCACTTTTTATCGTCGTCAAAATCATGATCGCTATCACGATATTTAGTGAACGTACGTGCGTTGAAAATCTGTAACATTTTCAACAGGCGATGTGGTTGATGTCGCAATTCAGAACGGGCTTTGAACTGTCGAAAAAAGTCACTTTTTTCTCGTCCCCATGTTGGTATTTCTGAGTAATAAAAAGTAGTAAAAAGGTGATGAATGTCTCGTTTTTTAAGCGCTCGATTATTTCTGCCATAAATCGTTTTAAAGTTCCAAAAAGTTGGACGCAAAAAGTAACGTGCCGATTTTAATTGTGTTCAGTAAAAAGTGTTTGCTGGTGGAAAATTGGCGAATATTCGCTTGAGTTTCAAGGTTAAAGTCATCAACGGACAAAAAATAATACAATCTTTGTTTACAATTGTAATTAAAAACCGTCTTGGTAAGCTGAAAATAGATTTAATAGATACAGAAATACATTCATTACTTAATAACTCACCGCAAAACATGAAATCTGAAATATTATGAAACTTCAGAAACACAAAGACAGTTGAATAAGTTTCCTTCCTCGAAAGTGATATCACCAAAACATCTCAGATGTGTCTTGAGTACGGTTTAATTCATATTACAAGAGAGGAATTAATTAAAATTGGTCCGCTTATACACATTAAATTAACTCGAGTTCTCTTTGAGGAAGAAACCTCGAACATTGAAAGTAGCCTTGATACTGTACGACAAATTACAATTAATTGTTTTGAAAAATATTAACAAAACAACTATCAATATCAAGAATATATTCAATCAACTTTCAACTATCAATATTAAGATATATTAAATTCATCATCTTAAATTACACAATAAATTCGATTGAAAAATCGGGCCTCCTCCCTCTGACAGAAATCTTGAGACAAATGTAGATCTTAGTCCACCACGTTGGCCTATTCAGAACATTATATTGAACTCCTCTTACGCTCCTCCTCAGGCATACATGTTTTCACGATGTTTTCGTTCACCGTTAGCACAGGTGATATTTATAAAAGTCATTTCAGTCCTTGTCACTAGGATTCTAACTACATACGTCTCTCGATTAAGAGGTTGAGTCCTTTGTTTTATGTCTCATTTGGTTTTCGGCCATAAAACATATTTAATCGTTATTATTCTCGTATCTGCAGTCGTATCGTGGCCGTTAAGAGTAAATTCATTCATCCAGTATAAGTCTATATTAACACGAAGTTTTTGCTCGAGCAAATACTCCTTCTGTTTCAGTTATGCGTTGGCATATTTTATCCTTCATCCTTTGATGTGCTCATTATTTGTTAATTATGTGAACATCAGAAGATTTTAATATCTCAGCTAAAGTTTAAGTAGTGTTTTATGTCTTCTTCCTTGTGTACGATAGTTTTATTCTGAGCCTACATTTAATTACTTTACCCCTATTGTATACTGTCTTTGATGACTTTGACTTCGATATAAAAAATAAAATGAAGATAAGTAGTAATTTTGGTTTTTGCTTGAAATGTTTCAATTATTCAAGGCGACAAACATTTATGTACTAAATGCTGATTGTTATATACTTTTTGCAATTGAGATTTAATAGGTTACCCCACATATTCATCGTGAAAAATTAGTATCCGAAAATAAATTCAAAGCACCGCCACCACGTTTAAAGTCTTGTATTTTTTTTGTTGTAGAAAATTCACTTTTTATTTGTTTTCATGTGATCCAAGAAAAAGTTTTCATTCTTTTATTTCGCATTCAAATTCTACACGTTCTCCGAGACAGTTACATTTCGAGGTAACATCCATTCTAGATTCTCTTATTGTGCCGCATGTTATTAGAGTCGCGATCCCACAAAAGCATTTGTCGGGGGTTTTGTCATTCATGTCACGATATCAAAGACACGGCGATTGTTTATTTCATTATTTTGTCACTTGTCTTGCTGTCTGCGTCTGTGGAAAATAAATTATCTACGCAAAAGTTGATTTGTTGAGATTCTGGGTGGTCAATCTTATTATTGTCCATTCAATCTAATTAGTACGGTTAAATATTAATAGCCTTCTGAAGTCAACTTACCGCGAGGTTTAACTTACCCTAAGTTTTAACATTGATATATGGTAAAATATTGACTTTACCAATAATTTATTGGCAGTTATTATTTTTGTCGAAGTTCTTTTTTTTTCAATTCTTGTTACGACCTTAAGCGCAAATGCCTTAGGAGAAATGGTTAGCCAAATTTCAAACTTACAGTTACATCTGATGCAGGACATATACATAATTATATAACAGCTCCTAAGTAGAGGCAAGTAACAAGGCATATAGCAAACGTTTTTAAATAATATAGCCATTTTTGTACTTCTGCCAATATATTTAGCACCATGCCTATTAAAATATGGACTCTTCAACACACCACTCCAAACAGCCGATCAGTCAGCTACCAATTTGTCGGTTTCATCGACCGATGCCAATTATGAGAATTAAACGCTGCAGCCAATTTACTTACCGAACATGAAGTGCACAATAAATTAAAGGAGAGCTAAAATATAGCCGCAGGCGCCAATTTCCATCTCTTCGTCTATAAATATGGGAAGCGTTTCTGTACATTTTATTTCAACGTTTGTTACCTTGTTAACATGTTCGCAGTTTACTCGGTGCGAGAGTGATTGTAAATTTCCTTTTCCGAGCTTTATTACGCCATTATTTTATACGCGCTCCTTTCTTTTGAGTGTCGTTTTTAGACCGTGCGCGGAGGTAGAATGACTTGCATTATATTTATGCTTTTATTTAGTAGCGCTGGTTACGATGTGTCTTTGTGATTTTACTTTACTCAGATTTGGAGCACTATAGCATATTTTTTAAATTTTATGCCTGAAATAAAGTCTCTCTACTACTGTTCCAGTATTTTATCCAACAAAAGTAACCCGTGATAAAGCGAAACAAGTTTACGAACTACGCAGGTCTAATTTAAATAACAATAAAATTCTTACACTTTACCTCGACTAACATTTTGTTACTCGCTGGTACTTGTACCGAATAATGTAGTCAATTTATTTCCTCCGTGAGGTAATATTGGAGTAAACTATATTAACGACTTACCGACGAGTGTGAAAACCACAAAGTCGTCACTTAACTGTTTTAATTTACATTCAAGACGGTCTGTAAAATACTTTGTATCCCCATTTTATAGTTGCTCGGGTTAAAATTTTAAAAACGTCTTTTTATATCTTAATTCTGTATTTTGATAGGCTGAAAAGTCGTTATCAATTGTTCGTTTCTTTGTTCTTACTTCAAACTTTCTAAATTATCTTCTTCCCAAGATTGAAATTCGGCGTCTTCATTATCATCAAAGTTATAATTAGTCTAACGTATTTTATTTATATCTCTACAGGTTTTCTCGGCATCATTACGCCGCTAACGTGTCAGGCGGTTGGCATAAAAACCGAAGTTGTCGCAGGACTATTTTCATTCATGTTTATGTCCAAGACTCCCCGTGCGTCGCGCTTAGTTTTATTGACAACATAAATATGGAGACCGTGGGGGCTAGGAATGTCACTAGACTCCGAATTATTAAAATAGTCCTAATAGCGGTAGCGCCAATCAGATTTCTCTAATGTATTCCAATGTTCTGCCATCATTTAAGTTTAGAATCTTCAATATCATTAAAATTAGTATGATTCTATGATACATTGTGACAAAAACCAATTTAAGTTGCGTTGCCATTTAATTGCGGCAACCATTTTTTTAATTTCTTTTAATCACTTGTCACAATGACATGAGAGTAGAAAAGTACTCTAGGTATCATGGTAAAATTAAGCGTCTAATTGTAATTTTTATCATTTGCATTTATAAAACAGACAGGGCTGCTTTAATTCACTAAAAGTCATAATTATTAAATTGACTGAACAATTAAGTCCAACTTTCCAAGTACCATCATATTAGTTATATTATTTTTAAAAATTATACATATTATCGGACGGACTAGAAAAGTTATTCGATTGTTTACGAAGAAGGAAGTTTATAAACTACTCAGAAAATTACGAGTTTAAGTTCTCATAGTTTATTCCACTTACGTTGTTCAAAACAGCATCCAATTCGGTATAAATTTTATTATATTTTATAGCAGTTTTAACTCTGACTGATTTGATTATTTTTGAAACTTTGAAATGTTTACCTGATAGTGGACTTGTTCTAAGAAGTTATAGTTTTTCTGGTCTATCCTATCAAACACTCATAGCCCGAGACGGAAACTTGGTATCATCGAACTAGCCAACTTCTGCCCTCAAAATCTCGTTATGCAAAAGCTCTTGTATCCAGAATTCCAGTTTGGTAACTCCAGTTAGAGCACGTGCTCCAATTTTAATTACAATGATATGCACTCACGTACAATCAGAATCAGAATTCAAATCGAACCACGTGCTGGCAATTATAACTGGGAGTTCTAACGACGTTGGCCTACACTGCTGTATGCATAATCTAGTTAAATTTAAGGAATCAAATAATACCAGTTTCATAGGCTAAAATAGGTTGCTATCAGAAATCAAAAGCGTTAAAGATGCACCTATAAGCAACAGTAACCGCTTATCATCAGATAGCCCGTTCCTGTGTTTGTCTTATTAACTGACATTGTAAAACATTGAAATTTCGATTAATTTCTCTTACAAAGCATTTTGCTCTCCAATATTAATATGAATTTACATAAGGTCTCACATTCAACTTTTTTGTTCTGTAATTTTCATATGTCTCTTTATAAAAGTTGTCACCATTAGTTAATTAGTTCCTAGAATACGTAGCAAAATTGTTTGTTGTCGAGCACCTAAGCCTTTGGCTTTGAAACGAAGACTTTTGTTTGCGTCACATACATAACTTTATCTCCTACTTTGTTTCACAAGCGATGCGTATTCAGATCTAAATGACAATTAAAAACGAAATGCCCTCACATTCATCTACGTACCCACATCTCGTGCCTTATTAGCATCGGGACCTGTTCTAATAGCATCTCAAGTCTGCGAGCACGTACGGGGTTCTTCTAAATTGGCGTCGGTTGAGATCTTAATTAAGTCTTCTCAGTTTTTAGACCGGCATCAGACCCGTGTCGTGGGTCTATACGACTGTTTGTTATAGGGTACCATCCGAAACTCCGTGTCTCACTACGCTCAGACACGAGATGATTTTTTTTTCGTTTAACCTATCAGTTTAATTTATTTGAGCATTGTCACTATTTTCTATTTTGGATGTCTATTGTATATGTCCCATTACATAATTACGTATTGTGGTGTACATCTGACTGCAACCACTCTATTGGGCACGATCTCTCTTTAAAGAGAGGCGTATTCAAAGTACGTATCTGGGTGACTATTAAAACATAATCCGTTATCTAGTACAGGTCAAGTTTTAATCCAAAACTGGTCTTCATCCTTATATTCTAGTCCTCTTTTATACAACCATCATAATAATAATCCTGTAACTGGTAATTTTACATTCAGTACCTAATGATACGTTCGTTTCTCTTTTATCCTACTTCCTTACTAGCTTCGCTTACGAGTATGTTTATAAACTTTTTGAAACGTAGCTTTTTATACAACTTCGTGTGTAGCGTTCTAACACATTTATTTGCTAAAAGTGTGCATAAAAACTGAAGATTGGAATCAAAATATGTTTGTTAATTATATAAGTTAATTAAATTCAACGAAGCTTAAATCAATTATAAAGTACTTTATTTCTTTCAATTCCATATTTATCTTTGTTTTTGCGCTAATTTTGAATGTTACTTCTTTAACGATTAAGCAGGTTGTTATACTTAGATACTTTACGAATATTACCAACTAAATCTTTCATTACAACATTATAATATCCTGTTATCAGTAGCATCAGCAAGTACATAATATTGTCTCTCATTATAATTATTTCACTACTTAGTAAATTTTCTGTACACAAATATACGAGGACTGTGCGTGAAGTGAACAAGACATTAGCTAATAAATTTACGTCAGGTAATCTAGTCAACATCGCTGACACACAACATAAATACGCGAAGCTGTGCGAAGAAGTTGTTTCTGAGGAACAGGCTAATTTAGATAGCACATGCATCTGATATGTTAGCTCATGGTACGATAGCATTTAATGTTTCTTTAACAAGCTTAGTATCTGGACTGAATACGTAAGAATTGTAGCTACTTTTTGTAAATGTAACTGCTACTAAATGAATAGGACACGGGTATGCAGGCAATCTGTTGTTAAGTGGTCATTGCAATCCATGGACACTCACGTCGAAACAAAGATATGAAGGAGATGCTAATTCACAGCGAGTTAAAAAGGCGGCGGTAACATGAGTTACCTCGAGTGAGCTATATTTGCTCTACAACGTGCTCTCTCTCTCTTTTACCTCTTTCCCTCCATTCAGCCCTTGGTAGTCTGCTGCTAGATCCATGTCCATGCCTCCCCTAATCGACGCCACTTCGCACGATCCTGGATCTACTGAATCCACGATCCAACAGTATTCTACTGTTTTCTTCAGATCGTTATGGTGACCTGTGCTCCTATTACGTAACATGTTAATGCCTAATGTATTACCTAGCCCTACCTAAACGGGCAATAATGCTAAAAAGGAAAAACACTATAACATACAAAAGCAGGTACAACAACATACTGTAATAATGATACATGAAGCCAGTACACTTAAGCAGTCAGGTAACCAACATTTTTAAACATTTAAAAAGAAATGTAAGAAACGTAAATGCAACTGGCAACACTGGCAATGAGTGTTGTCAGCTCGCTTTGTTCCTCAGTGACAATTAAACCTCGTGACGCGCATCGCTCTCAATTATATTCTCGTCTAAAAGCTGCCACCGCACTTCCGCACAGGTTGTGTGGACTCGGTCGGAATACTGTAATTCATTTTATTTTCTGAAGCACATTTAAGTAACGGAAAATGTTGCTTATTAAATTTACATGGGTAAGGGTCCCCTCGACCAATTGTAAATTGTTCAGATTCGTTAGGTTTTGTAGCATTACTTGCATCGTCTTAATTTAAAGTTTGTCCTTTTATCAAATAGTCCTGGTTTGATTCTGAAAGTTTTTTGCTTGGATTTCTAATTCTACATTTTTTAATTTTAAAATTTTTATTTAAGTACTCAGTGACTTCACAATGCACAAAAAAGTGTCTAGTCGCAAAGTTGAGTTGCTTTGATGATTTACACATTTTTGAAAATTAGAATACCTATTGTGCCTATGAATTTAGGTGCATATACATTAATTGTACCATTTCCATTCCTTTCAAGTTTGCAGTTTTAAGTTCCACCATCTATCGAAGTACAAAACGCAGATTTATCCGGTGATTTGACCGCTTAAAGAGACCCGACGCAATATGTGCCGAACTGCTGCCAAGTGACTTCTAGTGGGCGACGGCTGACCTCAAGTGGAATACCGACAAGCTTGATAGACGTAGTAGGTACGAATGCCGAACGAAATGTGGGAACTAAATCGTTTGCTATGTCCTGTAGGCTTACTTCAGCTATTTAATTCTTTAGAGATTAAAGATTGTGGGACTGATGCATCGTATCAATGCATAGGTACATTTTACTTATTTCTCTTTGACTAAAATCTACACGCATAACGGTACTGATTTAATGATGTTTATAAACAACGATCTTATTCGAGAATAACTTCTTTTTTGTGCAATTCTCGCATACTTTTTTGTGCAAGCCCGACTAAATTCGGACCTATCCGAGTTTCTTACTCTTCCACCTTAGGTAAACCAAAAAAGCTTCCACCAATTTTCAATTTTGCGTGGAGCATTAAAGCTGTCAAAGTCACTCATATGGCATTCATTAACAGGGATTTAACAAATGGTAGAATACTACCATTTTTTTTCTTTGGTCAATTTCAATTTCGTAAGACTACTGTTGGTGCTGTAGTCCAGTCTTAGGTTGGCGGTATTTATCTTATGCTTATATAAACAAAACATCAGGTTGCCTCCTTAATACCCAAAATTACTTGGATCCCAATTGTGATTTAACCTTCACACAATCAAGAAGCCTGTTATTTTGCCGACCCCAACAGGCAACCCGCATGTGAAGCTAAATCTAACAACGTTTGTGGCGTTGTAAATAATCCTGTTAGTGTATGTAGGGAAACTAGGAACATAATTACTTCTCGGAAATTTCCTTTAATTTAACGTAGAAAATTATTTTGTAGTTTGAAGGTACCTTTTTCCTTTGCGTTTACGCTTCGAGTTACAGGAACTTGGTCATTTGTCTTCCGAAATTTGGTTATAGCAACAGGCCAAGTTTAAAAATATATTGCTCAGTATGCAGTAAATGTAAACATTAATTATTCCAGTCATGAAACAATATTAGAGTTTAAAATTAAAAATTTATCAATCGCCCCAGATCAGCTAGATAGAACTAACTATTCATGGTCAAAGTAAAGCACTTTACATTGGATGGCCTGTTGATACAATTACACTTTTTATGGCCTCATTTCTTCCGCTTTTCATTTTAAAACTGACACACAATTAATGAGCTTATCATTTGTCTCGATACTTCTCTATCTAGTCCTGGGACTTTATCTTAAAAAGATACTTGAATTACCTTACCCATTAAATAACTATTTACAGAATATTTGCCAGTAACCCATTAATGACCCACTACAGGGTCGGCTCTCCTTCTCGTAATGAGAGGGATGTAGGCCGTCGTCCACCACGCTGGCCTACTGCGGGTTGGTGGACTTCACATACATTTGAGAACGTTTTTTTTTTTTTGTTGAACTCTCAGGCATGCAGGTTTCCTCACGATGTTTTCCTTCACCGTAACAGCAGGTGATATTTAATTTTATAAAGCGCACATAACTTTTTTACAGTCATTGGTGCGTGACACTGGGATTCGAACCCGGGCCCCTCGATTCGAGGTCGAATTCTAAGCCACTGGTCTATCACCGCCGTATTACAGAATATAATACATACAAATTTATTTTTATAGCATATAGTTTTTTCACGGTGAATCCTGTCACCGTTTCAACGCCGTCAGCGATTCGACTACAAAAATAAACGCGCTTGCGACTGCGTACGCTCCAAACCAAAAAAAAACAAATGTACGTCCGCTTTTTGCTTTCGATTCCGCAATTTAGTATATTGAATCTGGCAACACTGTCATGTGTCCCCCAAAGTCCCCCCAAAGTCCCCCCAGGCCCCCACGTTAGGCGTGCCATCGAATATTATCTTGGCAGGCATGCCTCTTGGCAAATGGCATCGCGAGGCGTAACGAATCCGTCCATATTCCCGTTTTTGTATTCAACCTATATTCGTTAGATGAATACTGAAAAAATTGGGTTATAGTTGGCCTTAGCATTTCTGGGTGTTTTATCGTTTTTGTACAGTTTTTCTTCGCTATTGCTGTTGTGTGAGCGATATCAAGGTTTTTTTTTCAATTGCGTTCTTTTTTATACCTACTGAAGGGCGTAACGGTCACCCGAAAACTGGGCATTCAATAGGAAACTGTATCTCAACGACGATGGATTTTGTTTTTGAATATTTTGTTCAGGTGCCACACCAGAGGAATGAGACGTTTGTCCCTGTTTTATATTCTCTGAGTTCCGGCAAAAACCATAAAATGGGTAATCTTACTTTGTGGTGAATTAAAAGGATGGCAGACGGCGACAGATGCAAAGCACTGGGCTTAAACACTTTTTTCAGTTTCTTGATTACAAGTGCAGTATATTTTATTTTAAGCGCGGTTAATATATTAAGCGCGGTGATAGCCCAGTGGCTTAGAATTCGACCTCGAATCGAGGGGTCCGGGTTCGAATCCCAGTGGCACGCACCAATGACTTTGTAATAAAAGTTATGTGCGATTTATGAAATTAAATATCACCTGCTGTTACGGTGAAGGAAAACATCGTGAGGAAACCTGCATGCCTGAGAGTTCACAAAAAAAATGTTCTCAAAGGCATGTGAAGTCCACCAACCTACAGTAGGCCAGCGTGGTGGACTAAGGCCTACATCCCTCTCGTTGTGAGAGGAGACCCGACCCTGTAGTGGGTCATTAATGGGTACTGACATATTTTATTTCGGTCATGTCTACTTGGATCAATACGTCGGCGCAAAACAGTTTCGAAAACAAGTATTGCCTTCTATTTGAATGGCTTTTTATTATTTTTTGAGCGTCTCTCTGAACTTCTAAAGTCGCCAAGCATTACATCAGAGCTTGTATATCTTGGGCGAGTTATCCACTAGTGGGCCGTAGGTGGTCTCATGCGTAACCCGCTGAGTGTTGTTGCTTGTAGTTAGCGCGCCCGATAAACTGGACTCACTTAGCCACAGGTTCTGTACGCACTGCAGTGACGATATTGGTTGGGTAATTGACTAGTTGTTTGGTAACCAAGCTTGGATAAACATTGTATGTCTTCCGTTTGCTTAAGCGCATTGCAAAACGAAACCACATATGTACACAGATATACAACACACACAAAAGCTGCAGTGGCAGATTTAGAAGGACTTACGTAACAAATAGGAATCACAAATCTACATTGAATTTTGGATATTATAGTGGAGAACGCTTCCAGCCTACGGTTGTTAAAAGAAACTCGTATCGCATAGCCGCTACGAAAATATTTGTCTATTTTGCAATGCGAGCAACTTAATGTGCATTATTAATTTAATGTGCATTACGCCTCAAATGCTTGAATGTACTTACTTAAAAAACAGTACGACGAAAATAATGATTTTAATAAAACTCAAATTGATATAAAGAGTCCCATAACAATTACTTTAATTAAAATAAATTGTAAAGAATCCGTAGTGAGCATAGTTCCACAGCAGCCATTAGCCCGGCTAACACCAGAACAAACAGAGGACGCTTCAGCTAAAACGTCGGTCGGGACTTTGTCTAGAAACGCGGACATGCATGTCCGTAAGTATGTGGGAGAAGAATTGAAGAATCCTGCTTACTAATATAAATGTGAAAGATTGTGAGGATGGATGTTTGTTTGTTACTCTTTTACGCACAAATGGCTGAACCGATTTGGACGAAATTTGGTATGGATATAGTTTATAACCTGGATTAGAGCATTGCATAATTTTTATCCCTTTTTTATCACGCGAAAGCCGCGGGCAGTCTAGTCTTACATAGTATTATTACAAAGCGTTTACTGAAGTGTTGGTATCGTTTTGACATCTCGGAATCAATAGCTTCCTCTATACGCAATGTAGGTACACACGTTCGGAGCTAAGGTTTTAGCGGCACAGTGTTGTGTTTGCGTTTGCATTAGCGCCGACTAATGGCGGCTCTTGTTCTTTTACTTCTTATCCCAACTTAAGACTCACAATACACCTTTTACCGTCCTTTTTTAACAATATACTCGTAGACGGATAAAGCATTTGGACTTATGTTTGATGGGTGAGATGAAAAGGCTTTCTTTTAACGGACTTCAAAAAATGAGGTTATCAACACGATACGAATGTGTGTAATATTATTGGAACAGTCTATTATGGCTTTGGAATAAGTATACAAAATTTCAAAGGTGTATGTATGTATGCGGCATACAACAGCGGTGATGGCCCAGTGGCTTAGAATTCGACCTCGAATCGAGGGGTCCGGGTTCGAATCCCAGTGGCACGCACCAATGACTTTGTAAAAAAGTTATGTGCGATTTATAAAATTAAATATCACCTGCTGTTACGGTGAAGGAAAACATCGTGAGACCTGCATGGCTCAGTGTTCACAAAAAAAAATGTTCTCAAAGGCATGTGAAGTCCACCAACCCGCAGTAGTGGTGCGTGGTGGATGGCGGCCTACATCCCTCATTGTGAGAGGAGACCCGACCCTGTAGTGGGTCATTAATGGGTTACTGACTGATGTATGTATGAATTTTTATTATTTTATCAATTAGCTATTTACAATACGTACGTAATAGCTATCAATAAGTTCATCAATAAGTTTGTCCTCGCGTATCTCCAAAACTGATTGTCTGTTCATTTTCAAAGACCAAGATGGACAGACAATCCTTATTTATTAGGAGCAGGCAAATTGGCAATATAGACAATCAATAGTAATGATTCGGTGACAATCGCTTACTGACACTAGAAACACCTGGGGAGTCGCCAGTGCGTTATTGGTTTTGAAGCTCTGTTTATGCTTCTTTGAAGAATGGCCCAACCTTTCCTCCTTTCTTTCAATGCCCACCCGACTCTGATTTGTCTGTATCCATAGATTTCCCGCTGTTTTCTTCAGGTCATCAATCCACCTAGTCAGAATGTGGCTTGTATCTATCTACTCCTCTTTCTAAAACGGGAACTAACAATGTTACGAATATTATAAGTGCACGTTTGGGTAGATGTAGTAGATGTAGTATGGTCGTAATGATGATGATAATATTCATAAACTTAATTATATAGAGTGACTTGTTATGTGTTCCCGCTAATTCAATCAAATTTAAATATTTCAACAACCGTTGAGTTTTGGATAGGACTTCACGTGGCTTAAACAATTCGTTAAAACCTTATCTACATGCCCTTAGCAGGAATACGGCATATTACAAGTCACTCTGTATATTATATCTACTGCATATTATTTCAGATGTGTCTTATATACCTAATGTAAGTATTTCGCCGACCAAATCTCAGAAACTTCGTTAACGAATCTAATTAACTGGTCGTGAGCACGCAACGTATTAGTGCTATTACCCCGAGATAGGGTAAACGGCGCAATTGTTGACCATAAAGTTTAATAGCAATAGTAAGTACCTTCAAGATATTCGTTTATATTCATACTTCTACATTCCTACTTCTCCGTATCCAGATTTAATAAGACTTAAAATTAATGAATCCTACGGTCAATTATATTGAAGCTTGCAAAAGTACATTTAAAATATCATAAACAATATTTTTTAACATAACCCATTTAAATTTTTTAGTTACAAAAACAGGATGTGAACTTAAAAAATATTGATATCACCCGAACAATGGACGCTGTACAAGATACTTTTTTTCTGTTCAAATATAATCTCAGTTTAAATAACAAAACTAATGAGCGGTCGCACGCAAGGTATTGCTGCCACGATAAGGTAAACGCCCCAGTAGTAGACCTGTCACCTGATAAGTATTTACGAGGCTCGCAAAACGTCCAGTGTTGGTCTATCATGTAATGTTCGTCCATTTAGATCCCATTTGGTTGCATTAGCGCTTTTTAATACTACTGTTTAAGCAAGTTCAGTACAGGGTACAGTACAGTACTGGGTATTTTCTTCCTCATTTATTTATTTACTGTCTTAGGAAGTACAGATTGTATTTAAGTACTGGGTAATTTCTTCCCTTTTTTCCTTTTTGTTCCATACCCTTTACCAGAAAAATAGTCAATCTTAAATGTCAATTTAAACGTCTCGTTTTATACATTCTATAGCCACCTTTGAGGCAACATTTTCAAAAGAGTTTGCAAGTACATATTGTTTAGTTTCTTTTTCTTTTGTTTGCCATTATTCTTTTGTTTGTTTTATCCGGTTTGAGAGGTATTTAAACATTCCGCTATCTGAAGGAGTTTTATTGCGAAATCCCGTTTGTGTTCGAAGTATGTAATTGTATTACAGTAAAAGTGAAAGCGGAGAAGATGAACAGTTTTTGTAGGATACAGTTTTTCGTGCTGTTGAACGTTTACCTTTTAAATAAGAATCTGTTTACAAAATAAACTTTGAGAATAAGGATGGATGACACCGTACACAAATAATTTTCAAAAACGTTTCGTTTTTTAAGAAACGTGACTTCTTTAAAGACCAAACCCTGGATTATTATCAAAAATAATCTGAGCTAAACTTTAGTTACGTAAGTGGTAGAGCCATAAAAGCTTGCCAGAATAGCTATCTTACCGTCAGCTTCTTACCCCGTCTCAGCAACTCAGGAGGTTCGGTTGCCTCAACAACCCAGAAAGGATTTCTATCCTGTTTGAAACGTCCAACTGGACGTGTGTGTCAATTAACTGCAGTGATCACTTCACTGGCGGTCTGCATACCTGTTTGTAACGAATACATAATTTACAGAAAACAAAATTTGTATTATTGCACCAAGTTTGTATTTCATTCAATTTTAAAGTTCCGTTTTAAATTGTATTTTAATTTAATTTAAGTTTCCATTTTAAATTTTAAAGTTTAGTTTTAAATTAAATTATGATGTAAATCAGTCAGTACCGTACAGTTCTATTAATACCATCGCGCCAAAACTCGGAAGTTAGTGTATACGGCGTAAATAAAAGCAGAACCGCATTAACCCTCACTCAGGAGGTTCTCTCATTTCATAATTAGCCACCACTCCACTGATTAAGAGATATATGCAGTCCCGACTCCACTCTTAGAGATGCATTTCTTAATGAGATTTCGCTAATTTGTTTTGCAGTCCTTACTGAGATCAGATAGTAGTCGTATTTAACAGACTTTACTGTATAACTTTTTCATAATCAAGAAGTCTTGATACGAAAATTAACTCCGCAAGTTTGTTTCATTATTTATTAGTTTTGAGATAGTGAAACGCTAATTTGTTCTCAGATTCATACAATTTGTTAATGGTAGTATCGTTAAAGTTAATTATTTCTTAAGTATTTATTTTTCTTTTGTTTCTCATACTTTGTCATACGTGATATACAGACTTAGTAGTTCTGAAAAGAATTTAGGAAAGATCTCGTGCGTATGTTTTAATCAAACGGATTCACTGTTAAAGACCTTTGTCTTATACTAACATTATGATGTATGGATAGCATGCGTTCAATTCAAAAATATGTATCGGAATCTTTGAAGCACAACGGAATGTATGATACAGTAATAAAGTTAGAGCTCAAAGGGTCGTGTAATGATATTGCTACGCGTTCTATGCCTTGAAGCTTTAAGCTCGAAGCTCCGTGCATAAACAATTTTAACATCCAAAGTTCTGAAGAGACCGGTGCAATTGACCAATCGTAGTCGATCACAGCAGGTACGTGAGCAAGCCGAAGTACCGCGGTCGGAAAAAAATTAGTCGTTCCATACCCACAGTGCCGTTCAGACGTGTGCTCGGCTCATTTATATTCCATACGAATACGTCGCTAGTTGGTCGAAGCGTGTGTTGTGTGTGAAAACGTGAATAGTGTTATGCGTTCTGTTGATGCTGTACGTGTAAAATATTTTTTGGAGTTTTGTGATGTAAAGCGAGAAAGAGTGGAAAAAGAAAAGGGTAAAAAATGTTTGACTGAAGTTCTGTGAAAGTTTGACGATTCATCGTAAAATGTTTTGCGTGTAATGGGTGAGTGTTTTCAATGGTTCGGGGGAAGTTTTACGGAACATTTTGTGGATTTAGTGACTTAGAATATTCGGATGTAGCGCGCGCATATTAAATTTTTTGGAACTTTCTTTTTCGTAAGCAATCAAGATTTGATGTTTATTTATCATCAACGTTACACAAAAATGTTTTAATTTGAGTTTTCTAATCCGGTGGTCCGAACTCAAATGCCCGGTCTCTCTAATTATTTAAAATAACTACTTAATTTGTGATTGTTGCTAATGTTTTTACATTATGCATTTTTACTTCATGTTAAGTAACGTTTAAAAAATATGTATTTTTACTAACAAATTTGGAAAACATTACATTAGCTATAGGTATTATAACAACAGGTTGTTCATAATCTAGTGAAATAGATTACATTGTAAAAGAATGAATTGGAATGAGTCAAAATTACTAAATCTAATTAAAATTTGTTTTGTTCATTGAACAAGTATTACGATGTAGTGCTTATAACTTCTCTACTCAATTGTAATAATCATGTTCAAAATAACTTCTATTATTAGAAAAGCTCAAAAGCTATGCGGACCTCAATAAATTGGTTTTGTTGTGGAACAATTTTAATATACTTAATAGTAGCGTGCCTAGCAATATTAATTACTGTATGTATCTACCTGATATTCCTATTACTTTCCTGTTATAACTAGGCCACATTTATTGTACCTACTGCTTCATTTACATTATTACCTACATAGGTTTTTGAATGTGTAATTGGAAAATTTAAAATTTATAGTGTACCTACCTAAAAGTGAAATTGAGTTTTATTACACTCACACTATAAATAATCACTGTTTCATTATTGTTTATTTTTTTTTATTTGTTTTATTTCCTTTTTTAATCACATCATCTACTATTGCTTATTGAGATTCAATAAACATTTTACGTTACGTTACCATTGTCTTCTTATGCCTCTTAATCAATACTTTAAATGACAATTTGTATTATTTCTCTGTCATTTGTAAATACAAGCCACAAAATCTTAATAAATTGTGTACCTACCTAATCTAAAATGAAATTAAATAACGCAAATCTCACGCCTCAACGAAATTCACAGTAGGCGTTAGTTATTTCTATCTTCGTAATAATCGAAATGCGAATAGTTAAATGTTTGACCATTAAGGTCCATCCTATTTGTCTCAGATTAATAATAATTGAGTAGATTGTTATACTTGTTGAACTTGTTATAAGTATTGCCTTTGATATCTATTACTATACATACCTACAACAAATATTTTTTACCTTTTGTAGTAGGTACCTATTTTTCTTCATGGCAATAACTCTAATTTTTTTTGGCATGATATCAAGGAAAGTTTGCAATATGGAGACATAAAAAGCCATTCAATTGCAACTTTCTACTTGCGATATTTTTTACTAGGTTATTTTAAATAATTACAATGGTTGCAATAGGCCACTGTTATCTAAGTTATTGTTCTGTTGTCTATCTGGACTTTTGATTCCAGTTAATAGACTAGGGAGGAAAATAAAATCTGATAGGAAATACAATAAATGTCAAAAAATAAAATAATGTGTCTATCATTCTATACACTTTGAAAGTTTACTGATACGAGATAATTGTGAGTACGTGGTTGTTTGTACCAAATGTTCTAAATTTGATAATAAATGTTTACTTTACTATAAAAATAACGCGTAATAATGTCACACAGATAATGCTTCTTCATACTTATTATCTTAACAAGACAGTATGTCCACGGCCTACATAATTGCAAAGAATTGTGTTATAAGTAGTGATAGATATTATATAGCAAAAATAGAAATAAAGGTGCCTATGTAAAAAATTGTGAATAGAGCATTCAGGACTTGATTGCTAAAATAAATTTAGCAATCAATGCAAAAGTTTCAAACCCATTGATTGGTTACGGGAGATAACACATTGCTAAATGGGATACCGATTTTGGTAAATTGCTTTCAGTTAAGTATAAAATTTAACACTTTTTATTCAAAAGTTTTATAAAATCGAAATCAACTTGCTTATCAGAACCATTATGATTTTCAAAAAAGACGAAGCAAACAGGCAGACGGGAGAACAGTATCGTCAAAGTATTCGTATACTTAGTTAACGTGTGCAATTAGTATGGGAAGAATTCAGACAGACTGCCATGTGGCATCATAGATACTAATACCGCGCCATTTATGCTTTTAGTTATATTTTTTAAAATATTTAGAACTCTTATCGTTTTTAAGAGAGTTTCCAAATTTATTATCTTCTTATGAGGCACATTAAAGCACATGAGGTCAAAGTGTGTCACACATTACGCTTAAAGAATAGGTAACACTCAAAACTTTAAAAAGCAACAATATCTATCCGTGCCAACAAAACAGCTCAATTTAAATAAGAATTTACAGACTCCTAGCCAAATAAATAAATTCGACTTAAAAGTCGAGTTGCAACGCTAAAGATTTTTCATAACAACACTTTAAACTTGTATCGAAAGCTTTCTTGAATTCCGAAGCTTAGCCGAACGAATAGTTTTTGAGCTACGAAACTCCGAAGCGATATTTTCTCATACAAAACTATCGTTTCCGATCAATTTGAATATGTTTTATTTCCTTCGGTCCGTTGAAATATGGGTTTTACATTTTCTATAAAATTCAAAATTTGATTTGTTGCTCGTATATTTGTTGGGTAATATTTACTTCGTACGTTTACAGCAAAGCGTTTTCAGGCATCTACAAGTTCTTGGCTTTTATTCTAAACACATTTTCTAAGAAATTCCATTTTCATTGCAAATATTGTTTTTGTGATTCGTTTCTTTTCCATTTACAAAGTAGGTACTTAAGCTATTGAATCATCCTTTCTGTAACGGTTCATTATGATCACACCTGTTTCTAATGAGTTGTTCGTATTACAAAAAGGTGTCAACAGGTATAACTTTAGTATTGTAATGATAAATGTGACAAGTAACGCCATCTATTGGACAATTGGTAAACGAATTAGTTGAATGAAACTAAGTTTGACTTCTTATAGGAATTTACTTAATGGAATCGAAGCTGTAAATAAAATCTTTGCTTTAGCATTTTAATGCGAAATCAAAGTATGCAAGTTTGTCTTAATATCGCCTTTCTAGTCTTTATGTCCCATAGTATGTTCTTATTTGTATCTTCATTCTTATTAGTATTCTCAAGTAACTCTGTCAATAAACTAAAAAGGAACCTCAGATATCGTTACTAGAAAATCCATTCTATGAAGTCCTTCCCTTGAGAAATACCTTTACGTCTCCTTATAGTAGCCTCATTGTTATGATTTAATGTGTCTCATTTTAGCGCAAAAATCTCGCTTTTGTTGAATCGTCCTTACTTCAGTACTATGGTACTATAAATATCGTTGTGGTTAGTACAATAGAATGTAGGCCTTAATCCTGTATGCTCTTGGAACCTGGTTGAATCGCGATACGCAATCTCATTTCAAGGAACAGACCTCTGGACCTTCGTGACCTCGGATTAGGATAAAGACATCCCGTTATGATCAGGGCTGGTACTACACACAAAAGTTATTGAATAGCTTCTGTGTTACGAATCATAATATTAAAATGTCCTACTATTTATATACCTTGTATCGACACAACATCTATTCTGATTGTTTTGCAGGAGCTAATTTTTCTAGCTTGTTTGGTAGCTATTAACAAGCTGTAGTGTTTTTAATAAAGGTACAATAAATATGGTCGATTTCTGACTTTGTATTCGTATTAGGTGTTTGTTGAATAAATTAAACGATTATTTTAAAATTTGAAGCTAACCACTTTTAAAATTTGAAAGATTTTCAATAAATCGAACCCTCAGTGGTATTTAGCGCACAGTCGAAACCGAAAATCAATTCTTTAAACAAAGACCGCCTCTTGTTCACACTTCACCGAAGGTGCGATAACCCTACGGATTGAGCTGGCAATAATTCACGTGAGAAAACCAACAGAATAGGTTCGTTAAGAGGCTCAAGGGCTCTCCACTTGGCATTGTGCTGATGTCAGGTCTTCCATGACAGGCTTCGAGTGGCCACCGCGCCAAAATGTTAATGAGACGTCGATCCTATACGCGTAGATATGGATGACCATTGATCAGAGTTGTGCCGTGAAATGCTAAACCACACAAGCGCTCATGATTGTGATATTGAATAAGATGTCAACTGTCCGTCCGTAGTGATAAGTAGACGTAAAATATTGAAGGTAAATGAGGCAAGATTTATAGCTATCAATGAGGCTTCGTATGCGATTAACAGCGGCGAGCATAAAATAGCTGATTAAATCTTAACTGCTATAGAATTGTATGATACACTCACTAAGTAACCCCGTTGTCCCATTGTTGGGTCTTCTTTATGAGATAGGAAAAACTAAGGATCTAGATACAACACTACTAAAGAAACTTTTATGGAGAACCCGTTGTAATATAATTTAACGCCCAACGACCCAAAATTTGCACATTTATTAGCAAACAAATTTAAATAGGTAGGTACCTGATATTATAACGATGTTTAGAACCAAATAAGAATTTAAAACCTCTTAATCTAAATCTTTGATTACTTGACAATTTTTAAAGCATCTACTTAATTAAGTCTACTTAGTTAAATCTTATAAGTACTCTTAGAAAGAGAATAATAGTCTCACCTTTCTAAACCACTTTCAGTTGAAAACATATCAATATATTCGGACCGAACAACTCAAGTGGTTGTTCGAGCTGTCTAACGCTGACCCTCGAACCCGCAATCTCAAGACGCCTTCTCAGAAACATTTTACGCATACATAATTGCACACCCATAGCACATCTTTATCGGAAACCTTTTATCCCCGAGCGAGAATCGTAGCGAAGTCCCGACTTTCCTCTCCAATAACATTTCAATACTGTTCAGGCTATAAGTGGGTCATTATGGGCAATAGGTAAAATGTTTCGATCTTCTGTAGTCCATACGTGACATTCACTACAAAAACTTTTGATTTCAGAACGATAAAACATAGAAACATTGGCAGCTATTACTCGAAGATTGATTGATCGATAATAATTACTTTATGATACCTCTGTTACATACCGTAAAAAATAATACGCACCACCGCTTTTAAGATGCAAGATAAAATCTAAAACACTTAGAAGCGATCGCTAAATTAAAAAGGAAAAGAAAAAATAAACGTTCCGTCGCAAATCGAATCCAAACAACCTAGTCAATCAGGTAGGCACTCGGAGAGAGTCAGAACATCAAATTAAATATCAGAAAACGTTGAACTTTAATCTTGACGCAGCGCCGCTCCGACACCATCATGATAGGAGCTAACCGACTGCATAGCTAGAAACCCATCCGTTCAATTCGTTGCGATAAAAAATAAATTAAAATAAGCACCGGACGGAGCCCTGATGATATCGATACTGGTTCCGCACCCATTGTGCTCTCAGACATGGCAGTCTCTAATTGCGGCGTCTTTGTTATACAAAATGAGGTGTTAGCTCTTCTATTAAATAATAAGTGGTTCGATAGCAGCCATGAATCGATACGCCTGCCGTCAGAAACTAAATTGGTTGGCGTAGCGATGGATGTTTCGATGCGATTCGCCGCAGCGATTGATGAGAATTTTAAATAACACTAACCGTATATTGTTACAGATAACATTGAAGGAGAACGCTGCGTATGGCCGAAAGATCCAGCGAGAGTCCAACTGAGGCGTCGTCGCGCGCTGTTTGGACATTCCAGGATGCTCTGTTCAAAAGGTTCGGTTTCAAGAAAAACTCTCAAAACGAGCTTTTGAGAACAGCTTCGGAAAACTTCGTGGACCAAAATGCAAAGCGAAATACGGAACGAGTCGATGCAAATACGAATCCTGAAACACAAAACGAACAGGATCGTTTTATAGCATCTGAGGTCGATACCGATGCGTCCGACTACAGAGATGAGTACGAGGAAGTCAGGAAAAACGTATGGAGCGATGTCGACGACGAACTATACATAGCTAATCTCATAAAGCTCAGGACTTCAGATGAAGTAACCCGCGTCAAACGTGATACTAGTGATTATACGAGTGTTAGTGATTACAGTGAGGTTGTGAATAGTGTTAAGTTAGAGTACGAGATGTGGGAGTTAGAACCCACGGACCTGACGGAGTGTGACTGTCTTGGACCGCCTCCAGAGTTCCTGTTGCCGCCGCCTCCGAGACCGCCGTTTCTGCACGCCGATTACTATTGTGGGGACGACCCCATTCCTGATTTGGAGACCTGTGACACGGAACCAGTGAGTGTTATCTTTTACTAGCTTTTATTTATATTGCCGTCTTTTATATTTTAAATTTGACCTACTTCCCAGTGTCCGAAAGAGCTGAAACTCGGAATACATGTTTAGTTCTGATGTCAATGCAATTTTTGTTAATTCAAAATGGCCGCTGCAACAAAATGGCGAATTACATATTTTGTACAATCCACTATACTACGAAAAGCTGTTCTGTTATTCTTCTCTTTATATATTTATCTTACACGAAGTAGGTCACCCAATACTGAACGGGGTATTCGCGAAATATTTTAAATTTCTTCTAAAATCTATTCGAAGTAGTTATCAAAAAAGGTTGTTGAATTTTTAAGTACTATTACAGCTACTACGAAAATTAAACTAATTTAGACTTTTAAACTGTATAAATATTTTTTAATAATATTGATGCACCAATCGAAATTCAAGGTCACCTACTGGTCATTAGTATGATTAGTACGATGAAAGAGGCCCAGTTCATGTCACCCTCTCTTTCACCCTAACTTAAATGCTTCTTCAATCTAACTACTAAAAAGATAATTTTATCAAACCATTAAAGCAAAGTAGCCTTACTTTTCTGCTACCTTATAAAAAAAGTAATTTATCTATGGAAATCAAAATGATAAATGCACTAAAAGCATCCACTCGTGGACAGCTCAAAAAACTTTTATCTACAGCGATTTGAATGTGCTTATCTGTCTGTTTAATCACTGGAACTATTCCATGGCCGATGATAAAGTAGGAACGCTCAAAATATTTACACATTTCTATTGTATTCGGAGACTAAGCCCCACGGGAATGATAAATTAACATGGAGTTTCTTATCTCTGGCCGCTCCGAAGTTTTGTTCTAAAAATGGTAATGAATAAACAACTTGAACGGGCGTTATCCGCCTTTGTAAATATTTGACATATGCGGGCCTTAATGAAGCCGCTGCAAGTACAATGAGATACGTAGATACACGTCATGTCACAAATTTGTAAGCGGTGATAGCCCAGTGGCATAGAATTCGACCTAGAATCGAGGGGTCCGAGTTTGAATCCCAGTGGCTCGCACCAATGACTTTGTAAAAAAGTTATTTGCGCTTTGTAAAATTAAATATCAACTGCTGTGACGGTGAACTCTGAAGGAAAACATCGTAAGGAAACCTTGCCTTACGATGTTTTGATTACGATGCCTGAGAGTTTACAAATTTTTTGTTTGTCATATTTTCGTGTTTGGATAGTTTCTAACTGTAAGATCAAAGCAACTCGAAAAATTATTTCACATCCTTTGTCTTTATCCCTATTACTGATTTACTCATCATCTCCAAACTTTTTACGGCCTCAGCTTTGTAAAGCTGCTCTTATACGTGTTTGTTCGTTTGCTCGTAATTTTGTGTTCTTTTACGTAATAAGAGAACCTACACGGATCGATTTTCAAACGACTTTCGTATTGATTGATCTTGTTTAACAAATTAATAAAGAATTTAGTGATTAAATAAAAAGGGTTTAATGTTTGAAAGAATTCATAAGGGAGTCAAAACGAATTTTTGTCAATTAAAATACTTCCCACATTTGAAAATTAATTTAATTCAACCATCATGTTTCGTCCATTAAAATTCGACGATGTAGTTCATAAATATGCAGCAAAATCGGATTACGCAACTAGTATCTACTTTGTTTTACTACGAGTGCTCTTAATAAAAAAAACCTTAGATATTTATTTAACAAAACTTCGTGGTACATTTCAAACACGGCAAACAAACAAAATAAGATTTTGTTTTTTCTAAAGAACAAAATCTTATCTAATGGACTCCTTTTTAGTAGGTGAAAAGTTCGGTTCGCGGTTATGAATTTGATAATATGAGATAGAAATATAATATAAGTAATCATTTTTCCCCTTTTTCGGTGGATGAAAATTGTTAATAAGCCTTTCGGCTTGCGATTAGTCGCACTCAAAAATCGACTCGTGTAAGCCTCTCCATGGTTACCCACTATACTAACTCAGTAAGCCACATTTTGTGGATTTGTACGGTACAGTGAGCAAATGCAAACATTGATAAGTATGTGGCTTTCTCTTTGCTTTACTCGTTATTTCGTTACTAAACAGTAGAATTGTGAAATGTCCGCTAGTACACGTAATTTAGAGGAAGCTAGAAGCGCTCAAAGCCGCTGCTTGAGTAGATCACAAGCGATCGTAAAAGTTAAGCAATTTCGAGCGCGGTCAGTACCTGGATGGGTGACCGCTAGTGGCGAATTAAATGCGCGCTTCCGTGCTTCGGAGGGCACGTTAAGCCGCCGGTCCCGGTTGTTGTCGATTAGATAGTTGGCCTTAAATCTTGTCGAAGACCCTATGAGTGGTTTGAAAACATCCGATGCGGGTTAATCACTAGCTCACTTCTCCTCTTATACAGCATGGTGGGGTAAGGTCCTGGTCTCCCCCTCTTGTGGGAAGAGATCCATGTCGAACAGAAGGCTATAAAATGGTTGCAGCCAGCCAGACGTACTACTCGTAATTTCAAAATTAGTCGGAAATCCATTAGTCATTAGTCACCTTACCTTCAGTGTTTTTGTCTCTTCAGAATCTGACTTTCTGCTTAATGTAGGCTCCATTGTTGGGTCGCTAAGTCGTTGCATCGTTTCACCAAACGATGGGATGAATCATACTTCTTGTAAAGGTACTGTTTAGCTAATGGTTTTGCGTAATCATTTTGTAGTTGCTTCGTGAATAGTTGATAATTTTAGCGTCGTAAAACTCTCCTAAAGTACCTACGGATTGCGAGGTGATCGTAACCGCATATGTTTGAAGTCATTGGAGTCGTCTTGGCCTTAACTTTTTATGACTCTCGCACAGGTCTATGAGTGTGTTTTTATCTTGAGATATATCCTCTTATTAGTTATTACATTTATAGCTTAGTAGTTGTCTTTAGTCCTTTGCCGCAGTCATGAAAGCTATTGTTTTTTGTTAGTTGGTTGGAGGTATCGAAATTGCAACTTAAAGTGATAAATTTTACTCACCATAATCATCATCATTGGCACTTACTTCCTCTTTATTTTATTTAAATCGGTTTATAGTTGCCGTCACGAGTGGTGAGCAGAACTTTCATTGGTCGGTTTGACATTGACTGCGCTGCGGTGCACACGATTGGTTCGATAAACGTCAGTTCGTCAGTGTGCATCGTCTATTGGTCCAACACGTTTTTTCGGCTGCTGTACATTGGGCGAAAATATACAATATCCCTACCACTGATAATCTGTGCTCACGACTCATGACGGTTACTATACCTGTCCAATGGTCTACAGACTCTATGAAAGGCATTCATCAAGAGAGGGCCAGTGCTACAATCTTTTTAAGAAGTAATTGATACAATTTTTTTAAGTAGTAGCATGCAAGCCACCTGATGTTAAATAGCAAATTAATGCAGCTACTACCGACATCCGACTATGTCGCACGTACGACTACCTCACGCAGTGTGAGCGCTCCCACAGTACTTCTAAGGTCGGGATTGTTCGTGCGTATGGACTACTACTATGCGGTGATAGCCCAGTGGCTTAGAATTCGACCTCGAATCGAGGGGTCCGGGTTCGAATCCCAGTGGCACACACCAATGACTGTAAAAAAGTTATGTGCGCTTAATAAAATTAAATATCACCTGCTGTTACGGTGAAGGAAAACATCGTGAGGAAACCTGCATGCCTGAGAGTTCAAAAAAAAATGTTCTCAAAGGCATGTGAAGTCCACCAACCCGCATTAGGCCAGCGTGGTGGACTAAGGCCTACATCCCTCTCATTGTGAGAGGAGACCCGACCCTGTAGTGGGTCATTAATGGGTTACTGACAATGTACGTACGTATAGGCATGGGTTAAATTCGTACGCGTCCAAACTGAATGCAGCCTAAAATTTTTAAAACGAGGTCCAGTGTAGTCCACAGTAACAGCAATTAAGTAATGACCCAACATTCCGCTGTGGAGCCGTGAATAGCATAACAAATCAACAACACGGACAGACAATAGCCGCCATTAACGTAGATATTGTTGCAATAATAGAAGCCGAGCCCCTGGTTCTAATAAGCGAGAAGCTAATTTATCAAATTGTAATATTTAAATTATGTATAATGATTGAAATACTCTACCGTGTGCGAAAGTACATTTAATCTTTGCTTTTAAAATCTTTATGGCTATAACTTTAAATCGTTTCCTATAATTAATTTATGATAAAGGTAGATATAAAAAAGGTACTTGATGCCCTGTCTTTTGTGTCGATTAATTGAAAAAGAACCTGATCATGAATTCATGCAGTCACTCAACATCTCTTAAAACTTAAAAAAACAAAATAACTTCCTGTAACTTATTACGCTGGAAGTGATCACCATTATTTTTAATATTAAATTCTTGTATTGTACGTGAGTTACAAATTGCCATCCATTTAAGCTAATCAACGTATTGATCATATAAGTAAGAATAAAGAGCCTTTAACTATCACCTTCACTTAACTATACCTGTATATTTTTCGCTCATCGCTAACCCATTCACAATGCAACAAGCGCGTAAAATTTATATATAGTTGCAGTAATAAAGACATTAGACGTAACAGCGAATAGAGATGTCGAATTTCGAAATCGAATTGTGATTTCGTGTTTTGTGAACGGGAATGAATTAATTGGAATATTTGGTGTTAGGCAAGTAACTATGAGTCATGGCGCCGGGTGGCTAATAATATCTACTAGGAAGTTGAAAACCAAAATGTTTTTTATAGTAGGTAATTGAGAAGCGGTGATAGCCCAGTGGCTTAGAATTCGACCTCGAATCGAGGGGTCCGGGTTCGAATCCCAGCGGCACGCACCAATGACTTTGTAAAAAAAAGTTATGTGCGCTTTATAAAATTAAATATCACCTGCTGTTACGGTGAAGGAAAACATCGTGCGGAAACCTGCACGCCTGAGAGTTAAAAAAAAAATGTTCTCAAAGGCATGTTCGTCCACCAACGGGCAGTAGTGGTGCGTGGTGGACGGCGGCCTACATCCCTCTCATTGTGAGAGGAGACCCGACCCTGTAGTGGGTCATTAATGGGTTACTGACTGACAATTGAGTAGCAAACGGGTATGCAGGCCACCTGATATTAAGTGGTCACGGCAGCCTATGGACACCTACATAAAACCTCAAATACAGAAGAAATCCCATCTGAGTTTGTATGCGGGTGCTTTGCAACTCATGAGGACTAAGATGTCCGCCTCAAATAGTGTCCCCAGCAACCATACCTCCCCAGCCGAAACACAAGCCATGAGACGCTGCTTTACGACGGGTTAAGAGACGGCGGTAAGGTATCTCCGCGGGCAAGTTACTACCTAAAAACCAAAACGTCAAGTATTTGATTCACTTTTTAATTGCCTTCAGAAATAAACAACAATTTTGCATCGAGGCGCAGTATCTATCAACAATGACAGTATAATTAAGACGTTTTGTTAAGATGTTAGCGTAAAAAAAAAGTGTTGACATAGTAGGTGTTCCAACAGGTAGTTATAACAGTCACTTCGCAGAATTATCCGGTGGTCCTGTATAACTTTGATAGCGTTGACGCCGTTGACTCACCCTGTATTCACATTAGTTTTTTAGTAATGCATCTATACAAAAGAAGGTAGTTGCTTTAATTTATCGTCACCGTTTTTTCTTGTACTTACTTTATTAAAAATTATTAATTGCTTCTTTTTAATGTATTAAAAGGCATTCATTGCCGATGTTATAAACACTTACTCCACCAAGAAATCCCAACAAAATGTTGAACTCTGAATCCAGATGTTAATTTTGATCTTTTAATCTCTTGGCAAAATCGTTCAGTGGCCCTATAAACGTCAATGCTTCAAATTTTATAAACTTGTAAAGTGTTACAGCAGTTTCGTCATCTTTACCTAAACTCTTTCTTTTCTTTTTATTATTTCTTTTTTTTTCTTTTTTATGCGTCTCACTAATTTGGCATGAATGGCGTGGCGAAAACAAGTGTGATTAAGACGTCTGATTAAGATGTTAGCGTAAAACAAACAAAAGTGTTGACACAGTAGGTGTTCCAACAGGTATTTATCGTAGCCACTTCGCAGAATTAACCGGTGGTCCTATTAAACTTTTATACGTTGTAGCTGTGCTGACTCAGTTCATTCTAGTTTTTCTTTTTTAAATAATTCCCTCAAAAAGGTTCCACGCATTTTTTCCTGTTAAAACCATTCATCACTATCATATTAAAAGTGCAGTAAATGTTTTACTTGTTGATATGAAAGGATCTTTCATCTCGTAATACCTACCTATCAACCTTATTATAACTACAAACGTTTTGTTACCAATTTGTGGGATAAAATGAAGCAACTTATTCATTTCAACATTCACCATAAAGATAAAATTGATAATGCAAATATTATCAATTTTATCTGTATGTAAAGTGTTACCAATTTTATATTACTCGTAGGTATGTTTTTTTAAGTTTTGAGATAATAACTTGAGTAGATCTTTTGGTAACGTTCTTTCTGTCCCATTAACCTATTAGTGACCCACTGCAGGGTCTCTTCTCACGATGAGAAGAACCATGCCGCCACCATGCTGGCCTATTGCGGGTTGATGGACGCATATTGTGTATTTCATAGATTTGACAATAATCTATAGTAACTTGTAGATGTCTGTCTGCCGACTGTATGTCTTGTTATTATATACACACTTTTAGCATGTGTTGTGTACTGAGAGGTAGGTATGTATTGAGTATGTACTCACAGTATCATGTGGCGCAAATGTCAACTGGCTCTATCCATGTACCTAATTTTATTCAGTTGATCTTTTGTTTCACTATCCATAACTGATCAAAGCTGTCCCACGATGTATCCTACCGATGCAGATTAGTAAGTATTGTATTTGTCTTTTATGAAGCAAAAATATCGTAGCGCGAGAAATATTTGATTTCTTCTTTATGATACCATTTTACGAAGCAAAGTACGGCGTAGGCTCAGTTTCTTTGAAGTGTGAACTTTATGGATGTTTTCGCGATTTTTACGGTTTCTTTTTAGTGTCGTCGCTTTTTTGAGCATTTATAATAATTATTATTATGATGTGGTCATTATATTTACGATCGCGATTTCTTAAGGATGTGGTCAAGACATTTACAATTTTGATTGACTAATTCTATAAGTTTATTGTCGTTAATAGTCGTAATAAGATCATAAAATCAAATTTGATGTTTTTTTTAATCGACATGCAAAATATTCTTCTATAACTAACCGTTGGTATATACAAAATATTAGTCAGCAAATTGCTAACTTTTGCAAAGGATGTAGAGTCGATTCCTATTCGAGTAGTAAGATGAAGAGGGTTTTCCTATGTTTTAGGCGAATAATCGATCTATGCTTACATTTAAATCATTCTATTTTTATATAAATATGCATATTAAAATTAATCAGCTTGCAAGAACCTAGCTTACTAAAACTATTGAAAAGAACCTTACTATTTTCTGTTTGAGTAGGTAGGTAGGTACTTACTGTTATTTTACCAAAAAATAACGCAACACACGATTGATATGCCTTTCGGAGCGCAAAAAACAATATTTTGCCACGTTCCTCACCTATCGAAGTCACCGGACGACGCTTATCTAAATAATCAACAGATACTCGAGTTCGCTATCAACTCAAGAGTCAAGCCTCGCTTAACATCTAGGAAACCATCATTGAAAGTAATGTTAATTCATCAAATCGATTGTAAACATTGAATCAGGCTTGTACCGATTGTTTTATCTCCGATAGCTTCAACCTTATCCTCGTAGTAACGACTGTCGTGATTGAGTTATCTGGCAAATTTGTATCATGGATAGTAAGCAACGATATTTGCCATATTACCTGGTCTGTAGTCAAGAGACAGTTAGGTATGTGAGGACTTTATTGTCAGTCAATAACCCATTAATGACGCACTGAAAGGTCGGGTCCCCCCACTGTAGGCCTTGGTCCACCACGCTGGCCTACTGCGGGTTGGTGGACTTCACATGCCTTTGAGAACATTAGGTCACCTAACCTAACCTCCGTGTAGGTGATTCACGGCGCGTTAAATAAATAATGATTAATGATAAAATTTTAATGGCTCTATTCGCCATGATGATTCATTATGTCATCCATTTCACTAACAACTCTAACAAGGTAGGTACAGGATGTTTTTGGAATTCCAAAATGAGTTGGCGCTAATATTATCAAGTCCATTTAAAAACATGAATAAGCAATAATATGCGTACAAAGTTTCATTTATTAATGCACAAATGGTATCATAGTATTTTTCTACTATCGTTGGTTTTGTCTTTATAGAATTTATTTATTTGGTATTATAGTTTCATCGAAGCTTAACGAATTATAATGAAATTCTTTATAATTTAGATAAATATTTTATGTAAATAATTAATGTTTTATATGGATGTAGAAAAAGCTATTGAACTATTCTGAATCTTATTCTGAAGTTTATTTAAAAGACTTTGAAGAAACTACTCTTAGGACTTATTCTTCACTTTATTTTAAATCAATGTTCGTTGTATTATTAAACGCTTTCAATCCAAAGTCAACTTCAAACCCCCGGGGAGTCTAGATGACTCATAAAACTAAGAAATAAACCCTGGAACATATTATATAAAAAACTTTGAAAGCTCTCCCCGTCCGTTAAAGTATTGGCCATGCTAAAAGTTTAAATTAAGTTCAGAATTTATTTTCCTATCTTTTCTTGGTTAATCCTTAGGTTTTTTTGTAAAGATCTTTTTTTCGTGTTTGCATTTTGTAGTCTTTTGTTTTTAAAATTATATTTTATCCAGAGGTCTATTTTTAAATCAAAAAGAATTAAATTTTTAATTTTTTAAATTAAGCTTTCTATAAGATACTTAAAGTTGTGTCTTTATGTTCCTTTTATTGTAATGGAGATTTCATTCTTATTTAAATTATTTCAAATTTTAACTTTCTTTATCTTTTTCTTTATTTTATTTTTTAAATTATTTATCTTCATTTAATAACATCATTCTCACATAATAATAGTTAAATAATGATAATTAGGTAATTAATTCACATAACATCAAGTCGTGTCTGCTTGCTTCTCTGATATTTATGTATAAAAAAATTATATTTCTCTTAAAAAAACATTACCTTAGTAGCAACTCAACTTTCGAAAATGTCAAAAATACCAACCCAATTTGCGGTAATGTTAAAAAATAAAGTAAATTGAACTCGTGTTAAATTTAACTCTTAACCGCAGAATTCTGACGGCTCTATAAAATAAAAGTATGAGCGCTCGAAGAATTTATATGAACAACTTGCCGAGCGCCGTCAGATGCAGGGCATAGGTCACGTTGCAAGTAGAAATTGGATTTAAGATATTATTATTAGTTTTTATATCTTCTAGTCCGTTCTATGATTAGAAAAAACTGCGAACTACTTTCTACGAGCTAAAAGTTATTTTAACTTTGGATATAGTCTAAAATCGTAGACCTTATTCAACTTTTTATAGTTAGAAAAGAAAAGAAAAGAATACGTTTATTGTTGACTGTTACATGAGAAAGATGTTACAAAAATTTATAATAAGTTTAGAACAGTCTACCCTATGCGGGCATACAATAATTACGTCTTATATAACTAAAACTTAATTTTATATTTCATGGCAATTATTATATTTATTTATTTATTTATTATTTCGTTCAACAGTCCAAATTATTTGTTTATTTAAATATTTTACCTATTCGATCGAACTCATCGGCTATGCAATGTGCCACCCATTACTGGGCAAAGAGAGAAAAAGCCGGAGGAAAATACTCTCGACACAATTTTAATTAATTTATTTAGTTATTTATACGCGCGTTACTACATTCCTTTTTATAATTGTTTATCTATAAACACAATTTACATTGAAATTGCGAACCATCCATTCATTAGACAGTGATCCTCAGTGGCTAAACATTCGGTCTATTAACAGTAGCATGTAGTTCATTCGTCAATTCTCATACTCACTCGACAATTCTCATACTAGATGCGGTTGCCCGGAATAGAGAGCAAATGTTGTTATTGGACTAAGCCTGCCTTTGTTCTGGTCTGGTTCATAAACACAATATTATACACACACAATAAATATAATATTATTATTCAGAAAATTAATTATAATTGCTTCAATTACGCAACGGGTAAATAAAATGAGCGGTGAAAGGCAATATTCTCAAAAGAATCTCGTATAGCGGATCCCCTCGTGTACGCATGCAGGCGCGCACGTGTATTTGCAATGGGCAGAACAACACGTGTTACGAAGTGTTTGTAGAAGATTTAATGACGTTCATAGAGGTTGGTACGTCAGATTGTATGTGTCAAATCTAGCAAGCTAGGCTAAATTTGACTCGTTTGACACCTTCTTTAGTTCTCATGACTGTATTAGTATTAATTTATAAATCAAAAATGGCCGCCGCAACAAAATTCTCGTTAATATACCAGTAGAGGCGACGTTCATAGAGGTCGGTACGTCACATTGTATGGGTCCAATCTAGCAAGCCAGGCTAAATTTGACTCGTTTGACACCTTCTTTAGTTCTCATGACTGTATTAGTATTGAATTTATAAATCAAAAATGGCCGCCGCAACAAAATTCTCGTTAATATACCAGTAGAGGCGACGTTCATAGAGGTTGGTACGTCACATTGTATGGGTCAAATCTAGCAAGCTGGGCTAAATTTGACTCGTTTGACACCTTCTTTAGTTCTCATGACTGTATTAGTATTGAATTTATAAATCAAAAATGGCCGCCGCAACAAAATTCTCGTTAATATACCAGTAGAGGCGACGTTCATAGAGGTTGGTACGTCACATTGTATGGGTCAAATCTAGCAAGCTGGGCTAAATTTGACTCGTTTGACACCTTCTTTAGTTCTCATGACTGTATTAGTATTGAATTTATAAATCAAAAATGGCCGCCGCAACAAAATTCTCGTTAATATACCAGTAGAGGCGACGTTCATAGAGGTTGGTACGTCACATTGTATGTGTCAAATCTAGCAAGCTGGGCTAAATTTGACTCGTTTGACACCTTCTTTAGTTCTCATGACTGTATTAGTATTAATTTATAAATAAAAAATGGCCGCCGCAACAAAATTCTCGTTAATATACCAGTAGAGGCGACGTTCATAGAGGTTGGTACGTCACATTGTATGGGTCAAATCTAGCAAGCTAGGCTAAATTTGACTCGTTTGACACCTTCTTTAGTTCTCGTGACTGTATTAGTATTAATTTATAAATCAAAAATGGCCGCCGCAACAAAATTCTCGTTAATATGCCAGTAGAGAGGCCAGTTCTAATTTTAAGGGTTTATCGTGTGTTTCTTACTTACAAAATTTAATCTGTCGTTGAATTTTAATACCTAAGACTAACAACTGTTAGTTACGATAAGTTAAATTGTAACAACCCGATTAAATATTTTATTTCAGCTGAAACAAAACTATGGCATATCTCTACGAGTTTACCTTCTATAAAAATAATTTCTACTCATCGCATATTCTGTTTCGTAATACGTATTACTTTTCTTCCTTCTAATAAGCAACATAATATTGGAGTTATACGAATATTACCTACCAACATTTGCCCCCTCGATGTTGCCATAATTATGGGTTCCATAACTTTTTGTTACGCAAGGTGGTATGGGGTGTTTTATGTATTAATAATTCCGTGCTACGGGCAACACGCAAGGGGACGTTTTTGTATACCTACCCACCCTTAGTAAATAGATTAATATTTTTTGTCCAAATTACAGACAAAGGTTAAGTTAGGCCTATTTTGTGAGAGATCTGTTTTTATTATTTTATTAGAGAGATATAAAAATCAATGCACATTTTTTTAGATGAAACCCATAGTAATAATAACGCTTCACACACATAGTCCCACACTAGAACTAGCTGTGTCGTGAGTGACATATTATGGACACACACAGCCAGAACATAATCTGAAATTTAAACTCGTCAATCAAATTTCTGCTCCGCTGGAATCGAACCCAGACTCACCGCGCAGCTCATTGTCATAAGACAATAGATAACAAGGGATAACCACTGCGCCACTCATTTCGTCAATATGAAGTCCACTTATCCACTGTTTTCAATTTCATTTTATTTCTTAGGAAAGGTGAGCTTCATTTGGCCAAAAAAGTAAAAATCCAAGGCCGGCTACTATCATATCTTTTAATAGTAATTGAGTAGCAAAAGGGCATATGTGTCAGTAACCCATTAATGACCCACTACAGGGTCGGGTCTCCTCTCACAATGAGAGGGATGTAGGCCGCCGTCCACCACGCTGGCCTACTGCGGGTTGGTGGACTTCACATGTCTTTGAGAACATGTTTTTTGTGAACTCTCAGGCATGCAGGTTTCCTCACGATGTTTTCCTTCACCGTAACAGCAGGTGATATTTAATTTTATAAAGCGCACATAACTTTTTTTACAAAGTCATTGGTGCGTGCCACTGGGATTCGAACCCGGACCCCTCGATTCGAGGTCGAATTCTAAGCCACTGGGCTATCACCGCTTTTAAAGGGCATATAAGCCACCTGATGTTAAGAGGTCCCTGGAGCCCATGAACGCTGGCATCCAACGTCCAAAGAGAAGAGAATCCTACCTAAGTTCGCATGCGCATGCTTTGCTACTGATGAGGAATAAGGTGTTCACCTAAAATAAAGTTTCCCCGGCAACCATACCTTCCCAGGCGAAACACAAGACATGAAGAACATACTCCTTTACAACTGGTTAAGAGGCTGGTAAGGTAATGGCTTCTTCGGACGACCTTCCCTTCTTCCTTTCAGCCCTTGATAGTCCACAGACATGGGCCTCCCCTAACCGACGCCACACCACCCGGTCCTTGGCCCTTGCATCCAATGATATCCCGCTGTCTTCTTCAGGTCGTTAGTCCACCTGTTAGGGAACTTATGCTGCTTTCGCCTAAACTCGTCGCCGATGTCGCAGTCGCGAACGATGTCTCCAGCCCATTGCCACTTTAATTTGCAAACTTTGAGCGCTATGTCGGTCCCGTTCGGTCTTCTGTGGTTTATAATTTATGTCTCTGTCACGTAGAGAAATACCGAGTATAGAGCATCACTCACTCGGAGGGCAATAGAGAGAGCTATGCTGGGCTTTACCATCTTTATGAAAAAAAACAAAGCAAGCTTAGATCTTCCATAGTTAATATCGTTTCGGTCGCCTAGCGTTAAACAAATGGTTACCGACATAAATTAACCAGCGCTTGGCGAGTTAATTTTTAATGTTAATCCCGTGTTTTCATTACCTAAATGGGCACCCGGTCCCTCTGCACGGGATGTTAAATTCTCGTAAAGTGTGATTTACTGGATAATTGTTTGTTTTTGCTGCTAATAATTACCTTTGTTGAAATAAGTTGTGAAACATTTTTAGTAGCGAAATTAAACATCAATTCTAAAACGTGCTGATTTGACTCCTTTAAAGGTTCTGTAAAAAGTGTCAAAGGTTTTAGGTTTAGTGTATTTTCGTGGGGAAATCTGTGATAGATATCCACTGATGAAAATGAAAATGAAAATATTCTTTATTTTTCAAAAAGTTCAAATAATAGTTTGTTAACACAGTGGAGGCATCCTTTTAAGTAAAATAATACCTGTGACAGGATGCCCCGCTCTTTCTAAGTTAAATACATTTTTACATATAAAATAATTTTAACAGAACTACTTACATGTTTTATACAAATTTAAAGTGTGTGTGTGTGTGTTGTATGTGTGTGGGTGTGTGTGTGTGTGCCTACTATGTGTATGTGTGTGTGCCTACTATGTGTATGTGTGTGTGAGTGAGTGTGTATGTGTGTGTGTGCGTTGTATGATTGTGAGTGTATCTGTGATAGATATCCACTGATGGATTGAGTTTGAACGTTGTCTCCTCCCACTATGAAAAGGATGTAGGCCTTAGTCGACGCTGGTGTACGAGTTGGTGGTCTTCAAATTCATTTGAAAGCATTATGACCTCTCAGTCAAGAAGGTTTCCTCACGATGTTTTCCGGCACTGTTACAGCGGGTGGTATTTAATTTATCAAAGCGCACGTCACTTTTAATAAGTCATCGTACGTGCCACTGGGATTCGAACCCGGACGCCTCAAATAAAAACCGAATACTAACCAATAAAATTAAATACAATAATAATATTATAATTCTTTTATTAAAATTATTTGAAGTAGTTATCAAATGATCACTGCCTGCTTGCTTCGTTAAATACGGACGTATAAATCCATAGTGCAATTAATTGTGTTGCGATAATGTCACACACGCACCATCTGTACGTTCCAAAATAAAAATCGTGCAACAATACAACTTATTACAACGTAACTATCACTATTTATAATGGCTATCCATAAAAAATACCATTTAGATTCCCCTCTAAAGTGATAGATAAATGTAAAGGTTATTCTTTTCGGCTCGCTGACTTGCTTTTGTTGAACATACGAGAGATGTCATGTGCGCATTAAAAACAATGAATCGAATAATTAAAACTACCGAAATTAAAAGACATTGTGATGTACATCTAAAAATGAATATAATATAGGTATTAATCTATAGACTGCTTACGTTATGAAATGGAAAGTTTGCGCTACGACTATGCACTCTGCATAAAAAATGGTGCCAGGCGTATTAGCAATTTGCGGGGGTTATACGTTGTATGGTTATTAGTGTTTGACAAATCGCGCCCTTATACTGCTCGCCTGGGACTGCACGGATCTTTATCTTATGAAAAGAAATCAATGGACAGTGAAATTTGGGGCCCCATCTTATGACCGATATTACTCGCTTGAAGGCCTTAGATACGACATTATCTTTCACAATATGCTTCTTATAATATTATAATAAAATATTTACCAAGTATGCAGAAAAAATGAGCGGTGATAGCCCAGTGGCTTAGAATTCGACCTCGAATCGAGGGGTCCGGGTTTGAATCCCAGTGGCACGCACCAATGACTGTAAAAAAGTTATGTGCGCTTTGTAAAATTAAATATCACCCGCTGTTACGGTGAAGGAAAACATCGTGAGGAAACCTGCATGCCTGAGAGTTCACAAAAAAATGTTCTCAAAGGTATGTGAAGTCCACCAACCCGCACTAGGCCAGCGTGGTGGACTAAGGCCTACATCCTTCTCATTGTGAGAGGAGACCCGACCCTGTAGTGGGTCATTAATGGGTTACTGACATGCAGAAAAAATAAGGACCTTGCAAGAAACATGTTGTGTTTAGTACAGCGAATTCGCTACTGTCAACTAGGTATGTCCGTACCACGAAGAAAATACAGTTTCTATTGTGTTTCTGTGAGCACTCTTCTGCAATTTAGATCCCAAATATCCTATTGTGCAGCCATCCTTCTAGGATAAAGATCGTTGTGTGAAGTTATTCTCCACTATTCATCTAAAAAATTATACTAGAACGTAATTTAAGTCGAGCATGTCGTTGTGAGGTTAGTACCTGAGTTAGAGTTAGAATCTGAGTACCTACCTGTAGATATATTTCGAGCTTAGGTATCACAATTTCAAATTGAACTTTACTATAATACTTCGGTATTTACTAATAAAAACATACATCATATATTATAATCCAAATCTATCGTGAACGCCAGTGTCATCGGATTTCGCGTGTCAATAACCCCGTGGAAAATACAATAATTTTTATAGTTACCAATTTTATCATAACACTATTATTACTATTTCTATTATTGGTTCTTACCAGGTGGTCAACGCCCATTTCCCCGAGCCCATAAAAACAATAATAACATAATAACCAACACCGCCCCATCGCTCGCTAAATTAACCTTCCCATGATAAATACCATAACCATTTGGCATCACACGACAGCACAGGATAATTCGATAAAATCTATCAAATTATACCCTACTATTGTATATAATAATTATTTTCCCCTACTACTCCCCCCTTCCCCCTCTCTTAGTCCGCTAATTGAATTTCCTGTTGCGTATAAATGTTTTCGAAGTATAGTAATACTTATAAATTCGGTTGCAGGTTTTATGTAACTAACAATGCAACGATAATAATAACTATCGTATTTGAAAGTATAAAACAATCTTAAATAGTCAGCGCTACAAACATTTTAAGTTCAAAAAGGACATTTTTCAGTTCAAATCACCGCAAACCGTTATAAAGACGAGAGATTGACAACAATATCAGATGAACCAGAGAATGATAGGCTAAAACAGTTTAAGGCGACCGAATATCCTTCAGAATCACACACCTGTCAAAAGTCTCATGTTTTCAATTTTTTCTTATTCTGACTAAAATTTTCGTCTGAAATGTACCTATAGTTGTCTTTTGGTATGCCCTCCATTCTTATTTAACTTACTTTAGTACTACGCAAGTGTTTCTTTATATGCAAGATGAAGATCGTTGCAGTCAGATGAAGGGCGCGATTCGTCAAAACGTCACAAGAGACAGTCATAGTAGTGAAGGATTTGCAGATGGTATCTGATGCAATTGCGGCGGTGATAGCCCAGTGGCTTAGAATTCGACCTCGAACTGAGGGGTCCGGGTTCGAATCCCAGTGGCACGCACCAATGACTTTGTAATAAAAGTTATGTGCGATTTATAAAATTAAATATCACCTGCTGTTACGGTGAAGGAAAACATCGTGAGGAAACCTGCATGCCTGAGAGGTCCCAAAATTCATGTTCTCAAAGACATGTGAAGTCCACCAACCCGCAGTAGGCCAGCGTGGTGGACTAATGCCTACATCACTCTCATTGTGAGAGGAGACCCGACCCTGTAGTGGGTCATTAATGGGTTACTGACATATGATGCAATTGACAAGGTTCACCGTAAGGGGGAATCAGATTTAGTCTGCATACTTCTTCATAATATGAAATAGAGGACTGATTTATAAGCGAAACGGGTGTCAATCGTACCCTGCGTTTAGGAAACTTTTGATCTAAACAATCCTTAGATATATAATATATAATTTGTTTATAATATATAATATGCTTAGATATATAATACGTTTAAAGCTAAAAAGCTAAATATACGTATAAGTAGAGACATCGATTTGTCTAAACGTCGACCATCGCAATCGCAATACGTCATCGATTCAAACGATTTATCGTTCGTATCCGAATGAGATCTAAACGGTATCAGGTCAAAAAATCTTTAGGACAACCATTTTTAAAATTCCGTATGAAGTAGAGATACCATTATATTTAACGAATTAAAAAACATTCTATTTTCTTAAGCACGGAACCTAAATATTTGTAAATAGTACTTTACTTTGTTGTTTTGGCCACTTTTAATTTCAAAATGTTATTTTCGTCTATTTGCCGTAAGAAGCAGTCGGAAAAAAACACCAACACCTTTTTGAAATCAATTATGAAGTATACAGTATGATTTTGGGCCATTACATAAGCACGTATGATAGCAGTCGTGTATGTCAATAATAGTCTATTCTTAAATGATCGATGCCACTGAACACCGTAACAAATCGTCGATACATCACCTACATGTCTAGGCATTACGATAATACAGACTTACGTATAGACATACTCGTACGTTCAACACACAACACCCCTCTTTTTGCGTCGGGTTAAAAACCCCGTTACGCCATCTGTTACCAAACCAAAAATTAATTTCGCCGGGCTGTCCTCAAAATTTCTAACTTCGCAACTTGGCCACCCTACTTATCGGTCCATCGATCTCAGCCCGGTAGCGATTTGTCAATGCCCCTTCTTTAATTAATAAAAAAGTCCAAGAAAAAGAATTGAATAAAACCTTAATTAATTCGGGTCGGACTCACTGTAACTTTGTTAAATTATGATTATGCTACCCGAAAGTTTTACGGAGTTTTTTATCGGAATTAAAACAATTCCGGGTGAACGGAACAGGAATTATAATATGTTATTAATAGCCCTTTCGTTTAAAATGGGTCTTTAGATAAGACGCGATGGACTTATATAAATGGTCTGGGTATTACTTTGTTTAGATTGTAAAGTTAAAAGCAGATTCTCTACATCTGCAAAGCAGGATATAAATATAAATCAGGCATTAAAATAATTATATTCGTCACTACCATTTTGTGACTGTACTGTTTTGTGAATGGCTCTCTTCTATTTTTACTGTGTAATTCCCAGTCTATAGTTGCAGGATAATACAGAAATTTTGAAGGTAACTACATAATTAGCATCATCACACAAAACAGCAGTAGAAATAGATAAAAAGTACTTTAATAATCACTGGCTTTTTTAATTTAAATTGCTTTTATTTTAGCGGTAAGTAATTGCTACTTTGTCACGACATAACCTCTACCAACATATTTTACCCAAGTGTTAGGTTTATTTTCTTACTATGACTACTACTATACTATTTACGGATCCCTAAAATGCTCTTTTTTATTATTGAAAAGAGTTGAGTCCACTTTTACATTTTCTCTAGTATTGTATCACTCCGTCTGGTAATATGGAAGTCTGCCTAAAAATAATTAACCACACCGCCCCAAAGAGGATGAGTGAAGATACTACAAGATATGAAATTACGATAGACGTTTTGAAAACCCAACAAATTTTTACGGTTTTTACCGCAACATATTGGAAAATGACATAAAAGTTAATTCCGAACATCGGCTAACAAGTTCGCTAACAAAGTTCCGCAGTATTTAAAGTTTAAACGTGACCGATCTGGCGCATCGAAGGTAACTAAAACTTGCGAAGAAATAGTTAACTGAGTAAAAATAAAACCGTGTGTCGTAATACGAGTAGGTATATTATGTAAGGATAGGTTCTTCAGATAATAATTATTATATTATGTTATGTATGTAAGGTACGAGTATCTATACTAATATTATAAAGAGAAAACATTTGTATTTTTGTTTGTTTGTAACGAATAAACTCAAAAACTACTGGGCCGATTTCAAAAATTCTTTCACCATTAGAAAGCTACATTCAGCCTGAGTAACATAGGCTATTAAATAAAAAAAAAATCATTGGCAGAGCGAGGCCTGCTGGGTCAGCTAGTATTTTATATACGAATACTATACCTACAATTACTCTAGCTTGACATATTAAATCTTTGAAAGTTTTATTTATATGTCAGATGGAGTGTCAACCAACTTAACGTCCCAAATAAAAGAACTATTTTTTAGACATTTGACCTTTTTTCTTATACACAATTTTACTTTTTTTCTCATTATTCACTCCGTACGGTAATCAAAAATATTTGGCTAGGTATAATAGTAAACGTGTACATACAAGATCAACACATGTTGCCAACATTGTTGATAGGGGTGAATGAAGTTGGCACGCCGATACCGGTGTCAGAACAGCGTGCCACTAGAACTGCTAGGAGCGTTTATAAATTAGTTAACTTGTCAAGTTCACTTGAACCTCGAAGTTTAATTAAAGAATGTCAAAAGTGTATCGCTTCAAGACATATTTGTGGAAACTCTGACTCTTATTGTGCGAGCGCTTCGCTGGCGTCATAGTTAACGTTACTTCTATTACCTAGCACTATCTTTGAAAATGAAGGATTTTCAAATAAGCTTTAATCTCTTTTTCTGAGGTAATAAAGAGTTGTAATTTTAAAAAATCTTACTCTGTTTTCACCAACAGCGTAAAATTTAACTGTTTCAAGAAATTAAAAATTTTCTTATGATTCTATTTCCTGTCGTTTGAGCTCTGTTTTGTACCACTGTATTCCTGTATATCTGTTACCATTATGTGTATTCTTTACAGAAGAATATAAGTAGTAAATTACGCCCTTTGATTTGTTAGTACCAACTTATTCCTTAGATTCTAATCCTGAAGACCATTGTAATCTTCTATGTTAGTCTTTGCCAACTTTGTAGAAGGCATTGTTCAAATACACAAAATGACTTGTTTTAAAATACTTTGGTTATGCGGGCCTAGATGTACGAGGCTACGAGTTACAGTGGTTAGACATTACCACTGTTCAGAATCACATCATCAGAATCACGTCCAAAATATGTAATAAATCTGTAAAACATTACTTGTAGTAAGAGTACTTTTAAAAGTCAATCATAAAGTTTGATTCCACTTATTTCGCTCTTAGGCAAAATCAGACTGTATTTGGTAAGGAAACTTTGAAGATTATTTACAAAACACGATTTGAACGAGAGTCTGAAAGAAAGAACAGCTCTGTAGAAGTAAAATATTGACTCGACAATGTTTTGATTGCGACTCTGAGTGATGATCCGCGAAATCCATAAGCAGTGAACAAATAGCAAACAGATTTGGCAACGACCAACTTTTCTTTACCAGAAGACAAATTAGCATATGTATAAAGATAAAGGTCTAGATAGATAATGCAAATACTTCTACTGCTAATAGTAAGTACTTCCCTTGTCAAATATTTGAAAATTTGCAAATGTGCAACCACCGTTCCGATTTGTTTATGCCTTGTCCTAATTGGCTTGCATAACCGACCGATCAACCAACACGAAAAAATCTAAGTACAGGGCTATGTATCGAGCCAACACGTAAAATCTAAATATAGGGCTATGTATGAAGCTCTTCTACAGAAATAGTATTCACATGCGATTAATGTAATGCAACGATGTTGTTGTACGATATAACTAGAATAAAATCGATTAGTTTCAATAATCTATATACTTACTTATTAATTTATTCATATTTACACAGGCTTTACAGATATAATGAATCGAATAATTCATATTATTCGTACCTCCACTTTTAGTTCGACTTTGTATTGGCATAGGATTCCCATCACTAAAACGATCTTCTTTTGTCTTTGTAGGTGAAGAAAAGCGGTAAGTACCTACGCTTAGTCTTCATACCAATGGGCGAACTTGCGTTATCTATTTAGAAATATATCTGTGTGTACAATAATCAAAACTTATTACTGTATTATTAAGATTGTACACGGTGGTATAGCCTTTATGTTGAATTGCAAAGTGGCTATTCTTGCGTGCAAGTTTTGACACATAGAGGATACAATTGTTGTGCTAGGTACACGTTCTATCAATCCTCTTGGAACTGTTCCAGGATTTGTGAATTGAATTATTCGCGTCCATTGACACACTTGCTTTGATTAATTCTTGTTCGTCCTTCTGTTTTGTCCGATCTGAATGGAAATAGATATCTGTCCGGATGAGTTATTACGGCTTTAAATACTCCTTTTGCATTAACAGCACATGATGTTTTACCTACTGTGGTCGTATTGGGTCGGTTCAGAAATTCTTGTGATTGAAATTTTATTACATGTATGTATGTTATTACTATGATATTATGGTGATCGAGGTTCAATAGCAATATAATATCGTTTTACGCATTTTCACATCATTAATTTATTTTTCATCGTCTGTGTTCATTTTACAAATATATGCAAATGCTTTAAATATTTGCTATTTTAGCTTGCTATTCATTTACACAATTGTGTGACTTTAAAAAAAAATTTTTTTAGCTATCCCTTGCTATAATTTCTGCATCTCGTTGGTCAGTCGCAAATTAATGAATTTTATTATTTCAACTTAAAGATAGGCAACCATTCATCCATAAATAGTATCCTTAACCTCCTAAGACCTCATTTAAGTGGCTTTCATCAGAGTTAGAGAAAAATCGATAATTAAGTATCGACTTAGATTTCTAGCTATTGTGTTTAGTATTCATATGAATTTTATTTTCATTTATTAACGTTTATTCATTCTCTTTTCAGAAGATAGACGCGTACAACCACAGCGGGCCCTCCCTTCAGACGTCAGCCGTGATCGCCCTCTGTTCGATTGTGTTGGTGGTCGGAGTCCTCATAGGAGCTATACTTGTTTGGAAGTAAGTATTATTTATAACCGATAACTGATAACCGATAGAGAAGAAAGGTCCTCGAATGACGACCACGAATCAGCAAAAGGAGTAAAAGCCACCCTCCGACCAGGTGGACTGATGACCTGAAGAAGACAGCGGGAAACCGCTGGATTGAAAGGCCCGGTTGGAGTGGCGTCGATTAGAGGTGGCTCATGTCCAGTAGTGGATTTGGAAGGGCTGAAACGATGAATGATGATGATAACGATGAATTACATGATATTTTTACTTTTTATATTTTTACCGCATATTTAAATAATATTACTATGGGAGTGTAAAAGAGATGTAAAAAGACAAAATTTTACACAATTGTTGTAAGTATTCGGACGGTAAACGTCAGTCATTAGTATGTCTTATGTTAGTATGTCTGACGATAGTATTCATGCTCACGGCACTTGTCTGAAAGAGGTTAATTATTCATATTACATTACTAGCAATGATTTTAGATTCATATTAGGTAGACGCTTATAGTGATTTCAGTTTAGTACAATAACGTTTTTGAAATAATATGTACATTCGAAAAATATATTCTAAGAATTGAAATCTCTCCATCTGAAACTAAATTAAAAACCTCCAAGAGTTGTAATTCCACGTCAACTACCTATTACTCTTAACCGCTTCTAATAGAACGAAAACATAATATTATGTTCTTGAAATACATATTGGTAACCTTTTTAAGATACTTTTACGGGGAAAGTTGTCATTTTCTTGCGTCTAATCAAATTTCCACCACGCATAGAGTTTGCTAAACTAATTTTTCTTGAAGCTATCTAATAAAGTAGCTGCTTAGTTGCCCTGGCGACTGGTGCGTCCTCAAATTAGTTTTCATTAGCATGTTCCAAGACGTTAATAATCTCTTATTAGAGTTTATTGCGTTAATAACAGGTTTATTTTCCCTTATTATTTATTCTTGGTACTCTCATGGGCATCGATAATGATATTTTCTTCTTACTTTCTGCGGAAAATACCGTCACCATAATTTGTACATCATTTGAAGGTAATTTTATGTTAAGCACTCTTGAAATGAGGTCAATTTTGTTAAGAATAATTTATAGGACTACTTTAGTGCTTCGATTTCAAATTTAAATGTGGAATGGAATTTCGAGCACCACTTCTTTCTAATTTCGAATTCTTTTGAATGCCGTTCTGTTCTGTATGAAAAGTTGTATGAATTGTAGGTAAGTAAAATGCTTATTGTTTAGTTTATTTCTTACACTTTTTACATAATTTATGTTGATTCCATACATATTTGAATACCAGGAACAGAAATCTTACACTAATCTATTCTAAATTTATTTTACTTTTTAAATAATGTTTAAACGTTTGTTTTTTTTTGTTATAAACATCAAAGAAGGATAAAAAGTAGGAAAGAATATTTTTTACCTATTCTTAATTTCAATGTTAAAACTTATATCATAATAATATTATAAATCACTTTCACATGATATTACAATGCCACCAGCCATAACGACAGCAATTCCCTAATACCCCAAGACAAGACAAGTTACAGTGACTTAGAAATACCTTTCTCGGAGCAAAACAATAATTTCACGAATTAGCACCGTCAAGGAATCTCGGGTGTATGTGACAGTTTAATCGTCGTTAAAACCGTCGTCACATACGTCGCAGTCGGAGGCAATGGCTTGGGAAAGTTGATTACAGTGGCTGTCACCTATTCGAGATTTAATCCCGAGTTGAACTTGTTTGGCACAAGGAGAAAAGTAAAGCGGAGAAAACAATCTTTACAATCATAGTAACAGACGATTCGTTTGCGGGAAAGAAGTCGTCGAAGTAATAAAGGAGCATTTTAACGGTCATTCATTTATGATGGACTCCATTGAGATCCAGAAAGAAGTCGTCGAAGTAATAAAGGAGCATTTTAATGATGGACTCCATTGAGATCAAACCAAATCAAAACTAAAACAAGACCCAAAAGATTTCGTGCCGATATCGTGTGACATCAAACCGTACGTCATTTCATGAACTCGGCACGACAAGGAACCTTAATTTCTATTCTGTAAGGCACACAATAGATTGTCACGATTTTGACTTTCAAGCCTTTTTTGACTTTTTATCACGGGTAAGACACGACATTGCCGCAATACGAGTGAATATTATGATCACAAGGTATATCCGGTGTCATTTTCCTAAACATATTATAACAAAATGTTCAGAAATGGTGAAACAAATGACTATTTGCTTACCATTTTAAGCAAAGTATTTTATGTATGATTTTTTTCGTCTTTAGCACTTGCGTACAGCTCTCGGTATTTTTTTTTGTAAGCCATTCTTTTATCTCTTATGTGTCTAGTCTCTTATAGTTTCTTCCCATATCTCCCTGAAGATTTTTCCTCTCTAAATATTAATAGTATTCATACTTTCGTATGTCGGGTACTCTTAATATTATTTTTTGTTCTCTGTATACTCATAGTACTCATATAGGTGCCGTAGCCGTTTGCTGTTCACCGTCAGTGCAATCAAAATCCGCTCTTGTTCCAGCTGTATCTTCTAACTTAGACACCAACAGTAGTATAATTATACATGTCACAATACGCATGTCGTCACTCTGCGGACGTTTTGACGGGGATTTACCGACATAGCGTCTTATACGATAACTGGCTGTCTCCGAATAATATTGTTTAGTTGCTGTTTCACTGTCAGCTGGTAGCGATAACTGGGATGTGTACTTTGAGTCACTTGAGATACTTTTATTGAATTGTCAAAACAAAAAATGACGTCATAAGCTGTGTTCTTCATACAAAATCATATATATAGTAAATCAAGTCAATTTATTGATAAACTCATTTTTAAAGATCTTGGAAGTTGAACTGAGCTTTTCAACGTTTCTGAAAGCAATCTTTTATAGGAATTACAGTTTGAAATTAATTGTGAAGTGTGTTCACATACCAATTGTCTATCTAATGCGCTAGCCAAAGAAGAACTAGATGAACTGAATTTTTCAATACTGACTTTCCGACCAACCGTAATAAGGCTCTAATTAAAAAAAACGCAAAGGCACCCTTGATGAAGCTAGCTTTACCATGTAAAATAAAATTAATATCATCCCTTTTTAAGCAGATAGATAAGGAAAAAACGTTTATTAAACACAGGGTTCACGTTAAATTGGATAATGAGGGTGAGTGTACACTGCCAAGGTATCTACCAGGCCATGGCATAATCTTGGTCAGTGTTATCAAATTTGGCAAAATTAAAAGCACCAGAGAAAGTGACTTACAGAGTGGAAAGGAAAATGTTGAATATTAGGAAAAAAAGAAGCAGAAGAAGAACCAGTAGAAGTATTAGATCTAATGCATTCATTGGACGTTGGTACCACAGAGTTATATGGACTAGAGGACGCCAGTCTCATTACCTGTATAGAAACGAAGGAAATAATGAAGTCGCGCTAAAGGAAGACAATTTGTCTCCTTTGTTACACGCGAAGTACATACACTTGCGTCCCCTAGTCCATATAGCTCTGTGGTTGGTACATATAATATCAGGTTTTTTCAAGTAGCAGGATCCCTTTATTTTATAATAACGTTTCACCATCTATTCCGGTTATTTTTAAAGTATTTTCATTTGACAGTTGTTCGCCAACCTCCAGCATTGAGGCAAGTCAAATAAATCCGGTCCTAAAATAATATTGTTTTAATAACGCGCGAGATAAGATAGGATTTGTTACTCGTAGCGTATAAGCGTTAAGTTGGTTAAATAGTTGTAAAGTTGGATAAGTAGTCGGATTAAGTTTCACCGCAACTTGAGAGTAATCAACTTTTTTGTGTATAGTTGTATCAAAGTTATCTTGGTTTATCGACATTACTGGGCTCTTTCCTGTGTTTTCTCTGTAGATTATACGAATGATATTAGATCAGGGGTCGACAACCTTTTCGGTCGGAAAAGTCAAAAATTACAATTAACAAAATTTCAGTCTTTAAAGATCCGCAATTTTTTAAGCCAACAATAAGTAAGTAATACATGCATGAATTAATTGTTTTGATAAAAATTAATCCATGTATTCAAGGAAAATCTAGTTAATCGATCAGAAAGATTTTCAAATTTTTTTAATACCCTAGGTACGGATAAGAAGATTCCACAAGTTTGAAAAATTATTTGAGTATTTTTATTAGGTAATGCTAAAATTTATTGGTTGGTCAATTAAAAACAATTATTAGTACCGTGAACCGATGTGACAGAAGTTTTTTCAAATTCTATTCAAAAGCACCAAGTAACTACAGCATAATGACGATATTAAATTTTTAATAAGACTAAAAGGCTAATGACATATATGTCTGAGGTCTACACTGCATTTACTGCTCTTAAGGACTAAGATAAGTTATCTAATATCTGTATGTGTAAAAAGTTTTAGTTTTGTTGTGCCAATTTAGTGGTCACCGTTGTATATTGACACCAGCAACAGCAAAGAAGTCGCCATTCAAAGTAATTCTGTCTATTCATTAAAACTAAATCAAGAAAGTGGAATCCCGCACGATCTGTCATGCGGGAATGAATTAGCTTTCCAATCCCTACTATCGACCGAGAGCGACCATAAACTTTGTAGATAACACTAACAAGATCTACACTTTATGGTCATTTATGCTTTAAAGCTTTAATAATTCAGAGACGCACTATGTATTAAAACTACGAACGCTATAAAACTAATAAACAACCCCATCACGTCTGTTCCGATCTAAAAATATTAACCCGTGTTTCAACGTTCATTGCCACTAATGTATCTGTGTACAGATAAAATAACCATTCCGAAACAATATGGCTGCATACCTCGCGCGTTTATTATTCATAAATCATCTGAATGTCAATACTGGGCTAAAACGGGAGCCACGTTTGGGTGTTTCCTGTAAATATAACGGGGTTAGGATAACAGAAACTGGAATATTGATAGTTTACTCTTTACGAGTTCACGCAGGAATAATAATGTAAGGGAAGCGAGGGAGTTCGTGAGGTAGGTTTGGCGTTTGTTACGGTTTGAATACAGAGGATGTCTTATAGGTTTTGATAGCTAGAAATTGTTTTATCGATTTCTTGTGCATTCCTTGTAGGAGTAGTGAGCACACTTGCTTGATACAGAGTCACCTAATTGTAAATGGACACTATAGCGCGTAAATAAAAATATCTGACTTTAAATTCCTATCTAAAGTTGGACATTTTTCAGGCAAATCTTCAGTACTCTAAAGCTTAAGAATCTGAGGTTAATAGTGGATATGAGTGCAACTTATGTCACTATAATAAGGTCACCGCCTATGTTTCTTCAGCTCTACCAATCTAAATACGAAAAACTGTTTTCTGTTCACATTAGAACTTAATTTATGGAAACCAAATAGCAATACTGCGGCGCCCAAATTAATACAAATAGGTAAATGAAAACTAAGCAGTCCTGACACAATCTTACACGAGTTTAACTATTAAAATGTGCACCCTCTAATACGAGTAGGTATACAAAATATTTTGTTGTTGCTCTAAATACCTACATAGTTATAATACGATTGTTATTTTCTATCCCATATTCTTTTCTGATACAACAAAACATTCACACTCACAACAGACATTATATTCACAATATTGCATAAAAACCACTTAACAAGTAACAACATCCTCGCGAGCCATAGTTTATAATCTGTGTCGGATATCTATGGTTTTTTGTTTCGTAGGCGCAAGAGGTTATTTTGATGCGTGACTAATTACGCCAAATTTATACCTCGCGTTTCCCGCCACAGCGATTGGCCAATTCAAAATGGCCGACCAATGAACAGCAAGGGCGGGAACTCCGGCGCAGACCTATGAAGACTGAGTGTGGATGTGAATATTCATGTTGTTTTTTAAAATGTATGAACAGTCGGTGTGGATGGTAATTGTATCCTTTGTATTGTAGGGTCTGTTTTAGGTTGCGACGCCATACTTTGTTGTGCATACATTTACATTACAGTTACAGACATCGGTTTTTAATCTAAAAACGTCGTGATAAAAATCTGATCACTATTTTCTGAGAGAATTGTTTAAATGTTTATCGATTTATCAATCAGGATAATTTCTACGTTCGTTTTAATAAAGAGGTCCTTTAAATTCTAAGGCTATGTGACTTTTTATTTAGACGAAAATAAGACTCATACAGTTTAATTAGTTCTTCGAACTTCGATCTTCGATCTTCTTAAACTAATGTGTGAATATTCGATGTAGGCAGATCTAGGTACACATCAATACTGTGACGAATTCATCTCATTATTGATGTTCATAAAATATCCATTTCACTATTTTGAACGTTTACTACTAAGAGCACGACCAAGTTTTGAATATGAAAGCCAAATTAATGTTCCATGTTTCGCATAAAATTTTGAAAGCTTTCAAAAACACATTAGTAGGTATGGAGTTATCAAACAGGCTAACTTATAGTGCTGACAGCCCAGACATTGCACTATAGAGCCTTAGTTTTAACCTGTCTGTGAAGTTTTGGAATTGGCATATCGGACTGTCGCAAAACTTTATATAAGTAAGTTCCCGGAGAAAATTGCCTTCGAATTTAATCTCCAGTGTTGCAATGTTTGACGTTGTTTCCGTCGGGTTTATTGAATGCAGTCTATTTGTTTCTGTCTGTATTGTTTTGAAGTTTAGATTTTTTTTAATAGTGTGCCTTGCTAGAGCCAAAGTAGCTCAACCAACGCAACCAACTTTTAACGCGCTATTTTGACTAAGCTTGAAGTATGCTTTGTTTTAACATTCTCTCAATATGCAACTTTCCAAAAAAATTAATGTACCTAGAAGTATAAACCGTTCATTTTGGTTCCGGCTTCAACAACTAACAAACAAAGGCCTAATTCCCCTCTAATTTTGCCGAAACTAAGCTTTTCGTAACTATGAACTTTGGATCTAAAAAGGCGTTTCAACCGAGCCAGAGTACGGATACCTCTCGAAATGAAAGCCTGTGAACTTGTTGAGCGTAATGATGTGCCGCGTTGGTTAATTTTAGGAATCGATTTTTCTATTCACCATAAAAATAATCGAGTTAGTTCTCGGTTTATAACTATGAGAATATCGCTTCCTCGTACCTACGTCAATAATTTCTAAGACTTCTTAGAAGTTTAACAAGTTTAAACGTTTGCTTTTTCGGCTTACTCTATTACAAGAGTTTAGCTGGTTTGATAAGGTTGCAACTTTTTCTTTAGCTGAAACATAAGACACGTTACCGCTAAGACAGGTTTAAAACTTTCGACTCGGGTTGCCCTCTAGCCCGTTTCTGCTCCAATCCGCACTGGAGCAGCATAGTTGTATGTTCTAGATGGATGTCCAGAAGGGGGAACCATAGATAAGACATCGTTGTTCAAAGAGGGATATAAAAAGCAAATATCTGAACACTCTTTAGGGTACTCGATTATACGAGCAACTGAAAGCACTCGATTACTGAAAGTAATTGATTATATGAGTAACTTAAAGTACTCGGTTATGTCAGTAGCTGAAATCACTCGATTATACGAGTAAATACGAGTAACGACTCAAGTCAAGACTCGCACATCTCTAGTCGAGCGCTCTTCAGGCCGCTGAGGGTGGAGCATAATACTCTCCATTCAACCTTTGTCTTGAACATTGGAGCACTTGGCACAGGTAAAGAACTACCTTTTCTAATTCCATTTGATGTTTGCTGGTATTTTGCTGATGTTTTGGTTTCCATTTCAATGTACTGTAGTGAAGTATAGACACTTTAAGTCATCTTGGCGCACGGTGCTATGTGTGAGTGTGCTGGTAGAAAGCGGTAAAAACGAGTCGCAGCTATACAAGGAAAAGCTGCACACTTAGATATTGGCACAATCTACACAATCTGAAATTGCATACTAACAAGTACACTCACACAGATCTACCCCAAGATGAATCAATGAATTTATAAGATAGTGACGGATCAATGATTGAACGAAATTCAAGACTCATATTTTTATTCATTCTCAGAATTTACCTTGTTCTCTTATACTTCCTCAATTTTTAATCTCTTTTTTTTGTCTCTTCATTCTGCTACAATGCTAAGTTTCAATTTGTATATTGTAACTACCGCTTGATTTTCTGCTTCCACGTTCTCTTTATAAGTCACGTGTAGAAGCCGCTCGGTCTCTATTTCGAGAGAAATAAAGACGAAGATCAATGTCCACGCTCCAGAATCACCACTTCCACGAACTGTATCGTTCGCAGCAATCGTTCATTTAACATTTCCAGAGCGCCCTCGAAGCCATTCCCGATACATCAAGCCAACTTTAAAGCGAAATACTTTCTGGCCCCTAACTAAACAAGAAACACTCGATGACGTTCCCAATCGCAGTGCACTCCGACCGGGACCATCAATCTTCGATTACGGACACTCCATTTGAGTTCACCATACGTCACTTCCGCGACGCGGAGTTGCGGAGTCTGGACTAATATTTTCTATTAAACTAAAAGCCGAGTCTTTGGAAATCGATCTTTTGAGTCGATTGAAATTGCCAATAATTTCGCAGACTCCACATTAGACGTTTAAATCGAAATGTTAATTTTTTATTGGATGTGTAACGTTGAATTCGTCACATCTCTTAATAGTTCAATCGAAAAACTATCGAACTACACACTATCGATACGTGTAAACCCCGCCCACGTTACGTATTCAAATCGCCATGAACTCCCCTAATGCTATCTACACGATCGCGTTCTGTTTACGGGCTAAAGTCTTTATTAAGCCCATTGTCTCGGCCTCATTATGGCAATGGATTGTGGGTAAGATGCGAGCGCAACGGTCCTTATTATTGGCGATCTGCATACAATCACGCATTTGCATAATATCTCAATTCGTTGTTGCGCTGATTTGAATAGCCATGGAACATTTCACGCATGGAGTGTTCGGTGACACACGGGTCAGAGGACTGTTTTTTTTTATTGTAACCCTTTTATGGCCCACTGTTGGACACCGGTCTCGCTCCAAAACGAAATTGAGGAGAAACTGGCTAGAGGGTAACCTTTGTAGGATGTTTTCAAACCGCCTTTACCCCCGACAAAGTTTAACGACTGCTATCGTATCGATAACAACCAGGGCCGATGGCTTAACATGTCTTCCGAAGCACGGAAGCGCGCATTTAGCGGTCACCCATCCAGGTACTAACCGCGCCCGACGTTGCTTAACTTTATCGATCTCTTACGGTCTACTCAAGCAGCGGGCTTAGTCAAAAGTAGCACACAAAGTAGCAAAATATTAAAAAAGCATTTGAAGACGAAAATATGCTTGCCAAACAAATCGTCGCTGTATCACCAAAGATACCATGACATACATACTTTGTTTCAAACAATCGAACTTAATAGTTATGGTGCTGTAAATAAGTAGTTCGGTTCTGAAACTTGTAGTTAATGGTAAAGTTTTCCGAGACCTCATAAATCTTGGATGTAACAGAGATTCTTTGGAAGTAATTTATGTTTGAATTTATTATGTACTTAAGATAAATGAAATGGAAATAAAGGGACTAAAATGTTTGTTCCCGATTTGTTGTCTTCACAAGATACAATTACTAATAAATGACGTCATCGGCTGAAACGGCGAAAGAAATTGTTCTCTACAACTTTCTCAAAGGCTTGTGAAGTCCACCAACTCGCATTAGACCAGCATGGTGGACTAGCCAGCTTCATCATCCTCCATACATCCTTCTCATTGTGAGAGAAGACCCGACAAAATTATCGCTAATCTAATTTAATAACCGGAACCAACAAGCTAACGACGGATAAAACGTTTGTATCGGATAGGATTAAGGAAAAAACTCTCGTATAGCAGCAATCAAATTCTTCCCCCTTTCACGAACGTCATGTAATCGTTTCTGCACTTTTTACTAGATGGCGCTTATCACAAAAAAACACTCTCCCTCCGTCTTACGCATTTTCGATCAGGGTCACGTGTCCTGACGCGAGTTTATAATTTTTTACCCATCCCAAAAAGTGCACAACGCTAAAGAAGTTTTCAGTTCAAAAACTTAAGAAAATCAACGACTGTCATTTGTTTACGTAAAAACCACATTGTCATGTTATCTTTAGAACAAAGATGGGTACGTGCCCAAAGGTATTGTTTAAAGACTTAACCCGTTACAGTGTCGCAAATGTATACGGTCATGTTTAACTAACATTTCTCACGCGTTTAAACAAAAATATATAATATGTACATACGAGTATGTACGTACAGTCGCCTTGAAAGATAGTCGGCTACAGAAATAAGGTAACAGTTTAATTTGAGAATGCTTCAATTTTCGTCAAAATATATTTAGTTTTAAACATAATTATCAAGATAATATCACAACCATTTCACCACGCTACGTATACATTGTCATTGTTAATAAATAACGTTGTACATTGTTTATAAATCTAATAATGTAATTACGTAGGTGAAGCTTATAAGTATATTTTATGCAAATATGTTCAGTACACATATTTGCATAAAATGTACTTACGCACCTATTGCGTAAGGCTTTACCTATTTTGACATTTCAGTGGCTTAAAATTTGGTTTAGAGCTTGAGAGATCGGGTATTCAAATCCCAGTGGCACTTCTACTTTTCTATGTTAGATATGTAAGTTTTACAAAATTAAATAATACAGTGTCACGCATCACTTCTACTTTTCCAAGTTACTTAAAATAATATGCGTTTTACAAATTTAAATGATACTCGTATTTGCGGTGGACTGCGGCCTAATTTTTTTTCAGCTGACCTTATTGCATTGGAGACAATAATTATATAATTTTTAATTTGCATTCCTGAAATGGTCTATGGATTGATCACAATGCCCTGTAAAACCAATAACTAACCCATATGCGTGCAAATTGATTTTTTTAATAATTTCAATAAGTTAGCTCGAATATATGGTGGTGACTGTACAAAAGTGTGTCAGCAACAGATGTGCTTTGCAATGCAAACACAAGATCCGTAGTACAAATAGGTACTCGCGAACACACTAAAAGCGCACTGTACACTTCTTGGAGCGAGTTGACAAATGTTTAACGCTAAACGGACGACTATTTAACAGTCATTGTGTACGAAAAACATAATAATATCTGTATTTAAACAAAAATATCATAATTATTATTTTTTCTTCATAGGAACCGCAAACGTGTGTTTGCGATTACTTGCCAGTAACCCATTAATGACCCACTACAGGGTCGGGTCTCCTCGTAATGAGAGGGATGTAGGCCTTAGTCCACCACGCTGGCCTAGTGCGGGTTGGTGGACTTCACATACCTTTGAGAACATTTTTTAGTGAACTCTCAGGCATGCAGGTTTCCTCACGATGTTTTCCTTCACCGTAACAGCAGGTGATATTTAATTTTACAAAGCGCACATAACTTTTTTACAAAGTCATTGGTGCGTGCCACTGGGATTCGAACCCGGACCCCTCGATTCGAGGTCGAATTCTAAGCCACTGGGCTATCACATTAAGGACATCTAAAGAACACTGTAAAAGTCCTCATAAGAAGCGGCGCACTCAAGTAGATATTGTTAGGTGTAGCTTACGGATGGCGATCCGAGATCGATTAATCGAAGAATCGATTTTTCGAGCCAAATAAATCGATTCTTTAAATCGATATGTAACACTGAATCGCTTCAGTGAATCGATATTTCGCCCTAGAGAATCGACATGCGATTTTTTAGAAATCTGTAATTTGGACCTTTTTGGATTCATCATTAAGTTACGATTCGAATCGATTTTTTTCGGAAAGAATTGCCATCCCTATTATAGTTATTCTGTGACGAACATGCGACCTTTAATAAAATTTTCAGTTGGCCTGAATTCCTGAGGCCTATATTAATTGACTGACATTACTGACCAATCAACACGGCAAAATTTAAACATAGGGTGCGTATGGATCTGTCCAAATTGAAATACGACCTGACACTGACTTTCGTCGGACGTACAACGTGCAACGTTTGCGTGCGACATGGCAAATTAAATAGAACACGAGGTAATAACTACTTCCTTGCTATAAAAATCCACTATATAAAACCCGGTAGTATACTGAATGTGACGTTAGTAGGTATATAGCCTTTATATGCTTGGAGGAAGCAGGTGGTTAGCGGAATGTCGTCAGAGAAAAAGATGGCGGAACACGCTTGCTTATTCGTTGTGTGATGTTTTGATTTAGGTCGTGCTTTCTTTTTAAACACCAACGATTTCGTTGTGTAAAATGACTAAAAAAGAAATTCGAATTTATTATAATACCAACGAGTATACAGCAAATCTAAAATAGAGTGAGCGAAAAAGAACATCACAGTAGCATGCCGTCACCGGCTTTGTATTCTCCACACAGCCTGGTTAAATTGATTTTCCTAAGCATCCAAGCGGATACACTTTATAATTGAAGTGACAACCTTTATAATCCCAAAGTTCAGCCTGGGGCAGCCAGTAATTTTAAAGTTGGAAACTACTTCGGCAATGTTTGATAGTTGTTGTACATAATTTCGGTACAGAATATTTGTACTCGTATTAGATTAAGTAATTTATAGCGGTGATAGCCCAGTGGCTTAGAATTCGACCTCGAATCGAGGGGTCCTAGTTCGAATCCCAGTGGCACGCACCAATGACTTTGAAAAAAAATTAAGTGCGCTTTATAAAATTAAATATCACCTGCTGTTACGGTGAAGGAAAATATAGTGAGGAAACCTGCATGCCTGAGAGTTCACAAAAAAAATGTTCTCAAAGGTATGTGAAGTCCACCAACCCGCACTAGGCCAGCGTGGTGGACTAAGGCCTACATCCCTCTCATTGTGAGAGGAGACCCGACCCGACGACATCTATGTAATTTTAACTGGTTTAAATGCTTAATTGGACGTCATCCCCATATTTTTAACACACTAAAGAAATTAAATTAATTCGTCTCTATTTTTATAAATTTTTGACAAATCCAACTCGTGACGAATATTGTAATGGCACCCAATGGGTTGGGTGAACTCCAACGAGGTTTGACGACTGCTATTTTACGATGAAAATTAGGAGGCCTTTACGTGCCCTCGGTAACACACGCCGCAGTGGGTACGGACCACACCCGATGTTATTGTTCACTTGCAAACAGGAACACGCATCAACCAAACTATGAAAATTCTATATCTTAGAGTAATACATTAACCGCATACATAATGGACGTTCAAAACATGACTAAAAGACGTCGTCACAGTACAATCCACTACAATCCCGTACAATCCCACACAATCCCGTACAATCCCGTGCGATACCGTAATATAATCCGCTTTCCTCAACCGTCTGTCGGACGCCACGCGGTTCGCAGTTTTGACACCTCCCGATATCTCACTGCCCGTATTATGTGTCATGGGAATTGGGGTGTTCGGCCATTTTTGACAGGCGAGTGTATAGGTCCCTCTAGACCCGGTTTTGTTACAATATACGAGTTTGACAGGCGGACTGCATAACCCTGTAGTTTAAGTTTTAATCGTATCATAATTCAGCTGTAAACTATAGTTTTGATTTTTCCGTCACATTGTTCCGAGTGAAAAAATTAACTGACTTGATTTTTGACTTATTGATAAAAGGAACAAACCAGTTTCTTCTAGGTATCTTACATCGATGGGCCTGTTTAGGGATATATTTTTCTCATGCTGCAGACTGCATTTAACGTAAGGCATTATGTAACATTATAAATGAATACTTTTAGTACTACTACTATACTTGTAGTCCATGCACGACATGAGCTCACCGAGCCCTTTGAATCCAACCGTATGCCGCCGTCTTCTTCAGGTCATCAGTCCATGGTCAATATGCGGCTTGTACTCCTTTGTCTGAAAAGTTCGGAATATACCCATAGACATTACTCGATATCAATAGAGCCTCAATCTCCATACAGTTCCCATCACGACACGTAATTGAAGTTGCTCGGATGATTCTTACACGTATCGGGCGCTTCCGAGGCGTGCTCTTCGAACTGTTATGAATTAGCGGTCGATACACTAATTGGACCACCGTCAGAGATGACTTGAGACGAGATGTCAGCTCAAGAGTTACCAAGTTGGGCGCGAGGGGCGCTGATTGGAATCTTTGACTTTTGTTGAGATTATTAGTCTTAGCTTTGCTGTTTCATCTTTCAGTTGGAAACTAAAATGTTGGTCGTAATTTTAGGCAAAAAATAAGTTTTATTTCCAAAATTAAATAAATGACATTCAAATGTCGGATAGATGTCTGACGTTTGGAAATTCTGTATTTTTTCAAAACGATACAAATAATTAACTTGTCGATAAAGGTACCTACCTGTATTTTACGAAATGATAAACATACGGGGCATACTCTCGGTATAAAAATGGAAATTTTCGCTGGTTTTGAGTTTGTTGTCATTTGAGATTTATTCCGATTTTCGGAAATTGAAATCCGCTTTTTCGCATTTGCTCCGGTCGAAATTATTTCCGGCATTAAAGTACTTTTTACGGGGCTATTTGCGTTATAAATTTAATATACTCGTAGTAACTTATATTTTTTGGGATTCATACATGTATATATATACATACAACAACATTGGGTTTTAATCATGGTACATTTAATGTAGTGCCTACAACGCTTTTACGGTTTCGTAACTAGGTAAGTTAGTTCCCTAAAGATCTATCTACACCTACAGGTTTGAAGATGTCTCACGAAGCGTAATCATAGGATTACACTGGATTTAGCTTCCAACCGAAACACAATAGCCTTACGTAGAGCTGCTTATAACATACTAGTCGACCTGGCAGACGTCGCTTGCCTTTAATAAATAACACTGATTACATAGACTGTCTATCCAAAGTACTTCTTAGATACATCTTAATCACCGCTACCCTGACTCCTTTCCCCTCCTAAAAATCAAAATTTCTAAAATCTATTTGGGACTAAACTATACGCCTTAACGAATATTTTTATTTAAGAATTAATTACGACACTAATCACACATTAGGAACACCAGCACTAACAACGACCGACAGGTACAAAAACAAGCCCAACTCATCACGGGGCAACACCTATAACTGGGCGTTAATAGGCAAAGACAGACGCCAATCAATCTCATTCGTGTCCACTCGGATTAGTGACGAGCGATTCGGTAATAAGTAACCCGATATCGATACAAAATGTACCGAGTCGATGCGTCGATCGGTTGACGGCTTGACGCTTGTGGTTACGGTTCGTTAAGATGGAATAATCAATGGTTTATGGAACAAAATGTGGGTTAAGATGGCCCTCAAATGAGACTGTTCTTTTTCTGGATTGAAGAACTTCTTTAAAGTAACTGAGTGGCAAAGGGCGCACATGATGTTAAGTGGTCATTGCAGCCCATGGAAACCCGCATCCAACCTCAAATAGGAAATCTGTCTGAGGTTGTATGCGGGCGCTTTGCTACTCATGAGGACTAAGAATTTGGCGTCAATAGAGTATCTTCGCAACCATACCTTAAGAGGCAAAGTAAGGTACCACCACGGACGAGTTACTGTGGCTTTCCCACTTAAAAATATTACTCAACTGCGTAAATCCAATATTAATTCTGATTAGAATCCATAATAGTTGCAACGACTCATATGTCAGTAACCCATTAATGACCCACTACAGGGTCGGGTCTCCTCTCACAATGAGAGGGATGTAGGCCGCCGTCCACCACGCACCACTACTGCGGGTTGGTGGACTTCACATGCCTTTGAGAACTTTTTTTTTTTTGGGATCTCTCAGGCATGCAGGTTTCCTCACGATGTTTTCCTTCACCGTAACAGCAGGTGATATTTAATTTTATAAATTGCACATAACTTTTTTACAAAGTCATTGGTGCGTGCCACTGAGATTCGAACCCGGACCCCTCGATTCGAGGTCGAATTCTAAGCCACTGGGCTATCACCGCTTATACCGCAACGACTCATATATCAGTCATATATCAATTCAAAATACTCACCACGCCCGATATTGAGTTACTTTCGATTGCCTACGATCTAAAATCCATGTACGTATTATCGGAATAAAATTCTTTATTATAAAAATCCCAGCTTACTCACGAATAAATTGTCTATATTACGTAGGCTAAATATAGTTGATTACATGTAGGTACAACTAAATTTCCAATACTCCGACAAAATTTAGGATAATCTGGCAAGTTGTTCGGGGTATTTTGCGTCACCTAAATTACATTTTTTATCACCTGTGCCTAAAATTGGCTTGATATTGGAGATTTTGTAGGACTTTTGTTCTTCCCCAATTATTATAATTTTCTGAAGGTACTCGTAATCTATTTGGAAGGTACCTACTAAACTATATTCCATGTTATGTATTATTAATAGGTTTTACCATTAGGTTTAAACCTAAAAAATAAAATTCAGGCGAACCTTACGTACTGACGATTTTTGGCGCTATGTGAATATCGATGACTTAAGAATGAATTAAGGCAATGTAGAAGTTGAATGTTTAATATCCCGAAATAAAAACGCTTAATTAAAATTCATAACTATCTAAAAGATACATACATCGCCTTAGAACATAAATTAAATAATATACTTAATGTTAATGCTTCGTCGAGTCTTAAATCTAAGATTAAAATAATCAGGAACATTAATTACGATAACGTTTTGAGTATTCTAATAGCACATCAATATCGATAATCTGAAATAAATATCTAGACACACGGCAGTGTGTTATCCAAGTTTGAAAAAACGTTAATGTTATTGCGTTGTCTAACTTGTGTGTATATTTCCGTACATGTACATCATGGACCATGCTGAATTAGTTTTATTTATTATTAATTTTGAAAGCAGTTGATTAAGTTATACTTAATTACTTAGGTAATAATTAAGGAATGTAATGTTTCAATTATATTACAAATGCTCATGACAGTAGAATTAAATAATAAAAGTCACATCGCTTTCGAGACCAATTAATATTTCCATAGCCTCGTTTGAATTTTAGTACTTATCAGTTGAATTTTAGATCCCGATTCTTATCGACGCATCGAACCATCCCGAATTCAATGTTTGGCTGTACTGAACTTGGCCTCCTTATTCACATGTTTGTTTTGGTGGGTAAATTATTACTATTTACACAGAAAGCTCACTAACCATGTTGGCGTACATTGATTTATCTTATTAGTTGTATCGACATAAGACAGAAAGTCCCGTTTCCTCCCTTCTTCCAGAAAGGCGTATATTTCAGATTTAGATCAAGGAATTTTGTTACTTATGACAGGTGTATTAAAGACGACAATTCCGTAAGTTTGGTCTCTCATAAAATAAGAACTTTATCTCGAATTTTTTGATAAGAGATGAACAATCGTTCGTCGCGGCATACTGCCGCTGTGTGGATTGGTCACTTGGGCAGTGTTTGTTATTCGTATCTGATTTGTTTGATTAATCAGTAGCAATACATCAAATGTGTTTGGAATGACCGTGATAAAATAAGGAGATGGTATTTTGATAAGTACAAACATGTAATGATAAATCCACCTACATATTGGTAGTAAGTACTGTAATATCTTAACGGGGTTTGTCCCTTTTAAATATTTTTTATATTGAATTTTTAACTAATAATCATAAGGTTTTTAAATGTACGGTTATGATAACGGAATGATCGTTTGATAAATTGAACACAAAGCAAGGCAAAATATATGAAATTTTGGCTGAAATTTCAAAATTATATCCAATTTTTAAAATTATACGCCCTGTCATCGCAACAAGCTAAAAAGATGAAACTTGCATAGATATGAAATTAGTCTTCCAAAAATCTCTTCCCGCAGTAAACAGAGTAATCAAAATATCTTAGTATTTTAGAACATATTATTATAAAAATTTCAGATACCAACCAGTGAGCAGAGAGATATTATCGTATGTTTTTATAATATTTTTTATACAGCACCAACTAAATCCACCAATTCAAACTTACCAATTCACAAGCAAACGAGTGTACTATCCGTTATCCGTGGGTGGTCGTGGGGACCGTCGCACCGCTTTGGTCGATGTTTTGAAGACATGTTGCTGTGACATCACGATAATAATTGCTGCGTATACTGAAACAACGCACGATAACCACAGATAGAGTACAGAACTATAGTATCCTTTAAGCTTGGCGGCGATGGTAGCCCGGGGGCTTAGAATTCGACCTCGAATCGTGGGGTCCGGGTTCGAATCCCAGTGGCACACACCAATGACTTTGTAATAAAAGTTATGTGCGATTTATTAAATTAATTAATATCACCTGCTGTTACGGTGAAGGAAAACATCGTGAGGAAACCTGCATGCCTGAGAGTTCACAAAAAAAAATGTTCTCAAAGGCATGTGAAGTCCACCAACCCGCATTAGGCCAGCGTGGTGGACGGCGGCCTACATCCCTCTCATTATGAGAGGAGACCCGACCCTGTAGTGGGTCATTAATGGGCTACTGACAAGCTTGCAGCTAACATATTGTTGGAATATAGGAAGGGAAAAGTACAAATTGAAACTCTCAAAACTCAATTTATTCCTTATTTATGTACGGGCATAACAAAACTATTATCTCAACAAAAAGCGTCTATTCTCATAGTTCTCGTACCTGGGAAATTGGCGTGTCTAATCGATTTATAATAACGCCCCAATATCATTACTGGTAAGGGATCGTAGGGACTCGCAGTAAAAACGTTGTATTGGGCTCAGCGAAACTAGGAGAAAGTGATATGGATAAGGTTTCAAATTACAGCAAAATATTACCAAAAGGATGAATACTTAGGTATTTATATTAAATACGTATATTTATACTATATTTTTATATTGTTTATTCTGGTTTTCTATGATACTATTGAATATTTATTTGTTAAATGAATTGGTACAACTCTTGCACTCAGTTTATTTTTGCTTTTCTTTAAATATCATCACGGCGTTTTCCCTTAAATAACACTATGACGGATTTCCGAGCTGATGGTTAGGCTCCATGGGCAGCAGGAAGTGGTTTCGTTAATTAAAAAAAATTCAAAAGTTAAATTTCACTCAAAGTAATTTATTTCTTTTTTTTAATTTATTTTACAAATCACGCAATCTAAAGAGGTATGCGGAGTTGCGAGCGTACGAACAGCGCCACGACTCAAGTTAGACTGACGCTAGCGCGCCACTCCCTCCGTTTATAAAGGCGCGCCGCACGACCGGTCGCCCCACTACCGCCTCACGCCATCTCACGCCACAACAGGCGATGTCTGGCACTGACGTCACTCGCAAACCCACACGAACTAAACAGTTCCCTCTTTGGTAACAGATAGTTTTATTAAAATTATAACGTTTAAATAAAATTACGTCTAAATTACGAACGCGCCGTCACGGCCGTCCTGCGCCTTCACACGTCCTCGTGTGTCATGTCATCATCAGAATTATCTGCAAAGAATAAAATTGTGATCAGTATCGAATCTACTCCAGCTCGGCCATTCTGGCCACGGAATGTAATGGTCAAACAGACCGATTGTCACATAGACAGGCTGTCACACAGACGGGTTGTCACACAGACAGGTTGTCACACAGACGGGTTTTCACACAGACGGGTTGTCACACAGACGGGATGTCACACAGACGGGATGTCACACAGATGGGATGTCACACAGACGGGTTGTCACACAGACAGGTTGTCACACAGACAGGTTGTCACACAGACAGGTTGTCACACAGACAGGTTTAAGAAAAAGAAATGAAAGAAATTTATCCACCATATAAAACAGACATCAAACTACCTATAACTTGCTTACTTTCGCCGTCACTGGCACATCCAGATGCTTCCAAATTAGCACTCAATTCCAACGGAACATCACAATCCGGCATAGAACGTAAACGCTCGTGAGCATATTTGTATGTTCTGTTAGAATTCAGAGCCTTCAGTAAATATCTGTCACCATCAAGCAACTGAATCACCTTAAAAGGGCCTTTAAATTTTGGTTCCAATTTTGTCTGATTCCGTTCGTGATTTGAAAGAAGTACAAAATCCCCAACTTTAAAGTGTTTAATTTTTGCTTTTGTTTTATCAAATCTTTGTTTTTCAACCATAGCGCTATTCTGTATCTCATAGGCCGCCCGTTGGCGAACTTCCGTCAAGTTAACGTTGTTTTCATTTATGTCATCTTCTAAGGTCATCAGGTCTAAGGGCCTCGCTACTTTTCCAATTAATAATTCTAAAGGACTCGATTTTGTCACGCGATTAATTGTGCTGTTTAGAGCGATTTGTACCTCTGGTAGTGCATCTTGCCACGATTTGTTGTTTCCGACCTCAACCGCTGTAAGCAAGTTCTTTAAAGTACTCATTACCCGTTCCACTTGTCCATTAGCTCGACTAGTACCCGTGGCTATAAGATGTAGAGCAACACCATGTGAATTGCAAAAGTCTTTGAAATCTTTGCTAGCAAAACATCTACCCTGATCAGCTATAACGCGTACTGGTGCACCGAACAAAGAGACAATATATTTCAGGGCTTTTATTGCGTTAGGAGTGTCAATGTTAAGAGTGTGATGCAGGATGGTGAATTTTGTGAAAGAATCTATCATGACAAAGACATATTCTTTGGTATCATTCTTACCACTAAGCTTCCCTGTTGCATCTATGTGAATAGTGTGCCATGGTGTAGATACTTTGGGGATAGGGTGCAATTCCGCTTGAACTTTACCTGAATGAGATTTTGATAACCTACAAGTAATGCAGTTATCAACGAATTTTCGTACGTACTTATTCATGTGTGGGAACCAATAATGACAATAAACTTTTTCTAAAGTTTTCTCCCATCCTAAATGCATAATGCTTTCGTGTACATGATTAATTACAGCCCACTGAAACGACCTGGGAACAATTGGTAACCATTTAGTCCTACTATTTCTTTCTATTTTCCGATGTAAAATTCCACGTCTAAGTTCATATGTCCCTGCAACGTTATGGTCAAGAGTGTTATTTTGTAAATTGGAAATAATTGACTTTATCTCAGAGTCCTTTTGCTGTTCTGCTTGAAACCAATTATCACTTATTTCTGTTAGGTTAACTCTCTTTTGAACTGTTTTTGTTTCAGCTATTTTAGGAAGAGGATTTCGAGAGAAAAAATCTACATGTTCCATTCGTTTTCCAGGTCTATACTCAATATCGAAGTCAAAACTTTGTAGGAAACACCACCATCTATGAACGCGAGGCGTTAAGTCAGTTTTAGATTTAGATGCTTTCACCGCATTACAGTCAGTTACTACAACAAATTTACGACCTTGCAAATAATGTTTAAAATGTTTTATCGCATTAACAACGGCTAACGTTTCAAGTTCATATGAGTGGTATTTAGATTCACATGGAGTTGTTCTACGGCTGTAATATTCAACAACATGAGATTTGTCATTTTTTCTTTGCATGAGTATGGCACCATAGCCATCGGAGCTAGCATCCGTGTGCAATTCAATAGGATACTGAGGGTCAAAAATAGTCAAAACTGGCTCATTGGTTAAGACTGAAATGATTTTTTGGCGAATGTTTTCAAATTCTGGAGTCCATTTAATGTTGCCTTTTCCAGATGTGAGTCTGTAAAGAGGTGCAGTGATTTGAGAAAAGCCTTGAATAAATTGGCGGAAGTATGATGCAAGACCAATAAATTGTCTCAGCTGTGTGACGGTTTGAGGAGGAGGTAATTGTGACAAGGCATTTATTTTACTCGCGTTTGGCCTTATTTGGCCGGATGAGACGTGGTATCCAAGATAGTTTATGTCAGTTTTAAGAAAAGCACATTTCTTTAAGTTTAGAGAGAACCCTGACTTTGTCAAAGCTTCTAACACAGAATTTAGCCGTTCAAGACCTTCTTCGACAGTTTGAGATGGAATTATAATGTCATCAATGTAGCAGATAGCAAATGTTTCAGAAAGGCTGCCAAGAGCCTTGTTAATAGCTCGCTGATATACCGACGGTGCATTTCGAAGTCCAAATGGCATTGTGACGTATTCAAATTGTCCGTCAGGTGTCACAAAAGCTGTCCGTTCTATCGAGTCAGGATGTACAGGGATCTGATGGTATCCACTGGCCATATCCAAGGAAGTGAAATACTTGGCTCCAACTAAGCGCTGTATCTGGTCACCAATTAAAGGTAACGGATATCTATCTGGGATAGTGTTGCTGTTCAATTCACGATAGTCCACACAGAGACGATCAGAGCCATCCTTTTTTTTTACGAGTAAAATCGGACTTGCGAAGGGCGAACAACTTTCACGAATAATACCGGCGGTAAGAAGTTCTTTTATTTTGTTATGCACTATCTCACGTTCATTAGGACACATTCGATATGGACGACGTTGCACTGTTCGACTTGAATCTACAAGTTTTATTTCCAAATGTCCAGTGCTAACTTTGCCTGTAGGTATACCGTCAATAAAGTTGGGTGAGTATTTTTCTAATAATTTTTTAAGTTCATCAAATGACTCTGAGGGAACATCGGTGTTGACGTTACTGAAATTCTTGACGCTTTCACCAAATTCACATTGCGCAATAACGTGAGTTTTATTGATGGTCAAGTTATTTTGTGAGACTTCGACTGAAAAGCCTAAATTAATCAAATCTCGTCCGATTAAGATATCATTTCCTAATGAAGAGTCAGGAACCACGTGAAATAATAACTCTACACAATGACCCTGAAGTTTTACCACGGAATTAATTTGACGGTTGCAATGTAGGCTTGCTTTTCCTATGCCTAAAAGTGAAACAAAGTCATAGGCACGCTTGCCCGGAAAACGTCGAGCTACTGTCTCTCTAATCAATGAGCATTCAGATCCGGAATCAAAACAAAATGAAAACTTCTCACCCTGATTGTAAAGATGGTCCGAAGCAGGCCCGATGGTGCAGATATTCACCCTCCGTTCAGTTGCCGGTGTTGTATCTTCTCGTTCTTCGCTCTTCTTCTCCTTCTGGGTACAGCGCGGTGCAATGTGACCTGGCTCACCGCATCGGAAGCATACGACGGACTTCGGTTCCTTGCGTTGCTGGGAGTTGCTTGCAGTCGTTGACAGAGAACGATTCACGGGAATGTTATTATCCTGGTCCTTGCTGGTATTGGCACGACAATCCATCGCTAGATGACCAATCTTCCCGCATTTATAACAGCGTCGCGGTGCTTCTAGACGTGGCTTTTTAGCATCACTAGTTTTGTCAGCAGGCGGTAGGCTTCTCTTTCGATATACGAACGGCATTAACTCACGTTGTAATTGAACTCTCGATTTTATTTCTGTTGTGAAAGCCATCCTCTGAATCTCAGTATCAATACGGGCCACGTGTGCCAATGCTACATTTATTGCCACTTGCTCTACTGTCATGTTTTGCCATCTTGTCATTAATGTGTTTAAAATTCGAGACACATACGTTGACATATTCTCTCCTTCGTTTGGGCTGCTTGATGAAATCTTGAACAGCGTGGCAGCTGGTGTTTCGATAGTGTCAAAACGAGTAATGAAAAGCGGCTTAAGTTCTGACCATGTAACTTCAGAATGGCTGCTGTGTGCCAGCCATGTAGCTGCTGATTCCTTCAAAGCTCGGCTGAGAAGAATAACCAACTGACTTCCACTTACCGGGTTCTCCTTCAAACAAATATCCACTGTGTTACACCAAGCCTTTGCATCCGCCTCTTTATGGTTAGGATTAAATTCCGGAAGAATCAGTTTAGGCTCCTTCTTTTTTGGTTCAAGGATATTTTTTATCAAGTCCATCATATTACGATGTTGCGACTCCAAAAGGTTCCTCCACTGATCACGTTCAGTGCGTATTATAGGACTGGCGGGTCTTTCACCATGATTTTCCGCTTCCTGGTCCATCCCCACTCCTGATGACGGATTTCCGAGCTGATGGTTAGGCTCCATGGGCAGCAGGAAGTGGTTTCGTTAATTAAAAAAAATTCAAAAGTTAAATTTCACTCAAAGTAATTTATTTCTTTTTTTTAATTTATTTTACAAATCACGCAATCTAAAGAGGTATGCGGAGTTGCGAGCGTACGAACAGCGCCACGACTCAAGTTAGACTGACGCTAGCGCGCCACTCCCTCCGTTTATAAAGGCGCGCCGCACGACCGGTCGCCCCACTACCGCCTCACGCCATCTCACGCCACAACAGGCGATGTCTGGCACTGACGTCACTCGCAAACCCACACGAACTAAACAGTTCCCTCTTTGGTAACAGATAGTTTTATTAAAATTATAACGTTTAAATAAAATTACGTCTAAATTACGAACGCGCCGTCACGGCCGTCCTGCGCCTTCACACGTCCTCGTGTGTCATGTCATCATCAGAATTATCTGCAAAGAATAAAATTGTGATCAGTATCGAATCTACTCCAGCTCGGCCATTCTGGCCACGGAATGTAATGGTCAAACAGACCGATTGTCACATAGACAGGCTGTCACACAGACGGGTTGTCACACAGACAGGTTGTCACACAGACGGGTTGTCACACAGACGGGTTGTCACACAGACGGGTTGTCACACAGACAGGTTGTCACACAGACAGGTTGTCACACAGACAGGTTGTCACACAGACAGGTTTAAGAAAAAGAAATGAAAGAAATTTATCCACCATATAAAACAGACATCAAACTACCTATAACTTGCTTACTTTCGCCGTCACTGGCACATCCAGATGCTTCCAAATTAGCACTCAATTCCAACGGAACATCACAATCCGGCATAGAACGTAAACGCTCGTGAGCATATTTGTATGTTCTGTTAGAATTCAGAGCCTTCAGTAAATATCTGTCACCATCAAGCAACTGAATCACCTTAAAAGGGCCTTTAAATTTTGGTTCCAATTTTGTCTGATTCCGTTCGTGATTTGAAAGAAGTACAAAATCCCCAACTTTAAAGTGTTTAATTTTTGCTTTTGTTTTATCAAATCTTTGTTTTTCAACCATAGCGCTATTCTGTATCTCATAGGCCGCCCGTTGGCGAACTTCCGTCAAGTTAACGTTGTTTTCATTTATGTCATCTTCTAAGGTCATCAGGTCTAAGGGCCTCGCTACTTTTCCAATTAATAATTCTAAAGGACTCGATTTTGTCACGCGATTAATTGTGCTGTTTAGAGCGATTTGTACCTCTGGTAGTGCATCTTGCCACGATTTGTTGTTTCCGACCTCAACCGCTGTAAGCAAGTTCTTTAAAGTACTCATTACCCGTTCCACTTGTCCATTAGCTCGACTAGTACCCGTGGCTATAAGATGTAGAGCAACACCATGTGAATTGCAAAAGTCTTTGAAATCTTTGCTAGCAAAACATCTACCCTGATCAGCTATAACGCGTACTGGTGCACCGAACAAAGAGACAATATATTTCAGGGCTTTTATTGCGTTAGGAGTGTCAATGTTAAGAGTGTGATGCAGGATAGTGAATTTTGTGAAAGAATCTATCATGACAAAGACATATTCTTTGGTATCATTCTTACCACTAAGCTTCCCTGTTGCATCTATGTGAATAGTGTGCCATGGTGTAGATACTTTGGGGATAGGGTGCAATTCCGCTTGAACTTTACCTGAATGAGATTTTGATAACCTACAAGTAATGCAGTTATCAACGAATTTTCGTACGTACTTATTCATGTGTGGGAACCAATAATGACAATAAACTTTTTCTAAAGTTTTCTCCCATCCTAAATGCATAATGCTTTCGTGTACATGATTAATTACAGCCCACTGAAACGACCTGGGAACAATTGGTAACCATTTAGTCCTACTATTTCTTTCTATTTTCCGATGTAAAATTCCACGTCTAAGTTCATATGTCCCTGCAACGTTATGGTCAAGAGTGTTATTTTGTAAATTGGAAATAATTGACTTTATCTCAGAGTCCTTTTGCTGTTCTGCTTGAAACCAATTATCACTTATTTCTGTTAGGTTAACTCTCTTTTGAACTGTTTTTGTTTCAGCTATTTTAGGAAGAGGATTTCGAGAGAAAAAATCTACATGTTCCATTCGTTTTCCAGGTCTATACTCAATATCGAAGTCAAAACTTTGTAGGAAACACCACCATCTATGAACGCGAGGCGTTAAGTCAGTTTTAGATTTAGATGCTTTCACCGCATTACAGTCAGTTACTACAACAAATTTACGACCTTGCAAATAATGTTTAAAATGTTTTATCGCATTAACAACGGCTAACGTTTCAAGTTCATATGAGTGGTATTTAGATTCACATGGAGTTGTTCTACGGCTGTAATATTCAACAACATGAGATTTGTCATTTTTTCTTTGCATGAGTATGGCACCATAGCCATCGGAGCTAGCATCTGTGTGCAATTCAATAGGATACTGAGGGTCAAAAATAGTCAAAACTGGCTCATCGGTTAAGACTGAAATGATTTTTTGGCGAATGTTTTCAAATTCTGGAGTCCATTTAATGTTGCCTTTTCCAGATGTGAGTCTGTAAAGAGGTGCAGTGATTTGAGAAAAGCCTTGAATAAATTGGCGGAAGTATGATGCAAGACCAATAAATTGTCTCAGCTGTGTGACGGTTTGAGGAGGAGGTAATTGTGACAAGGCATTTATTTTACTCGCGTTTGGCCTTATTTGGCCGGATGAGACGTGGTATCCAAGATACTTTATGTCAGTTTTAAGAAAAGCACATTTCTTTAAGTTTAGAGAGAACCCTGACTTTGTCAAAGCTTCTAACACAGAATTTAGCCGTTCAAGACCTTCTTCGACAGTTTGAGATGGAATTATAATGTCATCAATGTAGCAGATAGCAAATGTTTCAGAAAGGCTGCCAAGAGCCTTGTTAATAGCTCGCTGATATACCGACGGTGCATTTCGAAGTCCAAATGGCATTGTGACGTATTCAAATTGTCCGTCAGGTGTCACAAAAGCTGTCCGTTCTATCGAGTCAGGATGTACAGGGATCTGATGGTATCCACTGGCCATATCCAAGGAAGTGAAATACTTGGCTCCGACTAAGCGCTGTATCTGGTCACCAATTAAAGGTAACGGATATCTATCTGGGATAGTGTTGCTGTTCAATTCACGATAGTCCACACAGAGACGATCAGAGCCATCCTTTTTTTTTACGAGTAAAATCGGACTTGCGAAGGGCGAACAACTTTCACGAATAATACCGGCGGTAAGAAGTTCTTTTATTTTGCTATGCACTATCTCACGTTCATTAGGACACATTCGATATGGACGACGTTGCACTGTTCGACTTGAATCTACAAGTTTTATTTCCAAATGTCCAGTGCTAACTTTACCTGTAGGTATACCGTCAATAAAGTTGGGTGAGTATTTTTCTAATAATTTTTTAAGTTCATCAAATGACTCTGAGGGAACATCGGTGTTGACGTTACTGAAATTCTTGACGCTTTCACCAAATTCACATTGCGCAATAACGTGAGTTTTATTGATGGTCAAGTTATTTTGTGAGACTTCGACTGAAAAGCCTAAATTAATCAAATCTCGTCCGATTAAGATATCATTTCCTAATGAAGAGTCAGGAACCACGTGAAATAATAACTCTACACAATGACCCTGAAGTTTTACCACGGCATTAACTTGACGGTTGCAATGTAGGCTTGCTTTTCCTATGCCTAAAAGTGAAACAAAGTCATAGGCACGCTTGCCCGGAAAACGTCGAGCTACTGTCTCTCTAATCAATGAGCATTCAGATCCGGAATCAAAACAAAATGAAAACTTCTCACCCTGATTGTAAAGATGGTCCGAAGCAGGCCCGATGGTGCAGATATTCACCCTCCGTTCAGTTGCCGGTGTTGTATCTTCTCGTTCTTCGCTCTTCTTCTCCTTCTGGGTACAACGCGGTGCAATGTGACCTGGCTCACCGCATCGGAAGCATACGACGGACTTCGGTTCCTTGCGTTGCTGGGAGTTGCTTGCAGTCGTTGACAGAGAACGATTCACGGGAATGTTATTATCCTGGTCCTTGCTGGTATTGGCACGACAATCCATCGCTAGATGACCAATCTTCCCGCATTTATAACAGCGTCGCGGTGCTTCTAGACGTGGCTTTTTAGCATCACTAGTTTTGTCAGCAGGCGGTAGGCTTCTCTTTCGATATACGAACGGCATTAACTCACGTTGTAATTGAACTCTCGATTTTATTTCTGTTGTGAAAGCCATCCTCTGAATCTCAGTATCAATACGGGCCACGTGTGCCAATGCTACATTTATTGCCACTTGCTCTACTGTCATGTTTTGCCATCTTGTCATTAATGTGTTTAAAATTCGAGACACATACGTTGACATATTCTCTCCTTCGTTTGGGCTGCTTGATGAAATCTTGAACAGAGTGGCAGCTGGTGTTTCGATAGTGTCAAAACGAGTAATGAAAAGCAAATAAACACCAACGATTTCGTTGTGTAAAATGACTAAAAAAGAAATTCGAATTTATTATAATACCAACGAGTATACAGCAAATCTAAAATAGAGTGAGCGAAAAAGAACATCACAGTAGCATGCCGTCACCGGCTTTGTATTCTCCACACAGCCTGGTTAAATTGATTTTCCTAAGCATCCAAGCGGATACACTTTATAATTGAAGTGACAACCTTTATAATCCCAAAGTTCAGCCTGGGGCAGCCAGTAATTTTAAAGTTGGAAACTACTTCGGCAATGTTTGATAGTTGTTGTACATAATTTCGGTACAGAATATTTGTACTCGTATTAGATTAAGTAATTTATAGCGGTGATAGCCCAGTGGCTTAGAATTCGACCTCGAATCGAGGGGTCCTAGTTCGAATCCCAGTGGCACGCACCAATGACTTTGAAAAAAAATTAAGTGCGCTTTATAAAATTAAATATCACCTGCTGTTACGGTGAAGGAAAATATAGTGAGGAAACCTGCATGCCTGAGAGTTCACAAAAAAAATGTTCTCAAAGGTATGTGAAGTCCACCAACCCGCACTAGGCCAGCGTGGTGGACTAAGGCCTACATCCCTCTCATTGTGAGAGGAGACCCGACCCGACGACATCTATGTAATTTTAACTGGTTTAAATGCTTAATTGGACGTCATCCCCATATTTTTAACACACTAAAGAAATTAAATTAATTCGTCTCTATTTTTATAAATTTTTGACAAATCCAACTCGTGACGAATATTGTAATGGCACCCAATGGGTTGGGTGAACTCCAACGAGGTTTGACGACTGCTATTTTACGATGAAAATTAGGAGGCCTTTACGTGCCCTCGGTAACACACGCCGCAGTGGGTACGGACCACACCCGATGTTATTGTTCACTTGCAAACAGGAACACGCATCAACCAAACTATGAAAATTCTATATCTTAGAGTAATACATTAACCGCATACATAATGGACGTTCAAAACATGACTAAAAGACGTCGTCACAGTACAATCCACTACAATCCCGTACAATCCCACACAATCCCGTACAATCCCGTGCGATACCGTAATATAATCCGCTTTCCTCAACCGTCTGTCGGACGCCACGCGGTTCGCAGTTTTGACACCTCCCGATATCTCACTGCCCGTATTATGTGTCATGGGAATTGGGGTGTTCGGCCATTTTTGACAGGCGAGTGTATAGGTCCCTCTAGACCCGGTTTTGTTACAATATACGAGTTTGACAGGCGGACTGCATAACCCTGTAGTTTAAGTTTTAATCGTATCATAATTCAGCTGTAAACTATAGTTTTGATTTTTCCGTCACATTGTTCCGAGTGAAAAAATTAACTGACTTGATTTTTGACTTATTGATAAAAGGAACAAACCAGTTTCTTCTAGGTATCTTACATCGATGGGCCTGTTTAGGGATATATTTTTCTCATGCTGCAGACTGCATTTAACGTAAGGCATTATGTAACATTATAAATGAATACTTTTAGTACTACTACTATACTTGTAGTCCATGCACGACATGAGCTCACCGAGCCCTTTGAATCCAACCGTATGCCGCCGTCTTCTTCAGGTCATCAGTCCATGGTCAATATGCGGCTTGTACTCCTTTGTCTGAAAAGTTCGGAATATACCCATAGACATTACTCGATATCAATAGAGCCTCAATCTCCATACAGTTCCCATCACGACACGTAATTGAAGTTGCTCGGATGATTCTTACACGTATCGGGCGCTTCCGAGGCGTGCTCTTCGAACTGTTATGAATTAGCGGTCGATACACTAATTGGACCACCGTCAGAGATGACTTGAGACGAGATGTCAGCTCAAGAGTTACCAAGTTGGGCGCGAGGGGCGCTGATTGGAATCTTTGACTTTTGTTGAGATTATTAGTCTTAGCTTTGCTGTTTCATCTTTCAGTTGGAAACTAAAATGTTGGTCGTAATTTTAGGCAAAAAATAAGTTTTATTTCCAAAATTAAATAAATGACATTCAAATGTCGGATAGATGTCTGACGTTTGGAAATTCTGTATTTTTTCAAAACGATACAAATAATTAACTTGTCGATAAAGGTACCTACCTGTATTTTACGAAATGATAAACATACGGGGCATACTCTCGGTATAAAAATGGAAATTTTCGCTGGTTTTGAGTTTGTTGTCATTTGAGATTTATTCCGATTTTCGGAAATTGAAATCCGCTTTTTCGCATTTGCTCCGGTCGAAATTATTTCCGGCATTAAAGTACTTTTTACGGGGCTATTTGCGTTATAAATTTAATATACTCGTAGTAACTTATATTTTTTGGGATTCATACATGTATATATATACATACAACAACATTGGGTTTTAATCATGGTACATTTAATGTAGTGCCTACAACGCTTTTACGGTTTCGTAACTAGGTAAGTTAGTTCCCTAAAGATCTATCTACACCTACAGGTTTGAAGATGTCTCACGAAGCGTAATCATAGGATTACACTGGATTTAGCTTCCAACCGAAACACAATAGCCTTACGTAGAGCTGCTTATAACATACTAGTCGACCTGGCAGACGTCGCTTGCCTTTAATAAATAACACTGATTACATAGACTGTCTATCCAAAGTACTTCTTAGATACATCTTAATCACCGCTACCCTGACTCCTTTCCCCTCCTAAAAATCAAAATTTCTAAAATCTATTTGGGACTAAACTATACGCCTTAACGAATATTTTTATTTAAGAATTAATTACGACACTAATCACACATTAGGAACACCAGCACTAACAACGACCGACAGGTACAAAAACAAGCCCAACTCATCACGGGGCAACACCTATAACTGGGCGTTAATAGGCAAAGACAGACGCCAATCAATCTCATTCGTGTCCACTCGGATTAGTGACGAGCGATTCGGTAATAAGTAACCCGATATCGATACAAAATGTACCGAGTCGATGCGTCGATCGGTTGACGGCTTGACGCTTGTGGTTACGGTTCGTTAAGATGGAATAATCAATGGTTTATGGAACAAAATGTGGGTTAAGATGGCCCTCAAATGAGACTGTTCTTTTTCTGGATTGAAGAACTTCTTTAAAGTAACTGAGTGGCAAAGGGCGCACATGATGTTAAGTGGTCATTGCAGCCCATGGAAACCCGCATCCAACCTCAAATAGGAAATCTGTCTGAGGTTGTATGCGGGCGCTTTGCTACTCATGAGGACTAAGAATTTGGCGTCAATAGAGTATCTTCGCAACCATACCTTAAGAGGCAAAGTAAGGTACCACCACGGACGAGTTACTGTGGCTTTCCCACTTAAAAATATTACTCAACTGCGTAAATCCAATATTAATTCTGATTAGAATCCATAATAGTTGCAACGACTCATATGTCAGTAACCCATTAATGACCCACTACAGGGTCGGGTCTCCTCTCACAATGAGAGGGATGTAGGCCGCCGTCCACCACGCACCACTACTGCGGGTTGGTGGACTTCACATGCCTTTGAGAACTTTTTTTTTTTTGGGATCTCTCAGGCATGCAGGTTTCCTCACGATGTTTTCCTTCACCGTAACAGCAGGTGATATTTAATTTTATAAATTGCACATAACTTTTTTACAAAGTCATTGGTGCGTGCCACTGAGATTCGAACCCGGACCCCTCGATTCGAGGTCGAATTCTAAGCCACTGGGCTATCACCGCTTATACCGCAACGACTCATATATCAGTCATATATCAATTCAAAATACTCACCACGCCCGATATTGAGTTACTTTCGATTGCCTACGATCTAAAATCCATGTACGTATTATCGGAATAAAATTCTTTATTATAAAAATCCCAGCTTACTCACGAATAAATTGTCTATATTACGTAGGCTAAATATAGTTGATTACATGTAGGTACAACTAAATTTCCAATACTCCGACAAAATTTAGGATAATCTGGCAAGTTGTTCGGGGTATTTTGCGTCACCTAAATTACATTTTTTATCACCTGTGCCTAAAATTGGCTTGATATTGGAGATTTTGTAGGACTTTTGTTCTTCCCCAATTATTATAATTTTCTGAAGGTACTCGTAATCTATTTGGAAGGTACCTACTAAACTATATTCCATGTTATGTATTATTAATAGGTTTTACCATTAGGTTTAAACCTAAAAAATAAAATTCAGGCGAACCTTACGTACTGACGATTTTTGGCGCTATGTGAATATCGATGACTTAAGAATGAATTAAGGCAATGTAGAAGTTGAATGTTTAATATCCCGAAATAAAAACGCTTAATTAAAATTCATAACTATCTAAAAGATACATACATCGCCTTAGAACATAAATTAAATAATATACTTAATGTTAATGCTTCGTCGAGTCTTAAATCTAAGATTAAAATAATCAGGAACATTAATTACGATAACGTTTTGAGTATTCTAATAGCACATCAATATCGATAATCTGAAATAAATATCTAGACACACGGCAGTGTGTTATCCAAGTTTGAAAAAACGTTAATGTTATTGCGTTGTCTAACTTGTGTGTATATTTCCGTACATGTACATCATGGACCATGCTGAATTAGTTTTATTTATTATTAATTTTGAAAGCAGTTGATTAAGTTATACTTAATTACTTAGGTAATAATTAAGGAATGTAATGTTTCAATTATATTACAAATGCTCATGACAGTAGAATTAAATAATAAAAGTCACATCGCTTTCGAGACCAATTAATATTTCCATAGCCTCGTTTGAATTTTAGTACTTATCAGTTGAATTTTAGATCCCGATTCTTATCGACGCATCGAACCATCCCGAATTCAATGTTTGGCTGTACTGAACTTGGCCTCCTTATTCACATGTTTGTTTTGGTGGGTAAATTATTACTATTTACACAGAAAGCTCACTAACCATGTTGGCGTACATTGATTTATCTTATTAGTTGTATCGACATAAGACAGAAAGTCCCGTTTCCTCCCTTCTTCCAGAAAGGCGTATATTTCAGATTTAGATCAAGGAATTTTGTTACTTATGACAGGTGTATTAAAGACGACAATTCCGTAAGTTTGGTCTCTCATAAAATAAGAACTTTATCTCGAATTTTTTGATAAGAGATGAACAATCGTTCGTCGCGGCATACTGCCGCTGTGTGGATTGGTCACTTGGGCAGTGTTTGTTATTCGTATCTGATTTGTTTGATTAATCAGTAGCAATACATCAAATGTGTTTGGAATGACCGTGATAAAATAAGGAGATGGTATTTTGATAAGTACAAACATGTAATGATAAATCCACCTACATATTGGTAGTAAGTACTGTAATATCTTAACGGGGTTTGTCCCTTTTAAATATTTTTTATATTGAATTTTTAACTAATAATCATAAGGTTTTTAAATGTACGGTTATGATAACGGAATGATCGTTTGATAAATTGAACACAAAGCAAGGCAAAATATATGAAATTTTGGCTGAAATTTCAAAATTATATCCAATTTTTAAAATTATACGCCCTGTCATCGCAACAAGCTAAAAAGATGAAACTTGCATAGATATGAAATTAGTCTTCCAAAAATCTCTTCCCGCAGTAAACAGAGTAATCAAAATATCTTAGTATTTTAGAACATATTATTATAAAAATTTCAGATACCAACCAGTGAGCAGAGAGATATTATCGTATGTTTTTATAATATTTTTTATACAGCACCAACTAAATCCACCAATTCAAACTTACCAATTCACAAGCAAACGAGTGTACTATCCGTTATCCGTGGGTGGTCGTGGGGACCGTCGCACCGCTTTGGTCGATGTTTTGAAGACATGTTGCTGTGACATCACGATAATAATTGCTGCGTATACTGAAACAACGCACGATAACCACAGATAGAGTACAGAACTATAGTATCCTTTAAGCTTGGCGGCGATGGTAGCCCGGGGGCTTAGAATTCGACCTCGAATCGTGGGGTCCGGGTTCGAATCCCAGTGGCACACACCAATGACTTTGTAATAAAAGTTATGTGCGATTTATTAAATTAATTAATATCACCTGCTGTTACGGTGAAGGAAAACATCGTGAGGAAACCTGCATGCCTGAGAGTTCACAAAAAAAAATGTTCTCAAAGGCATGTGAAGTCCACCAACCCGCATTAGGCCAGCGTGGTGGACGGCGGCCTACATCCCTCTCATTATGAGAGGAGACCCGACCCTGTAGTGGGTCATTAATGGGCTACTGACAAGCTTGCAGCTAACATATTGTTGGAATATAGGAAGGGAAAAGTACAAATTGAAACTCTCAAAACTCAATTTATTCCTTATTTATGTACGGGCATAACAAAACTATTATCTCAACAAAAAGCGTCTATTCTCATAGTTCTCGTACCTGGGAAATTGGCGTGTCTAATCGATTTATAATAACGCCCCAATATCATTACTGGTAAGGGATCGTAGGGACTCGCAGTAAAAACGTTGTATTGGGCTCAGCGAAACTAGGAGAAAGTGATATGGATAAGGTTTCAAATTACAGCAAAATATTACCAAAAGGATGAATACTTAGGTATTTATATTAAATACGTATATTTATACTATATTTTTATATTGTTTATTCTGGTTTTCTATGATACTATTGAATATTTATTTGTTAAATGAATTGGTACAACTCTTGCACTCAGTTTATTTTTGCTTTTCTTTAAATATCATCACGGCGTTTTCCCTTAAATAACACTATAAAATGTCGTTAGATTATTTTTCCGGTGATAAGAAATATGTACATATTTGATTAATATTTTTTTTGTGTTGCGCCTTGTTTGAGTAAGCTACATTGTGTTAAACATTATCCTTTTTAAAGAAGTGTCAAATTTGGTACTGATAAAGGTAGTCATCATTCAACTGAAGGGTTGTTGAATAATGATTATAATGACTTGAAAATACCCTGTAGCATTAAAAAAAATTCAGTTTAAAAAACACTGAATATCATTTATATGACTCATTCAAATATTTCACAATTTACTAGCTTATCACTAGCTAGTATGAATAAAATTTATCGTCTTATCCATACAAACGACTACACGTTATTAAAAAACGTTCAGATAGAAGTGGCATCTGATACGGTATTGTGCCACCGACAAATATTAATAGAGATATTTCGATAAGTGACCACGCCATACAGACCGAAGTTCACGATAATAATACTCCATAACAATAATAATATAATAATACTCCATAACAATAATGCGTCTTGAGGAAACCGTTCATCAAATCACTCGGTGTTATTATAATCGTGAGATTTTCTGTGTGTTAGTGTCTCGAAGAATATAGATGTGAAAAGAGAACCAAGTTCCGTATGAATCATAGAAGCTGTAAATGTAAAATCCACGGTCTTTAAGTATTACTTGTACGATGGCTATAACTACGATATCGTAAAAAATAATTCCAGGTATGTGTGGCTAAGAAATGTAAGTTAAATTTTTGTTAAATGATCACGTGATTATAGAATATCACCGTTAACCCTAAATAGGACTGAAATGCTACCTTATATTAAACGCAAATTATTGCTACTCGTGACAGTTATGAAAAGTGTTTTTTTATTATTTTATACGAATAGTATAATAATCATTACCAATTGAAGTACAAGAGTATGCTTCATTGAATTTATGAGAACTTTTTGACGAGTAACAACCATGAACACACACGTTGGGTGTACGCCGAACTTGTCTCACGCACCACCTGGCGTCCAAATTATATTATTAATGTGCATAACGCAAAGCGGTAGTTCACTCGCTGGATGGCTTCCGCTCTTAAGATGGAGATAACGCACGCAATTCAAAAGGTTTAATTCGATAATTATTGGGTATTCAACCCACAAGTGCTTTGAGTCTCATATATTTCATATTGGCCTATAATTATTATTCCTCACTCTGGAAACTCTTGCGTGACGTCAGGAATTTTGTGTGTGTGTTCATCATGATGAAACATTGCATGTGGACAAATTTTACAGGCGATGATTCTATTTATAAGAAGACCCATTAACGACCCACTCCTGGGTCGAGACTTATAAAAAGAAGCATAGGACCCCTAGTCCATCACGGCTAGGCTAGTGCTGTTTGATGGATTTTACATGAGAACTCTCACACATGCGTGTTTCCTCACTGATACTCAAGATGTTTTCCTTCATAGTTACAGACATTTTATTATGGAATCGCATAACTAAGAAAAATCGTTTGGATTTGAACCCAGAGTTATCGATTAAGAGATCTTAGCCATTGAGCTATCACCGTTCATCTGTGCTCCTCACAGCAAATCACCTGCATGCCCATACGTTACATCTTCGTAATAAAAGCAAACGATCTCCATTAAGAAAACTTAAACTTTATATGGCATTAACAAAAAATCCTATCAGCTACATCTCTAACGAACTCTCTTCCTTCTTCATCAGGCACAAGCGAAAAGTCAGCAACCTACTCCCGTCGAAGTCATCGGCACCGAACCAGAGCTCGGGGTCACAACGTAGGGCGCCTCCACCGGCCCCCCTATACGAGGATCTACAGGACCTGCCCAGAAGACCACCGCTGCCTCACAGGCCGGAAATGGAACCGCAGTTGGAGGTAATTATTGGCGAAAGTTCTCAAAGGTTCACCAACCTGCCAAGCCAGTGCAGTCGACTAAGACTCCTTTTCAATGCATAAAAAGATCCTACACAGGGTCCCTAATTTGTGTTATAGCATTGGCCGAAGGATTACCGCCTTCTGACTCGGTAGACTGACGACCTAATGAGCACGGTGGGCAACCATTTGATCAAACCATTGGACCGAGTGAAGTGTCTTCAATTAGGGAATGCCTGTGTCCAGATTCACTAATGGTTCACAGACAGTGGCCAAAGGACGACAGGATGTATCTGACTCTCTGGCGATCTAATACAACGGGTCACCGCTGGAGACTTACAAAGCCAAAGTTTAGCCAAAATTCAGCCAACTCCAAAAAAAGCAAAGTTTTATGTTATCTTACTTCTTTCCAGATGGTGGAAACGAAAAGACCTAACTGCCAAGGGCGAGTTTTCGTGTGCGGCGCCGGCGGATCATGGAGAGGGAACAACTGCGGTTCAGATACCTGCGGGGCACCTCTCTACGAGGAGTTGCCCCATCGGTCGGACGACTCCATCCACAGCGACGACCACTTCGCCGAAGACGAACTCAGTCTCGTCGGCGAGGCGGCCCCTTGTCGGACCTGCTCAAGGCCCCCGGCTCCACAGTCCCTCCCCCATCGACAAAGGCACCAGCGCTTGGACAGGCGGCCGAAGTCTCTAGAACGACGTAGAGCTCAACACAGAGTCCCGCGACACGTTCATCCTCCAGATCCTTCCGAGTTTCACGAGGGAGTGCTGTTAGATGCGCTGCTAAGATTGTATCCGCAAGTTGGCACGGTCGGTGCGAGACCGTCTGGTCCTATACCGATGGGTGGAGGCGCGTGGCCCGGAGGCGATCTGCCCGGGATGGGCTGTTGGAGAGGCCCCCGAGCCTCTCCGAAACCCCCGAGCGGAGATTCCTCCTTCGGCTCGGATTCCGGATACAGCAATAACACGTGCGGGACGTGCGGTACGAGAGCGTCTTCGAGACATCGATTGTCTGCTGAAATCCCGATGTCATGAATAGAATGATAAGTGATGGTCGAGTGCCATACCTGCGTGATATCGAGGAGCATTTACTAGTTTACGAGTAACAAGGCCTACTTCCCACTGACGTTCAGTATCTATGGCCTTCTTATGCCTTCTTCTAATATAGATTTTGTCGATCACTGTCAAGTTGAAGACTTAAATCCTCGTAGTGTCTATATTTCTACAGATATGTACAAAAGAGCCTAGGTAGCGGATATCTTCCTATTTAGAGTTATCGATTATTTATCTCATAATTTTTATAAGCAGCAATTTTGAGCTATCAACCGAAAGTTCTAAACTGGTATAGATAATTTTGTACAAAATTCTTAAGACCATAATAATTATAGTTAGTAATAGTGGTTTTATCCTAGTAAGTTATTTCAAACTAGTCCTAAAATTATTATGATCCACAATCAAATTATTAATTGACGATTGATTTTATGTAAAAATTATTAAGAAAATTTGTAAATTTGGTTCAATTGATCTGTAGATATTGTAAAAAATTAGGTAAACGAATCAAAAATAGATTAGTAAGTCGAATTTTATAATCATATCACGTAAAATATACGCATTGCATTTAAAATTAGTGTACATCACAATTTTCTTTCTATGTTGTTTCTGGTGCTAATTTGAATCTTGAAAAAGCGCTTGATGTATCGTGAATTATTTTTTATTTATATCCATGAAAAAAGGCAATACAATACGAAGCAAAGTAATATCTAAAGTAATTGAAATGATTCTCGGAATTTGGGTAAATATTAGAAGTGTTGTTACAATGGCGTCAGAAAAATATTTTATCTTATTTTTTGTCTGAAAATTGTGTTTCACTGCAATGCCTAGCTTAAAATAGCCTGAAATATTATTTTTGTTTTCCATACTTTCTCTATTTTTAACCGACTTCATTAATGTACGTATTTTGATTTATTTGTTATTGTTTTAAACATTTTAACTTACATTTACTCAATTGAATTGCTTTTAACGAAAGGGATCCAGCCTGTTAATCTATTAAACACTTTAACTTCTTAGGGTCGGTTTTAATAATGTTTACCCTTATTGAGTTTGAATGTTTAAATATTATTCATTTCTGGATTAAATGCTCTCATTTATTCGTTAAATGAACCAGAAAGTATTACAAATACAATTAAAAGTTAAAGTCGAATTACTTTAAACTAACTCGTTTATGTTATCATTAATGTCTTTTATTTGAAATGGTTTTTAGTAACGCGATATAAAATTAAAACTGTTTCAGGAACGCTTACATGATGGGTTGGATCCTTAACGCTCAATATTTTAATGGGTTGGATTCTTTACGCTAAAGCTTCAACGGCTTTGATCCTTTTCACTGATTTACAAATTATATCACCGTTTTGAAAAATATAATATATTTCTTGACATCAAGTCACAAAATGTAAACTGCGTATGTTTGGTTATCAAAAATTGTTCTTGTTTTCTGTTTTGTATTTATAATTTAAGTGATATTTATTTTTTTAAATACTGTTTTCGCATTGTATATTTTTGGGAGTTGCATCACTAATGTAATAAAAATTATGAGCCCAACTGGTTCAGTTTATAAATATGAAAAGCACAATAAAATGAAGAATAAATACATTTTTAAAAAAGCTTTTTATTTTACATAAACCTTAAATTTTTTATGATAAAAGATATATTATATTATTTAGATAATAGAGACCTATAGCTTGATGAAATCAAACTCAAACTCAAAAGCTTTTATTCATTATTAGGTACAATTTGTGCACACTTAATGAAAGTCATACAGATAAATTATACATTCTACATTCATCCGATCGCCCCTCAGGCAAAACGTACACTGGGAGAAAAAAGCGGACGAAAAAAAGCTCCCAGCACTCTTTTAAAAGTAAATAAAACTTAGTCTATAGTGCAGTATGGCTAGGTCCAATAAAGGAACACACGTGACAGCTATCGTGTGCGTCAATATCGCCCCATTGCCATCCGCAAATCAGTAAGTATTATTCGATACTAACATTAAGATTGTATTGAAGGTTAATGAATAAAATGTCGCTAATCAGAAGTGCTTGGAGCATAAACTTATGCAGTTTCGTATAGTAATCCAAGTGATTCCCTTTGACGTGTGAACCGTGGACACACAAAAGTCCTCATAAATTCCTCTTAATTAATTTTTCAACTTTCCCTAATAGCTAGCGGAAGAGGATGTGAAAATACCAAAAAATGCGTAACTTCCTCATTAAAAGGAAGAGGAAGAGGAATCCTCATCAACACTAATCAGATTGAGGTCAACACCCGTCAATTTCGAACTAAAACTCTAAACCACGTTAAAGCAGTTCTGTTCCTCAATTTTGAATACATTTCTTTTGTTTGTCATTCATACAAGCGAAAGTCCCAAGTAATGGGCCGAGGCCTCTCATTCAGTTGAGTAGTTCACTATTTATGGACTGAATGGGGTCATCAGGCCTTTTTATACCGTCGAGTACTGAAACGCTTTGATCGTTAAACCCTTGAGAATAATGGGGATTTGCTCGTTAAAATCTGGGGGACCGTTAAACTATTTTATTTGACATACATTACCTATTTGACATGTACCTTTAAATATTATATTATACTATATTAGCAGGTAATATCGCTATATCCTTTTAACTGGGATTCAAACCCGGACCCAAAGTAACATCAAGAATTCTTAGCCACTGGATTTATTATCACATGGGTTATCACACATATAGTATAATATACTATTTAAAGGTACCTAGGTGTTGTGTATGGTAAAAAAGTGTGATAACCCGGTGGCTAAGAATTCTTGATGTTACTACTTTGGGTCGGGGTTTGAATCCCAGTTAAAACGATATAGCGATATTTTTTCGCATTGCCCGTCGATTCGATGCAGGTCAGCTAACTAGGGTAAAAAAAATTATGTCACCCGCTGAAACGGCAAATACTCGTTATTCTGGCTAAATAGACGCTCGATTGCTTTTACGAAACTCTTGAAACATCTTTTTTATTAGCTCTTAAAAAACAGACTACCTAGGGCCTAGACTAACACCGATAAGAAAGGTGAACTTTTTGGTCCTGCATAAAATATTTACCGTTAAGTAGTCAATTGTAATGTAGTAATGTAGAGAGGTCAGAAATACGTACGAATATGTAATAATAGCCACCTTTCTTGCTCTCTTAAAGGACACATACAAATAGACTCATTCCGAAGTACAGGTTGCAAAAAAAGATAATGTTGTGAAAAATAATGACAGTTTTTTTTAACTGGTGTAAGGATTGCTTATTTATTTACACCCATGGTTATCAGGATATGTACAAACACCGGGACTTGACAGGGCGTAGTGGCGTCGGTTAGGGGAGGCATGTCCAGCAGGGGACTATGAAGGGTTAAAAAGAAGGAATTAAATGTCTTAAAGTGGGATTTACACGGGTCGATTTTGGCCGTGCGCTAGTCGCTTCCCAAATCGCCAGGGGGATTTACACGGGTATAGTCACTTGCGACCTAGCCGAATTGCCATTTAGACAGTCGATTTTAGCCGTGCGGCAAAAATCGTGCGGTTTTAGTCACCCGTGTAAACCCTATTTAAGTTACACGTACATGTAAAAACCTACACGTAGAAACAGACATCGAAAACTAATTTCCCCACCGAATGTGTACACAGACTCGTAATACGTTAAGACAAACTCGCAGAGGTATTTCGCAGCCGCGGGTGAAACTACTATCGCTACAAACAACTATTGGTCTTGTATGTACTCGTATGTTATAGTTTTGCTGGATATGACTGTGTTCCACTGAATCCTACTGCTATTATAAATGCGAATGTTTGTGAGTATGGATGGATGTTTGTTACTCTTTCACGCAAAAACGGCTGAACGGATTTGGATGAAATTTGGTGCACCGATAGATCATAACCTGGATTAACATATAGGATACTTTTTATCCTTCTCTGCACCAAGAACTAAAATCCACGCGGACGAAGCCGCAGGCACAGTCTAGTTGTTGATATAACTACTGAGTCCTTAGGTACCTTATTGAATAACATGACTCTGTAAGAATTTTTAAATAAATTTTAATTTAAGAAATACATGAAATTCCTCAAAAAAACACGCCACGCATTTAGACAATATAGCAACGCTCTATAAATATTACGAGTCTCTATAAGTAGATATTGTTCTATGCATTTGACGACCGAAGTGGCTCAGTGGTTAAGACAACCGGTGCGCTACGGGGAGGGTCCTGGCTTCGATTCCCAGCAGAGCAGAGATTTGAATGATGAGTTTGAATTTCTGTTTCTGGTCTGGATGTGTTGTGTTCTTGTCTTGTGTGTGTCACCCATGTCATGGCACCCACGACACAGGGAATCCTAGTGTGGGGCTATGAGTGTGAAGCGTTATTTTTTTTGTGTACTAGAGGAAAATGGGGTAAAATATGCAACTATAAATATTTATAACTAACATAAGAAACCTCTACTGCGCTTGTTGAGTTGACCGTACGAAATACAACTTCATCTCTTTTCTTGCACCACAATTGCAGTTGAGATACGATCTCGGCTATAACCGCCAGATGTCCTAACAATGAAATCCAACTTCATTTTACCGTGAGTCACGAGTGCACATTTCACTTAGGATTTAGTTTAGGGCCAAAAACACTGTTTTATAATTTTTTTAAGTTAAGAATTGAAATTCCCGCAAAAGATTTAGTCCTTCTAAATATAGCTACGTATTAGTGTCATAGATGAAACACAGTCAAATCCACTATAAGAAAATCAAAATTTTAACTTGTTTATTTGAACGAATATCGGTTAGTTTACCTAAAGTTGTACTGCATATTTACAGGTGTGCAAATTAAAACATGAAACAAAATTAATATTCATATTGAACTGTATTTTTGATTGGCTAGAAATCAATCCCAAGATAAGGCATTTCTACACAGTCCGTTTTTCACGCACATTTTTGCCACGGTGCAAACTTTGGAACGATACAAGTGTATAATCTTCATCATTCAAGACCTGCTCCGCTGGGAATCGAAACCAGGACACCAGGTTGGAACGGTCTCCCGGCTGATGTATTTCCGCAGGACTATGACATGGGGTTCTTCAAGAAGGGCATAAAAAAGCTCTCCTTCATAGCCGGCAACGCACTGGCGACCCCCCTGGTGTTGCACGCGTCAATAGGCGACGGTGACCACTTACCACCAGGTGGCCCGTCTGCCGGTTTACTTGCTCTACTTATAAAAAAAACCAGCGCCTTAACGCTACTCGGGTTTCTATTAAAATAGCATTTTGTAATCACTTGTAATCTCCCACCTCTAAAACTCAGGCACTGTGGCTACGCGCTCAAACAAACAGACTGAAATTTAACTGAAAAGTGTACTCCATAAACAGAAATTTCAGCCCCAACAAAATGTCAACATCTTACACAAATTAAACTTGTCAGTTCCAGCGTTAACACTACATCAACGACAGCAAATATTAATAAGCCGCCTTAGGCAGCGTTGATTTATGTGTTTAGACACGTTCGCTCGTACGAATATATTTAAACGCACATGAATATATGAACAGACAGACAACCCTACAGACAGTTTGCGATGAAGCATCGGGTGTCATAACGTCGCGGAATGAAATTGTTATTAGGTAGGGCGTGCTTATATTAAGGATTAGGGTGACAAGGAACAAACTTCTTTAAAGGAGAAACATCAAACAGCTTTGCTTGCATCCGTCTTTCTTTATGGCTGGTTGCAATCCTTTGTTTGCCCACTGTTGGGCACCGGTCTCTCTCTACAGTGGGGCGAGGCCTGGAGCATACTCCATCATGCTGCTCCACTGCATTTATTGTCAGTAACCCACTACAGGGTCGGGTCTCCTCTCACAATGAGAGGGATGTAGGCCGCCATCCACCAAGCTCTCCTACTGCGGGTTGGTGGACCTTTGAGAACATTTTTTTGTGAACTCTCAGCAGGTTTCCTCATGATATTTTCCTTCACCATAACAGCAAGTGATATACATATATCACTACTTCATACTGGTAGAGAAACGGTCCAACTCATGGTGGAAATTTCCAACTGCTCATAATACTAATACCGACCGCGTCCAACGTTGCTTAACTTTTTCGATCACTTGCGATCTACTCAAACAGTGGGGCTATGCGAGACTAGAATCACATTTACGAATCACAGAAATGTTGGTCATTTTCTGCAACCCTTTAATGGCCGATTGCAACCCGACCCGGGTTTCATCTCACAATATGAATGTTGGCTTTAGTCCATCACGCTAGCTACCTAAGGGCAATCTAGTAACATGGGTTCCCACGCCTGATCTCAAAAAGGATAGATATCCAATCTAATCGATTGTGGGTGCTTTGCTTTGTTGGACTAAGATATTCGCCTCAAATAGAGTATCCTTCGGTAACTACACAACTCTTCAACCGAAACACAAGACATGAAGAACATACTGCTTCACGCCAGTCTGAGAGCAGTAAGATACCTCAGATCCTTTGATCCTTTTATATACAAAACCCTTGCAACCGTCTCAACTCAGACGCAAGTAACAGCGCAAAAATAAACAAAAAAAACCCACACAGCATTCAAATACCGATGAAATTGACAACAATAAAATGGTTCGGCTAGAAGCACCAATCAGCTGATTGAACGAAACTCCATACACTTTATTGCAATGAAGAGTAAAACCAGAAGAACCGCAACAAATAACTGGAAAGTATGTGAAAAAACGCAAAATATAAACCCACCGCCATTTGTACGTTTGTACATTTATTTAGAGATCACGACACGACTTCAATTTTTTATTGAGTGACGATCTGCGGTCAAAGTACTCGTAGTTAAACATCGGTGCGTTGCGCGGAGGGTTCTTGCTTCGATTTCCAGTGGAACAATTTGAATGATGGGTTTCGATTTAAGTTTCTGGTTTTGGTGTATGTGTCTTTAACTTGTGTATTTCCAATGTCCATAGCATCCACGACACAGGATGTCAAGTGTAGGGCAAGTTTATTTCTGTCTTCGTTTTTAATTGAAAAACATAGCTGAATGGAATTGGTAGCAATTCGGGCCAGACCATCCAAGGTTTATAATCGATAGAATAATATTTCCCCTGTACCTGCGTTCGCTTCAGTCATTTCCTAAAAATCGATTCTGTCATACAATTTTTTATCGCAAATTTTACTTACTTCAAAACTTATTTACGTAACAAGGAGTAGGTTATGACCTTGCCAGAACTACTGTGCTTATCAAAATAAGTTAAGCGATTTAGGTGTAGGAAACATTTCATTTAGGTGATGATGCCAATTTTATTATAGTAGTTAAAGCTTATTTTACTTCTGAGTTGAACAAAACAATCTTAAAAGCTCCTATTTTTTTCTTGTTGAAATCGTCACAGCATCGTAGGGCCTAAAGAGCTTTCACCAACAAGGACCAATTTCACCGAACACCCTTTTTAAGTAACAACCTCAGAGCTTACGTTAACAGTCGCCATGAAAATCGATTCGCTGTATTTGTATTACCTGCGTTGTAAGCAAAATATTTGTTACCGTAGCAAAATATAGCAACATAAACATGACGTGAGTGAGACTGAGACGAATATTGTACCTACATTTACTCAAATTAACAGTTGGGAATGCATACCTTTATGCATATTTTAGAGTACAGGTGAATAAAATAATTAAATAGGTGGAGGGGCGTTCATTCTAGTACTAGACGGTCTTTACTTAAGAAGTGATAGAACCAATGACCCCAAATTTGTCGCCCTTTGGCCAGCACTCAGTTGGATAAGTTGAAAACTTGAAACCCTTCAAAAGGTTCGGGATTCGGGCCTCTTTACCGATTGAAACTTTGGTAACACAGGCTTCAATAATGCTTATTTCTTATAAGTAAGGAGATGGTGACAGCCCTTACAATTTGACCTCGAATCGTGCGGGTTCGAATCCCAGTGGCACGCACTGTAACTTTGTAGAAAAAGTTATGTGCGCTTCATAAAATTAAATATCACCTGCTGTTACGGTGAAGGAAAACATCGTGAGGAAACCTACATGGCTGAGAGTTCGCCATTATGTTCTCAAAGTTGTGAAGTCTATCCACAATAGGCCGGAGTAGTGATCATCTTTCTATGAAAGGAGACCCGACCCTATACTAAATGGGTAAAAGATGAATTTGTATGTCATAATAACTGTATTTATTACTTCACACACAACAATGCAACGCCAACAAAACAATGCGATATCGCAGTTGCAAAATTAATTAACAGTTAATTGCAATATCATTAATTAATTTAAAATTAATTGAAATCGTTAATTATTAATTAAATTAATTCAACTTTAAGCGGCGTTTTATTAGAATTTACTGTTCGCCAGTAGCCGGATTCGTTAATTAATTTAATACCTGTCCGGTTAAGCCACATTTTGTGGGTTGTGGTCACGACTTGGTACATTGAATTTAATTTTTATATTTACCAAACTTTGACATTAACTGGAATTTTGATAGAATATATAGATAGGTTTATGGTACTGGGGTTCATTGAATTTTTTTTGTTTGCATTTTGTTCAACTTAGGGAACGGTAAAAGTTTATGTGATATGGACTTAAATCTAAAAATTGCAAAAAAGTATACGTCAAAATTTGTTACATACTTTAGTCCTACTATTTTTTGAGGTTGGTGCCAAAATTTAATAATAGAAAAAAGATACTTGATACTAAAAACACCAACCTCAAAACAAAGTACGTAACACTAAAATATGTATCAAATTTTATTTCATACTTTTTTGATGTCGATTTAATTTATTTTAAATTATCTTTTGTCGTCTTCTTTACAAAGTATATATACCCAATGTAAACAGCTATAACCAAGGCTATTCACTCAACATAATGCATTAAAACCATCCAATATATACAGTAATAACGCTAAGTACTAACACTAATTCAGCCGCCATTATCGGATTGTTGGAGCCATTAGTCCCCACTAATCTCCTATCGATCGCTTATTCAATATGTGTAATCGGATTCCACGTAATTTATTCATCATGTATCTGAACTGGAGGTGATATATTATGTATATTGTCTCTTGTGCTATTCAATTTGTGCGCTAATAGCCCTAAGCGTGTATCTAATTATAGCAATCACCAAAAGTTATTTTATAGAGAATTAATACAATCATTTTTCATAAATTTCACATTACAGTAAAAGAAGTCACATCATCGGCTCGTTTTGGTGGACAGTGTATATGGCAATTTGGCAAGTATGGTGCGCCATGGCGAGGTCATGACTCTACCATCTATAAATCTCAAATGATAACCTGTTAAAACACCTGGCCGTTAATATCCAAAGTCGTAAAATCTAAAAATATCGCACGCTTTCAAAGAGGCGTCGTTGGGCGCTGATTCCCACTTGCAGCACAAAGGCGTGACAAACATCGTAAACGTTTTCGACTAAAATTAAACTGTGAAATCTTCAATCAAGGGGTGACGGTGCCTATTCCCAAAACGCTCGATATATTTTTGTCAACCGTGCGTTAAATCTCATAGCCCCGCTGCTTGAGTAGATTGCAAGCGGCCGAAAAAGTTAAGCAACGTCGGGCGGGGTGACCGCTAGTGTTGATTTAAATGCACGCTTCCGTTCTAGTGGCCAATCCGTGTCGGATGTTGTAAAACCGCCTATAAGGCTTTCAACAAGGTTTAATAGCTGCTATCTTAAAATAAAGTCCTCCTAAATTCCTGATATCTATGATAGGAAATAGCGGTGATAGCCCAGTGGCTTAGAATTCGACCTCGAATCGAGGGGTCCGGGTTCGAATCCCAGTGGCACGCACCAATGACTGTGAAAATTTTATGTGCGCTTTATAAAATTAAATATCACCTGCTGTTACGGTGAAGGAAAACATCGAGAGGAAACCTGCATGCTTCACAAAAAAAAATGTTCTCAAAGGCATGTGAAGTCCATCAACCCGCAGTGGGCCAGCGTGGTGGACTAAGGCCTTCATTCCTCTCATTACGAGAAGGAGACCCGACCCTGTAGTGGGTCATTAATGAGTTACTGACACATGATAGGAAATATAGGAATACACAATGACAAAATTCAATCCCAAACATTCAAGAAGCATTACTCCGAGAATAAACCCCTAGCTATTTATATCATAATGTCTCAAGTTTGTCGCGCGCATGTTCAGTGAATTTGGAGCCAAGTTCGTTTATAAATTGCATTCCACTGGACCAAGTCCGTCCAGCCAGGAGTTATGGCTTCACGTCTTATTTGATGAATTCAGACAGGGATCGCGACCAGAATACCTTGGTCGGTGCTTCACACGTGTTGTTCATAGATTATTCAATGAGACGTGGAAAGATATAATAGGTCTAAACATTCTGGACGGTTCTTGGCGCCGTGTAGCAGACTTTCATGAGTGTCCTTTTATGGTTTATGAAGCTTGTGGTCGTAATTGAGGAGGTAGAATGATATACCGCCGCTGTTGTAATCCATCGGTATAGCAGGTTTTGTTGTGGTCTGAGAATCATGAATAGTCATAAGGAGCGGAGTTCAGGACTAAGGTCGTGTTTGGACGCAATTTTGTACAAATTCAACTCGTGCGTTAAAAAACGAACAATTCTGACCTTAGAAATACTTGATTCATTCAAACATCCATGATTACCTGAAGAAGACAACGAACACTGGAGTCACCAGTGCATAAAGTCCACCAACCCGCACCAGGCCAGCGTGGTGGACTAATGCCTTCTCATTGTGACAGGAGACCCGACCCTGCAGTGGGTCTTTAATGGGTTAAAGATGGGTTAAACTTAAATGTGAAAGAAAACACCTAATAACCAACGTCATACTATATGCAACAAATTATTGCAACCTGCCCACAAACTAGTGCAAACCGGGTTCCGATTTCCAACCAAACGTCATTGTTCTTCAGCTGTAATCGTTAATCAGTCGCATTACACAGAAAATTAGCCTTTAACTTTACGGATATAGCAGCGAATATTGGTCCAAGTAATTCGGAAAATTACTCGGTACCTTTCTACAAGCTAAATTGGGCTATATTCGTTTAGAATAGGAGTGAAATTGGAGTGCAGTCGTTCCCGATATTACTCGATAGTGTTGGGGAATTATATCGACGTCAACGTGTTGTGGTCGAATCGGCACGTTGCCTGTAATTACATACAAATGGATAATTGCCTAGTGTTGCCAGCTCATTTTCATTGTTACCCTATATTCTGTGCAAAATTTCAGTACTTTTGAATGTAAACACCCGTGAAATCTACTAAGGAATTAAAATCATAATATGATTGACATATTATGTCGATGAGAGATTCCAGTGATACGGTGATAGCCCAGTGGTTTAGAATTTGACCTCGAATCGAATCGAGGGGTCCGGGTTCCAATCTCAGTGGCATAGTGGGTCATTAATGGGTTACTGACAATGATGCTATTTGGCATATGGGCAGTTCTCTAAAAGGTGGTATAGCCATAGAAGCTCGCACGGGGAGGTGCCTTACCGCGAGTTTCTTAGCGACGGATACCTAAATCAATCCGAATCATTTCCATCTGCTCCCTCGTTTATCCTCTTGAAGGGGGCCAATACAACTCAAGAACTTATCTTTTAGAAATCTCATTCAAGGATCTGCATTCAAAACAAAAAACTTCCTCGTCGGTTCCTTGAGTGAGTAGAGACCTCCCCGGATGACGTAGGTACCTACAGATTCTACTCATAATAATTATACATATTTAAACAAATAAGAAATTCCTTAAATCAGCTCAAATTGTTCCACTATGTATTTTTTTTTTTATAAATGGAGCAAGCAAACACACAGACGGGCCACCTGATGGTAAGTGGTCACCGTCGCCTACTGACGCGTGCAACACCAGGGGGGTCGTCAGTGCGTTGCCGGCTATGAAGGAGAGCTTTTTTTATGCCCTTCTTGAAGAACCCCATGTCATAGTCCTGCGGGAATACATCAGCCGGAAGACTGTTTGTATCTCGGATTTCTCGCTGCGATATTTATACACTGTATCAAATCCATAATCCGATCATTACAAGAACGCAAATAGACGAACAGAAGTTAAGATCAGTAATATCGTTTAATTTAATGCTACAATATGATGATTTAACGATAGACATAAATATAAAAGATTTAATTGAGTTATGATTATGAGCTTGCCATAATCTCTTCGGCGGTGACTTAGTGTCCTTGTGTCGTAGAGAGGGGAATAATTAAAACATATCGATAAAATATATAGCACTGCATGGTGACATGGATGATTCCATAAATGCTTATTTTATTAACTTACATACAGCCAACAGTGATTATTTTGAATTAATTGTTGCACTCGTGTAAATCAGAAGATACCTTAGCGTATTAACTTTCTCCATTTACTGCCTATCAAAAAACTGTTTGTGATTAAGTTATTTTCATGTGAGGTATTTTTACGCAGTCATTGGGATTCATACACTAAAATATCCTTAATACAACAATAATGTCTATTAGGAATAGAGCTAGATAGAGCAATCACAATGTAGTAGTTAATCTAATCAAAGTAGTAGTTATTGTTATCATATTTTTGTAGTTACCAAAAAAATTTGGCGACCAATTTTACAGCCTAAAAATTTTATCGACGTCGCAAGTTCATCGATACCGTATTTCGCATCACTAGTGCGTATTTTCGTCGTCGCACACGCAGCTGTCGCAATGCGTTTTCCTTCAGAGTTTCACAAACTGCGTACATGTTAACAACATTGTTTTGACAACCCTGACTGTTTTCAAAATTGGAACATTGGAGTGGAACTTTTTTTCATCCGAAAAGTTGTATTAATTAATTTAAATCCATTCTTGAAACTCTCGGAATGCTTCGGCGCGTATTCTTAGATTTATCGAGAAATGGATATGTTTCGTAACTTTCGCGTGGTATATTTAATCTAGTAAATTCAAATATAAATAGAAAATTTAAAGTTTTTAATCAATTTAATAATATTATTGAAATCTATTGATATTTAGGCACTTAAGTAAAAGAGCCTTTTTACACAGACAATCTGTTAACAAAAAAATACTTTTACAGATCTGTATACCTGTGAAAGTACTTTTTTTCTAATTTTATTAAAAAAAAAAATTACGTAGTAAAGCTCATGCAATTTCTTAAAAAAATATACCTAGTGTGGTTTTAATTTCTTAAAACACGTAATCGATGCACGCCGGAATGAGCTATTGAGTTTGAACTTCGCGTTATCGTTTTTTCGTAGCAACACCATTCTGAGCAATGAAATGCAACGCCGCTCTATATAGAGTCAGAAAATAAATAAACTAATTTTAAAGAAGATGCACTAATTTAGGGGTTCTGTGTATACTTCGCCGCAAATTAAGTTGACAACGCAGTTATAAAACTGCATCCGTGCATCCTGGATTAACGCGTTCATTTTTTTTCTTTTAATTAAACTTAAACTGGAAAATAAACTGTTATCTTTTCTATTAGAGCTCGTTAAGTTAGTGTTCCGAGTTTATTCATTATTCATAGAGTTTTCGCGGCGACTGCTCGCTAAGCCGACAAAATCCTCGCTGGATTAAATGTGTTTCACTCTGAAACTATCTTATCATGCATTTTGTAGTAAATTGTGTTATTAAAAACGACAGAGGTTGCCTTTTTTGAAGTGAAAACTTCTTTTTGGTATGGGTAAAGAAACGTTAAATTCGCGACAGGACACGTGATCCTTAGCGTAAGGGAAAATGCGTAAGATGATAATTACTATGGAAACTTTCGAAAGGAAACGTTCATAAACAAAGTGCGTCTAATTAGGTGGTAACTATGGAAACTGTCAAAAGGAAACATTCATAAACAAAGTGCGTCTAATTAGATGGTACCTAACTATGGAAACTGTCAAAAGGAAACATTCATAAACAAAGTGCGTCTAATTAGATGGTAACTATGGAAACTGTCAAAAGGAAACATTCATAAACAAAGTGCGTCTAATTAGGTGGTAACTATGGAAACTGTCAAAAGGAAACATTCATAAACAAAGTGCGTCTAATTAGATGGTAACTATGGAAACTGTCAAAAGGAAACATTCATAAACAAAGTGCGTCTAATTAGATGGTAACTATGGAAACTGTCAAAAGGAAACATTCATAAACAAAGTGCGTCTAATTAGGTGGTAACTATGGAAACTGTCAAAAGGAAATATGTATGCATAAATAACGTATAATAAGTGTATTTTGTTAGCACTCTCATATTATGATGAATGCCCTATTCATGTTTTTAGCTTAAAATATCTCATCAATCTAGTACAAGTCTATCAAGTTTAAATCTGTGTTATAAGTTTTAAAAGCTTATCTATAGTCTTCCAAACCACGACTTTATTCTTAACCGAAAATTTCACCACCAAAACTCAACTATTTCATGAGGCATTTTTCACCCAAATCGATACCAAATATCGAGTCGAGTTCGTGCCAAAAATTGATTGTCACAGCTTTTAGTCTTCAATACATAGCCTTAAATGGTCTCCAAAACGCCACTTCCGAAGATAGGTGGTAGAATCGAGGGGATCCCAATTCTGTAGGACCTGTAAAAAATCGTCATTGTCTGTATTACGTGCTCGGAATCTGCGCGGGGTGGACCCCGTCAGAAATTATTATTTCTCGCTGACTTCTCAGCTTTTCATTACAGAGATATTTGTTGGGCACTACTGGATATGATCGGGGCTTTATGTAAGCGAAAAGGATTTGAAAGGGCGCATAATTCCTTCTGCTTTCTGCTTGATTCCTGACATTATAAGATTTAAAATAGTAATTATTCGAGGAGCATTTTCAGTTACCGTGACGATTTTAGGGCGACTTTGGCATCGAAGAGACATGGACCGTGCGGCGTGGACTTTGGAAAGGCATAGGTTTGCCCGACGGTGGGCGTTTTAATTACTAATGAAGAAGAACACGAAACAGTACAGAAAATTAAATTATATCTCACATTTTCAGAGATAGCAGGTGTTAAACCTTACTGCAGGCCCTATGGCCGGTTTGAAAAAATCCAACACGGGCTAACCCCTAGCTCGTTTCTCCACCAATTTTCATTAAAGCAGGTGGAGGTGTCCCCCTGTTGTGGGGAGATACCGATGCCCAATAGTGGGACATAAAAAGGGTTGCAGCTATTACCCACTGCTTCATCATTTTAACCCTTCGTAATCCACTGCTGGACATGGGCCTCCCCTAATCGACGCCACTCCGCCCCGCACTTGGCCCTTTGAATCCAACGGTTGCCCGCTGTCTTCTTCAGGTGAAGTCATAAGATCACCTGGTCGGAGGCGGCATGTACACCTATTATCAATATTTTTCAATAAATAATATTATATAGCGGTGATAGCCCAGTGGCTTAGAATTCGACCTCGAATCGAGGGGTCCGGGTTCGAATCCCAGTGGCACGCACCAATGACTTTGTAAAAAAAGTTATGTGCGCTTTATAAAATTAAATATCACCTGCCGTTACGGTGAAGGAAAACATCGTGAGGAAACCTGCATGCCTGAGAGTTCAAAAAAAAAATGTTCTCAAAGGCATGTGCAATCCACCAACCCGCAGTAGGCCAGCGTGGTGGACGGCGGCCTACATCCCTCTCATTGTGAGAGGAGACCCGACCCTGTAGTGGGTCATTAATGGGTTACTGACAATATTATATTGCTTTCTTTCATTATGGAATCTAAGGCATATCCAGTAATGAGCTCATTTAAATTCAAGTGAATCTTCGTTGTTTTTTATTCCATTATTGGCGTCGATCGCTACAGTTTTCTCAAAGAAATCTTTATTGAAGAGATAAATTTAATGACTATATTTTTTGTATGCGTCGCATCGATGTACCATATTTGGCTCGTGAATCTAATGAACTGACTTTATTTATGTTATTGTTTTTAAAGAACACGTTCATATGTACTTTAATATACGATGGTTTGTTGAAGGGTCTAACTAATTGAAATTTATTATTATTTATTCCTAGCCTACATCAAACTGATTCCATGGATTCCAATGTCCAATGACTATGCAATAAAAATTGTTTTTTTTTAACTTTTTAATTTTATTGAGTGTTTATCGGGTGATTTGGTTTTGTTAATTCAAAAGATTACAAAGATAAGTTGGTAGTAGTTACATTAAAGAGGAAAAAGAAAACAAAAAAAGGTTATTAATTAAGCTTAAATTCAACTTTTTGCAATTTCTTTGCCTTGCTGATGGATTGATGTTTGACGAAAAATAATTTCACACATCTCAGTTGCGTTACAAATTTCCTATAGTGAGTTCCTGATATAAAATATGTTATAAAATAGTTTTAAAAATGTTATTTACTTCTTACTTTTATGGCTCAGAGTAAATGCGTATTGCTTTGTTTATATCATACCTATTTAATTATTTGGAGCATACTGAAACTTTAGATAATTTAATAAAATGAAAGTTTTTCTCAATAATTCACATATTTTTCTTTCACCTTCACCTGAAATACAATAATAATAAACTAACGTGCCGTTATGTGATTTCTACAATTATCTTTTTTACACCGAAGTAAACGTAACTTAGTTTAAAATTTAAAGTGATACAGACACAGAGATAATTTTAATAACCTAGAAACAGAAAAATAAGTATGCCGACGATGGTAAATCATTATTTAAACCTATGGATAGCGACATGAATGTTCTTATTTCCTAACTCAAAAAATATGTCTATAAACTTATAGGAGCATGGAGTAGCGACATATTCTTCATTCATGCGGATTACGGCAACGATAAAAGCAGTTATATTAAAAGTATATTTAATTATTCATTTTATTATTTATTATATTAGAAGAATAAGGTACAAATTGTAGTCTTAATTTTACAATTTGCTTTTTCTGCTAATCTACCTTGAGCAGATATCAAAAGTTGAGATATAACCGGAGTGAAGTGGAGTGGTGTGTAAAGAAGTAAGGAGTACTGAGAACTATTTACTTTAGATTATAATCACGTATACCACTATTCTCAGGTCAATAAAAATAATATTTTCACTCAAATTTAATGCTTTGTTCCTCCACCTCACCTCACCTAAACCCATAATTACGCAAATCACTCCGAACGGCACTCGTCCTTATTCAGCAATAAAATTATTTTCGCACACCGCACGAGTATTCGCCAAAACAAAACCATCAACCGCGTTACGCTTCGGTGCAACAGACGGCCGTCCTAATTAATACTAAAATCGTTTCGTTCGTCTGTTTACGTTCAGTTCTGTTTGATATTTTGTTTAACTAATAAGTATTTAAGTGAAAAGCTTTTAAGGATTCCAATAACAAGCGAGTAATCCCCTCTGTTTGTTTGAAATGTTTGTTTTTGAGTAATCACGGGATCGTTGATGAATGTGGACGTGTTTGATAAACATATTACAGTTGTTTGATGTCGGTTCGATAAATTTGTTATGGATTTGTTTTCGTTTGAGGTAATGTATTTTTTTTATTGTAATGTTTACGACCTGCGTGGCATAGTTCGCGTTCGCTGTGTGAAGAGTCCTGGGTTCTAATCTCGGTAGCAGAATAAAATGCAGGTCACTTAATGTTAAGTGGGCATTGCAGCCCATTGCAGCCCACGTACACCATGTCAAATAGGGTAGAAGTCTTGTCTGAAATCGTTATGGGTGCGTTGTTATTAATGAGGATTACGGCCGCACTCAGAGGCGTCATTTAACGTAATGTTCATTAAACAAACAAATTCAATCGTCTTTATTCGTATTAACATAAGTGTCATCTTTATTTTCATAATTAACCATTAACGTTAATGAATTCTCTGAGTACGACTGTTAATATCAAAAACAATTATCTCCGGCAACCACGCTTCCCCAATTGAAACACTAGACATGAAAAACATGAAAAGTATGCCACTTTACGACGGGTTAAGAAGCTGTCGGTAAGGTCACGGGTGAGCTACTGTGGTCGTATCACCTAAAATTTTGTCTCCATTTACAAATAACACAAACCCCATCAAAGGCACGGTGGCAATTTAGTTTCGTAACGGGTACGGATATGTTTTAGCTTTTATCCTTTATAAAAGCGAAAAACGTCCGACCCTATCCGACTCCACATTACATAGATACGGTTACCCATTACTAGAAACTACATACATAGTTCGGTGTCCATTCATACATTGGCACAGGTGAAAAGATGTGTTAACGATTAGTATTTCCCCTGGCTCGGTAATAAAGAGAGGTCCTGCAAATTGCGGGATTCGGGCCTAGGCTTTTTTCGGGTATGGTATAAGTTATAAGAGTTATGTTTTCATACTATACATTACGACTCCTGTCGTGGTGTACAGGAAACAATAACAATAAAATAACTCACCTTTCATACAAAAAAACTAAATTGAAATCGCTTCATCCGTTCGCGAGCTACGGTGCCACGATTGAATCACAGACAGACAGACAAACATACAGACAGACAGACACGTCAAACTTATAACACCCCTTCTTTTGCGTCGGGGGTTAAAAACAAAAATAACGCTTCAACAAATTTTCCGTGACACAGTGAACAAAATTAGGGTTACCTAATGCGGGTTAGCCCTACTAAATTTTCTAGAATAGTATTAATTTTCTTAAGTTTAATTAGTCCCTACATTTTTTTAAGATAAGTGCAAAAGATAATAGGTGACAGTTGAAATTTGAAAAGAACAATGTGAAATCAAAAAACACCAACACTCCTGGAAAACTTTCTAGGTAATAGTAATTACTCAAATGGGTAAAATACTGCGAAAAATTTCCTTAACCCGTTCCTTCCTTACTCTTGCACCACACCAGCCATCGCCCGCCACATTATGGGATGCGTGTCCAGAATTTTATGAGGACCCAAATGAACCAGCCACTGTTATTCTTTCCCGAACAGCTGTTTAATTATGCCCAAGAACGGTAATGGTTTTAGGTGAATAGATAACAGCGCAATTCCGTCCGTTTGGACCTTTTTTAATCATTATTGCTAATGACAGTCTGTAATCGTAGGGAATGGAAGTCTTAGTTGGAAATTAAAAGGTCCCGAAAGTTTTGGACTACCCGAAAAGTGACGGTGCCGTTAATTCAACGTGACATAATATTGCATAAGGTTACATTACATTTTATTATAATTTACTAGCTGACCCGGCAAACGTTGTTTTGCCATAATATAAGTTATCGGGATGAAAAATTATGAAAATACTAAAATGACTACCTATTAAAAAATAGGGATTGGTGATAGAAGGGTGGAAATTTAGGGTTGTATGTATTTTTTAATGTCACATTATCAAAAAATATTGTCCAAAAAATGAAATAAATATGTTAGGGGTGGACAATCCTTATCACTTAGCTAGCCCTAATCGTAATCACTTAGCTTAGCCAGCGTCTTAACCCGTCGAAAAACAGCATGTTCTTCATATCTTGTGTTTCGGCTGGGGAGGTGTGGTTACCGGGGATACTTAATTTGAGGCGAACATCTTAGCCCTCATGAATGGTAAAGCACTCGCCTACAACCTCGGATAAGATATTTTCTCTAGGTATTTGAGGTTAATTGCGGGAATCCATGGACTGCAATGACCACTTAACATGGTAAACAATAGAACAAGTACGTCACACGCGTCATACTGAGACTAGACAATCAGAAGACGTATCCTCTGAAGTTTATTTGACGGTGCCTAAGTACTTAAAAATTCAACGTGTCTTGATAAAATAACAGAATAAGTTCAGTCTTTTCCCCAACGAAGGTGTAAAAGAAAACAAACAGCAATTCACTTGTCCGAAACTTCGTAAAAAAGCCCGTTTTATAATTAACAAATTACGTCGAAGTTTCGAGTTTGGTCCGTAGGAATAATATTCAACTAACTTTTAATTAGTTCTTCATTAAGGCACTGTGGAGCCTTGGCTGCTTTATTTGCGAAATGTTTTCGGAGTTCTGTGCTAAAATTGTAAAAGGAAAACCGCAAAGGAACTGCTCTGTGTATGTATATTTTTTCAAAAAATAAGTTGTAAGTATTGCAACCGTGCTGAGAATCATGGAAGTAAGACGACAAGGGAGGATGCGTGTATCCATCCACGTTGCCTCATTGCGTATTGAGAGTTATCTCAAATGGATAACTCTCAGACGGGTTTACTCAATTTAGCTTCCTTTATCATTACAGCAGGTAACATTAATTTCTTTTATAAATCGCAAATACCTAATGTAGAAAATTTGCCACATTTGTGTATAATAACTATTGATTTTTAACAGGCGTTTTTAATTTATCATTAAAGTACTATAGAGTTTGGACTATGCTTCTGTCTTATAAAATTTAGAATTTAATTAGTAGATTAATAGATATTTTTCAACAAAATAGATTGTGACTAGTGTATTATAATCTATATCTCTGTTTGCATCCCAATTAACTAAGAAGCTGTAATTCCTCTTTAAAAGAGAAATAGATATGTATTTCAAATAGGTAGGTATGTATTAAGCGTAAACTTACCTCTTTAATAGGTTGTTTATGTGTTTTTAACTTAACGTGCACAAAACATTTACCTACCTAACTAAAAACTTCAAATCACCAAAGTTTTCTTAACCCCCTTGGGGCTATTACAAAAATAGTTAATTAAACAAAACTTTTTAAACACTGCAGGCTATGTCCACTGCGGTACTTTGGGTTTGGTCCGCAACGTAATCTAATTTATATCTACTGCGAACCTGCGAGCAATAATTTAATGTGGATTAGGTGCTCGTTGCAGTGATAAACCATAAGGCGCTTTTACTCAAACTACCTTTATAATATTATGGATTCAACCATTTGTTTGAAAAAAATCTAAACTTTTTTGCCTAGTCGCTAATTAAAAAAAAAAAAAAATTTATTGTAGTAGGTAATTGGGAAATAAATAATAATGATGGAATTACGGAAATCTATTTTAAAAAGAACCAAAAAGACCATCTTATTACTAGTATTAATCACATTAAAAAGAAATAATAATTAGCGAGCTTTTAACACCCCTTAATCTTGTTGCTGTAGGTACCTACTGAAAAACTTAAGCATTTTTAAACGCCTGTTGGTTAACGACTAGCAAATTATGCAGTTCGCGTAATGCATATTAATTCTTGGAAACTAAATAACCTCGTTTAATTTACTCAATTTTAATATGCATGGCTTCTGGCAATAATGTTTTTATTTTCTGGAGCGTTTAAGCTTTTGTATACGAAATTTTCACTGAACCTGCAAATGATCAGCGCTTGTATTTTCTGACTTCTAACATAATAATTCTAAAAGGGATTCTCTCATGTGAAATAACACTACTTCACGTTAAACATTCTAAATTCACTTCTGGGTTACGCTTCACTATAGTTATTATTTTGATAAATGATTTCCACCCAAAGACTTTTATTTGATCACACGGAGTGATACCATACCTATCTAACTACTTACTAGAGAAGAAGTAAATGCAGGTGCAAGTTTTTAAACTATTCAATAATAAAAAGGGAATGCCAGAGCGTTTTAGGAACACTACAAGAAGACAATAACCCTAACACTAGGGTAAAATATGTTGGTAAAGTTTATGGATCCCGTATAGTTCCCGCCAAAGTAGCGACCTAAAATAAAAGTCCCCTAATTTTAAGTGTCCCATTTTTAATATCCGGATACTCGATCTTGACATATAAAAACCTTTTGCATTTTGCAAAATACATATTGAAATCAATTGTGAATGTTATATATAAGCTATGCACAGATATAGATCTAAATCTGTGGAGCTATGTGATGCCCTGATATCACAAGTATTATCAATCTGTCATGCTGATATGAAAACAAAACTCAATTTTGACATCCGTAGATATGTGGAAAACGTACCGCCCATTTCAGGGGACCTGAGTGATGGTCGACCCTATTAGAAGGAGGGTAACTTAACAGACCAACATAACCTGACCTCACTCGTCCCGAGGGTGTCTACCAAAATAGGTGAGAACAGGGAAACATAGACAATGATAAGAGGTCGATACAACTGGTTTATAATAGTATAGTAATAGTATATTAACCGGTTGAAATGACAGGGCTAATATGACGAACGTAGCTTACTCGATTCATCAATGTCTCATGAACTTAGATATTACTTCGGGTCGAGTCTCCTCTCACAATGAGAAGGATGTAGGCCTTAGTCCACCACGTTTGCCTAGTGTGGGTTGGTGGACTTCACATGCCTTTGAGAACATTTTTTTCTGAACTCAGACATGCAGGTTTCCTCACGATGTTCTCCTTCACCGTAACAACAGGTTATATTTAATTTTATAAAGCGCACATAACTTTTTTTACTAAGTCATTGGTGTGTGCAACTGGGATACGAACCCGGATTTGAGGTCGAATTCTAAGCCCCTGGACTATCACCGCTCTGAACACTACATTGATCCTACATTGACCCTACTTATATTATACATTGACCCTACTTATATTTCAATTTTAAATTCAATTTTAAGTTCAATAGTTATTTTAAATTGAATAGTTATTGAATTGCACTGGAAATAATTATATTATGTATATTACTGATTATTTGCTACAACCAAGACGCATGCATTTAAATTGCTTGCAATTTCCCTTTGTTTGTATCCAGATGAAACCGTACGGGTGTTTATTTCGTCACTTGGATAGTGCTTGGAAGTCCATAAATTGATTTCCATCAAAAATGTTTTGCCATAAAGTTACCATATGAGTGATAGAGTGAAACAAAGCCGTTCTATCTATTTCTATGTATTCAGGTATTCGTATCATAGTAGACGGTAACAGCAAGTTTTGTATGGGTTATAGAGAATACTTCTGCTAGGTAACAAGGAAAGACTTAAACTATCGCCTCTAATGTACTCCTTTTTCTACTTACAGCTACCAAACTTTCTTAAACAAAGTAACAAAGAAATATACAGCTTTTTTAATGCCGGTTAAAAACATAATAACATGTTACTTGTACAGTACACGCAGCAGGAACGTATAAAAGACTCTTCCGTGCATCCCCAGTTCTGCTAACTCTAACTGAACGCTTTGTTCAGGACTAGTGGCACATTTTCCAAATAACTTACCCAAATTAAGTTCATTTCACACAGAGACGCTCATATGAACACGGTTCGGATTAAGTGGCTGTACCAGTGAAGTTAGAATTCGGATTTTCAAATTTTAATTTTAGAAATTATCCAAAAAATAACATCAATAAGTTTTAGACAATAAATTTAAAAATTGTGTGTGGCCGTGTTGACCCAGGCAGGAACTGACCGCGCCCGACGTTACTTAATGTTTTCCATCGCTTACGATTTACTCAAGCACTTGAAACCTGCCAGCCAGTAACCCATTAATGACCCACTACAGGGTCGGGTCTCCTTCTCGTAATGAGAGGGATGTAGGCCGCCGTCCACCACGCACCACTACTGCGGCTTGGTGGACTTCACATGCCTTTGAGAACATATTTTTTGTGAACTCTCAGGTATTCAGGTTTCCTCACGATGTTTTCCTTCACCGTAACAGCAGGTGATATTTAATTTTATAAAGCGCACATAACTTTTTTACAAAGTCATTGATGCGTGCCACTGGGATTCGAACCTGGACCCCTCGATTCGAGGTCGAATTCTAAGCCACTGGGCTATCACCGCCGTTGATACATACCCATAACAAATTGTTATAGAACTCAAAATAATAAAATGAAAACAAAAGCGATGTAAATTTTTCTATTGACAAGATTTCAAATCGAAGCAAGCGTATTTGGCGAGGCTTCATGAAACAATGTTTGTGTTTCTAAAAGGTATTGCGGGTTCAGCCAACATCGAATTTAATATTGGTCGTTTTGAAATTTGTGTGTTACCAAGTTGTGCATGAAGAAATTGAAATCATCTTAGGTACTATTGTAGGCAAATTTCACCCCTTGTCTTGATTGCGACGTCAAAATTGGACGTTCGCGTTAAGTTTGTCGTACGACCATGTCATTCAGTCAAGTTGTCGCATTCAGTGCGTATTGCTATGAGGACAGCGACAGCTCCATACAAAAAACTGTATGAAATAGGGTATTACGGCCTATGTCAAAAAGCTTTTTATATGAATTCGTAAGTCATAAAAACCCATAAAAAATTGGAAAAAAAATGTTTGCAAACAAATATTATGTAAAAAAAAGACTTCAATTTAAATTTCAAAAATCCCCGCGAAAACACGGTCTCGGCCGTCTCGGCGCTGCCGCCATGCTTGTGACGTCACTCGCAGTGTAAACAATACATCTCAGTAAAGGAAGAAAGTTATACTCCATTGTTTATTTACACTGCTAATGACGTCACGCCGATAGCTTTCATGGCGTATATCGTTTTTGACATTTGAAAAACAGATTAACAAACCTGAATTTTAAAATTAAAATAATAAATTACAATTATTGAAAAAATAAATAAATACATTTTTTAGAACAGAAATCACCATTTTTCACTTGCTTTTAACAAAATCTATCAATATTACATAATTTTGGATTTTTCCTTGCATGGTGCGAAATACCCTATTGTTATCGCGTTTGTTGGTCGGGCGCTTTTTAGCCAATTAAGACAACGTTTAATTCCACCACGTTGGGGTATTCTGAATGTTAATCAAGAATAAAGCAATTTTTATGATGATAATTATATCTAATGCTTTATTAATTTTATTTCTTTTAAAAATCCTTTACCTCTATTTGGGTTATTACACTGTGCGACTCCTGTGTAGTAAGCTGTATGATTTACGTATCTGTGTGTAGTAGCGGCATTGCTAAAACAGACTAAGGGTACGGATGTAAACCACGGGCGATAGCATAGGAATAGCGATATGATTTCAAGAGATCGCTGTAAAAACGTATGATGATTATACTCCGTACGAAAACGACCGGCTACGTGTTTTTTGGTCTTGTCTCACTCCAATCGGGAAACGATGAAAAATAAAACCTCCTTCTTTTTGAAATTTAGATTAGATATATATTTAATTTATTGTATTGCGTACTGAATCTGTTCACGTTGAATTTTTTACAATGACTTTGTAAAGTTATGTGCGCTTTATAAAATTAAATATCACCTGCTGTTACGGTGAGGGAAAACATCGTGAGGAAACCTGCATGCCTGAGAGTTCACAAAAAATGCTGTCAACGGTATGTGAAGTCCACCAACCCGCAGTAGGCCAGCGTACATCCTTCTCGTTGTGAGACCCAACTCTACCAGAGTATCACAGATCACTGCCAAAGTGTGTAGTTTTTTTAAGGTATACTTTTTTTCTGTTTTTCGCTATTCGCATACGATCAAACACAGCACAGTACGGGCAATGGTTTAACCGGAATACATTTTACTTGGCTCTTTATTGGTTTTTCATTTGTTTCCTTTGTGCTTTATGTTTATGATATCGGAGGTTCTGCGGAGTAAAAGCTAATGTGATTGGTTGTATAAATATGAGTATTTCGGTTGCTGGCAATATCGAAATTGCTACTACAGTAAGATACCCTTAAATATTTACTTCTCTCTATGACTATTTTTAACTTTGCCATTTCGTTAGTGAATTTATTTTTGATGATTAATTTATTACAATACAATACAATACAATCTTCTTTATTTCATGTATTTAACACATTAATTACAGTAATAATTTTATGTTACAAAACACAAAAACATTCTAATCCAAAATATTTTTTTATTTTTAAACTTTTTAATAACTATGTTTTCAATTTTAATATCTTTAACCCTTCGGTGCTTAGTGGGATACATAAAGACAAAACATAACCCATCTAACCAAGACTCTCACTATCGTTGGTTTTATACGTAGGTATAAAGAACTACACGTCACGTTCGTTTTATACAACTACACAAATTACTAACGAATAATTAAGTATGAAGTTCATTATTCCTAATTATCTTACCCTCTAGTTACACGCCGCCTAAAATATATTATTTTTTCCGAGAAAAGTACTTCTAAGTTAGGCTTTTTACGCCACCTCAAAGTAATTTTGGTCCTAAGGAGCTTTTCGGTCAAAGGAACTCAAATCTCAGAGTCTCAGTGAGAGTTCTCAAAAAGTTATTAAGTGATTGTGATTTTCCTTAGAAGTAGGTATATTTTTCGTCAAAGATAAAAGTGTGACGATCATATGAGACCGCTCCATCTACATTTTTTATTTGACTAGGTGCCAAGTAGTCGAAAATCGACTATAATTGTAATTTGAATTTGACACGTAACACAGATTTCTATTTTCATAATCGCACAGACAACGTACGGAACTAACTGTGCCGTTTAATAAGCTGAGGCGCGGCATCTGGCAGCACCGGCGTGTACCTACTGGCGAAATTCATAAAACGCTTAATACTTACTGCCGCTGCCGTCTGTACACGTCTTTATGGCCCAGCGGCGGGACAGAATTCAAAATTAGAATTGGCCCAATTTGGACACTTTATTGCGAAGGCATTCGGAGGGTTAGGGGAGTTTATGGCCGTCATATTGCTCGACAGATATTTTTATTTAATTCCCGTGATAATGTAAGTGTGTGTGTTTCGGATTTTTTGCGGGTGATTCGGTTTAAATGGCCTGTGGTTATGTTATGGTAACTTTAGGCGGTGTGATTTTTTTGTCGTTTTTTTTTAAATAAGAGTTAAGTTTGTGGTAGAGCCATTGAACTTCGTCCCCAGAGAAAAATGATCAACCTCTTATTTTGCACGCAACCTCAGATAGGATTTTTTCTCTATTTGAAGTTGGATACGGGAGGTCGTGGGCTGCGTAAACCTTTGCTACACAATGACCATTTAAAAAATAACATTTATTATTTAAAAGTTTTCTGATTAAAATAAAATATATATGAAGTGAGATTTTGGAAATATATATTCCGAAAAATATATAAATAAATAATATAAATGTAATATAAAACATAAATAAAAAAAAGAATGGAATTCAAAATATTATACTTGAAAGTTATATACTTGAAATTGGGAGTAACACGTGAATTGCTCGTGTGTAAACTTTAGGGTATGAGCTTAACCCGAAAGTGCTTAGACAAAAGTGTTTTATTCGCGGGTAGCTTCATATAACTCGACATCCGTTTTCCTGTTACCGGAGAGGACAAAAAATTTAATAATGATACGTCGCAAAAAGGCAATATTCATACGTCTGCGGATTTCACGGTTTATCTTACACGAGAGGATTTGGATTATTTAGGGATCGTGGGTCTACCGTGGGCCAATATGACCCAATATGACCGGGAGCTTACCTGTGCCCTCACGTTTTTATATGGCCTAAACTAAAGGGAAGAAATTGTTGTTGTTGAAAATTGAATTGAAAATTGAAAGTTGTTTTGTATTTAATAACCCACTGTAGTCGGGTCTCTTCCCACTATGGGAAGGGTGAGGCCTTAGTTCACCACACTTTTGAGAACTTACTAGAGAGCTTAAAGCATGCAGGTTTCCTCGTAATATTTTCTTTCGCAGTTACTGTAGGTAATATTTAAATTTATAAAGCGCACATAACTTTTTAAGAAAGTCATTGGTGTGCCACCAGTTTGCCACGCGAATAAGAGACTGGATTTTTTAGCCTGTTTAGCCTTTAGGGCTTTCACCGCTATAAAAGTTCATAATGACACGAAAAATGATAACATTCTGTTACTAGAAATATTCGTAAACATTTGCGATACCTACGAGTATGTGTGCGGAATCGTTCGTTCATCTAACTGGTGAGACTCGACTTTTATTTTGGAGTCGTAAAACATGAGATCAATATCTTGGGAAATTCACCTGTGGTACAAGGCAAGTTTTATGTTCGTCGTAAACCTGCGAAAAATGCGCGTGAGTTGAACCGTTTTTATTATTTTACTCATGAAAGCTTAAGTGAAAAAACACAATGATCATCTCAGATGAATAATTTGCAAGAAATGCAGACCCAAGTAACAGATTCATTAATTAGTATAACTCGATGTATATATTACGATGTACTCAGATATACTCTTAGTATTCATTCGATGAAATCACACCTAACCCCGGCTCTATACTTGTCAGTAACCCATTAATGACCCACTACAGGGTCGGGTCTCCTCTCGCAATGAGAGGGATGTAGGCCTTAGTCCACCAGGCTGGCCTACTGCGGGTTGGTGGACTTCACATGCCTTTGAGAACATTTTTTTGTGAACTCACAGGCATTCAGGTTTCCTCACGATGTTATCCTTCACCGTAACAGCAGGTGATATTTAATTTTATAAAGCGCACATAACTTTTTCACAAAGTCATTGGTGCGTGCCACTAGGATTCGAACCTGGACCCCTCGATTCGAGGTCGAATTCTAAGCCACTGGGCTATCACCGCTTACTGGGCTATGACCTATACTTACCTATCTATACTTACCTACGCCATAAACAAAAAGGATTTCTCTGAACAAAATCAGAAGATTGTAAACAAGAGAAGAAAACAAGAGAATGGAACGAAATAATTAAGGAATAGATACTATCGAATTGATAGCTTTCAGACATCGGAGAAAATCAATAAATCCATAATGTCATTACACTTAAACTGTTTTACGATAGTAATGAAGATGGTGATAAAATATCTGTTTGTGCGCCTACTACAAAGTTCCCAGCTTAATATTGCAGTAAAGATTTTATTCCTTTTGGGGATCCTGAGGCAGTAATTTGGAGTATGCGTTTAGAATTATGAATTAGATTCGATTCAGCCCACGGACATTCACGTTCAATCTATATCTATACTAATATTATAAAGAGGAAACATTTGTATTTTTGTATGTTTGTAACGAATAAGCTCAAAAACTACTGGGCCGATTTCAAAAATTCTTTCACCATTGGAAAGCTACATTCAGCCTGAGTAACATAGGCTATTAAATAAAAATAAAAAAAATAAAAAAAAATTCATTGGCAGAGCGAAGCCTGCTGGGTCAGCTAGTAACAAATAAAGAGGTAGTCCTATTTAAGTTTGCTTGTGGGTGTTTTGTTACTCATGAGGACTAAGATGTTCGCCTCAACTAAAGTATATCCGGTAACCTCCCCACCCGAAACACAAGATATGAAGAACACCCAGCATTACGACAGGATATAAAAATAATATCTTAAAATAGTATCTTATACCTATATAGTCTATGAAATAACAATTTTGGGTACAATTACAGCTCACTGCGCGAACTCAGCAGGCACAATCAAAGTTTATTTTTAAATTTAAGTCTTTATTTTTAAATAAAATGCATTATGCAATGCAATTGAGTCAAATTCAAAAATCAATAATATTTCATTTTGAATCTTTTGACCTTGTCTACAAGCGCTGTTATAGCCCGACTATACGACAATGTACAGTCACCCAGTGCATTATTATCACCTAGTATAAAATAAACATTTTCACAAAAGTGAAACTCAAATTCACTCTCTCAAAAACATTCACAGGATTGACATTTTATTTGAGAAGGAGATCACTTAACACTTCGCACAGAGACAATCTTGGTAAAGCCATGAAGCCGTGTCTGAGAATAGAATCGAGAGAGCCAATCGATGTGGAGTTCTTGAGAGTTTCTGGCGACTGAGGACCACTACACACTATTGAAAACTCAAACTTTTCACCTAATCTTGTATATCTATATTACACAATAAATAACTTCTATTAGCTACCTCGCTTCAGTGAGATTTTATGTTATAAACTCCTACATATCCTACACATTAAAGTGGGGTCGGATGGAAGTTAAAAGTATTTCCAAGCTACAAATTATTAATATCAACGTGTAAGCCACAAGGGTTTTAGCCGGTAGGACACAGCATCCACCTTGTCGGCACCTAGTCTCGGCTGTGGGCATCCGTGAAGGATTTTCCCATGCAAAAAAATGGGATAAGAACGTTTGAACTAAAAATTTGAAACAAAACGCATACAATATGCTGAGATCCCAACTTAAATCTATAACTAACATCTTAAGAGAAGCTGAGATAAGTCAAAACTCTGACCTGAAAGAACTAAATGGAAAAGTGTGATCGAAGGACGCGCAAACACAGATTAATTCAGCTCGTTGCGATTCTAAAACACTATTTCCAATTCGTGTTCGAGTCGCAGCTATCTCGACTGCAGTGTTTGAGCAGATTGAATTGTAAAACGTCTGTCAGTAAAGTAGACAAAAGGATTGATTTGTAAACTGATGTCAGTCTAGTAATGCTTCCAGTAAGATCTTTAACAAGTTCCGAACCCAAAGATTAGAAAATATTTGTTCACCTTGCTAAAGATACAATTGCTCAAACAGAACCCTTTGTAAACTATCAGCTAAATACATAATTATTAAAGAAAGGGAACATAAATTATAAAAATATTAAAAAAAAATTTTTTTTTACTCTTACGAGAATGAGAAGAGAAAAACGTGGGACTTTCAAATTCTTTCTGTACTTAAAATTGATAATCTTTAACGTTAACGAGTATGGAGAAGAACACAATTCTTGTCAGACTTAGAACATCTAAATAAAATTGGATAAAAGTCACACAAACACACCTCTTAGCGTTCTGGATAATTGAAAATACTTATTAAATTCTTAATAAATTTGTTACTGTCTGTATGTCCTCGATATATATCCCCGTCACTGAAAATTTTATCGCATGGTCTACAGATCCATACAGAGCCCTGTATTTAAATTTTTTCATGTTAGTTACTCGGTCGGTTATATCAGCGAAGTAGGACAAGTCCTTATGTTTGTCTGTTTTTTTGTGTGTGTCTATGTTCGTTGGGTAAAAAAAATAATTCCAATTCTCTTTGCGATTTGAAAACGCTATTTTCAAACCGTGTTCGAGTCAAAACTATCTCGACTCCAGTGTTTGAACAAATTGAATTGTAGAGCATCGTAGAGATTGCGATAGGTTAAGTACGTAAAAGTTTTGATCGGATAGACGTTAGCGGATTGTTACTTAAGCTTTTATTTAAGAAAAAAACCAATGCACTAGTTTGCTTTCCTAGGAAATAAACCTGGCATTGAAATCTGTAATAATTAAATTGTCATAATCAAAACTCTGACAGCGAAAGGTCATACAAAACAAATCATTACCACTACCAAATTTTATCCTTTTATCTCCACTTGGATGAACTTTTTTGATTTTTTAAACGTCTTAATCTATTTTTCCATAAATTTCATTAAATCTTCCTCAGTGGTTAGCAGTGATAACATAATAGTCACTAGCAGTTATTTTTCAATTTATAACAGCAGTATGGAGTGCACCCTTCTACAATTGCCGATTATTATTAAATTTTAATGATTTCGTTACGTTGCCACGTCACACTTCATACACAAGAAACTTTCATGAAGAAAGCGGACACACGTCTCTAGATTTCATTGGCTTTATATAAAAGAAACTTGCGTCAAATAGAGTGCTCAAACTGCGCAAAACAATATCCTAGAAACCCCGGATTTTCGTTCAGAACTTCGTAAAATCCTTAAAAGCACATTATTACGGTGTCTTCGGAAGGCGTCGAGTCCACATCAAATTGAGATGACAGAGAAGATCGAGTATCGACATGTTTGGGTGTTCCTGTTAAGGATGTTGCATTAGATCCAGGAGCGGAGGCAGTATTTGCAGGTACTTACCACAATATAATTATCTTCTTAGCTTCAATTAATCACAAACAATTTACCCAATAGGCTTGCATATTTGTCAACATTTGTGGATGGTAAAGCTCGCAAATTACTTGCTTGGTTATTGCTTTTTCGCTTACTTCATCCATGATGCAAAGGAGATAATAATTATATGCGAGACAACATGCCTTTTTGTGGACTTTAGGAATATGACATCATTATTAGATCTAACTTTTTGGAAGGTTTAGTGACCAAAAATGTTTCTTTGCATAAGTAGACTTTTTACAATGCTTTGTCTTACACCGAGTATTTCATCGATACGGATATTCAATTCGATTTCCCTTGTTTTATTTCAGATTAAAGATACAGTTTCCTAATTGTTCTAAAGGTATCAAACGCTCAAACATTACCGTAACTGACAATCTACCGTCATATCTATTTCTGGGGCATTTCTTCCCGTTGCCGCTCTGTATTTTCGGATAAAACTAATTTTGTGCTTTGTTGACTCCTCTGTTATATTTTCATTTCTATTTTTTCTGCGTGCGGCACTAAGATAAGGGTGTGTGCTTTCTGCTTTAGTTTCATCAATTGTTTTGTTGGCACTTCTGTTTTTGGCACTCTAGTATTATTGAGTTCGTTGTTTTTCAAGGATTGGTTATGTAAATAAAATACTGTTCCATTTTGTTCCTAGATTCCCTTTTGTTTGTGACCTTATCGCTGAATCAAACATAGATTCAGTGCCTACATACAAGCAATCTGATCAGATTGCTTGAACAAGTAGAACAAGTAGCTCATACACTAAACACACTCATTTATAATTTGGAGCACTAACAATGTTTTAATACAACCATAAAATTTGGTCCTAGCCTTTACTAAATAGTTACTTTACTTTTCCTCGCTTCCTTCGTAATAAACACAAAATCTAACTAGAAAAAAGTCTAGAGGCGTTTTGATAACTAGGAAAAAAATCTATAGACGTTTTGATAACTAAAAAAAAATAATTTTATAGACGTTTTTTATTTTTGTTTATTAATCAAAAATTCGATTATTTTTAAGTTAGCATTAGTTAAATTAAGATATAACTTACGTGAGAGTTAACTTAACTTAACTCGCATTTAAGTTACAACTAAGCTCTCATTTAGATACATAACTTAAATGAGAGTTTATATTCCAATATGATTTAAAATTAACCACGTAAATTGAGAACTCGGGCCCAAATTGGGATAAACTCGGGCCAAAAATTAAATGCAATATTTAGATCGGTGGGTCCTTCCCTCAACCCTCGACTCGAAACCCATTTATTCGAACCCCATGACCGTTTATTCGAATCACGTTCCGACCTTAACAAATCTAAACGGGCAAACGTTAGAATTAAAATTCCGTATGCGAAGCTTTTACCTATTGTCTACACAAAATATCCTTTAATTATGTCGCTCGCTTCTGTTATTTGGTGGTGGGGTAAATCATGAGCGGTGAGCGTGTTATCCAGCGGGAAACTGTTGGATTCAGAGGGCCATGGACCGAGTGGAGACCCTCGAAAATAGATCCTCGAATGGCGACCTCGTTTAGGTAAAAGGAGCGCAGGCCGCCTTCCTGCCAGGTGGACTGAGACAGCGGGTAACCGTTCACCGATTCAGAGGGCCCAGGATCGGGTGGAGTGGCATCGATTAGTACCAACGGCTGAAAGGAAGGAAGGAGTGTGTGTTGTCGGCACACATCAGCAATTCTTCTTAAAGTGCCCCTCCAACTAGTGTCACTTGTTCCTTTATTAACCTAGTCATAGATATTTTCACTCGCTTTTTTTTCCCAACTTACGTTTTGCCTGAGGGGCGATCAAAGTGAATGAATGTAAAATTTATAATGCAATATATATAACGTTCATTAAGTGTGCACAAATTGTACGTAATAAAAGGTTTTCAGTTTGAGTTTGAATTTGAGTGAAGATAGGCAATTAGGTTGTAAAAGTCGTCTTTTTAATTTGTAAATGATAAAGTCAAATATAACGACGGCCCCGAGTGCCCATTGTACCATCGATAGGACAGGAGTGCGAAGAATCTGCGACGGGTATTAAGAATAGGAACCAGGATGGAACCACCATGTACATGGGCTAGTAAGTCAATATCTGCAATGGTTGAATGGAATTTAATGGAATTCCGGTTATGTATGGGGAAAAAAATATTACGAAACTACGAGTATTTCGGTAGAGGAAAGTGCCAGAGAAGCAAACGAAGCAAACGATCATGTGAGATACTGAAATTCGAATTTCAGAGACAGAAAGCGGAGCAAACGATAAAAAGAGAGAGTGTTGTAGCTACCGACTTTTTCTCCTTTGGGGACATTTTCAGACCACTCTTCGCTCACAACTTAGCCCTGCGCGATGTAAGCGGTAAACACGTTTGTATAAGTACACAGAACAATGGCGCCGCTGTATATCTCGATGTTCAAACAAAATTAATGGCGAACGCACGACGTGAATTTTAATTGGCGTAAATCACGATGGTAAATGATGACGACACTTATCAAATTTGACCCCTTTATTGTAATTTAGGGGGCGATATTTGACTAATTGAGTTCCGATCAAGTTGGTAGGCAGTGACTGGCTGGCTGTAACTTATTAATGACCCACCGCTGGGTTGGGTATCTTTTTATAATTACAAGGATGCCTTGAAAGGATTCCGGTCTCTTCTCATATTGAGAAAGATGCCTCAGTCCACCGCGCTGGTCTAACATGGGAAATAACATGTCTTTAAGACCATTTTGGAGAACTCGCAGACATCTATGTTTCCTCAGGATGATTTTCTTCACTATTGCGGCACTGGTATTGGTATAGTAACAACTATTTATATAGTACAGAAATTTTTTTCTAGGATTAATTTATTTTAATGTATTTAATCAATCAAAAGGCAAAACGCACATAGTAAGAGATTCGGGCCATGAGTCAACGGCTTTTTAAAAAGCTTTATGCAGTGCACTACTTACAGAAGAGTAACAAGATTACAAAGTAAATCCAGTAACAAAGAAAGACAAAGTTTTTCTTTCAATTATCGCGGAGTTGGAGTCAGTCTGAACTCCGGAACACTGGACTAAGTTAGGATTTAAAAAGATAACCCAGCGCGCTTGTACTGAGCAGTTCCGTCGAGCTTTGTTGGAGAATTAACATAACTTGTAGCATCGGGTTATAGCTTAAGCTTGTAAAATGTTTCCTTTTAACTCAAAACTAATTTTTTTTCAGGAATAATATATTATGAAATTATTTTTACATGTATTTGGATTACTTTAAAATAATCTTAAATAGCCTTAACCACTAATTGGAAATATTTCGCTGTTTCTGGAATAAATTGATATATATAGTTACAGCTCTAACAAGTCTAAGTCTATACTTCTTTGTAGCTATTGGATGGCATATTCAGTCTATAGATAGCTTCTTTTATATATTTTTTATCCTTATTATCATCGTCAACCCGAATGAAGCCGATTATGAAGCCCGGGGGTTACTACAAACTCCTAAATCCATAACTAAAACAAAACATCATTGCTGTTCATGAAACATGTGTTGCCGATGTTGCGTAGCGGTCTACGCAACATCGGCAACACATGTTTAGACCTGGGAGGGGGGGGTTTACTACAAACTCCTAAAACCATCATTAAGCAATTTTGTTTTGTTTTACATTAAAATAAAACGTCATTGCTTTATGATGGTTCTACTATCATCTTCTGTTAATAATTTTGCATCGCTTATTCCGTGTTTTCTATATTATTGTTTATGACGTATTTTGTTATTTCTTGTGTCCTCTATCATCGCTCACTTTGATTTCATTTCGCATTATCAAACTCAACCCTTTTGACTTGTGCAATAACATCGTCACATGGCGCTCCCGCTTTCCACATTTGTAAAACTACGTCATTAAATTTCACGATTTACGCCACGCTTAGGGATAACAGCTAACATTACTGCGCTAAAACTGTTAAATTTAACTACATCCTACATAACTAGCACGTGGAATCAGCGGGTCTTAATGGGGTAATTAACATTATCTTTTGGGGTGTTATCGCGTTTTAGTGGTCGGTGGGGATCTAGGTGACGTTCATTGAATTGTTTTGGGAAGGTATGCGAGAAGTATGTTTGTACAGGATGCGATTACAAACATGTTCTTGGTTGTTACTGAATTTTATGGACAACTAGCTGACCCCGGAAACGTTGTTTTGCCATATTATATGTTATCGAGCGGGATGAAAAATTATTAAATTACTAAAATGACTATTAAAAAATAGGGGTTGGTGTTATAAGGGTGAAAATTTAGGGTTTCAATTAGGACAGCTACAAACATAGCCCTGTGTTTAAATTTTGTCGTGTTGTTTGGTCGGTCGGTTATGTTTATGTCAGCCAATTAGAAGAAGGTCAAGAAAACAGTTTGTAGCAATATACAAGGAGGTATAAAAAGAGGCACATGCTTATTGTCAGAACTAGATGGTGCAAACAATGAAAAAGACATAATCGTACCTACCTTTAAATGAAATTCATGAAAGATCAAGTGTCAAAGACTGATAAAAATTCGATTTTCAAAAACAGCTTTGCCCATAGGATATCCAAGTTTCAAAGCGGAAAATTAACAAACCCTTTTCTTAAAAACCTAGGGATTTTCTCAAAAACCCAATAGCATTGTCTCTTAATTCCATTCTAAGTCTGATGTTAACACGACTTGCTTTAAGATAATCCGGATTAAACAGGATACAAATGGTGCATAAGCAGTTATTACCGGATTTAACTAGCACCTGAAATAATTAACAAGATCTTGAGCTCACGATAATATTAAACACATAGATTTTTGATACTTAAATTTGCGTCTTTACGAAAATAAGTTTGACAACGAATTGCTTTGCATCCTTGCTAAGGCTTCATACTGTAACTTACCTATAATCGTAAATGTGAAAGTTTGTGAGGATAGACGGATGTTTAATACCCTTTAACACAAAAACTGCTGAACAAATTTGGATGAAATTCACCAAAATTTACCAAAAAACCAAGTTCTAAAATCTCCGCGGATAAAACGGCGGGCAAAGCATAGTAATACTCTAAAAAGGTAAATTTTCAAAACGTCCACAAATGACATTTTCTTGGTTCCTCCCAAACTCGGCGTAAAAGGAGTTGTATTATGGATATGATTTAGAGATATTCGCTTTGAAAAGTATTGCAGACACCCCTTTCATTCCATGTTCAGTGCACATAGAGCTCTAACCTACAGAGAATTTGTTTAAAAACGCATACAATACGGGTCATAAAAGTGAAACTTATGTACACAATGGGCAGCGCCGCGCTAAATTTTGACTTTTTGAGTATTTTTTGTAGTTATCTTTTTCTATGTTAGTGAAAGGTGTTTTTCTACTGCAGTGACCATTAATGCGTGTCATTACCCCGTTTTCTACTCAATTGCTTTAAAAAAAAAACAAGAACCTCGAAGGCATCATCGTTTACAACAAAATCAAAATTTCAATTGAAGCTTAAATATGATTGCGTTTCTTGTGTAAGTTAGTCAGCAGCAAATGCAGCAATGCCCGTCACACGACAGTAAAGTTGTCATTATTTTAAATTTTCTTAATAGTAATAATTAGGGAAAGAAAACCTGGACGCTTCACTTCAGTGTGCTTAGTGCGAGTTGCACAAAATTGTTCGAGTAACTTCACCGTCGCGTTAATCGACTATACGCTAAGCGCCAATTCCGTTTGTCATCTTAGCCACAAGATGGCGCTGCTTCAACCCCATAGAAATCGACGTATTCGCGCTCGATACGTTCAATCGAAAATGTTTTGTCAAAACTCGCACTCAGCACACAGTTGCGAGCATTGGGTCAACTTCTGCCACTCGTCAATAGATGGCGCCACGAACATCCGGAGTCTTGACCACCGTCTGGAGTGAATCTTGACCATCGACACGAGAACTCGCCATTCTTCTATCCTGGGCCCTGATTCTGTATGACCATTAACACTCGTATCGCGGCAATGTCGTGTCTTACCCGTGATAAAAAGTCAAAAAAAGGATTAAAAGTCAAATATCGTGACAATCTATTGTGCGCCTTATAGAATAGATATTAAGATTCCTTGTCGTGCCGAGTTCATGAAATGACGTACGGTTTGATGTCACACGACATCGGCACGAAATCTTTTGGGCTTTACAGAATCAGGGCCCTGTGCAGTAGTGTACAGTCTGCTGCCAGTTGACGGCCTGAACACCGCTCAGTTCTCTCTCTGTTTGTACAGTGATATTTTGGACGACCATTTTTTTTATAAAAAGGGCATAATAAAGCCTTAGACACATAATAATATGATTGTGTCTGTTGTGTAAGTTAGTCTGTAGCTGCATGCAGGCGCACGTCCCGCCGCGCGACAGCTGCGGGTAACGGCGCGACATTGCAGCGACTCGCACGTGATCTTAGTTTCGGCGAAGGGTATTCGGCTGATTTGTTTGCTTATGCCTTTGTTTAATGAAAGAAAGAAAGAGAGAATAATTTATTTGCGCAATGCACACATACAAAGAAGTAAACAACAGAAGTAAACGGGGGTTCGCATGTAGAAGTAAAACCGTAAATCGCTACTTAATGCGTTCTGGCGCGGTTTCAGTGACATCGTCTGGTGACCAGGGCTGCTTATTTTTATAACTTGCTGCTACGGCGGGTTAGGAGGCCGGCAGTAAGGTTGGCTACCCCCCTGGCTAAAAGCAGTAGAGGCCATAGTGGTAAAAACCTAAAAACCAAATTCATCTAAAATATAACCAGTCCAACTGCTATGGCTCTTCCACCTAAAAACAAAATTCATCAAAAGCTTTACATCAGTCTAACGACATAATGTATTAAACCTTCCACCAAAGTAAAATGGCGATGAAACTCCTCGAGACATAAATTATACAAGGCAATACATTATGACGGCAGAGCATTGTTATTTTATGGTCGAACAGCCTCCATAAAAGTTACCCCATAAGCCTGCTTAAGTGAAATTTGTGGCAGCTAAAAGAATTTAGGAAGAATCTCTGTTCGAAAATCTGAAGCTATATCAATTTTGTATTTAGCACTTAAAGTGCTGCTTTTATTACTTTAATACGTTCTGCGTATGTTATGGCATTTAATAATTGAGGTTTTAAGTCCAAAAAATGGGGAAATTTCTTGTTGGTTTTTTCTTAATTTGGCTGATATGCGAAACTCGAAATTTCAAAGATATTATTGAGTAAATGTCATACATAATATACTTTGTGATTATATTATAGCTTAATTTCTCAACGGCAACTCTCGAACTGAAATACCAATTTTTTTTTTAATTATTCAAAATCTAAACTTCACAGCTGTAACAATTTAACTAGTAAAATATAAATATTTTTTTACTATTTATCCCTTGTATGTACCATAGTGTAGCAATTACCAAGATTTGTAATAAATTAATAAAATACATAAGCTTTTTCTTCTGCTAGCTAGTTCTAATACTAACGTAGCTTCAAGTCTCGTCTAATTTTTCTTGGCCGAAACACGAATTTTGCTATATTGAAAAGCTACATGGTAATACAAAATAGCACAAGTTTTAACGTTGTTAGCAAATAGATTACAGCATTAAATCCATTGAATTTTGACACCAAAATCTGTACTATCACGCTATTTTAGGTCTTAACAAATTTCTACTTGCGTCTATTGAAAAGCTACCCAATAGTACAAAATAGTACAAATTTTAACATTATCAGTAAATAGAGATAGCTGTATATCCATTGAATATTGACACGAAAATCTGCACTATCAATTCCTAGCCCCGCAGCCAATACCCACGCCCGGGGCGATTATGCCCTGTTAAATCCGGATACCACCAGTTCGAACCGGTTAAGCCCGCTCTGGAAATTAGCTGCGGTTTGACGGAGGAAGCTTTTAACGACCTCATTAGTAATGGCTGAATTTTAAAGGTTGGTTATTTCGAATTAATTGCTCCCTGTTTCAAATTAAGCGGATATTCGAGAAGGTTCGCGATTAATACGTTTTTGATTATACAAATTTCTCCTAGTCACTGTTGTAGGGGAGCATAAAAGGGTTGCTAAGCTAATACCTGCAGAAATCATCTTCCAATCGTTTCGTTATGCCAAAACTTTAGAAAATTTCAATAGCGCGATTCAGGATACTAGTGGAGCCATCTTTCGAGGAGTGACTTCAGTGTGCAGTCACCTACGTCTAAATAATTCATAATTCACCTGCATTTCACCAAAACTATTATTTCACTATTTAATATTCCTGTACTTGTATGGTGAGTAGACCTTAATTGACGCAGGTAATCATTGGGAAGGCCATAGTAATTACAGTTTTTTAACGGAGCTTGGTATAAAGCTTTTACAGTCTTTAGTGAAATGACCCAATTTCAACTTTAACGAGAACCACTTTCATCTGAAGATCTGTATCAATAAATTGAAGTAGACCAAGTCTATCTGATAGACTTTTCCATTCCCGATAATTGGAATGAAGTCTACTAAAGTTTGTCTTCGTGATTACTAAATAATAGGGGAATCTGAAATAATCAAAGTTATGAAACATTTGTAATTCACGACCACTATAATAATAACAGTTCTTATTTTCAACATCCGTATCCTTCTTTTTCCTTCTCTGCTTGGCCAGTCCTAGCTCTTGAATAGACCGTGAAGGTAGCTTCAGCCATCTGCAGCATCGCTTACGAGCTCCAAACTCCGTCTTACAGAAGGAAATTCCCTTAAAATATGCAGTATGCTGAATAAACGTGGCTAATGTGACTAAAGTCATCTAAAAGTACGCAGTTACTTGACTTACTAAATGAAAACGTCATAATTGATGTTTGTTTTTCACACAAAATTTTACAGTTCACTAAAATTATCTCACTTAATTGCCTATCTCAATAGGAATTGCGGTCAGATTATAATCGGCAAGATTTTTCAAAAGAGCACCTTGGTTCGGTCGTGATGTAATAAAATCCTTTTAGGAAAATTCATATGCCCGTTTGAATAATGTATGAAGGACTAAATTATCGTCCTAGTTGTTTTTTCAGACATCTCAGACAAGCCTCGGAGTGGTCATTATGAATTTATTCAAAACTAGGCCGACCCACCGGTTTTGTCAGGAAACAGGTTATTTATGTATCTTATGAATTTATAAGATTTTTTGATAAGAGTAGTTCTGTTAAGTCCTCAGATTACCTCGGTCCGGTTTTTTTGCCTCGTACGTGCAAACTTTGGAACGGTTTTCCGGATGAAATATTTTTGCGGCACTATAAGATGTGTCTCTTCAAAAAGGGCGCTAAAAGAGGTCTCCGTAAAATCGTATTAGCTACTGTAGGCCACTTACCAAGGGGCCAGCTTGTTTTATTCTTTAAAAAAAGGAAATGTCGAGGTCCATGGGTGGCGGTCACCATTTATCATCAGGAGCAGACGGGCTGTTGGGAAATCCCTGCTCGCACTTCACATAAAAAAGGAAATTTTGACTGGAAAACTGATCAGATGGCCTGCATGCTACAGAAACACCATAAATGCCTCCCCTAATCGACGACACTCCACCCGGACCTGGACCCTTGAATCCGACGGTTTCATGCTATTTATTTCAAATAAAATAAATAAAAATAGCCTTTATTTCTCTGAACTACAACTTAATACCATACATATTAATTAATTAATTATTATCAGCTACCGGTTCAGGTTGTCTTCCGACATAGGCCTCCTAAATTCTCTCCAATTCTCTCTAGTGCAATTCTCCTCCAGCCCTTAATCAGATCGTCTTCCCATCGTTTGATCTGCCTTCCTCTACGTCTTTTTCCATTCCTTGGATACCGATCAGTAACTTTACTATTTGTGTTCTCGTCATATGTTCTGTCCATTTCCATTTCAGCGTCCTTATTTTTAGTCTAACGCTGTTTACTTCAGGTCATTACTATTTGCCCAAATTTGACTAATTTTCGTGTAAAAGAGAGTATTCAACGAACAAACACATTTTACAATTTAGCGTAAAATGGAACTAATTTTTATCCTTTGTCCAGTCTTCAGCGCTTATCCTTTTAACTAGATTCGTGGATTTCGGGTTAATTTGCGGGATGTAAATCCACTTTGTTGAAATGAAACTTTGTGTTTTGGACTTATTTTACCTTTAAATGTACGTTGCAGAAATAATTGTATCTTACTGTCGTTTACATTTACGAATGACTTGTCTGCATCAAAAAAGTCTCTCTCAGCTTTAATAAGAGCAAAGCTACAGTCAGAAGCATGGAGGCCAGGAAATCTATTTTTTCTATAAACACGTCATATTGCAGAAGAACGGAAGAACCACAAAAAATTAGAACGGAGGTGACTTCTGACCTAATCTGCAGTAGGAGAGAGGCGTCTGAAGAGAATCCTCCAAGCGTCCATGAGAGAGCCATTGCTGTCAGGGTTGCGGAATAATGCAGCAGTTTCTGTGACCCCGATCAATGTCTGCCAGCCTTTTATAACTTACAGTTCCCAAAAAATGTTCTCAAAGGCATGTGAAGTCCACCAACCCGCATTAGGCCAGCGTGGTAGACTAAGCCTCTTCTCATATTGAGAGGATACCGGACGCAGTAGTGGGACATCAATGGATTACAGACAGAGAGAGTATTTCATGTATTTTAATTCCCACTCAGAGTTGGAGTTGGTTCTACCTCCGAACAAATTGAAGTCTGAAGCGGCTATCTCAATAACACGGACATAACCTATTGCTATTAATTATTTATAACACGGGTATATCCTTCAGACAACAGAGGACTCGTCCACGTATGTAAAGTGGAAGTTTAAAATATTTCTCTCGTTTACTTGGAGCAGAAACTGAATAAACTGCTAAATTATTTAGCAACACTCGTCCGCTTCCGTTCCGTGGAAACGAATAAAGTTTATCGTAAAATTTTATGCTTCAAGCAATAGCAGATATTTGGTCTATGCAGCAGAATGTGACTGTGCCTTTCAATTCAATTCAGCTACAATTAACTGTCAAAACCGAACCATCGTTTTAGTAATTTTCTAAGTCAAGCCGTGCCTTTCAGTTCAATTCAGCTACAATAAATTATTGATGCGTGCTATTTCGGTTCGAACCCCAGAGTCAGAAATCGAATTCTTAGCCACTGGTCTATCGCCGCTTTCTATTGAATACATAGTGTCAGAGTATCTCCAATGCCTACATTGGATACATCTATTTGAGTTTATACCCGACTTGCTTCTCAGGTGTATCAGACCATCCATTAATTAATTTAACGTGCTATCTCGTTTTCAGTCGGATGCCGCCCATTGTCCACAGGCCGCACGTGGTCATAGACTAAACTGAATTACAGAACGGACTCCATAAAATTGTTTTCAAAGTATGGGGCCTTCGCCTTCGCCTTCACCTTCGTCTTCGACTTGGTCTTCGTTTTCATCTTCCTTCGTCTTCGTCTTCGTTTTCTACTTCGTCTTCGTTTTCATCTTCGTCTTCGTTCATATAGAGACCCGAGCATGACTACCATCGTTCTCTTTGCCATACCAATTTAACTTTATACCAATTAATACCAATTTAACCACACACGTTAGCTATACGATAACTTTGACAACAGTGTTCATGTTCGGGACATAGTTCTACTACCGTATAGGTATTAATACTCCTTGTCTTTCAGTACTTACTCTATGACAGTATCGATATCTGCAGCCATAGGGGTATCCGACGAGGTTGAAATCTTTGTGTCTAAAGCTGGGTTGAATAGAAACGGGAATTCAGTGCGCAATGTGTGCCCGTATGATGCTTAATGGAAAATTAGATTGATAGCAGAGTTATAAAATACTTCTAACTTAATTATTTTTGATGTGAAAGATCTGTACAAGAAGTTGTATACTATGACGGCAAATGACCTGACGCTCTTTTATTTCGTCATACCCTCTTATGTCTCGGCTGCGGCGACGGTTTCGATCTAAACATGAATCATCGCTTTAAAATTACATTTTTATCAGGGGAAATAACATAGTGAAATTTTAGGAAAAAAATTATTTTCTTATCCAGTACAAAACTATTTCCGTGGGAACTATTTCCGTGGAAAAATACTCTTTTACGTTGAATCTCTATTTAAGGAAACATTTCCATTTGGGCGCAGGTAAGCTTCACAAGCGGTGATAGCCCAGTGGCTTAGAATTCGACCTCGAATCGAGGGGTCCGGGTTCGAATCCCAGTGGCACGCACCAATGACTTTGTAAAAAAGTTATGTGCGCTTTATAAAATTAAATATCACCTGCTGTTACGGTGAAGGAAAACATCGTGAGGAAACCTGCATGCCTGAGAGTTCAAAAAAATGTTCTCAAAGACATGTGAAGTCCACCAACCCGCATTAGGCCAGCGTGGTGGTCTAAGGCCTACATCCCTCTCATTGTGAGAGGAGACCCGACCCTGTAGTGGGTCATTAATGGGTTAAAACAACAACAACAAGCTTCACAAATAGCTATTTTTGTACACGGATTTTCTTTGGTGTTATTATTTTCGTGGTTTTGGCTGTTAGAATAAAATGAAATCTACCGAATCTTAGCTAGTAAAGGACTTACACGATTTTTTTTAATATTCAATAGCAATAGAATGAAATAAAGAAATAAAACTTCAATTCTTGAACGGAAATCATGGTTTGATCGGTGAATATACGAGTATTATGAAGCTTAGACAAGCGTAACATAATAGGTACCTATCTATTTTTAGTGCTAGGATTAGCAAGTTTAGAGGCATTGCTAAGCCCGATAATTATGTTTTTGCGCTTACTGTGGAGTATATCTAACACTGGCGATTCTACCACTTAATACTCTTATATTAAGCATCAGAGATATCAATAAATCTCTATTTATAACAGAGTCCATAGCTACTCTCTTGCATAAATGACATCAATCTCGGTTACACAGGTCTGTAAACTTATATTTCTACGAAGTAAGTATTTAAAGAATCTCAGTAAGTTGCAACTTCCGATATTGTCTATTTGCGCGCAATCCGTCAGAAACTAATTTATAACAAAGAGACACAATAAGTGCAAAGTTCTGCGAACGAAACAATAATGGAATCAAACCCCTCGTTCACGATGAACAATGAATCAAATTTTAAATTGTGGGGGGTTCGGTTTGTAAATCTATAATAATTGTACGCATGGATTTCTTAATTTAACATGGAGACATTAAATATTATAATATTTTTACATTATGTTCATTTTATTCACAATATTAGCTTTGAGTTTGTCGAATTTATTAAAATTCCTTTCGGTTGTATCTATCCGACACGTGTTTTAATTGCTTAAAAAATACAAAAATGTGTTTGTTTTTGAATTTGTGAGATTTATTTAAAGAGGGTTAAGTCGCGTACTGGTCGTCATGAAACATTATCATCAAAAAAAGCAATAAGTTTATGCCAGTAATAATTTCAAAATGCTTATAATTTTAGCACTCCAAAAACGTCTAAAATCCGTTGACAATATAAATTGAGTTTCGTCAGACATAAAGCCGACGTTAATCGCGCTTGACGAAAAAGCGCTCAATTAGGGTTATCTCAGACGACATAGTATTGTCGAGCATAAAAATACGATTTTATGTAAATAACTCACTATTCGAGAGGGTTGTGAATGAAAACTAGTTCATTAAATAAAGTTATTAAAAGTATGTTACAATTATGAATATGTGTCATGTCAGTAACCCATTAATGACCCACTACAGGGTCGGGTCTCCTCTCACAATGAGAGGGATGTAGGCCGCCGTCCACCACGCTGGCCTACTGCGGGTTGGTGGACTTCACATGCCTTTGCGAACATTTTTTTTTGTGAACTCTCAGGCATGCAGGTTTCCTCACGATGTTTTCCTTCACCGTAACAGCAGGTGATATTTAATTTTATAAATCGCACATAACTTTTTTACAAAGCCATTGGTGCGTGCCACTGGGATTCGAACCCGGACCCCTCGATTCGAGGTCGAATTCTAAAGCACTGGGCTATCACCGCTTATTATGAATATATTTATCTTTAATTTCATGTCAAACATCACTATAGCAGTCGGTATTTCGTTTTGACGTTGACTTAGTTGTTGATTCACGTGATTGGTTCGTCAGTCAGTGTTCGTCGTCTATTGGTCTAGAGCGTATTTTTCTACTGCTGTACACTGGCCGGTAATGTAAGATATTCTACTACTAATCTTCTGAGCTCACCACTCATGACAGTTACTATATTATATGACTCTGTTTGTGATCATTCGTAAAGATTTTGTCTCCTACTTTATTTTTTATTAATAATAAATAATAATAAAAAAGAATAAATATTATTAAAGTTATTCAATTAGGAACTATTTTTGCGGAATTTTATAGCAACTTTTTAACATCTACAGCATTTTTTTTACAGCTAAGAACAAAATCTGCGCGGGCCCTTAGAACGAATGTCACACATTTGTGATTCTACCCTACTCCTAAATATATTATGCTACCCTCGTTAGGGCAAATGGGTATTTTCATTCGCGTCGTTACACAATGACCGCCTAATGATTTAGCTACAATGGCATTCTTGTAGCATTGTAAGAGTACAATAAAACTATGTATGTCATGTACGCACAGATTTCCCCTATTATGAAACCTATTATTTTGGTGTAATTAATTTCTATCCAACGCTTAAAATGTTTACAGCTTCTGATTATCTCCAGGAATTTATCTGCATTTTTCGATGCCGAATAAAACAGTTGCGTTTTTTAACGCTTTGCAAAATTAAATGTCATCTGCTGTTACGGTTAAAAATATCGTGTGTTGCATGCCTAAGAGTTCTTCTCTTAAAGGCATGCGAAGTCCATCAACCCGCACTATGTCAGCGTGGTGGACAAAGGCCTACATCCTTCGCTTTAGGAGAGGAAATCCGACCCTGCAGTGAATAACTATTGGGTTACAGACATCTATAAATACTAGAGATCGCCAAGTAGTCGAAATTTGACTATAATTTATTGAAATTCGAATTTGGCACTTAACAAAATGTATGTACACGTAACCTTTGTCTATGCGCGCATACCAATGCACTCAAACTTATAGCATTGCATGCATTTTATTTTAAAATATTAGAATTTGGGCATTCTTCTCAATTCAAACTTTAATTGTGCCAAATTTCAAATCGGTTCGGTGGTTTAATAGAGCCACAATCCCGGCGTTTTACTTGCATACTTAGTTCCCGATACCGTGTTATTTCCGGGATAAAAACTATCCAGTGTCCTTTCTCAGGTCTCAAACGATCTTTGTACCAAATTTCATCCAAATTGGTTCAGTGATTTAGGTGGGAAGAGACAGACAGACAGAGTTACTTTCACTTTTATAATATTAGTAACAATTAAATAAAATAAATAAATATTGTGGGACAACTCACACATGGCTTTCTGATCCCAAAGTAAGCTGTGAGCTTGTGTTATGGTAACCAGATAGCCGATAAACATACATATATATTTTCTAAATACATACTTATACATAGATAATTTACACCCAGACACAAAACAAATGGTGGGAAACATGGGTGGGAATCGAACCCACGACCTCCGGCGTAGTAGTTAGGGTCAAATTAATTAATTCTTTCATTCTTCTTATTTGCCTTTAACTTCGTAAGATAAATCAAGCTTTCTCAAAAGCCACTGTGTCTTAGTACACATGAGTGAATTTAATCGTTGGTAATGTCCTACTAACGCTAAGTACTAAGTACACGTGTAGGGTTCCAGATGAATTGTTCTGTAATGCTTGCATTATTTGCAACTCACTGACTATCTGGTATTTACACCTACATAATCTATTAGCTATAGTGAACGTTTTAGTGTTTCAAGTCTATCTATATTATGGAATTCTTATCTACCTGATGGGTATTGTTTTTTTTACGATAGAGAAATAAAATTGTTTAACTTGCCTGTGTAATAAATGAATAGCTCGTTAATGATCTATCGAAAACAACCGTGACCGACACCTACCATGCCTTCCGAAGCACAGAAGTACGCATTTCATTCGCCACTTGCGAACAGCGCCCGAACTTATTCGATTGCTTGGAATCTACTCAACTACACTTAATCAAAAGAAGATGTTTGTTTAACCAAAGAATTTACAACATGATAAGTATCAGTCCGTGTAACCTTTCTTTCTTCTAACATACTTCGATTTTCTTCGCGATACTGTCTCTCCTTGCCTTGTTTTTCATATCTTTTCTACAAGTAATTTCATGTCACTATTGTATGTATGTACATTGTACATATATTCTGCTGCTTATTATTGTTATTGTACAGTGTACATTACACCCTACCTTCTCTTTACGTGTTTTGCTTCTTTTTCTTTCTCAGATTGTCTGGAAGAAATCGCTATTTAGCGACAAGACCGCCTTTGTACATGTACCTATCTTATTTGATTTATAATTTATTTATTTTGTAAGCTTTACTAGGTTTATGAACAATAAAGAGTTATTGTATTGTACGTAGCTAGCAGTGATCGTATCACGTCTAATGTCCAGTACTAATGCTAAGTGCTATACATGTAAGTGGTTCCAGCTGAATTATTCGCGGCGCGTAATCTGTGCATTGCTGCGCAAATGTGCACTTACACTTGTTGCATTATTCACGCTCGCTCGCACTTCTTAGTCGCTAAGACGTATGTTTACACAGCGATGTCTGATGTGATGTATCATAGATAGTTGACCGAGCATCATTTACGTTGTATTTACTCCAAAGCATAATGTATGTAGCATGAGACGGTTAAGTAAAATACGTATTATTGCTGGCCCTAATTGCCGTGTCGCCCGCAAACACACGTCTTGTATTTAATGAAATGTTGCTTGTAGCGTGTGTCATTTTACGATTATTATATTTAATTGTATGTCTCCCCTACTCTACTATAATACCTCTATGTTCGAAAGACGCTGATTTGAAGAATCTGATCTTTAAGAAAATACTTTTAATTTAATTGGATTACTTTGATTTATGTTTTCAATAGCGATAAAATAACAGCTATTTTGTCCGCAGAGTACATGATTATTTCAATTGTTCAAAGAAGATTAAACAAAAGACAGATTGGGGACTGAAAACAAACCCGGAACCATTATAAACTTGATCGAAGTTTCCATTGAAATGATTTTCCAATGTGTATTTACTTTATGTTACGGAATTTGAATAATACGGACCGAAAGGAGTTGGATGGAAAATCCTTTTTATCAATTGAGTATTGTTTTTTCAAAGGGAGTTCTCATGCCTGGGGGAACAGCCCTGATGCAAATACGTCATCACGGACTTTTGTATATGCCAGCGATGTAGAAAACTTCGATAGCGTGATTCAGGATACCGGTGGCGCCATCTCTTGACAAGTGACGGGAGCTTTAACATTTATTTTTAGGATATTCCGAAAAACAAGATTTTTTTTTAATTTATGTGAAAGATCACACTGACGGAATTACCCATAAGTCGATGAAGAGTACTGTATAACTTACCTACTAGAGGTAAAACTGAAATTTTTGATCCATAATGGTAGGTAGACCAGAATAAATAAACCCTAAATATAGAGGGGGCTGGCAAAAATAATATCTATACAAATATAATATCTTTATAATGATTAATATCACCAAATAAAAATAAAATAAATATCGTAGGTATTGCTCAAAATCTCTGAATCATCTGTTTCAATAAAAGTCGTTGCAATCGATTTGAAATTTTTTAACTCGTTGACAGGACTCTGCTATCAGGGCCCTGTCTAATTGACAGATGACCGTCGAAAGAAGGGATTGTTTAAAATATTCAGATATTCCATTTGTTGTTTCGTGAGCTCGCATTTTCGAAAAATAGACATCTTCATAGTAAGTAAATTATTATGGACCATTGAAATACTTTATATTTTATCTTCTTCAAATTTATTTTCAAACAGCGATTGCTATGAAATAATAACGACATTATAAAATCCGTCAAATACAATTTGTAAATTCCAAGGTTAATTCTAAAATTGAGAAATTTTAAGATAATGAACGCAATATTTTTTTAAAGAATGTTATTAAAAATTAGAAAAATATTCGGGAACTTACGGTATAATTATAACATCAACCCGCGTCTCTTTTTTAAATTGAAAAAAGAACAATCATTCAAACGCACACACCGTGAGTAAATAAATAAATTTGTCGTCCTATACAAATAGAATTTTTCAAATCACATGGTATTTCCAGAGATTCATCAGTAACCCATTAATGAACCACTACAGGATCGGGTCTCCTCTCGCAATGAGAGGGATGTAGGCCGCCGTCCACCACGCACCACTACTGCGGGTTGGTGGACTTCACATGCCTTTGAGAACATTTTTTTTTTGAACTCTCAGGCATGCAGGTTTCCTCACGATGTTTTCCTTCACCGTAACAGCAGGTGATATTTAATTTTATAAAGAGCACATAACTTTTTTACAAAGTCATTGGTGCGTGCCACTGGGATTCGAACCCGGACCCCTCGATTCGAGGTCGAATTCTAAGCCTGGGCTATCACCGCTATATCACCGCTATTTCCAGAGATTAGCGTGTACAAACAAACAAACTCTTCAGCTTTAACATAGAAAATGAACGATGTTAGGCACATACGCTTTAAGTAAACTGAATATTCCACGTTTTGGGGTTAAGGAAGTGATAAATAAAATGTATAAAAAATCAATTTGTTTAACGTGAGGCGAGAGAGAGTCGTAAAAACGTACAGAATACGGAAAACAATTTAAACTTCGCTCGTATTTCGTTCTACTTAAACGTTTGTGAGATACAGTATGACGAAGTACTTTTTATTTTCAAAGCTTTATAAATTCCAAAAACCATACATTGATTTAATAGTAGCATAGGAAATTGCTCAAATTTGTATCTGCATAAAAAAATATAAATATAGTATTGTCCTACCGGAGCTTTTGTAAACCGCGCCAATCGCCATGTGGCGGAAATATGTGAACTAATTTCTTTTTCTGGTGCGATAGTGCGAATGACGACAGTGTCATGTTTTTGCCAAAAACGCGCGAGCTATTACTTTACATTGACAAAGTTATTTGTAAAACTTATTCCTTAAAAAATTCTAAAGATCCATTCGACAGCTCTCCGTATAGCTGTCTGATATTCTTCTTCATTTCTCCTCCACCCGCTCTAATACGATACCTCTCTTGAACAACACCTCATATTTTAAATACCCGGGATACATCAACGGACCTTCTGATAAAGCAAACAAAAGATAAAAAATTTCTCTATTTCCAGTTTTCCACGTAAAGAAAGGTTAAAAATAAAAACACAAATCATTTTCCGCGGCTAAAAGTAGCCTATATTATTTTCTAGGTTTCCGAATATCAACACACAAAAAATCACATCCATTTCGCTGCCAATAAGAGTGAAACAAACAAACTAACATAGTTTCACATTTTAAATTTAAATCTTGATCTTTTATCTTATATGTTAACACATGAAGGGAAAATCCTGAGTGCCTACAAATACCGAGCAGTTTGAAATTTGACACACTTAAAGTTTATATAGAAGAATGCACTGATTCTAATGTTTTTGCATAAAACACATAACAAACACATGAAATTCATCGATAAACACGCCATGCACACTACCATAAGTTTAAATCCTTTGACATGCACACATAGACAAACATGACGTGTACGTACATTCCGTTACGTGTCGAATTCAAATTTCAATAAATTTGTCGAATTTCGAATTTCGATCGCCACTCCCAGTATAAAGAAATATTCGAAAGCTCTACGTACAAATGTCTAATATTCTTCCTCATTTTCCCTCCGCCACTCTAATACCTCTATTCAATACCTCATATTGATAATACCCGCGATATATCAGCCGATACCCGATAAAGCAAGGCTCGGTCGTAATGGCGAATCAATGGCACTCCTTATCTTCCTCTCCGGTTTAGAAGTTGCTAGCCGACGATTTATTTGATTATTTACTTTATTACTACTTACTCGTAAGCTTAGAGAAAATTTAGTTGGGTTGGCAAACTTTTGCATGAGTTTTTAGAGGGCACGTGATTTTAAGTAATCACTACCGCCAACGCACAACATCTAATTTTAAATAGGATCCAATCCTTGTCTGCGGTTGTGGGTGGGTATATCGTTGCTCAAAAGGACTAGTACCTACGTCAGTCTGATGCGTCGCGTATTATGTTTTATATGCCAGTAACCCATTAATGACCCACTACAGGGTCGGGTCTCCTTCTCGTAATGAGAGGGATGTAGGCCTTAGTCCACCACGCTGGCCTACTGCGGGTTGGTGGACTTCACATACCTTTGAGAACATTTTTTTTTGTGAACTCTCAGGCATGCAGGTTCCCTCACGATGTTTTCCTTCACCGTAACAGCAGGTGATATTTAATGTCATAAAGCGCACATAACTTTTTTACAAAGTCATTGGTGCGTGCCACTGGGATTCGAACCCGGACCCCTCGATTCGATGTCGAATTCTAAGCCACTGGGCTATCGCCGCATGTTTTATATACCTAACACCAATTATGATGAAGCATAGATCGCAAGCGGTCGAAAAAGTTAAGCAACGTCAGGCGCGGTCAGTGCCTGAATGGGGAATCGCTTGTTGCGAATTAAATGCGCGCTTCCGTGTTTCGGAGGGCACGTTAAGCCGTCGGTCCCGGTGGTTATCGATACGATACCAATCGTTAACACTGTCTTGTCGGAGGCACTATGGACGGTTTGAAAACATCCGACACGGGTTGGCCACTAGCTCAGTTTTCCACCAACTCGCATTGGAGCAGCGTGGTGGAGTATGCTCCAGGCCTCGTTTTAATAAAAGGGTTGCAGCCATAAGACGCTTCTATTGAAGAACTCTTGACGTCACAAGATCACTTAAAGTCTACAAGGGAGAGGCGGATCTGTCAGTTTGGAATCAATGTAGACTTGGTCGTGGTTTCAAATTTTGAACACATTTGCATCACAAAGGGCTTGAGAGCAACGGCTGGTGTACAAGGACCTTGCTACAAGTATATTGAATTGAACCGTACGGTCTTGTTTTACTAAGTGACTAAATTTTTCTTTCTTAATTAAATCTTTTTCCCGCGAACTACGTTTTTGCCTGAGGGACGATCAAAAAGGATGAATGTATATAATTTGTATATGTATGACGTTTATTAAGTGTGCACAAATTGTACTTAATAATGAATAACAAGCCTTTGAGTTTGCGTTTTGACTTAGGGTTTAAGGATATGCTGGCTTTTGCCCTTTCCAGTCTCGGATTTAGGCACACATTTGCCGCCAGTAGTTTTGCCGCCCCTACTGTATGTACGTGATTTTGAAAAAAATCTGTCTTAACATTAATTCTATTCTCGATACTTCAAGCATGAACTTGCTTAATTAAGACGCCGATATGATCAATTTCGACAAAGTTACAATTGAAAAAGCCGATAAAAATCGGGGAAAAGTGTTTGATCTCTAACTTTTGCGTAATGTAGTACTCACATTTCATTTCTTGCGTACTGTAGATACAACATTTTTATTTACTGTTGAAATTTCGTGATTCATTGTCTCTTCTTTTTGTAATTAGGACAATTATAGGTAATTCTTTTGCTATTTCCTAGAGGCATGTAATAAGAGGGATAAGTATAATAATAATGTGACGTTGATGTTAATAGTAACAATTCTTGTTTCTGTTATTATAACAAAGCTTAATTGTCCGTTATTAGAACGACTTTATTCGACGCATAATGAAATACGCGTCAGCTCCATTAGTAGCAAAATATGCGTTGGCGCTATGAAGTCCATTCCCACTCAATTTTAAATGGAAGTGTATTACACCATTGTGTAACACCAATTATCTATACGCTATGGATTCCCTCATGATCGAAAACTCAAATAAATAACTCTTCACAATCATTGCCCCCTACACAAGCCAAGAACAGACACAGAAATTAAAACTCATCATGCAAATTGCTCTGCTGGGAAACGAACCCAAGACCCACCCAGGGAATCGGCATATTAACCACAACCACTGGGCCACTCAAGTTGTCGGCGCTGAGGAAAACTGAAAGCAAACTGGTGTCTTTTTTAAATCAATGAAAGACTAGACTTCACTTGTTGCTTATTGAATCGTGACATGTGTTGCACATGTCCAAGGCTTGCGGTGACTACATTCCATGAGATGGCCAGTTAGCTCATGTAAAGCCATTTTGCTTTAAAAAGCTGGTTGCCATGTTGAAGTTTAAATTGAGAAAAAATAATAAAAAAATTTTCGGGGAAAAAACTCAAATTATTTTCTTATTTCGCCGACAAACTCACTCTAGGCAGTGTAACTATGACAGTTACATGTATTTTAGTTAAAATTGAGAAAAAATAAGGAAAAAATTTCGGGGAAAAAACTCAAATTATTTTCTTATTTCGCCGTCTAAGGCACTCTAGGCAGTGTAACTATGATAATTACATGTATTTTACAGGCTTTTTCCTATACTCTCTCGCAAAAAGAATTAGCATTTCGCAGACTTATTTATTACACAACATTAAATGTAATTTTTTTCACAAAAGAACTGAAATCTGACCGACGCGACGGTGTGATAGAATCGCCTCTAATTTTGGGTGGCGAATCTATCAACGCGTTGTGTAGTTAGGCATTATAAGCTTTCAGCTACCTACATCAATTTAGAATTTTACGTTGTCAGCTAATGCACGAAAGGTGAAATTTTGTACTTTTGTACCTATTTATCGATTAGTGTCAGTAATATTATAGTTTTAGTGATTGATACTTACCCTCTTAGATAGACCCACTGATGTTCCCTCCGAGGTTACTCACCTGCAACCCATTAGTGACCCACCGTAGGGCCGTAGGGTCGGATCTCCTCTCACTATGAGAAGTCACTCTTAAACTGAGTCTTGAATTTCCATATAACTGAACTGAACTTAGGTGTTCCATTTTTGGTATGCCAAGACATATAAAAATCCGGGTGTGAGTATGATAACCCCTTTGTGCGCTCCACTTTTTAACCTTTTAAAAATAAAAAAGGACATCAAAGTAACAAATTAAAAATCCCTCCTCCTAGAGTAGAGTCTTCAAATTTTAGGTGTCCCACTTTTGAAACACTGACACTCCATCTTGACGTATAAAAATCTGCGAAAGCGCCCTACATCCGGGTGCGAGTATGTTAACCGGCTCCCTTTGTTCCGCGACATCCTTTAATTAACTCTACAGTATCACAAGAGTGGGTATTAAACTGGAGTACCTACCTACTTTCCAAGTATAGTGTAGTTTGAAAGTGTTCTTGATGTAGGTTTATCGTTTAAACCCACGCTGGTATTTCTAACTACACGCTAAGGCTTTTTTTACAGTTACTACGAGTATATACTTGCTTTTTGTTACAGTAACTGTATACTTGATTTTTTAACCGGAGAAGCAAACGGGCGACATAGGCTATTTGATGTTAAGTACATTACTATTCCTTCCAATTCCTCTATGTATACATCTTGTCAATAACCCATGAATGACCCACTACAGGGTCGGGTCTCCTTCTCGCAATGAGAGGGATGTAGGTCTTAGTCCACCACGCTGGCCTACTGCGGGTTGGAGGACTGCACATACCTTTGAGAACATTTTTTTTTGTGAACTCTCAGGCATGCAGGTTTCCTCACGATGTTTTCCTTCACCGTAACAGCAGGTGGTATTTAATTTTTATAAAGCGCACATAACTTTTTAACAAACTTATTGGTGCGTGCGACTGGGATTCGAACCCGGACCCCTCGATTCGAGGTCGAATTCTAAGCCACTAGGCTATCACCGCTGCATACATCTTACTAACTTTAAAAGTAAATTAAATTGAATTAAATGATAGCGATGAGCTACAGGTTAACGAAAGAAATTAAATTAAAAAACAGACATTTTTTTTTGTCTCACATGATGAAACAAAAATTCTTTATTTTAATTACCAGATGTGAAGGCTACACCTGCTCTCAACCGAAATCCCAAAAAGCGTAGAAGAAGAAACACATAAAAAAAGTTACTCCATCCCAGTATCAAGCATACGCGGTAAAAATAAACGATTCGTAATAAACCGACCGCTCGTAAACCGATCTCCGTTAAATCCGGAAGCGGCGGTAAAAACTTTTGGACATGTTTATCGAACCACGCGGGGTAGTGAGGGTATAAACAAAACGGAAATTTAAGAGATATCAGGGGGTACATAATTGATGCTTGTACGATATTGCGCGGCTTGTATTCGTTATAGTGAGGCAAGTAAGCGGGTAGACAGAGGGTTAGGATGCAGTGAGGTTAGAAAGGCGATTTTGTAACACACACACACACACACACACACACACACACACACACACAAAGGTGTTAGAAGGCACGCAGAACAAAAGGGTTTAGATAAATGATAAAAATGTGTTGTTCAGCGGGGTATAAATAACGTTTAAAAAGTAACATATACCTACTCACATATAATAAGGTAAGGAGGTCGATTTATCTGAAGAACGGAGTTTGAGTTGGTTAATGAAACAAATTTTTACAGTGAAGTTTAAGTATCGCATTTCTATTCATTTTCGTGCGAAAAAAGCTTTTCTTTTTCTTTCTTCTTCTTTTCTTTTATTTCTCTCTCCGCAATATTTATAAATTTGCTTTTTTACACCTTCTATCTCTTACCAAAGTCGCTTGCTCCAATACAATATAATCCCCCCCGAAAATTGTTTATTTTCCAATGTATCGCGAGCAGTGTCGGATCTTTATGGCGACAGAGCTTTTATATCTGGAAGTTTTAGTGCTAATAGCTAGAACAATAATATTTACGGCCCGACTGCCTTGTGACAAACTTTTGCTTAGTTTCATTCCATATTTATAAGATTTAGTGCACTTAACGACAGAAAATTGTTTATTTATGTAATAGTAGCTTTCGCCCGCGACTACGTCTTTTTTGACTAAGAATTTGACCTAAATATAATATAAATCGTTTTTGCATTAAAGTTTGTTCCCGTTTGTTCTCGTACATCCATCTATCCATCCATCCACAAGCTTTCACACATCACATCCATTTGAAAGAATGACATGAAGAATGTCTGTTACCTTAGATTTTTCTCAAAATGTCATTCAGTTTGTAGCCCACTAATGATACATTACAGGGTCGGGTCTCATCTCACAATGTGAGGGATTTAGGCCTTAGTCCACTACGCTGGCCTAATGCGGGTTTGTGGACCCTTTTATTGTGAACTCACAAGCATGCAGGTTTCCTCACGATGTTTCCCTTCAGGGTAATGGAAGGTGATATGTAATTTTAATTTTTTTTTACAAAGTCGAAACGTTATAATGTCATAATATTTTAAATAAAGTTTTAGAAAATTATAGTCCGCAATAGGTTTCTATTTTTCCAGTTTCTTGGAACTGTGAATTTTCTATGTACCAACGTCAACGTTGTATGAGCTGTCACCATTCAGTACAAAACACACAAAACTCTTTAAGGATTTCCTTTCATAGAATCTGCTTTGCGAGAATAAGAGAACCTTTCAGGTGAAACGTCTAGTAATGGTTGATGTCTACTTAGTATAATGGTATAAAGAGGCGGCTAATAAAAATAAAATATAACGGATAAGTTTTAACGGTTTCCATGACTACTCGTCCGATTTCGAAAATTCTATCGTCAATTTTTTGAGTCGAATATTTTTATACTCATTGCTGTTAAAATGGTAGCAACTTATTATTAAATTCAACGTTAAATTATTTTAATAAAGAATATAGCGGGGCAAAGGTATGGAGATTATCTACTTAATTAATGTTATTTTGAGTACAGTTTTTCTGCGTAAACTGTCATCCGGATTGTTGAAAGTCATACAACGATAAAAGAAAAATGTACTAAATATTTAAATAAGTAGATCTCAAAATTTTTTTGGATAGAAAACCCTGCCGGTTATTTGTGTAGTTTTATCATAAGCATTTTCAAAAATATTTTTAGTATACAGAATTTCCTACGTTCACTAGAATTTACTACATAACTAGAGTCTAAGATCTATAGCATCGTAGACTTATTAAGTAGGACAAGTTGCAACCATCAGTCTCAAGTAATATGACAGAATCTATTGAAACTTGACTAGAGAAGTTTCTTATAGTTTCAAAATTGAATGTAGTGAAACTCTTGTTCATTATAGAATAGAATATGTCTGTCTGTGGGAGTTAGTTCGGAGTTATATTAGCTGTTCGAAATTAGTTATTACTTGTGGTTTTACTAGGTATTCATTAGGTGTAAGTTTGTTCAATAAAATTCAATTAGAATCTAATTGAAATGGTACCTTTAAGTCATCATAGCTGCGGTTGTTTTGCTACTCATGAGCAGGGCCGTCTTAGACTATGCTGGGGCCCTTGGGCACACAAGATTTCGGGGCCCTTTTGGAATATAAAGAAAGCGAACTATACAATTTTTTCTCTATGATCTGCTGTATTAATCAAATATATTATAATAATACAATATGTAATTAATGATATTAGAATGTATGCTGCTGATTTTTGTTGTTCGTGTTTCGTTGTTGTGTTGGAATTAGGTACTCAAATTATTTATATTAATGTATTGATTTGAATAAATCTGAAAATGATCGACGTTCGTGCAACGAGAAAAGTGCAATGCGCCCGACCATAATATTTTGATATTAAATGTGAGAGAAATTGTCGGTCCTTGGGGGCCCTCTTAGGATGGGGGCCCTGGGCACCGACCCCGACTGCCCTTATGGTAAAGACGGCTTTGCTCATGAGTAAAGATGTTCGCCTCATATAAAGCACAGTCATACCTCCTCAGCCGAAACACAAGACATGAAGAACGTGTTGCTTTACGACGGGTTAAGAGGCGGTAGCGTAACTCCCCGGGCGAGGTATTATGGCTCTACCACATTAAATGTTCTACAGAGCAAAATGATACTTCATATCTGTAAAACTCAGACTAAGCCTACTGTTTGAGGTTTTATCATGTTTCAAATACACCTTGTTCTAAAAAGAGAAGGCGCTTGATTTTTGTATGATATAGTTTTAAAAAAACTTCAAAAAGAGCAGTTTGATGCCGTAAATTAAAACTTACGGTTTGCCTTCTACAACGGGGCCGACGTTTTTCCGATATTTTCTTTATGCCTTAATAAGTGATGTTGGAAAACTGCTAACATTCCGCTTTTTTTCCTTTTGGCGGAAAATTCATATTATTTTCCGTTTTTCCTTTGAAAGTTCCTTTGAAGTGGATAGCTCGGCCTCCGATTTTTCTAGCAAAGGATTCCTTTTGACGGGCGAAGAATTATGGCTTAAATAGATTAAATAATAACATGACGCACTGATGTTACCCACAGACTACAGTATTTCAACAGTTGAAATTAAAACTTCCCTGTATTTTTGGAAAATTGTTACTTGTTTATAGGTCGTAAAATAGTATGTTTTGGGGCGATGCTGTTATATTATACTGAGTCTTTATACATATGTTTACTACATTGTCCTCAAAAATAAAAAACACATACAAAAACAATATATTATTTAAATTACTAACTTTATATAAATTATTATTTTTTACTTCTTTGTCAACAACCGATAAAGGCAAATAAAAAATGATTAATGTCTCTTAACTACTGATTTAGTTTCCGTCACGAGTGGTGAGCAGAACTTTCATGGGTCAGTTTGACATTGACTGCGCTGCGGTCACACGATTGGTTCGACAAACGTCAGTTCGTCAGTGTGCGTCGTCTATTGGTCCAGCACGTTTTTTCGGCTGCTGCACATTGGCCGAAAGTGTACAATATCCCTACCACTGATAATCTGTACTCACGACTCATGACGGTTACTATACTTATTAAATCTGTACAAATATATTCATTTTATTAAGTCGGTAAGCCAACGCAAGCCTAACCGCGGGACGGGGCGGGCGTATGTTTTTGCACATTTTTTCATTGGTTTAAGTAAAATTGTCCTTTGAGTCCGCGAAAGTGAATCAGCTTTAGCTAAAAACTCTCAGCGGCTTTGCATGTGGAATGAGAGTGCCAGACGAAATCTGTTTTACTGATTCTGTTGTCTGGCTGTTTGTTGTGAAAACTGGGTAAGCGTGATCGGGGCTTGATTTAAAAAAAAACGCAAAATAAACTTTTGTTTAAGTAAAACCGAGTGAACAGACAAACTCTCACGGAAAATAAAACTAAATAAAAAATTGGCTATTTTTATCTAATATCTACTTTAATTTAATTTAAATCATTTGCGGTTCACAGACAAACTTTGGTGAGAAAATTCTACCCGAAAAGTCGACTTTGTGTAACGCTTTTAAAAGATTTGCATAGACAATTAGGAGTCTCCAATTGGATTCTAAAAAGCTAATTCTCGTCTGAAATCCTTTAAAATGTGCTAATCCGCCCCCAGACGGTTTTATGTTAAAATTAAGGCGCTGATGTACTGAGAATTTTAAAAAATCTTTAATTCCGGTTTATTACAATAATCCTGTTTATTCGCAACGATGAAATCGGTAGAATAACCAGTGGCAATGGGCTGGCCACATCGTTCGTAGGAACGATGAGTGGTGGGGAAAAAAGGTCCTCGAATGGCGACCACGTCTCTGCAAAAGGAGTAAAGCCTTAAAAGTAAAAGTCGAATTCTGTCCACTGTGTCCACTGTGTTACAGCGTGTTACTATAGGTGTTACTATGTATATCTATAATTTACGATGTCTCCCCTTAAGAGCAAGCTGCGAAGTTCCCTACAATAATTTCTTTCGTAATGGTGATGAGACAAGTTTAATGCATTCCCCTGATTTATGGTGGCAATTAGCGAAAGGAGCTCTGCTGATGTAATTATAATTGATGTTATGAAAGCTCTATTGTGTGTGGAATCGATTTTATTATTTTATGGAGGTTGGAGTTAATTTTAGCCTCTCATATCTTACTACGATTAGAAATTTGCAAGTTTGTGTGCAATTCACTGTGTCAATTCACACAGAATTGATCTTTGTTACTCTTCTAGGCAAAAATACTGATAGATACTGATAGGCAAAGATACTGGTTTGGAAGAAATTTGGTACAGGTACAATCTGAGTTACTTGTATAGGTAAACTTTAATCTCTCTCGGCCGAATTGTAATTTCTAGTAGCTGGCTGGGGCTGGTCAACATATACCCAAAGCTTGCCTTGGAGCTTTTCTGTCAAATCCTAAAATTATGAGGTAATCTTCTACGATATTAGGTATTAAGAAGTTGCATGGTTACAAAGTCATTTGAGATAGGTTTTTCAAATACTAAAGTTGCTTTAAAAGTCTATTAAAATACTTTTATACTAAATTTTAAAGTCTGTTAAAACATACAAACGACATTGTTTTGTGCTGAGTTGATCTATGCCGATTTGACAACATTGTTTGCTTTTAAAGAATAGGGGATAAAGACAGAGGTTATTCTATCCAAGTGCCCTATAACCGAGTGAAATGCACCTGAGTCAAACGTAGCTGTAATAAAAACGAAGACGGTTGAACGGCAAACGGCAAAGTCGTTTACCCGCTGTAAATTTACTTTACAGCAGCTTGCCGCTGACGTCACAATTGAGCTGTATTGAAAATGAAACTGTAATGACGTTTAAATTAAAACATGTTACACTTGTGAAAGGAGTGTCTTAATACAAAGGCAAAGAAATGTTGTAGTAATGATTAAAAATATTGTCTTGTAATATCAGTGTTATAATACGGAAGTAAACTTTTTTTTTTTCAATTACGAAATAAGTTTGTCTATGACCAAATTGTTTCTTTTCAGAAAATAACGAATAACGTTATTCTATCCAAGTGCTTGTAAATGGATCAAATGCACCTGAGTCAAACGTAGCTGTAATAAAGACGAAGACGGTTGAACGGCAAAGACGTTTACCCGACGAGTTTCTTACATCTAAAAGGAACTAAAACTGAATTGAAAATAAAGCTTATATAGTTCCTAATTTCATCTACGTAAATTGTTATTTTGAAAATTTGGAGTTATTTGTTCTACATGTGTAGTTTTTTATTTCACGACATTTTTTATGGCAATAAAATATTAAGAAGTACCTACGATAAATTAAAATATCTAATCTCTTCATTATTTTAAATTTAAAATAATTTTAAATTTTTTTTATCACAAAGAAATAAAGACAAAGACGTACTAGGAACGTACAGCGCTGAACGGCAAAGTCGTTTAAAAAGCGCTATAAATTAACTTTACAGCGGCTCGGCGCTGACATCTTGTATTAAGCTCCATTGAAAACAATACTGTTATACGTTGAGGTTGACTTTTAATGCTTCAGCAATTTGCTGTAATTTTTGCTATGATTGTTGTCGTGTAGGACAAAATAATGAAACAATAAAGATCAGTCTTGAGTAAAAGGATATAGTGGCCGCAAGTAACAAATGAATGAATACAAGATTAGGTAAGTACATGAAAATGATTTTTTATTTACTAAAAAAATGTTTTACACACAAACTTCAATAAAATGATATTTTTGAATTTTAATTTTGTAAGTATTGAATTTGACTGTACATTATTATTTAATAATTTAATAACATAAAATTTTAATCAACTTTAAAGAAGTAAAGACAAAGACATATTAGAATCGCACAGCGCTGAACGGCTGAATATTGTCCAATATATTGTGTTCAATGTTGCAGTGTCACATGTCGCGACCCATTATAATAGTTTGATATGACAGAAACTTTAACTTGTAACTATAACGGCCAAGTTTGATATGAACTGCGGTCAACATTGTTTGTGCGACCGCCTTTGTACACATTGTTGTCTATGTAAAATCAGAATCTTGTAAAAAATGCATATATTTTTAAAATTTATGTATTCATAATAAAATAATGAAAAAAATTATGATAACTATCCTTGTATACACTCCCAGTCTACGTTTTGTCTAAGGGGCGATCAAAGTAAATGAATGTATAATTTATATTCATTAAGTGTACACTATACAACCGCATATTTTGGCGTGCTTCGTGGAAGGCTATCTCCAACAGTGGAGGAACACAGGCTATACAGGTACCTAAATTTTTAAAGAGTGCGCGGATGGAGAAATGCGAAAACTAGCTCTATCATTAGGTACTTTCCAGGATTTGTTCCTTATTAGGGACACTATCGAATGGTGTAATAATATAGGTGTGATTTTTTCAAAACCTATGGGTTCGATACCTGGTTAGTTACGAGTATATTATTGATTTTTCAAAAATCCAATGATGCAGTTTTAGTTTTCATCAAAATCGGAGCCCAGGCTCCTTTCAATATTTTTCGCTTTTCCTCATATTTTCGGATATTCCCGCACACGCATACTTGAAAACTTCACTCTGTATAGTGATAAACATCTGGGAATCAAACCCATATCCCATACTACATTTGAAATATTTTGAAAACAATGCATACAAAATTTAAATTTATAGAATACCTAGCAACTGTCCACTGAATTTCTATAAAATTCATTCGTTAGACATGTCAAAGGATTATTTAATACGGCTATCGAGGCGTGTACTGAAATCGACTAATAAAAAACAACCAAAAATCTATCCAAAAACTAATTTGGCTTCGTATAGTGGAAGGTGATATTCAATGGTCTGGTAACATTGGATGAACATTTCGAAACGCATGCGGTATTCTCTTTTTAGGGATCTGTATCGAAATCCTGCAACTGGAAACCCTATTATAACTAATTTACTATTACATAAACTCTCTATAGACACCCAAATATAAATCCAAGAGGGACTAGTAATACGTGACTTACAGTACTCGTCAAAGATGGCGCTACCGTACACTGAATCGTGCTATCGAAGTTTTGACAAAACCCTGTCTATCTACGACATTTTATGATGAAAATTCCATATTTGAATATTTTCTTTGGTATACAATAAAACGCATGGTATTTTCGAATTTTTGTGAGAAACTTTAATGATCACTATGAATTTCTGTTTTTTTGTCTTTCAGTTTGTTTTCTAGTTGTCTGTATGTTCTGCCTTGTGTGTGTCTACGTGTAAGACATCCACGTCACAGGAAATTCTATTGTGGGGCTGTGAGTTATTATATTGTTCTGTTTTGTGATCTGGGTGTTTGTTGTCTGGTGGTCTGCGTACTCTGATTCACCTTGTTTCCATTACACCCACGATACAGGGAATCCCATGAATGTGAAACGTTATTCTGATATTTTGATTCTAAGACGTTTCTTACTCGGTTGAATTTATTTATTGAAAACGTCTAAAAATATGTGAATAACACGGAACCAGTGAGCCACGGTGACTATTCGTATGTCAAATGGGTTTTATTGATATTTTTTATATTCTCTTCTCTGCTCACCTGCCTTTAACAGGAATTGTGTTGGTTTTAATATTTTTCAATTTCACAAACTTCAAATTTTTGTTTAAACAATTAGTAGTAGATTTATTTTGGTTTTACTTTTAAACTGCTGAATATTTTTGAATACATGTGTCGTTAACCATTTAACTGCAGCAGTAGGTACTCGTGTGTATTGCTTGTAACTAAGGTTATATTTTATCTTTGTTACTACGATTATAAGATACATTCATTCAGCTGGATTACAGAAAATAATAAACCAACAAAGTTAATTTCACTATTCTTCATTCACGAGAACGTTAGAATTGATCTCATTAGGTAGGTAAGTACCTGTTTGCCAACATTTCATCAAAATCCGTTCAGCATATTTTCGTAAAATAGGGAGACACACACACTTTTATCCATTCACCCTCACAAATACAATTCGTAAGTATTTATTAATTTTATTGAGGTTTCTATTCACTACCGCCATCTAATAAATCAATTTTATGGTGTCGAATTCGCCCGCTCCACAAATAAATTAAATTTTTTCCAGTATTTATACCACACAGGGGTTTGGATAGCCAAAATTACCATTTTTTTTACAACGAAGGGCCCTTCACTCGTAGGCAATACAACGTTTGCGTAATGGCCCTTCAAGGGCTGCAAGCTGAAAAGAAAAAGCATAGAGCTTCTAGAAATGACTAGAATTTATGTGTATGTTTCGTTTATACAGTGTATTTTTCGTTTAAAATCCTACCTATCTCTTTACCAAATCTCAACACAATCGCTTAGATTCAGGCGTAACACGTAACAGATTAACAAACTATCTTGATTTGTCCTCTTAAATATTTTGATTTGGTCTGAAATATAAAAAACGCCAATACGCTCTATAACGCATATACAACCCAATCTACCCATGCAGCGTTTTCCGCTATCGAAGACGACGACGATCGACGCTACCGAAGTTTTCTACATCGCTGGAATGTACATACCTGTCAGTAACCCATTAATGACCCACTACATGGTCGGGTCTCCTCTCGTAATGAGAGGGATGTAAGCCGCCGTCCACCACGCACCACTACTGCGGGTTGGTGGACTACACATGCCTTTGAGAACATTTTTTTTTGTGAACTCTCAGGCATGCAGGTTTCCTCACGATGTTTCTCCGGTTGATCCTTCACCGTAACAGCAGGTGATATTTAATTTTATAAAGCGCACATAACTTTTTTACAAGTCATTGGTGCGTGCCACTGGCATTCGAACCCGGACCCCTCGATTCGAGGTCGAATTCTAAGCCACTGGGCTATCACCGCTTACATACATACCTAATTTAATTTTATTATACAAAACACCAACCTGGCGCAATTTGAGCACCACCGCTCCCCAGACATGAACACTTGAACAGTATCACACTGTGCGTGAAATAAATAAATAAATATCGTGGGACAACTCACACATGGCTTTCTGATCCCAAAGTAAGCTGTGAGCTTGTGTTATGGTGATCAGATAGCTGATGAACCCACATAATATATATTTTTAAATACATACTTATATAGATAATTTACACCCAGACACAGAACAAACACTTGCGCTCATCACACTAATATTTGCGAACCCACGATCTCCGGCGTAGTAGTTACGGTCGCCAACCACTAGACCAACAGGCCAGGCCATTAATGTATATTATATTATGCCAATTTTTTTATTATTATATTGAAACACAGCTACCACATCCAGTACATCATCAGTTCTAGTTCGAATCTAAAAGTGCACTTAGCAACGTTACGTATGCAAATCGTCGTCGTTCGCCGTCATCTGCGCCACTGATCCGATTATACGTAAAACTGCGCTGTTCTTATGTGTGAACAATTGCCAACAAAGCCCCAGCCGATAGGACAAGGGATTCTCGACGTTACGGGCACGAGATACGATCTGAAATGGCCATTTAGCGTGGTAAGGTTGTGTCATGCGGTCGGCGTTCGAAACGCTATAGCAATGCTTCATTGGATTGAAGTAAAAATAACTGCCCTGCAAGATCAGGCAGGCTGCGTTATTTTGAGTTAAAAAGAATTTATTTTATTACCTATGTAAGCAGCAAACGAGCATGGCATGTTACTGCATCGCACAGTCTCTCACGTCCAACTTCAATAGGATAGAAGACCTATAAGATCAATTATTTTTTTAAACGCTTTGTCACTTTACGGACCTGAACTGATCACCTGAAATTCGCAACTCCAGCAATCACAGTAATCCAATAATCACGCGTGCCCTAACCAAAACACAAAAATATAAAGTACAGACTGAACCCCGTGTTAAAGGGCGGCGGTTCTAACATACACAATTACACATCCGTAGCTTAACGTGTATCGTATAGTACAAAAAACGCGACTACCAAACGCTGTTCATCTGAAACACCCGTAACTACCCTATGAGAGCAGTACTCAAGAGCTTTATTCGATTATGTAAATGAGGGCCATAATTTTAAACTTAATTGTTCTCTTCATCAACAGTGTGGGAAGTGATTCAGTTAATTTACTGACTGGTATCCGCCGAGACTGTCAGATAATGGCCGTATCCAATATAATAACTGGACTCAGTTTGCGGCTGCATCAGCGTTTAAAACTGTTTAAAATTTATTATCTCGTAGCAATATTAACCTTTTGTTCGACTAAGACGGCTATAGCCGACAACGGGAGATCATGCCGTGTCGGGATATCACGATATTCACAAGTAATCAGCGTCTAAAACTGTTAAAAATTTATTTTCTCGTAGCTATATTAACCTTTTGTTCGACTAAGTAATCAGCGTCTAAAACTGTTAAAAATTCATTTTCTCGTAGCTATATTAACTTTTTGTTCGACTAAGACGGCTATAGCCGACAACGGGAGATCCTGCCATGTCGGGATATCAAATGTCGGGATGCTTCATAAGTACCAAAATGAGGTTATTTTTATCCTTGTTATTAAATTATTTTTTTATTTTATTATTAATTATTTACGTTATTTTTTTGTTATTTAAGTCATGTATGTATGGTGGCGTATCATGGGGTATGGATAGTTGAACGTCTATGGCATGGCGGTCAAAAACATAAAGGTATAGGTACTATCTCTATGTAAAAGGAAAAAAATATCAGATTGAATTTTCATAATAATTATATATTATATTTTGTGTCAATAAATCTAATTTTGTTGCTCAGCCAACATACGACGAATTAATCATGCAGTATATAAAACAAACCGTAAATCCCTTGGATTCATTAGATTACTCGCTGCATTTATAAATTGAACCCAGATGAAAATTGCAAGGGAGCAGTAAACACGTTCAGGGCGAGTTCGAAGGGAATCCCGTAAATCAGCCATGTGCGTGACGCACTAGCGCGAAAGGGTTCCGAACCGTTACAAAAATGTTGAATTACAGATTCGATGGGGAATAAAGGTCCTCGAATCGCGACCCCGTTTGTTGAATTCAAAGGGCCCAGGACCGGGCGGAGTGGCTTGACCTTCCTTCCTCCTTCCTTTCAGCCCTTAGCAGTCCACTGCTAGGCATGGGCCTCCCCTAATCGACGCCACACCACCCAGTCCTGGACCCTCTGAATCCAACGGTTTCCCGCTGTCTTCTTTCCCGCGGCCTATGCTCCTTTTACCTACGTAATCGCCATTCGAGGACCTTTTTTCCCCATCGGTTGTCAGCCCCACGAACGCTGTGGCCTACCCACTGCCACTTTAATTTGCAAACTTTGCCAATAAACTTAGCTCTATTCAAAGACCTGTGTTTGAATTTTGTCGCGTTGGTTGGTCGGTCGGTTGTGTCGGTTTATGACCGCCAATTAAAACAAGGCCTGAGGGTTACAATAACGTCGAATAGGAAAGAAATGTGAAAAGAAGGTTTTCTTTGGTACCATTTGGGAAAGAACCCTAGTAACTCAACCGCAATTAAATATTTACTTTATTTTCACAGCCCCGTACGTTTTCTGTATAAATAGCCTGATAACGTCGAATGTTCGACTTCCACACAAGCCCGGAATAGAAGGCTTCTAGGCAGGAAAGAATTCCTAATGGCCTACAATTTAGAAACACAATGGCGGTAAAAATATCAGGTTAAAGTAGGGTTACAAAAACTTCGGCGTGAAAAAAGGTAATGTAAGAATAGTCAATTGGTATTGAAAAGGGTACAGATACTGATATCTGATAGCACGACGTTCGTCCACACATTGTAAAATAGATTTCCACAAAGATCTGACATAAATTTAATACGACTGTTCATCTTCTTCTATCTATAATAAAATTGTTTGTAAAAAATCTATTTTATTATATACATTAAATATAATAAAATTGTGTAAGGTTGCTTTTCCACCAGAGATGTGCGAGGATGCGTAGCGAGGGATGCGTTTTTGGAGAACCAATAGAATTGCTTCATTTACCTAGCCTCGCTTAGCACATCTCTGGTGGAAATGGCTTAGCGGAGCGAGGTTTTTTTACGTACAAAACAAGCGAGAGAGTGTGCGAGAAATCTTTTAGGAGGGATGTCTTGCGAGGAATACGTTCCGAGGTTTGCTGCCAGTCCATAGACGTCCAACGTTTTACACATGACGTTACACAGTTGCGCAACGCATCCTCGCACGGTTCGCACCACACATTAATGCGCATTTTCACAGCTCCGCTATACATCCTCGTACGACAAATTTTCCTCGCACGGCTTTGGTGGAAACGCCCACACATTTCCACAGCACAGCTACGTATCCTCGCATCACACATTTCCCTAGCACAGATTTGGTGGAACAGCAGCCTAAGCTGCCAATGGTAGAATGACTTTGTGCGCGGTCATCTCAGAAACCAATTTAAAAAAATGTCATTTTAACTCTTGTTGTATAGAGGAAAGCTTTGGGCATCACATAAGCTATATTTTTTAAGTAGGCATTAATTTTACACAACAGTTTTTGAACCTTCAAAATAAAGCAATATAAAAATAACATTATGCGATAAGCAATTTTGAAATGCGACAATCCAAATAACTTTATTCCATCTGCTAATATTATGATCAAAGAATGCAAGTGACCAATACTTTTTTGTACTTTTCTCCTCAGTTTGAACGCTGCTTTAGAAAGAGTACGCCTTCCGGCTGTAGGTACTTGGATTGAAGGGTCTTTTATTGGAATTTCATGTAAAAACTTAAGTTTTTCCTAAAGGGTCGAAAGAATTTTACTGAGTAACTCTTTGTAAAGTTTCATTTAATTCCAAGCATAGTCTCACCCTCTGCACCGTGGTTTTCGTTGTATTTTATCCCATGAGTTTAATCCAATAAGAGAGGTGTAGAGTGCACTACTTTATTAACTTGTTATACTCAAGGCTTTGTCCGGAATTCAGGTTTAAAGAGGTGTCTATTTACTTGCATATTGTAATCTTCTATACGAGTGTTATAGAATATGATTTATTTTTAATAAAAAAAAGGAAATTCTAAAAGAAAGGGCAAGGTCTCAATAGTATTTTATTATGGATAGAACTTTAGAATTATTTCTAATAAGGAAAACAATCAATCAAACGATAGGAATAATTCAAATAATTAACCAAATAGCAAAAAGACGTTTTTACAAAATACAAATATCTAAGGTACAATACGAAAAACTTGCAACGCGTAGGTGATCCTTCCGGGCGCACGGCAGCAGAGCAAATAGGCCACGTCTATCTGTCTGATGCCTTATATATCCTTCGTTGACGTTGACAGTGGCGCCATCTAGTCAGAAACTGAAGGGGGTGCATCTAACACGAGTATAATAAAAATGAATCGCAGTTCGTTAGTCTCGCTAAAATTCGAGAACGGCTTGACGAGGAAAATGGTAAAAAATTCTATATTTGGCAGAACGAAAAGTGCCGAGTCAGCTAGGTTATTTAAAATATTAGGTGGTAGAAGTCACGGTGGTGGCAGTAGCTTGTGTTTCGGCTGCGGAGGTATGGTTGCCGAGTATACTTTATTCTTTTTTTTTTTAATTTATTAATGTACACAAAATAATAGTAGGAAACATAATGGATTGAAAATAGCGTACAAGGGCACTGCTTATCCCATACTGGGATCTCTTATAGCAGACCCGCAAAAGGATATTTGAAAGATTGAGGCAAACTTCTTTATACTAAATCTTCGTTTTTCTTTATTTGAGATTGGATTCGGGCGTCCATAGTGACCACCAAACATCAGGTGGGCTACATGCCCTTTTTGCATGACTCACACAAGACATGAAGAACGTCTTTTACGACGGGTTAAGAGGCTGGCGGTATGATACCTCACCGGTCCAGCTACAACGGCTCTATGACCTGAAAAAAAATCGTGAAAATTTGCGCGCCTCAGCGAAACTAAGCGAGACTATACGTCACATAGCGCAGTTAAACTCAGTGTAACTGACGCAGCGCATTTAATATTAACGTTCAGTGCTTAGCGCAAGTTATGACGTTAAATATTTACGAGTTTCCTCACATAAAACTACGTATAGGCCAAGCGCTGCCAGACATTTTTCGAGAAGTATTTGTACAGATACTGAACATAAAAAATGCAGACGTGGCTGGTGGGTGTAAAAAACTATTTGAGGCGTTATGAAATTTTTAATAACATTGAATTTAGTATTTAAGAAGAAAAACAAATGAAGCCAGAACTCTAAGTCGGTTTTGTAACCTGGCCAGGCGTCTCATATTTTTCTATGCTTTTATAAAGACTTGGTATTTTGACAGAATTTGAAACAAAAATTGCCTCAAACACTATTCTTAGAGTTAACCTAAATTTGGATGAAATCGGTTCGGATATTAAAAGTAATAAATTCAACATAATTTTATGATACCTCAAACACTTCTCGAAAAATGACTGACGGCTCTCGGTCTAGTAGTTTCGTGATACGCCTGAGCTGCTCTAATAGGGGGTAATGTCGCAAATTGAAGTAATGTTGCTTGTTTTACTAGTTGCTGAGTTAGTTGTAATAATTTGGAGTATTTTCATCGTTTGTTATATACTAATTTAGCTACTATTCATACAAATACTCAGATGTCAAATGAACACTTGAAAATATAGGCTACCTTGTGGCCTTGCGAGAAAAGTTGTCAGTAACCCATTAATGACCCACTACAGGGTCGGGTCTCCTCTCACAATGAGAGAGATGTAGGCCTTAGTCTACCACGCTGGCCTAATGCGAGTTGGTGGACTTCACATGCCATTTTTTAGCGAAAAGTTAAACACTGCTAACAACTAACAATACCAAAACCCCTAAGGACGATCCTTTATAATATATACACATAAAATTCTAGCTGAAAAATTAGCTAAAGACCTAGTAATATTTCATCGTTTCGCTGCAATAAAAAGCTACACAAAGTAAGACAGGATGTTAAAAAGCTTACTTAGGTACCTAATAAATGGTATCTTCGACTCACTTTTATGTAACAAATTAATTTCCTTAAATCCTTAAATATCACCCGCTGTTACGGTGAAGGAAAACATCGCGAGGAAACCTGCCTGTGAGTTCACAAGAAAAATGTTCTCAAAGGCATGTGAAGTCCACCAACCTGGCCACCACCAACCGACCACCAACAGCACAAAATATATTTCAAAATTACTCAAATAGATATTTAAGGGATTCGAACACGGACTCCTCGATTCGAGGTCGAATTCTAAGCCACGTGGCTTTTTCAGGTATTTTCATCACAACATCACCTACCAGCCTACCAGTGGTCAAATCTCAAAATAATATTCAAGGAAGATTCATTACATTTAATCATCGATCGATGTGACGTGCCCTAAGATGCATAGGCGGATAATGAAACTTGCAATTTGTTTGCTTTAGTGCAATATCAGACGGAAATTAGTTTTAGTCCTTAATACCTATAAGGCATCTTGCACACTAGATTTTTTGTTACAATTAATTGTGTCTACTGTCTATCTATTTTTATTAATGGATGCTTTTAAAATGAGCGACATCATTGATTTTGGTGTTTGAATCAGCGTTATTATTATGATTCGTCCTTTACATTAATTTTAATCGTTAATATAGGTACCTACCTTAAAAAAGGCCGATGTTTTAAAATTCATCATGTCTATTAAAGTGGAGTTATCGAAGATTGTGAGGATTGGCATAGTAAAATACGATCTGTAAACTCTGACCTGAACAAAATAAAATTACGATCCAACTTTTGCAATTTAAAGTAACAACCATACAAACATACAACCAATTTCAAAAACTTTCGCATTAATAATATAATATTAGAAGGTTTCCTGTGTAAGACGCCTTAAAACGTCTAAGATCGATGCGTTAATGAAATGAATGTTCTCGAGTATTAATAACAGCGAGATTAAACTTGTACGCAATAAATTGCCTATTATGTTTTAGATTGAAATTCTTTGGAAATCTCGAGTTTAAAGTTTTTTGGGTTTGAAGCATTTTCGAGTATTTCCGACTAATATTTATTTAACTAGCATACTAAGTCCAGAGACGGAGAGCGGTGATAGGCCAGTGACTTAGAATTCGACCTCTTAATCGGGGCTCCGGGTTCGAATCCCAGTGGCTTGACTTTGACTTTGTAAAAAAAGTTCTGTGCGCTTTATAAAATTGCTGTCCACAAGTCCACTCACCCGCATTAGTCCAGCGTGGTGGACTAAGGCCTACATCCCTCTCATTTTAAGAGGAGACCCTACCCTGCATTGGATCAATAATGGGTTTCAGACAAAGTATCACAGTCAGTTTTACTTAGAGATTGATAAAAATTATCCTATATGTTAACCAAATTTCTGTTCAGCCGTTTTTCTCTGAAAGAGCAACAAACATCTATCTATCTATCCTCACAAAGTTAGTAGTAGTAGGATATAGTAACAGTGAAGAGTCGTGAGCACTTATGATCAGTGGTAAGGAAATTGTACACTTTCGGCCAATGTACAGCAGCCGAAAAAACGCGTTTGACCAATAGACGACGCACACTGACGAACTAACAACTGACGAACCAATCGCGTGCACAGCAGCGCAGTCAATGTCCAATAAAGATTGCTCACAACTTATACCAACTGCTATAGTAATAGTTTAAATCACTGTTTAAAATATAAACTACTTTTATGGCTGTCTAAAATCGATTAAACGCCTTCATTTCCTATTATTTGAACGGAGATAAAAGAGAAATTTTACCATCGCTTCGTGCAATTTAGATCGGGCGAGTTATTAAAAGTTGTGCCTTGAGGCATTTCCTGCGTGTACTGCTCTGGTATAGCTTTTATACGATTAATATACTACTCTAGACACGCAGAGACTATACTACTCTAGAACTTAAAAATTCAAACTTTAAAAAAATAAGTTTTGCCGTCCTTCCTTCCTTTCCAGTCCTTCGTAGTCCAGTGGACTTGTCCTTCCCTAATCGACGCCACTCCGCCCGGTCCTGGGCCCTTTGAATCCAACGGTATACCGCCGTCTTCTTCAGGTCATCATTCTCCCTGGTGGGAGGGCGGCCTGTACTCTTTGTGCCTAGACGTGGTCGCCATTCGAGGACCTTTCTTCCCCATCGGTTGTCAGTCCTGCGAACGATGTGGCCAGCCCATTGCCACTTTATTAACCGCAATAAGTTTTACGTTTTTTAAGTTGTTTACTAGTCAAGTACATTCATTTGATTGATACCTACATTGAAACTGTTGGTAAAAATGTGTAAACCGCCGCTTCAGATTTCATGTAAGACAGGGATCCTGTCTGAGATCGTATGTACATACCTATTTTTATAGCACTTGAGTAGTAAAAAGACATGCAGGCCACGTGATGTTAGATGGTCACTGGAGCCCAATGATTTCGCTAAAAGGGTGACAGATCGAACTTTTTATTCCTATCTATTCTTACCCCTAGGGGACCAAATTGGGTTTTTGGACTACAAGGAAATAATTTTAGCTCGAATTTTAGCTCGCATAGTTTACCTATTATTAGAATTGGCTCGGAGAATGCTGAGAAAAATACCCGTCTTTGCTGCGCCAACTCGAGCAAAACAATCTCCTGGAAGTGTTCCTTTGCACGCAAACACTTTCCGATTGCTTTATTTTGTTTCAGAAATTGCAGCGTGTGGAAGTGACTTTAAGGTGAATACGCTTTGACTTTTGAGCGTATTTATTTTGCAAATGGCTGCTACCGTTTCCTACCCACACTAAAAGTAGTGTTATAACGTTCGCAAACTGGTAATGCGCCTGCCTGCCATTTTCATGACGTTTCCAGGGATCAGGGAATCAGGGATTCTGTAAATCCCAAAAGATTGCGTGCCGATATCGTGTGACATCAAACCGTACGTCATTTCATGAACTCGGCACGACAAGGAACCTTAATGTCTATTCTATAAGGCACACGTGGACGTCAGCGTGGACGACTAAGGTCTACGACCTTCTCATTGTGAAAGGAGTCCTGGCCCTGCAGTGGGTCACCAATGGTTTGCAGGCAAGAGCCGCAGATTTTTCAATAGTTAACGCTTACAATTAATTCAAACAAACATCATGATAACATACAAAATACAAAATTGGACACTCGCCAAAGGGATTTCGTCCAATGCGTCCACACTCGTAAATTTGTCATTTTTTTCACTGACTTTGTTTAAGCTTTTGTACGATTCGCGCTACTATTGAGATTAGTGTGACCACACGTGCTGATATTAGATGACTAGTTTTAATTTTATATTTTTAATAAAATATAAAAATCACAAAAACATTCTGCCGTACGGCGGTTTATAAGAGCGGCGGGTACTTCCAATCTGCTCGGGAAAATTCATTACAAAACGAGTCAGCCACAAAGAAAAGGTTTCCCATCTTATACGCCCTACAAAGTGCAATTCTTTTTCTGTTGCATTAACTTAAGTTGCAAATGTATTGAATTGTAGTACTTACACTATTTTTTATCCTGATTTTTAGTTTCCTAGCAAACTCCTTTTTACTACCTATAAGTTAGCCTGTTTTGAAGAAGATATTTTCACACCTTCAGAGGCACAAGTACCTGATCAAACATTAACTTATTTGACCGCGTCGAATCTTTGGAGTAGGCAGAAAGAATACTGGCAATGCTTAGGTATTAAATGTTAGATACAACCTATCTGTAGTTATCCAAAGTTAAGCGAGATAGCGAAAAGATACCGACTGTTACCTCTTATCGTAGCTTGGTTTGACTGTCTGATTCCTAAGCCTTTCTTATAAAAAAGATTAAAAAACAGTCTAAAAATCGACCTAACATTTGGAGTTCCTATCCATTGTTCAAACTCACCGCGTTTTCGAAAACTAGTCACGCGACGCCACCATTGACAGAAATGTACGTGATATTTGAATTTTTTTTCTCTTTACTCCAGCCAGTCGTGCGTTACGGTCGAAAAATAGACTAATATTAGAGAGAAAAGCCTATAAGTAATATAGTCCGACCGAAACCTTTGTAAACCTCGGCACGTTGTGGAAAAATTATGAAATAATTTCTTGTAGGTACTGTCAATAGATGATAGCCCAGTGGCTTAGAAATCGAGGGGTCCTGGTTTGAATCCCAGTGGCACACACTGCAAAAAAGTTTGCAAAAAAGTTATGTGCGCTTTCAAAAATTAAATATCACCTGCTGTCACAGTGAAGGAAACATCGTGAGGAAACCTGCATACCTGAGAGTTCCCAAAAAATGTAATCAAAGGTATGTGAAGTCCACCAACCCGCAGTGGGCCAGCGTGGACGGCGGCCTACATCCCTCTCATTGTGAGAGGAGACCCGACCCTGTAGTGGGTCATTAATGGGTTACTGACAGGACTGTTAGAGGTGCGAATGACGTCTGCCATGTTTCTGAGCCAATGCTGGCGCAGTGAATAGGTATTTTACATAAGGTAAGTATTTTAATAAAACCCTTAATATTTACGAAACTTTTGACAGCACCAATGTTACTTCTACTTTAACGCCGAGCAATATTCAATCTTAGTTTAAAGTTATTGGAACCTGGCGTATATTACGCGCTGAAACTTTAAAATTGCAAATCGCACGAGTAATGAGGGAAGTATTGTTTTAACGTGAGCTGTTATAAGTTTTAAAGTAGCGCATCATCTACTACGAAAATTTAATCGTGTTTCAATATAGAAATTTATCGTACCATGGATGAAAAGCGGTAATTAATAGTCCAGTGGCTTCAAATTCGGTATTTTAATCGAAGGGTTCGAGTTCGAGTTTCAGTGGCACCATTGATATTCAACAATAATTATTTTCAGTATTTTTAAAAGGACAAATAATGATATGCGATTAGAACTTTGGCAAAGGTAGACCTCCCACCAGGCGAGATGATAATACCTGGGGAGCGGCCATGCTGCGATTACTTTATTTCAAACTTTTGTAAATATGCCAGTGATGTAGAAAACTTCGATAGCGTGATTCAGGATACCGGTAGCGCCATCTCTTGACGTGTGGCGAAAGTAGTCACGGAACAGTATATGTAGTTTGTTCGGAAACATGCCAACAATTTCCTCACTCAGCGGCAAGCGATTCCTAGAATTCTTGAAGGTGTAGCTGCCAAGACACAAATTAGAGTCGACTGTCTTAGTGCCAGGTGTGACAACGCATTTAATTACAGCTTTAGTAGGCACTCCAGTCGTATGTAAACTTTGATAGATCCAATAAACCACATATCGAGGCAGAGCTCGGTAATCTACACCCTTGATTACTACAAATAAAAAATATCTACACATAAAAAATCTATACATAAAAATTATCTATACGAAAAAATATCTATACAACGTACAATAAAACAAAGGAAGTCAAGCAGACAGTATTGTGTGCTTTGAAAATTGGGTAAAACGGAAAAGCACCATGCTCTTATCGATATTGGAGACGTTAGGAGAGAAAGAATAATATTATTGTAAATAGAGTAGTGTTAAAACAATTATTAAAAAGAATAACAATAAGTATAAAGAGTCAATTACAATAAGTATAAAAGGAATAGTGATGTAGACGAAAAATTTTTAAGGCGATTCGATTTCCACTAGAGCAGATTTTGGAGGACTCGACGTTTGTGATATTATTGTTGAGATTTGTATGGCATGGGTCATGACAGCCACTACAAAGAGGATCTTAGTGCGGGGCTAATATGTTTTTTTATAGTAATAAAGTTGCAAATGGGCACACAGACACAAAGAAATCTTATATGAGGTTGTATGCGGTTGCTTCGCATGAGGACTGAGTTGTTCGCCTCAAATAAAGTATCACCGCCACCCTTCCCAGGTGAAACCCAAGATATGTGTGAAACATTATGTGTTAAGTGGCTGGCCTGGCGGTAGGTAAGGTATGGGGAGCTACTATCGATCCACTACCTAAAATTATTATCAATTTCAGAGCATTTATAAACAGAGGATTTTCCTAACGGCAGACCCAAAAGGATTACCCTTTGCGTGCATTTGTTTGTTCGGGAAACGACGCAGACAGTATCCACTGAAAACAGAACAAAACTAAAGCTAACATATCGCCATGCACCTAGCGATGCTAGAGAATTTTAAATATTCCGTAGAAAAATCAAAGTTTACCGATTTTTAAGAACATTTTTTGTCTACTTGATTAGCAAATGGGCATGTAGGCTTCCGAAAGTTAAAATTTAAAAATTAGGTAATAAACAAATCGAAAAACTCAAAGTTTAACAAAGTGAAGAACTTTTAATTTAATAAACTAAAATACCCAGATTGTAACAACTTTTTATATTATTTTTATTTAAGTAGGTAGTGATATTAATACAACAAAATTAAAAAACAGGCGTACTTCAAGCAGTTAGAGTAGGTAATCCATAAAATCTCGCAAATTTATAAACATTTATAAACATTATATTTATAAACATTTCCTCAGTTTTCGGGGTCCATTCAATTTCGTTCAAATGAAGTGTAAACCCACTCAAACAAACTTCAACATAAACGTTGTTAATTACGGAATTGCCTTTAGTACACACGATACAAGCATTCTAGTTGAAACCCCCAAAAGCTCCCCAAAACTCGTTTGGGGAAACAGAAACTGTGAAATATTTTAATGATAAAAGCATTAAACATATTTATTTATATTTATCTTAAATATTACATCTTCGTTCCTTCCTTCCTTATTGTTCTCCGTAGCCCACTGCTGGGCATGGGCTTCCCCTCGACGCTACTCTGCTCGATCCTGTGCGTTTTCAAGGCAACGTTTTACCGCTGTCTTCTTCAGGCCTGGCTAGCGGTCCAGCTCCTTTACTTGGGCGTCGCCATTCGAAGATCTTTCTTCCTCATCAATTGTTAGTCTTGTCATCACTGGCAACAGACATTGCTATAAAACTTTTGACTTCAGGCTCTAAGGTATATGGGAAGGAGACGTGTCATATCTTCCGAAACGCATTTATGAACTTCAATAACATACTACTTGAAACATCAAGAAGAGGAGGGTATGGTAAGCTATAATGGCCTTATCACCTATGAAATTAACTACAAATGCCCTACGAACGATTCTTTCGCAATCTCTTTATTTCCTCGCTTAAATCTGTGTATCTAATACGAGTAATCAGATTCCCTTTGTGGCTAATGAAAACGAACTAGCCCCTACATCAGCGGAATAAGAGAATTAGCCTCTAAGTAGGTTGGATAATAAACGCGTCAATGTTCGCTTTTGTCTGTAAAGAAAAATGGCGGCGGTGTGATGTCACGATGAGTGGTACGAGGCTATTGTTCAGCATAGTTTGCACACAATAACAATTTACTGGTTTTGTTGTTGGTTTGTTGTTGTGTTCTATGTAGAAAATTAGAAGACTAATGAGTTAAAGTATAGGGTTGACAAAAATGCAAAAATGTAGAAGGTTCCCAGAGCCTGATGATGGGAGTGTGATATCTGGAGCCCCCGAAGTGTGATGCTGGGGTGGCCGTTGTTCCAAGGGTCTGATGTTGGTTGGGCGGTGTCAGGGCGCTCAGGGTCTGATTCTGGGCAGGAAATAGCCAAGGTTCCCGGTCTGATGAAGGGCGGGAGGTGCCTACGACGCGTACAGGCTAATGGTGGGCGGGCGGTAGACAAAGTGCCCAGAGTCCTAAAATGAGCCTGAACTAGTCATGACACCAAGGATCTGAATTCTGATGCTGGGCGGAAGGTGGTCAAAGCATCCAAGGTCTGATGCTGAGTGGGCGGGTGCCCAGGGTCTAATGTGGAGCGGATTTTAGCTATTATTAGCGGGGGAAATCAGGGCATATGGAATAAACTATTCGGATTAAACTTTTATATAAACTTTGTCAGTTTATATCGAATTATTTGGTTGAAAGTATGTGAGTTCATAGAAAATTAACATAATTAATTTGTAATCGCGTTCCCCAACGACGTGTTCAACTTTAAGCGCTTTTCATTGCGAAATTGCCGCTGGCGTTACAAAATTACCCCGAGCGCTGGTATTACTGGCGCACCAACTTACTAGGACCGTTTAATATGTTTAAAATTTGCAGAAGGCATTAGCAATACAGTAACGTACAATCACGAATCACGAATCAAGTGCTTGTTTTCACTGTGAACGACCACAAAACATAACGGACACCGCAGGTCATAGTTTCTACCAAGAAACAATTCAGTCAAATCTTGGGGTGAGAGGGAGGGGAAAAATAAAAATGAATCATCGTGATTGGTCAGTTCAAAATCGCGATATCCCTTTTGTTTCGAACTAGAGACCTGACCACTGTAAGATGAGCTCTTAAAAATGTGATAACAACCATGTTCCTACTGACATATTCGAATTAGTTCCGATCGTGCACGAATCAAGGAAATGGTCGGTAGTAGCATAGATTTCGCGCTCGTTATCCTGTGGATGAGACTATGTCTGGTGTTTCGAGCGGGGAGGTTGCTGGGAATACTTCATTTACTTTGCTACTCACAATGACGAACATCTTAGTCATTGTGAGTAGCAAAGTACCCGCATACAATCTAATATCTGATTGTTTTTTTTTTTTTTAATCTTCAATTGTTGTCCACAGACTCTAGGTCCGTGCCATTTTTTTGCGTCAAGTTATTTGTCTGCATTTCCTATAATATATTGCTCCAGAAAAATTCTTTGTCAGTTTTGGCCCGGTGTCTCCCTGGATCGTCCCGGGCATTCTTTTAGGGTATCTGATTGTTTTCTCTATCTGAGGTTGGATGCGACCTCAAAGGGCTGCAGTGACCACTTAACACCAGGTGCCCTACATGCCCTTTAACTACTCAATAACTATAAAACATATAGCACACAGAAATAAATATATCACGTTACTTAAATAACTTAAATTAGTGCACAGCGGTGATAGCCCAGTGGCTTAGAATTCGACCTCGAATCGAGGGGTCCGGGTTCGAATCCCAGTGGCACGCGCCAATGACTTTGTAAAAAAGTTATGTGCGATTTATAAAATTAAATATCACCTGCTGTTACGGTGAAGGAAAACATCGTGAGGAAACCTGCATGCCTGGGAGTTCAAAAAAAAAATGTTCTCAAAGGCATGTGAAGTCCACCAACCCGCAGTAGGCCAGCGTGGTGGACGGTGGCCTACATCCCTCTCATTGTGAGAGGAGACCCGACCCTGTAGTGGGTCATTAATGGGTTAAAACAACAACAACAACTTAAATAACATAGAGAACTACAGGTGATACGATCATTGCGAGAGTTTGGCAGTCGTTGAACATGAACATGTTTCAAACTTGCATTTGTAGAACATGTTGCGAAGCGGAAGGCATATTTAGCCCACTGTACGGCTAATTGCTTCAATTTGCTGTGCCGAAGTTTGTTCTGCATTCGATACAGCAGAACGGACAGAGACATTTAATGATGCTTTATGCAAACACTAATTGATTACAGTTTGAGCTAATTAGATGGAGCGGTTCGATTCGTCCCCCTATGATGGTGTTATGGACGTGAAATCGTCTTGCATATTTGTGCGTAAGCGTCTTGCATATTTTTCTGCAGACAAAAGTTCTCCAATCTATTTTTGCTCAATTTATTTCTTGAGTAATCGAAGTGGTAGGCACCTGATGTGAATATTAAAATAGATTACAAAATATTTTTAATGTGTGCATTGAGAAGCAAACGGGATGCCGACCACCTTAAGTAGTCACTGCAGCCCATGGACACCCACGTCCAATCTCAAATAGAACCCAAATCTTATCTGAGCTTATCTAATCATAAATCTGACCAAGATATTTGTCTGAAATCGCGACCAACACCCTTGCCACCCCAGTCAAAACACAAGGCATCAGCTAGGCATGAACAACATCAGCTTCCCGACGGGTTAAGATAATGGCGGTAAGTTAGCTAGGAGGTCCTTAGGTGAGCTACAATTTCTCTGCCACTTATACGTACCTGTACGTTACGTTTCACATAATAGAATGTTGCGACGAACTTTGGGCCAACATACCACGCCAATATGCAGGCTTAACCAGACAGGAGACAATACAATCAATCAATGCCAAAACCGGCGCAATTGCAATCCAATCGATGGAAACTGTTACTTATTATGATTACATCGGAGCGTTTCCCGCAATTTAGGTTTATGGCTACTCCTGGGAAACTTTCCCGAGAGTTAGGCGCTCGTTGACTTTTATAGCAGTTTTTACACGCCCGCGAATAGCGTGCCGTTGGGCTCGACCGTCGGAACAACCCTCCCAAGTTAGTACTACTTTCAAAAACCCACAAACCCCAAACTTGGACTCTATCTCAAGGGATTAAGGTGCTTTTTCGCAAATCAACAGCAACCAGACTGCGGCGATTCGTGGTTCCTGCCCAGACGAGTTGATTACGGTAATGCCTGAAGGTGAAATAGTGAAGTGTTGGAAGTTGGTTTTCTTGGGTAGTTGGGCAGTTTGTTGCAGCTCAGTGGAACGGTTAACAACGATATGTGAATACGGACGTTTGCGCCTCGTTTGCTCATTGCTAACTAAGGACCAAATTGTGAGGTTCACGGAATTGTTATGGTGATAGGTGTTTTTAAGGTATGAGGATACAGTCTTGAAGACTCCATACTCAAGTTCAACTTGACAATCTTAGGTAGTGTCGGATCTCCTCTAAAAATATGTAGGATATTGTTGTTTGGGATAAGGCAATAGGTGTTTTTGAAGGTAAAATCCCGAAGAGTACTTACGACGTGGTCTACGGGCCATATGTCCGTATACGCTGACCCTTTTCTCATAATAACAAGGCTTAGCAGAATTTAATAGGAAAGAAATCCTCCCAAAGCCACATCGTGCGTATCAACTTCCGAGCACTAGGTGATCGTTTAAAGTATTCCCAGCAGTTGTTCGACACACCGGCAGTAGGTGGAAGAACCATAATAGCTCGCCCGAAGACGTACCTTCCCGACTGCTCCTTAACTTTTCGGTTGCTTAACGGTTGCTGGAGATACTTTATTTTAGGCGAACATCTTAGCCCTCATGAGTAGCAAAGCACTTGCATTGCATACACCCTCAGATAGGATTTCTTCTCTATTTGAGGTTGGATGAAGTGTCCTTGAGCTGCTACTTAACATCAGGTGGCCTTCCATTTGCTACTCAATTACTGTAGAAAAAAGCATTTTAAAAGGAAACTATGTGTTTCTAAAGTCCACGTTTTAAATTTTAAAGCTAGTACACTCGTAAAATGCTGAGTTTAAAAGCTGCTGACCCACTGGTGAATTTTAAAGCCACCGCGCGGGTCATCTCATACACCTGTTTAGAATTTATCAGCCGCGCCCGACGACTTTACGGGAGCAATGAATATTACACTGTTTTTGAATGTACTGCTGAATTTTCTGGCTTTCGGGCTAAAGCTTCCAAAAAATTTAACACCAAAATTGAACACATAATATTCGTATCCGAATCTACCACATGCATAGACCAGTAAATAAGCTCTGTAAGTATCCTTGATGAGGGGTCGAGATGGACTGCACTAGACTTTTTGGTAATATTTTGACAAAGGGTGATCTCCCACCGGGAGAGGCGTCTGCGCATGGGTAGCAGCCGTGTTCTTATTATGTCAACCCAGAATTGTAGGTTTAATAAGAGTTTTAAAGGTAACATCGCGAAGAGTCTAGATTGACGTACAACACGGTTTGCAGGCCATATTCAAACGGGTTAACGTAAGCCATTAGTATGGGAAGATGTACAGATGCTATCTCTTCTTCATATTAATGGCTCACGTTACCGAAGAAACACATCGCTTTAGTGTAATATTCAGAAATTTCTAAAAATAGGACAAAACCGGTTAAAAATCTATCCGTTCAAATAGCTCTTCGGCCGTTCAATAAATAGTGGGCAGTATGTTCACCTCGGGATATGATGGCCGTATCTCACGCTGTACTGACCGGCCTGATAGGGGATGATGCATGTTCCGAATCACCCCAGTGGGAGCTCCGTTTCTATACTGATCCGAGAATTAAATTCTCCAAGCGATCCTATACGACCGCATGGGAGCGTATTTATTGATAACTGAAACAAGATTCAATGTTTGTCGGTAATGTAGAGTTTTGGTAAAATTGTTAGCACCTACTTATCTATCGTACTACCATTAGTGTAGAAAACAAACAGGCATCGGTGTGCTCCGAGCATGAACACTATCACCATAGTATTCGTCGTACTGTTGACGTGAGCCATTAGTATGGTCAAATGAAATTTAACAAGAATTAATATTCATAAAGTATATTTAATACATTACTATTTGTAAATATAAATCATGATGTTTTTACAAGAACGAAACACCAAGGTGACAGTCGGCAAACCTATGACGGATGACGTCATTGTAGACACAAAAACGTGTCGTAGGTGTTTATCGAAGAATTCAGAAATCAGCGGTTAGTCATCTTCACGCAAAACTAGATGTCCCAAAATTTCGTTAAAAATCATTTACACTTTAATTAATCTCGCCTCTATTTATCGCAATAGTTGATTACAAATCAGTTTTAACTGTAAATGCAAGCCTAGCCTTTTAAATCATAATAGGCGTCCAAAATTAAGCGTCATTAACAAATTTGTATCGTATGACACGACAATCAGTGCGTTTCAAATTAACGAGGTAGGTATTAAGCAATACGCTTGCGTAGATAGTGTCCGAGTGACGTCGCTTGAAATGTACCGATAATTTTGTGTCTGGATTTGGACTAATTTATTAGGTGATAAAATGGAAAATGTTGGTTTAGCAGTGCATTTCAGCAATGTATTAAATTACATTATTAACTACTAAAATCTTATAGTGATATTTGACTATATTGAATATAAATGGTTAGAAGTGACTTGAAGAAATAATAGGGTTTATTAAATGTCTTAAGGTAATGGTTTTTTTCATTAGTCGAATAATAAATGAAGTCGGTTAAAAATACATGTACAATTGGAGGTCTATTAAGGACCTTAAGCCAAGGGACACTCAAGAATACATGAATGGTTTATAGAAATGGGAGGATTAATAAACCGATGGCGCCAACGAATCCAGGCAGTACAATCACCATTACCATTTAAAGTGCAAGCGTAGCCCTTTAAGCCATAATAAATGCGGAAAATTAAGCGTCATTATCGCGTTTGTATCGTATGACACGGCAATCAGTGTGTTTCGAATTAACGAGGTATTAATACGCAGATAGTGTCCGTGTGACTCATAGGTTGGAATGTGCTGATAAATAATTATGTGACTTTGGACTGAATCAATTACAAAAACAATATTCGTGATTAAAGGATTATCTCACTGTATTAATTCACCTCGGTTCAAGGCTTTTTATGAAAATAATATACCTACCTAGTGCCGAGCTCAACTCGGGTGAAAATAAAATAAAATAAAATAAAAAAAACATACAGACGAATTGAGAACCTCCTCCTTTTTTGAAGTCGGTTAAAAAAATTCGCCTTTGAAAGATTGCTTTTAGTTTTTAGGCTGTAATAATTATGAATAAAAATAATTTTAAAAAATTAAACCGACTTCTAAAATGTATCAAACGAAATTTGTTACATACTTTAAGCTTACTATTTTTGAGGTTTTGAGGCAAACTTTTTAGAAGTTGGTTTAATAGTTTTTAAATTATTTTTAGATTTTAGTCGATATCACGAAAACTACTTGACCCATTTTGATGTAATGTTTACCATTCCCTAATTCCCTAAATTACACATTGATTTCGATTTATAATAGACCAGACGGAGTAATACTGTACTAGAAAAAAGTAAAAGTGGGCTCATATTTTTAACTTTTCAAACATTTTGGGAGTGTTAAATGACACAAAAATTTAGCGAAAAAAATATGTTCGTAGAAACCATTGTTTTCTATGGTAGAAACTAAGCCTAAAAAGTTAGGTGTGTCACTTTTTACTGATACCACAGAATACATAATAGTACAAGTATAGAAGGCCCACTTCGAAAAGTCATTTAAAGAAATATACACTCTAGCTACGATACGATTAAGTCCAATTCAGATACCTACAGTTGTTCCCACAAACGCTACCTAAAAATAAATGTCCCTAATTTTAGGTGTCCCATTTTTGACATAATGAGACTCCATTTTGACGTATAAAAATATTTTCTACGTTTATATTCCATTATTTTCATTAATTTTGACATATCCGATATGGTCTAGTGGCTAGGATACCTGGCTCTCACCCAGGAGGCTCGGGTTCGATTCCCGGTATCGGAAAACATTTCATAAAAATAAGGTTTTGTTTTTTCCACAATTGTTAATTTTCACACTAATTGTTCATTGAAGTTCAAAATACATCGACGACGACGTGATCGATATACCCAAATATCTGAATATTTTTATTACATCCGCGAGTATCAAAATAAATAAATAGCCATGTTACAATATATTGAAATTGGATATAACATAAAAATAACTAGCTGGGTTAACGTACATCTAAATTAATATTTTTTCAATTCTTACGGCCAGTAGCCCAAGCCAATGCCAAGAAAAAATCTTTATTCTAGTAACAGCGCCATCTTTGTACCATCGCCCGAACTACGAACTAAACAAGCTCAATCAGTGCACACTAAGCGATGATAGCCCAGTGGCTAAGAATTCGGGCTCTTAATCTCGAGGTTCGGGTTTGAATCAGTGGCACCGATGACCTTGTAAAAAGTTATATGCGTTTTATGATAATTTAAATATCACCTGCTGTTATGGTGAAGGAAAAACATCGTGAGGAAACCTGCATGCTTGAGAGTTCACAAAAAAAATTTAATAAAAGGCATGTGAATTCCACCAACCCGTAGTAGGCCAGCGTGGTGGACTAAGGCCTACATCCCTCTCATTGTGAGAGGAGACCCTACCCTGTAGTGGATCATTAATGGGTTGATGACGAGCATGAACACTATCGTCAAAGTATTCGTACGATAACCGCCTGTCATTAGTATGTCATATGATAGTCGGTCTAATATCTTCTATACTAACAGCACACGTTACCTATACGAATACTTTGACGAGACTCAGAACGGCGGCCGTTTCTCTCAACCATGCACGCAAGAAAATCATCAAATATTAACTCTATTTATTTTAACATTTTTCAAAATAAGGCAGGCAGTTCACCGGTTCACCGTTAGGCGATTAACACACTGCACCGCGCACCGCCGCGGTAGGCGGTGAAGCGGTTCTCATGTCGTTATGGGGATCTAATAAATCCGTTGAAGCCTACACACGTACACTGACCGACCGCGCGGTCGAGCGGTATTCTCACCGCCAGCCACCGCCCCTCAGCGCAGACGTCCGCGCGGAGGGGCGGCGCCTCACACTCGGGCCGCCGCTTAACCGCGCGGATCATCGTTGGCGTATGACTTGTTGTTTTCTTCTTCACTTACCTCAAGGTCACAAGAAGCTTTTCTTCTGGTGAAAATACAAGGACGCATGTTCGTATTTCGTCCAGAAATTGTTTTCCTTGTGCTTATGCTAACAAATAATCAAATGAAGGAGTGGACGGTTAAAACATTTATATTTACTGTCTTTAACCGCGTTAAATATATCAGCGCGTACAGGCGTGTAAACCGCCTCACCGCGCGGGGAACCGCTACGAAATCCGCTTCACCGCCACCGCGCTCCGCGGCGGCGCGCGGTGCCGTGTGTTAACCGAATCTTACAAGGACCCGCTAGGCACTGAACGTTTAAAGACTTCCGTAACCCTTATAATTTCACTAATGACACCTATCAAGTTGTTAATAAAACCGCCTAAATAGCGTCAACGCCGCAGCAGAGGTCATTATCAAGGTCGCTGGGTTGACGTGGGTCCCACCGTTGATCCTGCAGCTATCTTCAGTGTTGTTGAAGTAGAGGAACTCGGTGTTCTGCAGACTGAAGTTAGCCACAGCTTGGTCGAGCTTCACCCTGTCAGTGCGTTTGAGGTGCGGCGATCGTGTCAGCTTCCATATTTCATCTGGAAATAAAAATGTTGTGAAATGTGATTGAAATTCGCTCTTTTGGCAAATTAATGCGTTTCTACCCTTTCTAGTCGCCATATCTGTCCTATCGAGAATGAAAAACCTCTTCGATTATCTCTTGACTGCAACCTTTTAGTTCCCACAACAGAGGGAGACCACACTGTTCCAATGCGAATTGGTGGAGAAAAGGCTGGTGGCCAACCCGCGTCGGATGTTTTCAAACCGCCCATAGGGCCTCCGACAAGCCTTAACGACTGTTTTCGTATCGATAACAACCGGCACTGACAGCTTATCGTGCCCTCCGAAGCACAGAAGCGCGCATTAATTCGCCCATGGCGGTCACCTATCCAGGTAAGTTCCTACTGACCACGCCCGACGTTGCTTATCTTTTTCAATGGCTTCCGATCATCATCCGATTTACTCAAGCAGCGGGGCTATGCGCGCTTCCCATCAATACAAGGGCAACGTCATAATGGGAATTAAATGCACCAATTCTTGGCGTTTGGTTTCCAACGTGTACTAACAAAATTCAGAGGTAGTTAATTAATTTTCCATTGCCAGTTAACAGTCATCAATTAATGATCCTATCGTCGCGTCAGTCACGCGGGGTCACGTTTCGTCGACCGCGGCCTCCAGTCGAGCAGAAAATTAGTTTTTCCAGGTCCCTAACATCTTTTATTCTTATTATTCATCAGGTCAAATTCAAAAGCCTATCGCAAATCACCCGGAAATGACAAGCATTATTACAGAAGAAGTCACGGAAGACCTGAAAATTTTTTTTGTGGATGATTTTTGTAATATTTAATAATTTTCAATTGTCAAAACAAGATTCACATTTGTTTTATTTTCTATAGTACCAATTACTAAGGATCGACTACAAACTAATGACTAGTATCTATAACTATAATTTTTTTGTCGTAGCAAAAGCGCAGCCCAACTGATGTTAAATAGTCACTGCAAGCAATGGATTTCCACATCCAATCTCAAATATCTCTATTTGTAATCTAAAAGTAACAATCCACGGTCAAAAAACTTTATTGCACTAATGCACTACCTACATTATTGCTTGCCTCATACCTTTATTTGAGGCAACCGTCTCTTCGTGAGTACGCAAGAAGACGCAATATACATCTATACTCTCAGATAGAATTCCTATCCAACTTGAAGTTGTACTTCAAAATCCAAACAGGATGAATACAAAAACGACCCCAGCACAAGATCCTTGACTAGTTATCGTAATTCAGCCAATAAGGGCGGTCGATAAGATTCTTCCATTTTCAAAATTGGTATATTAATCTGAGTCCTAATTGTTTGCACCACTAACTTCTAACATCAACGTCTACTTCTAATGATCGTGACCACTTAAAGTCTCATATAAGTTCAGACTTCAGACATTAGCGTAAAGTGTGCGTGTAATAGTTGGGGAGTGTCGTCGTTAGCGTTTTAGGATGAGGTGAGGTCTAATCGAGATTAACTTTGGTTGAAAAATTGAAACGATTGATTTGAAGACTGTTTAATCTATGGATAACCATCAGACTACCGACGATCACACGGCAAATTGCAATTTTTCCTCATTATTAGGTTCTGACCGCGAAGAGTTAAAGATAACTCTTCTTCACATTCAAAGTTACGCTAAGCTTATAAGTTTATAAAATACTTACAAGTACTGCTAAATCCATCAGAATTATTATAGCAGGCGAATATGACAGCATAGTGTTCGTAGTTCACGTCTAGAAATGAGTATGTTTCGACTCTTTTATCTGCAAAACATGAAAATCAATTTATTAAGACATACAGGACCTACATATTGATATCAGTAAGCATAATAATTACGAACGCTTCAGAACCTTATCATTCTGTATTATTTTTGGTGCAAATATCTTATAAATTTAGTTATGCATATTATAATCAAGATCTAACCATGATTAATTCATTATCATCATTGCTTTTTAATTAAATGTCGATTAGCTGCAATGGCAAACATTAAATATCGGACTTCATCTATATTTTCTGAAATCTAAAGAACAAAACAAAGAAAAAAACACTATTTTTTGCTCGTTTCATTACAGAATCGGTCATTTGGTCTCTTAACCTGTAATTCATAGTCTTTCTCCTTTTTCCTTACCAGTGTACGTAACGAGCAGGAGGTCTCCCAGTCCGCTGCTGTCCACAGTGATGGCGACGGAGCCGTTGTAGTAGCTAACAGTGTTGTTGGCCACCCAACTGATTGACACGTCGGTGGTGACGCTCTTGTGGCTGAACATCACCATCGCGCAGTCGCCCCGCATCTGCAGTTCGGTCGCCACCGCTGCTATGTACCACTTGCCGTCCAGCTGGGGAGAGAATTTTGGTAATGGTGATCTTTTGCCAGTTCTGCATTGTAAGACACAGTCAAAAGCATTGAAGCCACCTTAAGTCAACGCTATACACTCTCTAGGATTCAAGAACTATACTTAAGACACACACACACACTCAAACAGAGAGAGAGAGAGAGATAGACTCACAAACAGAAGCCAAGAATAGACATACTACCTAGACCAGGAACAGAAATTAAAACTCAAAACTGAGGAGGGAATTTTGGAAATTGTGATTCTGATGATAGAAACACAGGCAGAAGGTAGTAAGGAGATCTGAAGTGAGTGCTCTGAGACCTTTTTCGATAATATTCTCGAAAAGAGGCTGGGCAGAAATTTTGAAAATAGTAAGCTCTTAACAATTCTGCATTTTAGAGAAACACAGTAAAGAAAATTGAAGATATCAACACTTAAACCAGGTAAACCAGTTAAAAAACTTAAACCAGGGACAGAAATTAAAACTTATCATCCGAATATCTGCTCCGCCGGATAATTTGCCGTCTAGCTGGGGAGAGGATGTCAGAACTAGCAAACCACTACCAATCTCACTTTTTAAGAAATCTGGACAAAAGGAAGAAAGGAGACCTTCAATTATCTCACTTCTTTTTATGTCAAAGAAGCAAAGAAATTACATGTGTCTTGAGTGCCATGGAGAATCAAAAGATATCAAGTGTGTGTTAACACACAAGCAGAATCAAAAAACACACATTTCTAGGCCAGGAACAGAAATTAAAATGTTTTACATAGCTCAAAAATTAATATATTTCTGAAACTAGTCATGTTTGGCACGAGAGTCACATAATGAAATAAATTCAATTATATGTATTTGTATGTAATGTAATGAATTCAATTTGTATGTAAAATTCCCTATTTTTACCTCTTTCCAATCCAATTCCCGAGGAGGCACAACTGGACAGCTCACATTTTGAACAGCGGATTCCACTTTAATCACCAAAAGTACCAAAACCAAACAGCCAACCAACATCGTAGAACCGTTTCAGACAAATAATACCAGCAACCGCGGTTAACCAACTGAGACGCAGTACAAAAAGTTATTTCTTTTATAAAGAACAGTTTTTCGGTAATTGATGCATTCAGTTCCGTAGTTAAAAAGTAAATGACTTGACTGGAAGAAGACTTTAGGTTTTGTTGTGTAAGGAACTGGCAATATTTAGACTTCAAGGTCTTCAAACTAATTTGACGAAACAAAAAGATCATTAAAAGATCTTATGATATTAGTTACAGTTGAGAATAACTAACTAATAACCAGAATTCCAGCTTCATCTCTTCAACTAGAGAGGGTTCTCTAGAGGGTGATCGCTGTTGCGGTTTTTGAAGAATGGGAAGGTGTACACCACGGCTTTTGGCGTTTGACGTTTTTCCACGTAACAGAAATTCTTGGATTTAAGAGAGAGTCCGCCATAATATAACGCCATAATATTGGGTACCCTTGGTACCCATGATGAATTTCCCCACGAAAAACCGCTACCTATCCTTGAACTGTGGCGACTACTAAAAACGGGTGAATTACATGCTCGGTTATTACGTCAAGTTATCAAAAAGTCAGATCTAACCGAACTTATGATCCTGATTGGATTCCTCCATGAAAGAAATAGAGGATTGGAGCTTTATAAATATGATTCTGGTCTCATTTAACAATAAATAATATTAGAATGGCGTTAAGAAACATTGGTAACGGTATTTTCCAAATTCAGTCTGCTTTATCACCTCCTTCCAATGCCGAGTCGTCATCTTACCCAGCTCCTTGCTATGATAACAAGAGATACAGTATCAATAGATAAACTAATCTGATTCTTCAGATTCTATTGTAGTTCACTCTTGACGTATTGTGGTTAAAATGTTTACTCAAGGTAATTTTAGACTCGTTTTAGTTTTAAGTGTAAAAATATGGTTATGTTCAGCTCAAATAATGCTGTTTGGAGACTGTGTGAAAGTGGACACTATGAAGCACTTCAGTATGGATAGCGTAAGTTCAGTGTTGAACTTTTTATGTGATGTTTTAGTTGGTCAGGTGAAGACACCAGTAAGAGACATTAGAATTTAGAAGTAATCTTAGTTCTGAGTTACTTACAATATCAACACAATACATATAACATCTGTTCCAAAAAATTACGAATCTGACGGTAAATACGGCCTTGATTAGTCTAGTATGAGAAAACATCCTAAGATCCCAAGGTTATCAAATTGGTTACATGGCATAAATAGCCGTGAATATTTAAGCTCGATTTGGTATTTTAAGTATATCAGAAGGTCCAAAAAGGACCTTGAACAAAAAGGACATTTAGGAGAAGATGGATCTCTACTCTAGCTGTTGTAGCAATAAGCTAACAATGACAATACAGTAAGTGGATGTTAGAGGGGAGACCGCATATACTCAAACGAAGTTGACTAACCCTGCGCCTTTCGTACATTCTTTATCATTAGCATTGTTCATCACTATTGTTGGCACGCTAACCGAAATATTTATCATAATTAAATCAATATGGATAAGATGTTAGTCTTAAGATAAAATGCGGTGATAAGAATAAATGTTTGTACGGAAAGCGGTTATCCATTTAGCTCTTTGATGTTTTCAAAATCCGGCTAAAATACTTGTGTATTGATTATATTCTTGAAAATTAAGTGCACTAGACAATGTTTTTTTTTAATTTTGAAAGCGTTTTACAAAATATTAAATTGCAAAACTTTGTGAGGATTGACGAATGTATGCCTGTTATTAGAGGCCCGTTTGGTGCTTGTTACTAAACCTATGACTTGTGGTTTACAAGTAGAAACTCCAACTCATTACATATAGAATTTTGTAATGAGTTGGAGTTTGTGAAGCACATGTGGAACTCTCGACCTATGTGGAGCACCATGTAGAACATGTACTCTACATCTCTCTTGATTATATGGGGATTGTGAACCACATGTGGAATTTCAGATTAAATGTGGAGGACATGTAGAATTTTGGGATATATGTGAACCACATGTGGAATGTGTGTCTTATGTGGACTACATATGGAGTGTCTGTTCGTATGTAAAGCTCATGTATAATTTCTAATCACATGTAGAGCACATATTATTATGGTTATCCAATCATGTGGAACACATGTGGAATTTCTGACCATATCTGGAGCACATGCGGAATGACACACGTGAATGACATGTGTAATTTCTAATCATAATATTATGTGGACCACATGTAGACCACAACTCCTTTCGCTAAATGTTAACTGTGGTGTGTAATGGAAAATATCGTATTGTATTATTACTTTCTCCATCTTCCAGTTCCTGGGCAAATGGTACGTGATCCAGCGGTTCCCGGCCTGGTTCGAGTACCAGGGTGACTGCGCATACAAGCGGGTCCAGGCTTGCGGCAGATGGATCGAGGTGGAACACGCCTTCGTGCGGGACAGCATCCAGTACGTGCTGCACGTGAACTCCTCGTACGTGCCGGGAGACGAGGCCGTGCTGGAGTTCCAGGAGAATAATATAGGTAGTTTTATTCCCTCCTTTCTTTCAGACCTTCGTACTCCACTGCTGGCCATGGATCTCCCGTAATAGACCCCACTCCGCCCGGTTCTGGGCCCTTTGATTCCAACGGCATCCCGCCGTCTTCATCAGTCGGCGGCCTGAACTCGTTTTGCCTAGACGTGGTCGCCATTCGAGGACTTTCTTCCCCATCGGTTGTCGGAATATGTCTGAGTATACCATTATTTATGTCCAGATAAATTTCACTGGCTCTACGACTAAAAAATTTTAACAAGATTTTTGATATTGTGCCACCCTCATAGCCTCGACGTTCGACTTTGTTATAATTGACATATATGACACAAACAGCGGTCGGTTGCTAACTGCTTTATTTTCTTAATAATTGTTGCCACATAGCATTTCCTTATATACTACACATCTCTCCCCTATAAAAAATACATTTGTTCTATCCTACAACACAAGTTACAAGTTTCCTTACCGATACCATATATCCCCATTCTCCCCCTTAACTCATATTTTTCTAAACATAAAATAAAGTCTACTATACTCAAGAAAAGAAAAAAAAAATAACAATTAACACTAATAAATACAATAAATCTCCCTACTCCATCACTTTGTTTTGCCTCTTCCAGCACCCTTCTTGTCCTTCCGTTTCTATTTCTTTTTAACACATTGTACCAACCCTAACAATTCCTCTAATATATAATAGACGTTAAGGGGACCCTGGCGATGAAGTTCCCGGTACGCTTTCTGTTTGCTTCCCTGATGTCCCTTCTACGGCCACAGACTCTTCTGTATCTTCATAATCTGAAAACGAATCCTGCCGGCCGACTGCTCCGCCCCGAGGATTCGTGTTCACATATCGATTTTCCTGCTCAGGCGCTTGCTCCAGTTCCTTTTCTAAGCCCCAGGTGAACCGGCCATTCCTCAATGGTAATATTTGATCGGTATGCCTGCGCCACATTGCACCATCTGGAGTCCTAATAGTATATGACACCGGACCCGTTCTTTGCACAATGTTTCCTTCCACCCATTTGTTAGTTTTACTTGAATAACCCAGCGCTAGAATTCTATCCCCTATTTGAAACTCTCTTGTAACCCCTCTACAGTCAGTTATTTGTTTGTTCTGTGCTTCTTCTACAATCCTAGCAGTACTCGGACGCATCACATCTAATCTATTTCTCAGGCGATGCCCCAATAACGCTACCGATGGGGCCACTTTAGTTGTCGAATGTTCACAATTCCTGTATTGCAATAAAAACCTACATAAACTGGTATGTATATCCTCGCCTTCCAATACTGCTTTTTTAATTGTCTTCTTAATAATTTTCACCGAATTTTCTGCTGCTCCGTTGCCTTGCGGTCTATATGGCGAAGAAGTAGTATGTCTGATAAAATTCTTATTGCAAAAATCTTTGAATTCCCCGCTTTGAAATGGGGGTCCATTATCCGTAACTAGCTGTTCGGGTAACCCAAATTTTGCAAATAAATTCCGAAAGAACTTTATCGTTTCATAGGCTGACGTACTTTTTATTTCTTCCGCTTCTATCCATTTACTGTATGCGTCCACTACAATGATATAATATTTCCCGTACAACTGGCCAAAATCTGCATGTATACGTTTCCAAGGTCCCGTAGGAAACTCCCATGGATGTAAGGTACTTTTAGGAGGCGCATCGCGAACACTCCGACAGGCATCACATTTCTGACCAATCAACTCAATATCCTTATCTAACGTCGACCAATACACATAATTCCTTGCAATAGACTTCATCTTTACTATGCCCAAATGTCCCATATGAATTTCTAATAATACTCTTTTTTGTAAACTCTGAGGAATAACTAACCGATACTTATACAAAATACACCCATGATCAATATATAATTCCGAACGCCTTACATAAAAAGGCATTTCTTCTTCCTTACATTTTACAGGCCATCCAAACATTACATACCCGTAAATTCTAGCTAATAACTGATCTTTTCCTGTTTCCGAGGCTATTTCTTTATAACTCACGGGTAGAGTATCATTCACATATAATAAGTAATGTTTCTCATTTGACATCTCTTTGCCTTCACTGACCCCCTCTAACGGTAAGCGCGATAAAGCATCAGCATTGCCATTGCACTGCGATTTTACGTAATCGATCTGAAAATCATATGCAGCTAATTTAGCCGCCCAACGTTGTAACCGACTGGCCGCCGTTTGCGGAATTCCCCCTTTAGGCCCAAAAATATAAACTAATGGTTTGTGATCGGTTTTTAACATAAATTTTCTTCCAAATAAATATTGATGATGTTTTTGAACTCCGTACATAATTGCCAGCGCTTCTTTATCCAATTGACTATAATTTTTTTCTGCATCTGACAGTGACCGCGACGCACAGCTGATCGGTCGCTCCGAGCCGTCCGGGAACATGTGCGCGAGAACCGCTCCTATTCCGTAGGCACTACTGTCCACCGCTAATACTAGAGGAAGCGCCGGCTCGTAATGGCAAAGTACTTGATCACTAGCTAAAATCTTTTTAATCTGTTGAAATGCACCCTCACATTTCACATTCCATTCCCAAGTCTGATTTTTCTTTAATAGTGCATAAAGGGGATGGAGTAAGGAGCTTAAGTTCGGAACAAATTTTCCATAATAGTTAATTAAACCCAAGAAAGCTTTCAATTGAGTAACATTTACTGGTTTTGGTGCCCTTACAATAGCATCCACTTTGGACATATCCGGATGTAACCCTTCCTTATCTATAATAAAACCTAAATATGTTACACTGCTTTGCAAAAAACTACATTTATTTATCTTAACAGTGAGCCCCATTGCCGCCAATCTTTCGATTACAGCCCTCAGATTCTTTTTGTGCTCTTCCCTATCCTTCCCGGTAACACAAATGTCGTCTAAAAATACTACCGTATTTGGCAAACCTTTCAACGTCTCTTCCATAATCTTTTGAAATTTTTGCGGCACGCAACTCAACCCATACGGCGTACGTTTAAAAGCAAATGTACCTATATGCGTCGAAATAGCCGTGCACGCCTGCGAGTCCGGGTGGAGAGGAACCTGCATGTAAGCGGTCGTTAGGTCGATTTTAGAAAACTCTTGACCACTACTCAAAGCCGCAAACAATTCCTCGATGCGGGGAAGAGGATAATGATCCATTTTCAACTTAGGATTAATTGTTGATTTATAATCTCCACAAATACGAATATCACCTGACGGTTTTATAACTGGAACGATCGGTGTACCGTAATCTGAATGTTCCACTGGATAAATAGATCCCTCTTCCACCAGTCTATTCAACTCCCTCTCCACTGCGGAGCGCAGCGCCAACGGCACGGGACGCGCGCGTACAAACACCGGTTTGTCATCTGTCAGCTGTAATCGAATTTGTTTCTTACACTCGCCTAACTTATCAGTAAACACTGAGGGAAAATCATACTTTAGCTCGTTGATGAACCGATCGCGAGTTTCATTATCTGACATCTGTGTAAGACTATTTATACATAATTCATTTATATTAAATTTCCTAATCCAATTTCTACCTAATAAAGGACGACTTCCATTCTTAATTACATATAATTGTAAATCTTCCTGATGACTATTACCTATCGTTGCATTAACCACTATAAATCCGATCGGTTCAATCTGCGAGCCAGAATATGAACACAATTTAATATCATCTTTAACAATCTTATATGACGAGAACATAGACTCATAACAAACCTCACTAATAGCCGAAATTTTGCTTCCCGTATCTAACTCACATTTTAAAATCTTATTATCTATTTTAACATCAATAAAATACGGCCTATCTCCACTAGAAACCGCCCGAATATTGTGCATCTCACTATCAGAGTCGTCTTCCATAAAATTATGTCTCTTGCCTGTGTAACTTTTATTATTTTGCCCCTTACACATCACTTTTAAGTGCCCCTTAACCCGACACAGATCGCAATTATAGTGCTTAAAACGACACTTATCTGCCCGATGTGGTTTACCACATCTCCAACACTGGATGGGTTGCGCAGCCTGCTGCCCCGGCCGACCGCCGCTCACGCCGCCGCCGCCAGGCCCGCCGCGCAGCGCGTGCAGGCCCTCGCCCGCCGCCGCGCCACCGCCGCCGCCGCCTGCAACCTCCTTGCCGCCGAAGTCCCCGGAAAGTGCACCGCCCAAGCTCATGCGGCCGCTTACTCTTTCCACGTGTTTCTCCGCAGCCTCCAATCCGAGAGCTAGCTCCACCGCCTTCTTGTACGTCAAGTTAGAATCAAATAACAGTCTCGATTTGATCTCCGTGCTACATAATCCAGTCACGAATTGTTCGCATAGGTTTTCTTCGAGATTTTGACCAAAATTGCACAAGGCTGCCAAATGCTTCAGTTGTTGCAAATAATCTCCAATCGATTCCCCCGTGTTTTGTTTGCGCTGGCGAAATATTTCTCGCTCGGCGTACTTCGAACGTTGGGGTTCCAAATGATTCTTAATAATTTGAACCAATTCCGAAAACGATTTATCTTCAGGATTATCTGGCGCACACAAATCACACATTAAATTATATGTTCTCTCACCCACTAGTGTCACCAACATGGCCACCTTATGCGAGTCCTTTATCTCATTGAGCAACATAAATTGCTCCACCCGACGAACATATGATGACCACTGGCCCGCAAATAAATCGAAAGGTTCTATTTGACCAAACGGCATGGTTATTAAATTTAATTATAATATTTTTTATCCCATCCTCGTCGCCAATGACATATATGACACAAACAGCGGTCGGTTGCTAACTGCTTTATTTTCTTAATAATTGTTGCCACATAGCATTTCCTTATATACTACAATAATATCCTCAAATATTAATATATTTCTCTTTTACTTTTCAGATCCCGTCGGTATACCAATGACCGTGATATCTACTGACTACAGTAACTACGCTTTGGTGTACGGATGTAAATATAAAGAAGACGTAGACTTGAAATATCGTAAGTATTACCATTTTGTCTTCATTAACTTGCCTAATTGAAAAGAGATTTTTAGAGCCAACATTTGCTGGTTTTAAAAAATGAAGATTATAAAACCTCAAAAAATATATAAAATTTAAACTCCGTTTCACGAGTCGGACTCCCAATGAACAAAATGCTCGCAGCTCATTGGTCAACGCGCGTGGCTAAAGACAAATGAAACAATCAGAAACCCAATAAATTGAAATGACTAATGACGGTCACGCGAATTAACCAGCCGCAAACAGATAATAATTTTCATTAGAAGCACGTTTCTTGGAATGAAATCTGGATAGGCATATTGGAGAGAAATGAGATTAACGATTTTAGATTCTAAAACGTTTTGCCATTTAGTTGCAGCTTGGATCCTGTCGAGAGAACCTTCGTTGCCAGAGGAACTGCTGCAGCAAGTACGGTTGCAGCTGAACTCTATACCGTATGCCAGTGTGGCGTATCTGGAAACAGTACATCAAGAGGAGAAGAAATGCAGCTTCCATTGGACGGCACACGTCCACGCTGTCAATTCCACCGTAGATTGAGAATAAAAACTTAAATCAAATATGGACATTATTTTATCCCCAATCGAGTGCTTTTTCCGCAGCTCTATTCCCGTGATAGTATTATGACCTGACCCTATCTTCAAAAAAAAATTTATTTCTAATCCCATTTTTCCTATCCACCAACCGTACCAAGTACCAAGTAAAGCAGGTACGTGCGGGTTACACCAAAAGTAATAAAAAGAGTATTCTTTATATTAGAACACAAGACACAAGGTTAACGTTGAATATCAGACGATGGTTCAATATTAGCAAGTCTCTCTCAAACCGCATTGGAGCTTCGGAAACTATTATGGGAAGAGAAGAGGACCAGTGTGCGTAGTGCGAGTTGCACAAAATTGTTCGAGTAACTTCACCGTCGCGTTAATCGACTATACGCTAAGCGCCAATTCCGTTTGTCATCTTAGCCACTAGATGGCGCTGCTTCAATCCCATAGAAATCGACGTATTCGCGCTCGATACGTTCAAGCGAAAATGTTTTGTCAAAACTCGCACTCAGCACACAGTAATATAATAAAACTGGACACCCACAAAATTAAGCAAATATCAAAAAATGTAAAAAACTTTTATTCATCTGCCTAACACATCCATTTAAATAGGCACCGGGAACCTAAACGTGGTAGGTTCGACCCACTCGTCTGTGTAGTATTTGGGCGTACATTTGCTCCAGTCGTCTTTCACTAGATGTGATGGGTCTACTCCTATCTGCTGGAGCGGCTTTGTTGCTAAAGTCTTCGATACGTCGTTCAGCACCGGGTTTCTTGAAAGGATCCAAACGTAGACTGAAATCGAAGAAAGTAGAGGATGAGCATATGATTGTTTTACAAAAAAGATGAAAATCGCAAAAGTACAAAACTAACTGTAGTCAAACCGTTTGAAGTTAAATGGTCACTGTAGGATATTGACAAATACAAACACAAGCAAAATCAATGTGAGACAATGCATCGGTCATTTAATTTTAGTCATGATGTTGTAGACTTAAATTATTTTTTACCTGAAATTAGTCTCTCATACAATCACACCTTCAAAGTTATTATTTCTAGTTATGGCACTATTTTTAGATTAGGAGAGGACTATAATGGGTACAAAATATTACCTATTATTATTTTTTGAAACATTTATGGTCATATTTCACAAATTGAAGTAGTAAAAGAAAAATGCTATTAGCGCAAGTCTCACTCATGTTTTTGTAATCAACACCATTAACGGTAGCCTAAGAAAAGAATAGTTAATTCATCTTGGCACGCAGTGCTATGTGTGAGTGAGTAAATATACAGTTCCACATTGTGTGGCAGTGTGGCAGTAACGTCCTCAGCGCAAGACGTGTTATTATCGCTTTTGCTGCAAGGTGAGTACATATTATATACTTACTGAAATGTTTATCTATCAGCGGGCTATAGTTGCAAGTGTACACGGTTGCATAGTAGTTGTAGTTGGTTGCAAGGACGCGGAACGGGTATTTTCTGTTTTGCACTGAGAAAAATATAAAAAATTACAAAAGGATATTTTAAAGAAAATCTTCAATAAATATGATTGTTTTAAAGGTGTTTATACTACAACAGTTACAGTTTAACCTAGGAAGTAGCTACCAATAGGTCACTCATATTCATGGTCTATTGACCATGTTTTCATAGAACTTAAAAAAAGATGAAATGAATTGACCTTTTAAATCTTCCAACAATTGCACAAAATGACAGGCATCAAGGTTCCATGATGCAAATGCAAGGCTCTACCTCAAATAGGAATTAATAGGATGATAATCCGTTATACGGTCGTATCGGCAATTGTATTGCTACTCTTAAGAACTAAGATGATAGTCTCAAATAGTTTTCTGGCAACCTTTCGACACCTTTTAAAATGAAACATAAATCTTAAAACGTTCTGCTACCGTGGCTGCTATAGACAAGTAATGAGAAACGGCAAGACACCATACAGGGCGAGATACAATGACTCAATGTTTCTAAATTAAATTTTGATTAGAGCCCTTTGATGCACTGACTATGCGAAATGGTTTAGTGGCCTGGTAGCTTCTGTATTTTGGCAATACAGTACTTAAAGAAGCCTGACATATAATTAAGATGAGCTCTGTAACTTTTGTCAATTTGAATGTTAGAAAATAGATAAAGAAATACACACTTACATCTTCTAGGTGCGTTTTTGTGATTGAACATGACGCCCAGGTTCGAACCACTTTCAATGTCAGTGGGTATATCGAGTTTGGAGATACTGAACCGATGGAAGAGCCCCCTATCGACCCTGGACTGGTTGAGGTAGATCCCTGAGGGTCTGGTCATCAGCTCAGAGACAGAGCAGTTGTTCATGTTCTGGCCATCGCTAGAGTAGTGGTGCGATTGATACCATTTACCGAAAAACTGAAAAAAATATTAACAGTAAAGATACGAGTACGCATCAAAATACCTACAGTAAAGCTGCATTTTTTTATATAAGTCCAAGCAAACAGGCAGATGTACCTGATGGTAAGTGGTTACCGTCAATAATCATAATGATTTTTTTCTTTATGTTTACTTTAAGTTGTATCAGTCTCATGTCTGGCGAAATTTCTAATTTCGAAAATCGAGCCAAACCAATTGGTAAGTGGTAAAAAATATAAAACAAAACAATTTTTTGAAGTAAATGAGGATGTTCATCTATTCTCATGTGAGAAAGTAAAATTAGGTTTCGGATATTGAAAATTTGAAAAAAAAAAAGGTTAAACTTTGTCACACAGGCGATAAAAGTATGGATAATAGTAACGTTATTTTCAATTTCAACAATAGAAGTATACTTAATACAAGACATGACAACAGTGTTTATCAGACACGATAATGCACCTGTATACCAAAATACCTTATCGCCTTCATAGATTAAATACATGATAATATGATTTCTCACTCCTGTCCTTTTCTGTAGAACTTATCAATAACATATTACAACTTTATTTTATTCACAAAACCTAAAAATAAAAACCACTTAACCTTATGTTAACAAAATATTTTATATTATAAAACATAAAAAAAACTCACAATTTATACATTAATTTTATAGAAATACAAGTATTTAATAATTATAATCTTAATGAATACATTGCAGAAATAGGACACCAAGATACAAATATCTTTATTTTTTTTCCTTTACCAGGTAAAGTAAAATAAAGGTAGAACAAATGTATATCACACATATTCTTTATGTGGGTGCCGAAGATACAAAATTGAAACGAACCTCCTAGTCTCAGATATAGAAGCAAGATTGTTATATTAAACCATTCGCCAGTTCTATAAGAAGTAACAGACTTAAAACATACATACGTCAGCCAATCTAAAGTTTCCTTGCAGCTTCACATTTTCAGGGCATCTTCCAGTTAATGTAAAATAACCGTAAACACAGTTAAAACAAAAAACAAAAACTATAAACTTATACATGCTACTGGACAAGCGTCTGATGACTGCGGATAACTCAGAGCAAGATGCTATTATTGTTTTAATAATTACTAAAAGCTAAAGGTTATCTGCAAGTTGTTTATTAATAACAGCAACCATATGATAATGGGTTCTGAGAAAGTAAAGAACTGTTATTCACCTTTAAGCAATACTTTTCGAAAAATCCAAAACTAATAATTATAATATTTTCTGAGACTGAGATAATTATACGTATTATATTTAGTATCATTACAAATATTCATAGTCTCTTAAACCTTAACGTTGTCTATAAAAAATACTTCAGACAAATGTTTTAACATCAATACCTTTATGGAATAAAGTCCCATAATAATTTCTTTCTCATACTAATGAGCTGTAAAAGCTTGGTTTTGAAAAATTTGGATACATTTGTAATGTTTTCTGGTTGAAGGCTATGTTACATCACTCTGCCTCCAGTGGACTTTTCAACGGACGAAGCCGTAGCACAGTAATTAGTCACAAAATTTAAGTTATCATAATAAACAAATCGTTAATAAACACCAGTAACATTCTGACAAAAAACACATCTGGATTTCTTGTAAATGGTTATCAAGCCGTCTACTGTGTTTCCTCGAATTAATCAGTGCTGGGGAATTATCCTTATTTTGACGAGGATTATGGAAGAGGAAATTGAAAATTTATCATATTCACGGGCTGCAGTGATGGTCTAAGATGGTCGATGGTCGTGGTAGTGAAGAACCAAAATGGTCGTATTTTGTTAGTTTTTTCATCAATAGTTTCAGGAGGTGTTCTCTTCTGGAACCGTGAAAATAAAAAGTTCTACTACGGATAAAATTAAGACTATCTTTTTAATAGAGATGTTCGTACTTTTGGTTTAGGTATATGAATAGAGTAGATTACCCTGAAAAATTCGTTACAAAACCCCTAGACTTGTTTTTTGTTGAACTTTTTTGTTCAGTAACGAAGAAGAAGAGAAGAAATAAGTGTAAAAATAAATAGAAAAGCAGTATGCTAGTAATGCAGAATGTATAAAAAAAAGTGTTCTACTTTATGACAGAAAAAGAACCTTCTCATAATGTAAGGAAGTGAGATCAAAAATAACAAAATTCCACGATGCGAAAGAAAAAACGCCCTTAAAGTGTTTAACGCCATTTTCTCTCAATCCGAAGCAAAAAATAAATCTGACGCATTCTTTATCGCTCACAATGTCCCTACAACATCTCGGGGTTCAATTTAACGGCTATTTCTGTATAAAACGACTTTACAAGGGTCATCTCATTGGATAATTATTGTGGAGGCGGCGTCTTCGTCATTCGAATCGCCACACTCGTAAGGTCCACTTGTTTTAAATAACCAGCCATGTTTGTTTTTATTCTTTTGTTATCTGCGAGTTGTGTTCTTGCTGCCGAATTTACATTGCCCGGCGAATGTCCTACCGTGAAGATTCAAGAGAATTTGGACTATACTAAGGTAATAACTTAGCGCAATAATTGTTTTCATGATGATTATCCATACGTCTTAAGAGAAATAAATAACTATCAGAATAGAGATACGACTATTTTGGGATGAGAATATTTGATGGTACAAAATTTTCTACAAAATTTTGAAATTGCCGGAGATGTTCATGTCTCGCAGGTTGGTGCTTTTCCTGGAGATGACTTCTTTATTTTAGACATCACACATTAGTCTGCGTTCCCCTGAATAAAAATAAAAAAGACCAAAATATGAAATAAGACTTCCACCCTATTCCAGATTGGACGGGTGTGTCCAAAGCATCCCAAATTGAGCACTTACCGTTTTAAAAAGTATTTATAAATACTGTTAAATTTATTTATTTTTATCGTGGAACTGATATCTAAAACACAAAACATCTGCAACTTAAACATACAGATTGCTCTAATAATAAATATAGGTAATAGAGTTCCAATGGTTCTATTTGCTTTCAGGATCCAAAGGCGAATCCAGATTTTTGGTTTAACATTACCCACTAATATGTTTACCACTACAGTTTTCAGGAGTATGGTATAATGTGGCCTCCTACGCAAGCGACGGCCGACCGATCTACGACTGCGCTACCATGGACTTCCAAGAAGACAACCTTGGGTACACCATGAGGGAGACCTACGTTGACATAGACCAAGGGAACAGGACTCAGAAGAGTTACTTCGCGAGGGTAGACCCGACTTTTGATGCTGGAACTAAGGCCCAATTTATCGTCAGTCATGAGAATGGCGGTAAGTTGATTTTAGACTTTGGGACTTTACAAGAACAAGGCTTTAGTACCTATACCTAAGTCACTATTAGATTGTTAATTTCATACAACGTGCGTTTAACTAAACGCTGTTTTAATAATTTATAGTACCTGACGCTTTTTACACACGCTAAGCCAAGCCAATGTCAGTGGCCATTATAGTCCATGAAGAGATCTTGAAGGACAAAGGACAGGTAGAATGAGGACCAGATTCTGTAGAGTCCAACTTTTGAGACCTAACATGGGAAGCCTACGTAAGCGAAACAGAAACACAGTACAATTACATTAATCAAGTTATGAAAGCAGAGCTACAAAATTTGAAGTAACAATAATTCTACCATCTTGAAGCAGTACCGCGAATGATTGAAACATAACAAAATTCTTTGATGACGATTTTCAAAATTACCAATAACAATAAATAATATCTACAGATTTAAAATGCTATAAAAGTGAAATCATTAATTGTCTCATTTCTGAATCAGCTTAACAAATAATGATAATAATATCTTATCTAAGTGCATACACCCAAAAATCCAAGTGTGATTCGTACGTATACCTACACCGTGTTAATTCTTCACAGATATAAAAGACACTATGTTTTCCAACTCAATTCGATTCAAACACTTTTGATTATCAGGCACAAGTCAAACACTTTGATTAAATTAGGGCAGTAATTGATACGCTTAGTTCTTTAAAAAACACAGAACAACACAACACAGAAAGAAAGAAGACATTAGCATAAAACAGTAAAGGATAATAATTGAATAATAATACAAATATGTAATCAAATTTCAGATAAAGTCCTCCAGTTTCCGTTTTTCATACTCTCGACGGATTACGACAGCTTCGCGATCGCTTATACCTGCAAGACTTTGAAGAAGAAACAACGCACACATTACGGTAACTCTCTTACGTACTTTCTTCGTTTAAACGCCAATAAAGTCGATCTTCCCATTAGTGACCCACTGCAGAATCAAGTCTCCTCTCACAGTGAAAGGTATATAGATTAAACCATTATATATAGAACAAAGATCATAGGTTAGACTTTAGACCATTGCGACTATTGCGGGTTGGTGGACTTCACGCTTTCACGCCTCTTAGAGCTTTGAAGAACTGGAGAATTCTCTGCTTTTCGCTATGTAGGTACATTCAATGGTCAGTAGACAATGTAGAGATTCAAGAATTTCCAGATGTTAGAAATGAGTGTTAAATTGTGTTGTTGAATAGTATAAAAATTGAAAAATAATTATTTACACAAATTTGAAAATTTTACATGATTAAAAATATCCTGCAAAGACATGATGATCTTTAAGCTAGATTGATTAAGTATTAATAAAGCATCAAATGAGTGATTATTCTGCAAGATAATAATATTTTGGAATCTTTTGGTTTTTAATAATATTGCCATTGCCCCTTCTAGCTGCTATTACTCTAACTTACCTTCTATTAGCAATCCGTTTTTTACTTTAATATGTACAACTTACATGTCTACAACTTAGTTTCAACTTTCGCTAATTTAATATTAATTTATCAGCCACATCTCCAGACAGTTTTTTTGTTAGGTGTATTTTTACCTACGTCCTACATGCAGTGCTTTAGATTTTTTAACATCAGGTAGACTACCCTAAGTTACTTAAAAAGTAAAAGAAAATACCAAAACGTCCAAAATTGCAACACTTTAAATGTTTTTAATATTTTATATGGATTTTCATGCAGTGGTTATATGTTTTACCGTTTTGATCTAGCTTTTCATGTAGTTTTTTTAGGATCAGTAAGCGTACCATAAGTTACGTATAAAATCAAAGAAAATTCAAATTCATCAAAAATTCCTTTCTAGTCTTCACTTGGGTCCTATCCCGCATCAAGCAGAAGCTTCAGGGTAGCATCCTGAAGAACGTCGAAGACGCTCTGTCCAAGTACACGGAGCTGGCGGAGCATAGACAGGCGTTCGTGTTGAAGGAGTTCGGGGACTCCGACTGCGCGTTCTCCACCAAGATGGAGACGGACTTCTTCACCAGTAACTTCTGGTGAATTTCAAACTGACTGTGATTAAATGTTCTCTGTGACGGTTATAGTTTGTTTCATTTTTCTTAGTCTTTCAGTTCCGAAGTCGACTGTAAAAACCAGAATGAGGAAAGTAGAGAGAGAGAAAGACTTCTCACTAAGACCTATACAGGTGTAGTAGTTATCTCTGTAGGGGGAAATACAATGGTACCATCTGAATAAATAGGAGAGTCGGCTATCACCAAGTTCACCTCGTATAAGATACCTACATACTTAGTCCGTTTTTTGTTTAAAAAATGTGAGATAGAATTTACCCCAAAATTCAATAATGCCCAAACCATATTATTATTAGCACACTGGCACTAATTATAATAGATATAAGGCAAGTGAAATGATAAAATAAGATATCATGACTTCAACACGTACAAATGATAAATAATGAGATTATGACGAAATGGACTTCCACTGTAACAAATCCACGGTTGTATTGTATTATGGTAATAATGCAAACAACATGTTTTATAATAACCCAATTTATTGTTAAATAATAGTAGTAAATAAAATTTATGTCTTACAGAACGCTATCACAAGCACGTATTGCAAATCCATTGATATGATCTATTGCGGGGATTTTATTGACAACCCAATATTTTTTTATCTATTTAAAATATTAAGTGTGAAATCATAACAATAAGTGTTTAAGTTGATAAAATCAAAAGAAAATTTTATTTTATTATTAGTAGGTAACGTTAAGAATTTAAGATCAAATTAAACAATCAGAAAACATTAAGATGTCCCTAAACAAATAACAACATAACAATTTGAAACTTAAACGATAATTTAAAACCTGATAATAACCAATTAACTAAGACTTAAGAATTTACTTTAATTAAGAAAGGAGAATAAAATTAAGGAGCTAATAAAATAGTTATTAAAGTATTGTAAATCATAATTCTATTATTATTTATTTTAATACTGAATTGTCATATAAGATTTAAGTCTAATACTAATAAGCTTGGGCCTTTTAAGAATATAAACGACAAAAATTATGAAATTGAAATTGTAATCAAAATCAAACACAAATCGAAAAAAGATTCAAATTTAAATCTAAAATCTAATACGAAAGAGAACAAAAGTGGAGATTCAAATTGTGTTATCTAAATGCAGTTCTATCAAATGCTTAATCGAAATCCGTGATTTATGATTTGGCTTCAGTTTTGGCTGCTCCAGGCTCGGTGAAAAGGCTTGTGCTGTTGAACTTGCAGGCTTCTTCGGAGAAGTCTACAGGCTGGAACTTTGAAGCATCTAGCTCGCTGGTGTTCTTAATGTAGTTGTCCACTGCAGCTTTCGCGTCACCTGCCAAGCTTTTGGTCCTCGACAGAATCCAAGCGATATCTGCAAATTGACAAGAATTACGTTTCAGGTTAATTTTTATATATTTTCAGTTTCAGGGCCTTGGGACTTCTTACGTCCTTAAGAAGACTCATATAATAATTTTCTAGCTCAGAGCTTTTTCCTGGTTTTGTAGTCGTAATTTGGATTTATTTGCATAAAATTTATATTTAATTGGTCCTCGTATAATTTATATTTTATGAGATTGATGTCATACGCACATTGCGTTTGCTTAAGGATTATGATAATTTGGAAATTTGGGAATCTATCTTTTAAGCAATCTATAGCCATTATACGTTCACCTAACGTTTTAAAATTCGATTAAAAGTCCTAATACCTTCTATAATCTGTATATTGTTCGATAATACATTATATAGCAGTCATATGATTGAATTTATCTGTTAAAAGCCTAAAATGGTGATAGCATTCACGTTCAAATGAACGTGTGTGAGTACAATATGAGATAAAAATACTCAAGTATATGTGCGGATAATATCGCAGGTCCTGTACCAGCTCTATTTAATTTTAAAGTTTGAAAAATCCTTTTTACTTATAATAGCTTTCTGATGGTGAAACAAAATTAACAGTTTTTGATACGCACTTAATTCCGGTAATGTTATAATAATTTGATAGTGCCCAAAATTACTTAGTGTTATTGCGTAGGTATTCAATGTATTTGATAAACGATAGCCATGATTGTGTGGATGCTTTATACGACAAACTTGTCAGTTTTTTTATGCAACACTGACATTGCCCTCCGCTGTAGACTGACATATCACATAGACGTTTACCGTAACACACCTTCCAATACTAATGGTAGCTCGATACGATGACTATACGAAACTGCGTAAGAACATGCTCGAAGAGTACATTTTCTTGTACTTTTCTACTTTTGTTTGTCTATCTCTTAATTATTATTTTTATTTATTTAGTTTTTTTCCATACCGCCTTTGCATTTATCTGCACATCCCTGAGGTTGGCTGGAACACAATGTTATTTAGCATTAGGCCCGCCTTTTGTACCGCATATTATTTCGGTAACAATAAAGTCGTAATAAATAAATAAATAAGAGTCGAAGCACTGGACGTTCGTTTTCATTCCTTTAATCGTCTGCTGAAATCTTTCATCAAAACAACTTTCTATCATCACTATCAACATTATCCTCTGTGGTAGCGAGATAACATAAATATATGTTTCATCGTGTGATATTGCATAACATTGCGAAACATGTGTCATGTCAACGCAATTTCATATTTTTAGGAAAGTTCACAAACTTTTTTGTTTAATTTGTTTAATAGATCACCCAGAAGGGTATTATTACCCTATTTTATGGTACCTACCCTACCCTACTGACTAATTTTTGATCATTTTCGCGCTGAGCAAAATTCACTTTTTAGACAGCCTGGTGCAACATTCGAAAAATTTTGAGCCACTTTTGATCCCTTCTTTAAGCTCTTAAATCATCCATATTTTTAGATTTACCAAAGAAATAGTAAACAAGTGCCTACCTATATGACTGACAATTTCAACAATAAGCGTAACTGCAAAAGCTTACCTTGATGAGTTTTCTTCTTGTCGTCGTATTTGCAGTTGTACGCGATTGCGTAGTTGGTGTAGTCCGTCGCCAGAATCATCAACGTAGACTCCCTCGAAACATCTAAACAGATATTAGTTTTGCATTAGAGTATTGTCATTGCATTGCATTGGTATTTGCATTGTCATTAATCACCTCCTAGTTTTAATGTACGATATGTAAGCAAGGCTGTTTGAGAAAATTAACATCAGGCAATATAAATACTCTTGAGTTGCCACAAAAGTATGTGAGATCCCGCAATTGCATGCTTCGCTATGCTTCTTTGCTTCTGAATAGATCCCGATGAATCATTGTAGCAGGCTAGTAGTCCACATTTATATTAACCACATAGAGACTTCACATAGGGACTTCAGACGCCTCCAACCATTACGTTGAAAAAAAATTACAGTCAACCATATCTTGACCATCCGTCGATCAGCCCTGCTTCTTAGCTTCTGAATACCTAGATCCAGATGAATCATTGTAGTAGGCTAGTAGTCCACATATAGAGACTTCCCATAGGAACATCACACGCCTCCAACCATTACGTTGAAGAACAAAAGATTACAGTCACAGTATCTTGAGCATCCATCGATCAGCCTTTGGTGCTAGTATAGGTTTCTGATCTATAACTTAAATCGATATTTTCCCATTAAGTCCTTATCTAAAACTCCTTACTTAAAACTGTGAAAAAAAACAATCTACACAGGATTACCTACCCAACTTTTATCTTTTGAAAACATTTCTGAACAGGCTTATCACATAATAAAAATTGAATACCCAGTACAATCTACAAGTGACTCAGAAGATTAAAAATGGGACCATACACTAAAAATTAACAGTGAATTTGGCTTGGGTATTGATTAGGAACGCTACCGCATCGTTCAAAATGCACCTGTTTTCTAGCAAAGTTTTCCTTCCTTTCAGCCTTTTAGTCCACTGCTAACCATGAACGTCCCCTAACTTTTGTCCTCGTCAGTACACCACCTGGTAGGAGGGCGGCCTGTGCTCCTTTTGCCTAGACGTGGTTGCCATTGCGCGAGGGCAAACCAGCGGGAGGAAACCATGTTATTCTTTTAATAACATATTTTCAGTCTCCATAAGCTGTTAGCCGCTTCGTAAGTTCTTAGCCCAGGTACCAAGGTCCATGTAACCACAATGGTTCTACTGCTACGCGTGTGTGCCTAAACTTATATTAACCCGCCATGTCAGTAACCCATTAATGACCCACTACAGGGTCGGGTCTTCTCTCACAATGAGAAGGATGTAGGCCTTAGTCCACCACGCTGGCCTAGTGCGGGTTGGTCGACTTCACATGCCTTGGAGAACTTTTTTTTCTGAACTCTCAGGCATGCAGGTTTCCTCACGATGTTTTCCTTCACCATAATAGCAGGTGATATTTAATTTTTATAAAGCGCACATAACTTTTTTTTACAAAGTCATTGGTGCGTGCCACTGGGATTCGTACCCGGACCCCTCGATTCGAGGTCGAATTCTAAGCCACTGGGCTATCACCGCTACTGTATTGTACCGTACTGTAAACCCGCCATTGCTCACCTCCAAACTTCAGAGTCACAGCCAGCTTTGCGGTGTTGTTGGCATCAGGCTGCTGCTTGACCGTACCCTCGATGAAGAACTGCACGCCGTCCACAATATGCATATTCTTCAGCTTCAGGGCGTCGCCGTCAACCGTGTACTCCGCCGACGTACAGGTGCCATTCGTCTCCGAGTTGTGAGGATACTTGGATATCTCGTACCAGACGCCTTGGTACTGGAAATAAAAAGAAGGGTTGAGCTTTTGCGAGTAAAATTTTCACGAGCGTTCAGGGAGCTTACCTATAAGGTAATTTTAAATACTTATTGTCCAAGTAATGTAATCATTTAAGTGCTTAATGTCCGAACATACTTATTCCAATTTAGATAACAATACTACATAATTAGAATTTTTATAAAGATGAAGTAGATAAGGATAACCATTATTGATGCGAAATGCATACAGATATGCAGATAATGTACAAAATAAAGTTTATCGAAGGTAGTGAGTAATTTACGTTTAAATAAAACCTATGAAGCGGTAATAGCCCAGTGGCTAAGAATTCGGCCCCTTGCTCGAGGTGTTCGGGTTCGAATCCCAGTGGCACGCACTATTTGTGTTTTCTTAAAAAAGGTTATGTGCGCTTCATAAAATTAAATATCACTCGCTGTAACGGTGAAGGAAAACATCATGAGGAATCCTCAAAAAAAATGTTCTCGGAGGCATGTGAAGTCCATCAACTGCATAAGCCCAGCGTGGTGGACTAAGGCCTACATACCACCCTGCAGTGGTTCAATAATGGGTTCAAGACATTAAAGCCATCGTGCATGGGGTTTACTGCCATCCATCCTCAGAAAATTTATAATAGTACTAAAATAGTTGGATACAGCTAGTAGCTGGGACCAATCATGAAATCTAATATTTATTTTTCTTTTTTTTTAATTCAAAACACATTAAATTAACAACCAGCGGTTCGTAACAAAGTCTGTAACCTTCACGCATCACTTGATTACCTAATGACTCATTCACAGTCCAACCATTCGATCGGTTCAATCATTCAATCAGGAGTGGCTTGCCGATTGTGTTGATTGGTCCCAGTCATTGTAGTTCGCTAACGCTCAATTAGGGGCACTAAACAAATTGCTTCGATCAACACTGAATTAACGCTTTTGTAGTTGGTTAGGGTCACTAAATACGGGGTTTAAAAAAGAGAGATTTAAACGGAATAAGCCTTTAAATAATTAAAATAAAATAAAATAAATATCGTGGGACAAATCACACACGGCTTTCTGATCCCAAAGTAGGCAGTGAGCCTGTATTATGGTTACCAGATAGCTGATAAACATACATATTCTACATTTCTAAAAAACCACTACCATCGGCTACTCGAATAGGCAAAATATTAAAATAAACAAATAATTTGAACTGCTGAACAAAATAATAAATAAATAAATATAATTTAGCAATAATTGCCATGAAATATAAAATTAAGTTTTAGTTATATAAGACATAATTATTGTATGCCCGCATAGGGTAGACTGTTCTAAACTTATTATAAAATTTTGTAAGATCTTTCTCCTGTAACAGTCAACAATAAACGTATTCTTTTCTTTTCTTTTCTTTTCTTTTCTTTTCCTCTGCCGCACAGCAGTCCAATTCCAAAAAGTTCTCATATTGAGGAAGATGAAATTACACTTACTTCATCATCAATTTCTTCAATGTCAGAATACGAAGTACCTAGTACATAATCACAGCCATACAGGATAACACAAGCTAAATTAAATGATCTTGTAAGGGACTTAGATTTGCCCAAGAACAAAGCAGAACTTTGAGTTATCGTATGTTGAGCTTATAAAAATAAATTCCACTTATGATTAAAAAACTAAATAATTTAAATCGTTTAATTTTTTCTAAAAAAGGGAAACTAATTTTAATATTTATTAATTGTTATTGTATTCAGTACGTGAAAATCAATAAAAAAATCAACTTTACATGAAGAATATTTTTTTAAAGTCGAAATTTGTAGACCAGTTATTTGTGTATTTTGCTTTAAGGTATTAAAATTAATCTTAACACATGCATCAGGCCGCGTCCTAATTAACTCACATAACAGATCGAGCCACTAACATGACAAACTTTAAATACAGGGCTCTATGTTGTGCTATCCTAATTGAACATGACATGACATAACTACAACAACAAAATGTATGCAATGACGTTGAAATACGAACAACCTCTGCGTGCGACATAGCAATTACGAAAGGACACGGTAAGGGTAACAGTGCAATTTTTTATTTGACAAAACTTTTATTTAAACTGTTTGTAGTTTTTGTACTCGTAGTTACGTATGATACCACTGAGTGTTTTTATTTAAATTACCGGAAAAAAGTTAAGTACAATTGTTCCAATTTGTCGATATAACTATCATTTAATAAGTGAATGCAGAACGGACAACAACCTGTGATACGGAACGATGTTTTGTACGACAACCTTCACGCTTCACTCACTCGTGTCGTCTCATTCAATCAGTTCACTCATTCACTCGAGACCGGAACATCGATTGTCCGATTCGCCGCCTCAATTAGAGTCGCCGAGCTAATTGCTCGTCGCCTAAAATAAGTAAATTTGCATTATTTGCTAAATTAAAAAAATATACATCATAAACAAATGTGGCTAAAGAGAACAAAGGCCAATGTTGCTAAGTGGTCACTGCTACCCAAGGACACGATGTTCCTATCTCATCCTACTACTATTATGAATGCGAACGTTTGTGAGTGGATGGATGTTTGTTACTCTTTCACGCAAAAACGGCTGAACACATTTGGATGAAATTTGGTACACAGATAGATCATCACCTGGATTAACATTTAGGATACTTTTTATCCTTCTCTACACTAAGTTTTAAAATCCAAGCGGGCGAAGCCGCGAGCACAGTCTAGTACCTAACAAAAAATTCTTATCTCAGATTGTATGTATGTATAGACGCGTAGCTACACATTGCCATTTTAAATTAGTTCTATGCGTAAAGACTCGTACGAGATATATTTTTGTCCAAAATACACATTATCTTGCTCCTAGAATAAATTCACAAGTGGCATTCAAAGTTATTTGCTCGCGATCTGAGATTATCACACTATGATTCTAAAACTTTTTCAGTGTGTGCGTACGGTCTTTAACCTTTTCTGTTTATCTTTCGCTGACATAAGAATTTAAAAAAAACTGATCAAAGTTCATTGACTGCATTCCCTATACCAACATGAGTATGACCCGTGATATGATATCGACATTCGATTGATGTTTTTATCGGGTTTCTGATGAAAAAGTAGCCGCACGCAAAATAATAAGATGATAGACTGGAAACGAGATAAATTGACTCACCATTCCTCTTCAAAATGTAATAAACTATTAACATACATACCTACTACTCAAGTCCGTTTTTCTACACTTGTCTTATTTTTTTGTAATTTTTTCATAATTTTTGTTCGCTTTTATATCGTCGAATACGACCATAATGTGATTTACATATACATATTCAAAAAACTATTGATTTATTTATCAAGACTCACCGGCCGGCAATACTCTTACATACCGAGCATGTCAACATAGCGAAACAAATAAACCGATCCGATCACAGTTTGAACACAATATTTAACCAAAAACTATGACAAAATCTACATAAACTATACCTACTGTATTTGACAAAAAAAATACTTACAGCGGTCACGTTAAAATTTTCCACCGCCTTCAGTTCCGGACAGCTGCCATCATGGACGACATCGGCTGATGCGATGGCCAGGACGGCGAAAAATAAATATTTTAACATCGTGTTCTGTTGTCCTTTGAATGTGCTTTGGTCGGTAACCCGCGTAAGACTAATCAGCGTAGGTGGGTGGCTACCCTTTTATACCACCAGCTAAAGGTCACGGACTATCCAAACGAAGATTATTTAATCGAGAAAATTGAGATCGTCTGCTCATGAAGTGATTCTAGAATCTATACGCTCTCTGTTGGGGGGGTGCATTTAACGATGTAACTGGTCCTGCAATTGAACTCATTTGATGAAGTTACTCACTGGGTAGGCTCTGGACCTTTCGACCCGATCTTTCTGGGTTTGAATGAGGTTTATGTTTATTTATTAAATTTATTTGTTTCTTTATCAACTTTCTGGATACATTTCAAATAGGTAATCGACAAATAGCTATCAAGCTTTTGTTCTGTTTAAATTTTAACTAAGAGGACATTGATAGTCTGAAAACTCACGAGAAAGTGGATAGAAGAAATAATATATTTTTCATGAAAAGACAAATTAAATTAGGGTATGAAGATACATCAACTACGAGCATTAAACTGTCGTCAAGTAAGAAAGGTTTTGATTTGGTTGGGGATGTGGTTTCTGGAGACATTAGCCATCATCCTCGTGCGAATGTATTTTTTCATGGGCTGCTTAGATACCTGATCATATCCTGTTTTAAAAAAAAGATATTCAGTGAAGTTTTTCACGCCTTGGCGTGCACATTTAGGGTGGTATATCGGCAAATTGTTGACAGCTCCAAAACTACCTCTATCAGAAACAAATATTGGGAAAGTTGCTGTATTGATTTATTCTGTTTACTTCGTTTTTGCTATTCATGCCGTTTAATTAACATTGTCTAGAAGACAAAAAATATTGAGTTGAATAGTTATTTTTCTGCCAAGTGAGGTTTTATATCGACGATGTTTTACGAATCACTATGATTTCACCTTCAACCTGCACCGACAATGGGCATGACTGACCATCCGTAACTAATAATAGTCCCATTTACTGGTTTATTGCATCTGAAGCAGAAACGCTTTACAATGATACCTATTGTGAAATGAACTGAGCCTACGGTATCCTCCGTTACAATTTGCAGTTGCGTTATATTGTAGTAGGAGGTTGATATATTATACACACATGTAGATACATTAGATGCAACCCTTCTATGGCCCACTGGTCACTCGTCTTATTTACACAACATACAGGCACACACACACACACACATGTACATTGTAGTAGGTACATTGGCTGCAATCCTTCTATGGCCCAATGGTCACCGTTCTTTTTCCCACACAGGCTTGCAGCTTACTCCACCACGCTGCTTCTATGCGGATTGCTGGAGAAAATAGTAGCTAACCGACACGGATGTTTTCAAACCGCCCATAGGGCCTCCGACAAGGTTTAACGACTGCTATCGTATCGATCACAGCCGGGACCAACGTGCCCGCCGCAGCACGGAAACGCACATGTAATTCGCCACTAGCGGTCACCCATCCAGGTACTGACCGCGCCCGACGTTGCTAAACTTCTTCGATTGCTTGCGATCTACTCAAGCACTAAGACTAGGCGCGATTCAGGTTTATATTTTAGAAAAGCTGAAGAGCAAAGTATGAAGTGTATGCAATACGCGCGAGTTATTCACACGTCAACGTAGTCGCGCGCAGTGTTAACGCTCCCATATTATTTGTAACGTTGGGACGTTCGTACAACGTACGTGTACGGACGATTGGATTCGTACGAAAACGGGTCCCAACTGAGCGTAGCCTTATGTATAGCTTACAAGCGATCGTGAAATTAAACCAACATTGAGTACGGTCAGTGCCGTAAGTCCGCTACCGGGCGAGATTGCTAGATGCAGTGGTAGTCACGTGTAGTACCGCGTGCTAGCCAAGATTCAAGTCAGTCCATACATTACACAGATGTTAAGAAAGTCTGTCTTTCTGAACTCTAAAGGTTGCTGGCTTCACTGCAAGCCATGCTGGCAACTGTGGAATCCTTTTCAAGTGAATCATCAAAGATTCTATCACCATGTATCGTGACATGTCTCGGTCGGTTCGACTCACTTATAATATGTTTCGGGATAGCCCAACTAGTTTCGGACTTATCCGAGGTCCTTAAATCATGAGCTCCCGTCGCAGCTGGGCCGCAGCGGATTCTTAAGTTGATAGGTAATAGGTGTGGTTGTTACTCTAGATCACTCGTCTTCTCCATCAGCTACCAACTAGTCACGCTTCATATACAAAATAATGCTTCCCTACAGATTGCAAAAAACACAAATTGACAGAGGTAGCAACAAAGTGGAAAGTTTAAAGGAAGGAGCTCGTTGAACAATTTGGTGGTCAATTGAGTAACGACTGGAGACGTCGAGTGCGTTCATGATCGTTCTAAATGAATACTGGAAAATTACAGGGAGTTACTGATAGTTATAATGTAGCTGATCGGATGTAGGGCCCTTTGTTAAACAAAGCAAACAGCAAAGCAAACAGCAAACGAAAGTCAGCTCATGTTTAAGGAGTCACTGCAGCAAAAGTACGCCTCGTAGTCGAAAAGAAAACTCTATCTGAGGTTGTATGTGTTGTATGCGGGTGCTTTGTTACTCATGAGGACTAAGATGTTCGCCTTAAATAAAGTATCCCCAGCAACCATGCTTCCCCAGCCGAAACACAAGACATAAAAACCATCCTACTTTATGAAAGGTTAAGAGGAATCCGTTGGAATTAATGGGTCTACGACTGGGTGGAGTGGCGTCGATTAGGGGAGGTCCATGTCCAGCAGTGGACCATGAAGCGCTGAAAAAAACCAGTTTTCATCTGGTCTTAATGTCTTTTTAGCTCGGTCCACCGGCATACCTACTCTCCATCGCATTGCCAGCAAAGGATTGATCTTCTCTTCTCACTTCTTTCTTATCGGATATCAGTCCTCAGAATAATGTGTCCTGACATTTGTCACTGTACCTACTGGTGGTTACACACCAGAAATTGTATACTAGGAGGTGTAATGTGGACTGCGAAGCTTCCCACAGGATGAGCCCGTCAAGGGCGCCGCGTTGGTGTGTTCCACTGGTGATCCTGGAGCACCCCAGAAGCGCAGAGGAAGACCACTGAGGGGGTTTTAGTAGGCAAGAATCCCACTAGCCCTTTTTTTTTTAACCCATTAATGACCCACTACAGGGTCGGGTCTCCTCTCACAATGAGAGGGATGTAGGCCTTAGTCCACCACGCTGGCCTACTGCGGGTTGGTGGACTTCACATGCCTTTGAGAACATTTTTTTTTGTGAACTCTCAGGCATGCAGGTTTCCTCACGATGTTTTTCTTCACCGTAACAGCAGGTGATATTTAATTTTATAAATCGCACATAACTTTTTTACAAAGTCATTGGTGCGTGCCACTGGGATTCGAACCCGGACCCCTCGATTCGAGGTCGAATTCTAAGCCACTGGGCTATCACTAGCCCTAAATCTAATCAATACAATTCCTATTTCTTTATCAAACGTTTCATCAGTTACAAGTTTGATAAAATTTGCAACAAATGTGTCATGCTTAGACATTTGAACTTTGCACGGAAAAATAAATACCTAACACCTTTATTTCTGATACTAATTTGAATCTATCGATAATAGAGCGGTATAACAATACTCGAGGAACCTTCAAATGTTTTGTCGAAAGAGATAAACGCTAAACCGAAAACCCAAAGTTATCTGATTAGACAAGCTTCAAGACCCTTTAAAGTCAGACAGATCGTTGGTTACTACAGCGATAATATTGAGGTTTTAAAGGTTTGAAGTAACGATGCAAAATTAAACTGGAAGCGACTGAAACGACTCGACCTCTAAGAGCGCGACACCCAAATCCCGTTGCATGTAAAACAAAATTGCATGTAATATAAATATAATAATATCCATTTTTAAATATTACGTCTAAGTACTTATTGGACAGGCAAAATGTTAAAGGCCTCCAAATCTATCTAATAGCCTCATTATCAACCATATCAGTACGTGCAAGTCTGATTCTAGCGGATTCTGATTGATAAAATTGAAATTGATAATTAAAATTTGATAAAAACTATGAAATCACTGCCATGTTAAGGAAATTTGTCATTTTAAAAATAATAAACAAGACGAGAAAATTCTTCTTTAGAAAACTCTCTTTCTCTCTCCTTTCTTTTCGCTAAGACCCAACGGCTGTGTAATACGAAAGTGTTCACATAAATCAGACATTAGGGTGAATAGGCAACTGATGGGGAAGGAAGGTCCTCGAATGGCGACAGCGTCTATACAAAAGGGTACAGACTCGGATGACTTGAAGAAGACGTCGGGATACCGTTGGATTCAATGGATCCAGATGAAGTGGCGTCGATCAAGGGAGGCCCATGTCTAGCAGTGGATATGGGCCCTGGCTGAAAGGAAGGAAGGAAGTCAGTGAATAGAGGGAGTAGAGTAAATATTGGCGAAAGAACCTTTGCTTTATATGATACAGGTATTAGATTTCTATATAACACTTAATGTTCCAGTGTTTACAGCAGAAGTTAAAAGTAGGCACCTACAAAATTAGAGAATTTTACAGGAATCCCATACCAAACACGTCAACAATTAGTGAATAATTCAGACCAAAGGTAGATATTGATAAGATTTCGTATAAATATGATAAATAATAAGATAAATCGCCATTTCGCTCTATAGCTTTAAGTGTGGTGGTGTGAGAGACTATGATATCATAATGTGGAGTTGTATTTTAGTTTTTAGTCTTCTTGGACTTTTAGATTTAAGTAGTGCTCAACTAATACAGTTTGGACAGTGTAATCAGAACATACAGTTGGTGGAAGACTTCAATGTGACCCAGGTTTGTTTAAAATTAATCTTACATCCTTCCGTTATCCTGTGGATCGCGATTTTAATGGAATTAAGCACTTGTGTATAATTAAGGTCAACTCATATAAATTAATAATATTAGTTTAGGAAATTGAAGTTCTGAGTCAAATTCTTAGATCTGCTTGAAGGAAGTCGCGGGCGGAAGTTAGTTTACCATAAAAGCTCTTTGGAAAAATTTTCTTTTTCGGTTAATATTTAAATTTCGAAGTGCGGATATAGATACCTAACTAAAATATAGTTACAGTGTAAACTTATGTATAAGTTATGCGTAAAAATTTTCAGTTCTTATGGACGGCTATGGATGGATTTAGATACCGTTTCGCGCTGAAACCGTTGAATAAATTAATTTGAAGTGAAATGGCACAGATAGTTTATTATCTCTTTCAATACAATCACATTTATTCGTTAGAAGTCTTTATTTAATTAGGTACTTTTAACAATATGAATTAAGTATTTAAATTCAAGTAGGTAGTTACAACGGAAAGGAATAAAGACTATTAATGTAGCAATGTTAGCTATACAAACTTTTACCCAGGATTATCGGTATATACATAAGTCGTTTTGCTTAATCCAGGAGATCGAACTTTAACGGATAAAATAAGCGCCTGTTGGTTAACTATCGCAAAATACTGCAGTAAGCATATATAATAAAAGCTGATTTATTAAATACGAAAGATACCTTTTAGGTCAAATTTACAAGCTAGTAGGTATTATTTGTCAGTAACCCATTAATGACCCACTACAGGGTCGGGTCTCCTCTCACAATGAGAGGGATGTAGACCTTACCACCACGCTGGCCTACTGCGGGTTGGTGGACTTCAGAGTTGGTGAACTCTCAGACATGCAGGTTTCCTCACGATGTTTTCCTTCACCGTAACAGCAGGTGATATTTAATTTTATAAAGAGCACATAACTTTTTTACAAAGTCATTGGTGCGTGGTGCCACCGAGATTCGAACCCGGACCCCTTAGTTCGATTCGAGGTAAAATTCTAAGCCACTGGGCTATCACCGCGCTAGTAAGTAGTATGGGTAGTATAAATACTCACAAATATAGGCGTGTTCTCGTAACCTAATAAAAGTCGATTGCCTTTTATGATGTAAGTTAATTCTTCTTAATCTAAGCAATCAAACCGTTTGCACGGCAAGTACGTTCTTCAATTTAGTCACCTAGCCTTGATGAAAATTTTGATATGAAGGAACTTTCGCTTTCTCTATCGATTTTCGTTGCTTGATAACAACGTTTGCCGGTTTAACAATGAGTTACATGACAAGCATACATATCTACTAAAGTATACATATTATATTAAAGTAAATTTATAATTTCCGAAAATAAGTTTAACAAAAAAATGCAAGAAATAGTTACATGTAGGTACTGAAAATGGTTAAAGATTATGTCCAAAATCAAAATCTGAAATGTGAATTTTCAAAGATCATACTATTTTACTTCTTTATTTTTTATACCTACTGCAAATTAAATTGATACAATATACCTAATAAAAAAGATTTACCTATTATTATCGGGTTAAAATGTTACATAATAATAAATACAAACAAATTCAAAAAGTAATTACCTATATTGAATATTAACTCATATCAACCCTATTTTTGTGTGAGCTTGATAAGGAATGGAACACTTAAAAATTATCAAAAATTATCAGTTGTAGATTAGATACTACATAATGTAGTACCGGGCCATAGCAATAAATAATAGTGATGATAATGACCGACAGTAGATCTATAAATCGTGACGTAGATAACTGAAAATTATTTATTAGATCCTAACATAATCATCAAAATCAATAGTTGAGGTACTTGCACGCGCAAAATTTCCCTAGAGTGCATTAAGTCTTAAATGCTTCATCATTTTTTGTTTTCAATATCTCTCTAGAATAGATTTTTTCTCATGGAAATATCCTCATGACAAGGTCTAATAAAGTCCCTTACTCTGCTTATTTAATGGGATATTTACTCGTAATTTGTGTCTTTAGCAACCGTACCTCTCAAAACCTCTCTAAAGTATATACCTAATCTTAAAAACACTTCTCAAAATAGGTCAAGTTTTCGTTGACCTCCACTCAAATGGCAAACAGATAAATTATTTGGGTGTGTTCCTGATTAAATAGTATCGGAAATATTTGCTTTTCTTTGAAGCTCTTACCGGTAGACGATTATCTTAAGACTTTTATGACTTAAAAGTACTTTACAATTTGCTGCTCACATGGCCTTAGTCAATGCCTCAATCGTGATAGCTGAAAATGACTGGACTGGACATAAAACGTCACTCTAGGATTCCCTGAAACGCACACACTCAGACACAGAAATCCAAACCCATCCATCAAATTTCTGTTCCCCTGGGAATCGAACCCTTAGTGCAACGCATTGATGTCTTAACAATAGAGTATTACGGCCTATGTCAAAAAGCTTTTTATATGAATTCGTAAGTCATAAAAACCCATAAAAAATTGGAAAAAAAATTTTTGCAAACAAATATTATGTAAAAAAAGACTTTTCAATTTAAATTTCAAAAATCCCCGCGAAAACACGGTCTTGATGGTCTTGGCCGTCTCGGCGCTGCCGCCGTGCTTGTGACGTCACTCGCAGTGTAAACAATACATGTCAGTAAAGGAAGAAAGTTATACTCCATTGTTTATTTACACTGCTAATGACGTCACGCCGATAGCTTTCATGGCGTATAGCGTTTTTGACATTTGAAAAACAGATTAAAATACCTGAATTTTAAAATTGAAATAATAAATAGTATACTACATTTTTTAGAACAGAAATTACCATTTTTCACCAAATCGGACGTGAGTGTAGTGATAGCGTAATTAAACCTAATGTGTGATGAACTGGGTTCAAGTCACTTCAAGTGTAATTAATTGTTCTGTGGGTCTCATTATAACGTCATGGTGGGTCTCATGAAGTTATAGATATAAAACTTCATGGTGGGTCTAGTTGATTTGACACAGTCTTATTAACATGACAATGACACTGACAGTCCACTGACAGTGCGGGACCGTCAATCACGTCAATGTCAGTGACATTATGTCACTGTGACAGTAAAATTCAGTAAATCAAAATATTGTTAATTTAATTTATTTGTATTAAATTTTATTTTAGTAATTTATTTATTATTAAGATTTTATTAAATTTAAAAGAAGATATGGAACATTTTGAAGTGAGAAAACGTAAAAGAAGTCCTTTTTCATCGACAGAGAAAACTGTTATTTATAATGTGTACAACGCGCTAAGAAACTCATGTCCCTTAGAAACTTCCAACAATGAAGTAGCACGAATCGTGGGGAAATCTATGGGAATCCACTGGAAGTCAGTGTTAAGTGTCGTCAGTGAAGTGAGTAATAATGCAGAACCTTCGTCTCCCACAAGAAAACGACCAAGGTCGACAGCAGAACAGAAAATTGACGAGTTGACAAAATGCGCCCTCAGAAGAAAAGTTCATTTATTATTTATCAATAACGAGAATCCCACTTTAGATAAGATTCTGGCAGAAATAAATGAAGATGTTGAACTGCCGAATTTCAGTAGAACGACTCTGCATCGTATTTTAAAATCTCTAGGATTTAAATACGCCAAAAGAGGAGGGAAGAATTTCTGGAGAGACTGTCAGTTAGACTAAAGAATCATCGGGTATGTGTCCACGAATCACAGATTAAACAATTTATAAATAAACAATTAATATTTGTGTGTGACTCATATTTAAGTTGCACAGAAATTATAGAAACCATGATTTGATCAAATCCCTAAGGGAATCACTGAGGACGTTAATTTACAAGTCTGTAGGGTCATTTGCCTAAAAAAAAACAGTGAATTGATAAATAGGTACCTAAAGTGTTTTATAGTGAGATGTTAAAGGAAAATCTCTAAGGATTTTATCAAATCAGGGATTCCATCATTGCCTGACATCTAGGCCTACATTATATATAAACATTTGTTTGTTTTAGGTAGTCATAAAATTGATCACATAGGATTTTATATAAATGATTGTCCTATTTGCCTGGATGTCCTATTGTCTTTTGTCTCTTAAACTGGCTATCATCATAAAGACAGGAAATCAAAGGTAATTTACTAGATAGATTTGTTATTATTGGTTTATTTAATCTATGTACACTTGATATTTCATAATACCATATTTTCGATTTCCTGCATCAATTTATTTATCAGTAACCCATTAATGACCCACTACAGAGTGGGGTCTCCTCTCACAATGAGAGGGATGAAGGCCTTAGTCCACCACGCTGGCCTACTGCGGGTTGGTGGACTTCACATGCCTTTGAGAACATTTTTTGTGAGCTCGCAGACACACAGTTTTCACCGTAACAGTAGGTGATATTTAATTTTATAAAGCGCACACAACTTTTTTACATAGTCATTGGTGCATGCCACTGGGATTTGAACCCGGACCCCTCGACTGGTCGAATTCTAAGCCATTGGTTAATAATATGTTTGTATTTATTACAGGTATCCAAAGAATGGTTTGAAAATATCCAAAGGAAGCGCCACAAGGTGCCAATGTAATGTAAATAATGGACAATGAGCCATATAATTTTTGATGGCTCCATGCATGAATAATGATGAACATTATTTAACTGTTGTAACAACAACAATTTGGGAACTTCGAGTGATTACATAGGTCTAGATATAATAAATATATTGTAAATGCAATAAAATAATACACTACCCTCATATTATGTGAAATAATATGATTCAATAAAATGGTTTCGCTGTTTAATGCACGATAACTTATATCGCAAAACACCGTTTGCGGGGTCAGCTAGTATTATATAATAATTTATGTAACATATAAAATTTTAAACAGTTATATCAAGTTTTTTCTGTTTGTAAATATTTAACTTTATTTTAGAATGAAGTATCTACATCTGTTTAAATGTTGTATTTAAGAAATAATTTAAGTAATATCAATGAGTCACTGGATCATTAAAACTACTCCAAAATGAAAAAGTTGTTTTTATGGTAAAAAATGCAAAGTAGGAGACCTGCCACTCTTGCCAATATAAGCCTTTAAATTCAATAGCCTGCCATTTCAATAAGTGGGTATTAGAACCCTCTATGGTTTTTTATGATGATATATTGTCTATTTTATCCCCCTAAATTATTAAACCCCGTGTCCTTAAGTGCCATGTCGCACGCAAAAGTTCCTCGTACGACATTGTAATTGCATTCCTGTTCAATTGGAACAGCTACAGAGCCCTGTGTTTAAATTTTCGTTGTGCTTGTTTGGTTATGTCGGCCCAGGGGCGTAGCTGCCGCCGTATCTGCCGTATCAATTATACAGGGCCCCCGAGCCATGGGGGCCCCCAACGTGTGTAAGTAAAAAATAATAAAAACTACCCAAATTTTTTTTTTCAGAAATTACAAAATAGCAATGAAAAGTTAAAAAAAAACAATTATATTTGAATTTTTAATTGGAATTATTTGGAAAAAGTTACAGATAATTATGATGACTAAATATTTTTTTTTTAATTTTATGCAAACATTTTTTTCTTTTGTGAGAAATGTTTACCCTAAGGGCCCCAAACAAATTTTTATACGGGGCCCCGCCAAGGCACGCTACGCCACTGTGCCAGCCAATTAGAACAAGGCCTTTCAAGTTACAAGTCTAACATTCGACTCTTCAGTTCATAGGAAAATGGTACGGCGTCGCGCGAACAAACAGCGTGCTTCAGAGCGCAGACTGCTCGACTCTCGAACTGACGCCTGCTGGCAATGGCTTCACAGTCGTCAACGATGCCGTCAACAACAACTTCCTTGAAAGAATCGAAGGCACTGCCACTCTCCAGGCCGGGACAGCGAGGTTCACTCTCAGTCTCAATGCGGTGAATCAGCGTAAGTCTATTTACTCTGGAATCTTAATTACGACCGAGTGGCGCAGTGGTTAAGACACCGGTGCGCTGCGCGGAGGGTCCTGGGTTCGATTCCCAGCAGAGCAGAGATTTGAATGTTAAATTCAATTTCTGTTTCTGGTGTGTTGTGCTCTTGTCTTGTGTCCATGGCACCCACGACACAGGGAATCCTAGTGTGGGGCTATGAGTGTGAAGCGTTATTTATTTATTTGTTTGTTTATCAAGGCGTAAGTGGTGATAGCGCAGTGACTAAGAATTCGGTCGGCTTGAAACTGGGCTCGGGACTCGGGTTCGAATCCCAGTGGCACGCACAAAGTCTTAGTCGTGTTTTACAAAATTCAATGAAATGAGTAGGAATGAATAGGTGGATAGGCTAAATTCAATGAAATTAGTAGAACAGGAAACTATGTCATATGAACTTTCTAGTTGAAGGTTAAAAAAATAGATCATATTACATGATCGAGAAATAAACTAGTATTGCTCTTATCAATAAGCGACGATAACACCATCAGGGGCCCGATTCTGTATGACCATTCACACTCGTTTCGCGGCAATGTCGTGTCTTATCCGTGATAAAAAGTCAAAAAAGGCTTAAAAGTCAAATATCGTGACAATCTATTGTGTGCCTTATAGAAAAGACATTAAGGTTCCTTGTCTTGCCGAGTTCATGAAATGACATACGGTTGGATGACACACGAGATCGGCACGAAATCTGAATGGTCATACAGAATAAGCCCCCAGGTGGCCTGTCAGCCTGTTTGTCTGCCCTTGGTACAAAAAAACCTGTCAACAAAATTACATCTATAAAACTAACGATCACCTTTTGTCTCCAGCTGTCGATTTTTGGATTCTGTCAACGGATTATGAAAATTTCGCCCTCGCGTACGCTTGCGAGCCCGTCAGCACCACACAGCGAAGAGGTAAGGTCACCAAACAGAATTCTAAATAGGTAATCGAAACAAGAAAAGAAAGAAAAGAAAAGAAAAGAATGCGTTTATTGTTGACTGTTACACGAGAAAGATGTTACAAAAATTATATGTTAAATAACTAATACTTAATTTTATATTATAATTATGTTAAAATAAGTTGTGATCGTTTAGCAGTCCAATTATTTATTTATTTTAATATTTTTCCTAATCGAACTCATCGGCTATGCAATGTGCCACCCATTTCTGGGTAAAGAGAGAAAAAGCCGGAGGAAAAAACTCTCGACACAGTTTTAATTAATTTATTTATTTATTTTTGCGCGCGTTTAATATACAAAATAAAAATGAAATATACTTTTACATTTTTTACTCTTTCCATTCCCAGTAGTAAGTACATTAATTATTTTACGAATACATGAGTTCTCAAATAATGTTTTTTTTTTGTTCTTGTTATATGGTGGACATATAAATCACTCGTTCTGTTGCGTGCTGTCCATAATTACAATTCTAATTATATTTTAAGATATGATTTTAAGGGATATAATCTTAATATTTTGAAATACTTATATTTTATGATCATTGCATTTCAATATTTTTCTGGCGTTAATTATGTTGGTGAACTGATAAAGAAATTTAAAAGATGCGCCGTTGACCGTTATCAGTGACAAGAGAGTCAGATAAAAACTATCAGTGCTAATAACATTTCTCTAAAATTTCAGTATACATCTGGCAATTAGGAAGAGCTCCAGAATTCCCGAATGTGTTAATGCCGGTTTTGATGAACCAAACCCTCAGTAATCTACTGGGCATAACACTAGACAACTTGAACACCATCGAACACTCAGAAAGAGCCTGCTATGTCCTACCAGATATACCGGCGGGCGAGTCCATCATTCTGCCCGGGCAGTGTGACCCTAACTTGCCTGTCCTTCAGAGCTTCAATCCCGCAAGAGTAAGTGAAATTAATTTTAATACAGTAATACCCGTCCACCAACCCGCAGTAGGCCAGCGTGGTGGACGGCGGCCTACATCCCTCTCATTACGAGAAGGAGGCCCGACCCTGTAGTGGGTCATTAATGGGTAACTGGCAATAACCATACTTACGCTACCCCGTTTTACGCGAATTCGGAGATACGCGGCTTTTCATTTTGATTGCCGCGCGCATCGGCGTTTTCGCTCCGCCCTCTCAGTGTTTAGTTTGCGGCAGGTTTGAACGTGTTCCGCGTGGAATTGTTTTACGTGCGCAGTGCGTTTTACTTATAATCTCTTATTATGTCAGCAGTGGTGATAGCCCAGTGGCTTAGAATTCGACCTCGAATCGAGGGGTCCGGGTTCGAATCCCAGTGGCACGCACCAATGACTTTGTAATAAAAGTTATGTGCGATTTATGAAATTAAATATCACCTGCTGTTACGGTGAAGGAAAACATCGTGAGGAAACCTGCATGCCTGAGAGTTCACAAAAAAAAAGTTCTCAAAGGCATGTGAAGTCCATCAACCCGCAGTAGGCCAGCGTGGTGGACTAAGGCCTACATCCTTCTCATTGTGAGAGGAGACCCGACCCTGTAGTGGGTCACAAGACATTATGTCATCGAAAATAACAAAAAAACATAGGTACTTATATGCCAAGTTGAACCCCGACTTACACGGCAATCACTTGGACCCACCTATCGCGTAAGTCCGGGGTATTACTGTATTGATATTGATTTTTGAGTTTAACATTATTTTTGACCACTTTAACATATCTAATTAGACCAAATGTTCAAAAGATAATTAAGTTTCGGGAGGTTCATCTTACACTTTATGAGTAGCAACGGTCAGCAACACACCCATGTGAATATTGTGGGATAACGCGATTTTCTGATCCCAAAGCCTATGAGCCTGTGCTATGGTAGCCAGAAAGCTTATAAACATACAAGTTTTTTTTTTAAATGCACATAAATTCACACCCAGACACAGAACTCACTTGTGCAGTTAATCTCAGAAATAATTGCCGTAGGTGGGAATCGAACCCAGTCCCACGACCTCCAGCGTAGTAGTTACGATCGCTAACCACTAGGCCAAACATGTAAGCCAGAAATCTTAGATAGGAGTTTTACTCTATTTGAGGTTGGAAAGTATTCTCTATCAAATGGTGCCGATTTACTGCTTATCTCAAATAATTAAAAAAAACTGACATCAAAAAAGTATAAAATAAATTTGTTACATACTTTAGGCCTACTATGTTTTAAGTATCAAGTATTTTGTTTCTATTGTTAAATTTTGGCACCTACCTCAAAAATAGTAGGCCTAAAGTATGTAACAAATTTTATTTTATACTTTTTTGATGTCGGTTTATTTTTTTAAATCATTTTCTTTCGTAATTTTTACTTTTAAGTCCATATCACGGAAACTACTGGACCGATTTTGATGAAACTTTTACCATTCCCTAAGTTGAACTAAATTCAAACAAAGAAAACAAGAACGAACACGATCCGTCAATTGGTTTTGGAGATATGCGTGTTGTATGGACATGTTTATCCTCGCATATCTCCAAAACCAATCTACTTACTTACATACAAACATACATACCCATGAAATTTTGTATTCTTGTTGGAAGCCATAATAGACCAACATATTGTGTAAACATTGTGCAGTTCTGAGAATATTACTTACATACGTGGCGAATTGATAACCCCCTTTTTTGAAGTCGGTAAAAATGTTTTTAGTTGTAAAAATGAATACTAATATGACAATTTATAGTTCACGGGCGTTTGGCACGGGATCGCAAGCTACCCCACTGTGAACCAGCAAGGCGTTTGCGGCAGAGCCGAGTACAGTCTGAACGGGACAGTGGTCAACATTGCCAACAGTGAGGTGGTCAACCAAACCCTCAGGGTCATCACCGGGACAGCTGTGTTCACCAGCACCGATGGTAGCGCGAGGTTGAAAGTCAATTTAGAAGTGGTGCCGGGTGGTAAGTTTGGTTATGATTTTGTTAAGGACACTAAAATAGCAATTTTTCAAGTCATCACTTTTCAAGCTTTAATGATTCATGTCTAGAAAATACTAAAATAGTGACGCATGCTTGGCACTCAAACAAGCCACGCCCCTTGACCAATTAGATCTTAGTAAATTATAAAGCTGTGGTCAAATAAACTGGTCACTTTGAGACCAGTTGAAATGTGTCAGAAAGTGGTATCTTTTGTCAATTTTATTAATGAATCTCTCACTTATTCTTAAAAATGAAAGTGGATCAATAAGTCATAGATACTGAGTCACTGACATGTCACTATTTTATAAACCATAGTCCTTTGTCTGAAGTGAAAGAGGAAAATAAAAAACAACGGGTTGCACTCAGCACAGTATTTTTTTTTAAATCTGGAATTGGTAGCAGCTCACGGCACTTCAGCCTGTAACATTGCTTATGACGTCAGCCTTGTAAAAAATTAACAAATAACATACTTAAAATCTATAGGTGAAAATTATAAATAACTATTATAGCTGACCCCGCAAACGTTGTTTTGCAATATAAGTTATCGAGCGTTAAAATAGACTATTAAAAAATAAGGGTTGTTGATAGAAGGGTGAAAATTTAGGGTTGTATGTATTTTTTGATGCCACATTATTGAAAAATAAAAATAAAAATAAATTGTCCAAAAAATAAAATAAAAATGTTAGATGTGGAAAACCCACTTAGGGGTATGAAAAATAGACGTTAGCCGATTCTCAGACCTACGGAATATGCACATAAAATTTGATAAAAATCGGTCAAGCCGTTTCGGAGGAGTATGGTAACTAAAACTATGACATGAGAATTTTATATATAAGAAGAAGATAATCCTCACAAATCATGTATTTTGTTACAGTGTTTTCAGACGCAGAGCTATTCGTACTTGCATCTGATTACGACAACTTCGCAGTATCGTACAACTGTGTGAATCTGCCAAACAATCAAAGAAAAGGTAAATATCTGTCTTATAACTTACCTTTACAAAAATTTTATGTAAAGATGCCATGTAAAGTGCCATATGACTGGCCTGTTGGTCTAGTGGTTAGCGACCCTAAGTACTACGCCGGAGGTCGTGGGTTCGATTCCCACCCAGGGCAAGAATTTGTGTGATGAGCACAAGTGTTTGTTCTGTGTCTGGGTGTAAATTATCTATATAAGTATGTATTTAAAATATATTATGTATAGTCCATTTTTATTCTCGTCATATTTGGTAAACAATCTTAGCACGTCTTTTTATTTTAATTTGCGATGAAAAAATAATGCAGACTCACTATTATAAAAATTTAAAAACAAATGATCGTTTAATACAGAAACAGATTTCTAGAAACTATAATTTATTTTTTAAAGCAATTTTAAACTTTTTTTCAATAAAAAGTAGTGCCAAGATTGTTTACCAAATAAGACAAGAGAATAAAAATGAACTGTAGGTCTGGTAACCATAACACAAGCTCACAGCTTACATTGGGATCAGAAAGCCATGTGTGAGTGGTCCCACGATATTTATTGATTTATTTAATTCAAAATATTGTAAACCTGTTAACTGACTTTTAACTCATTTTACAGTAATCAGTTGGATCCTCGGTCGTTCCCGGACACTGTCAGATGCCACACAAAGAGCAGTAGACGCGGTCGTCGCCTCATACATAGACCTGAACTACCGTTACTTCATTCAGTCCGATCAAAGTGAAGAGAGTTGCTTCTATTTCCCGGAACCGGTACCGGATGTCCCCGTCGTTTTCCGAGGACAGTGCAATATGAGCATTCCGACTGTCCAAGACTTCGACGCTGCTAGAGTAAGTAGTCTTCATGTCATAAAGTCAAAGACAAAGTCAAAGTCAAAAGCTTTTATTCATTATTAGGTACAATTTGTGGTTGTGCACGTTGATCGCCCCTTAGGCAATATGTAGACTGGGAGAAGAAAGCGGGCGGAAAAAAACTCCGAGCGCTCTTTTAAAAGTTAATAAGAATTATGGTATAGTGCAGTATGACTGGGTCCAATAAAGGAACAATATATGTATAAGGCGCGGAGGGTCCTGGGTTCGATTCCCAGCAGAGCACATATTTGAATTTATGTTTCTGGTCTGGGTGTGTGTGTGTGTTCTTGTCTTGTGTGTGTCCATGGCGCCCACGACACAAGGAATCCTAGTGTGGGGCTAAGAGTGTGAAGCGTTATTTATTTATTTATTGTTCCTTTCCAAAATACTGAAACGGACGATTCACAACGACAGTCAATACAAATTATTTTATTGGAACGAAGTTCCCTACCGCGCGTTGCGAAAGGGGGCTAGACGGAAAAAGTTAAGACGAAAAGTTGTAACGACACTTTACACTGTCGTGACATAAATGACATCATCATTTACGTCATGAACTCCGTTCCATCCGGGTCCTTGACACCTCAAGTTGTCTTGCAGTATTCGGGCCTATGGCACACCATCGAAGCCTATCCGTCCGTTTGGGAGGGCGGCTCGTGCAACAACGCTCGCTACTCCCTCGGCGACGGCGTGGTGGACGTGCTGAACACGCAAGTGGTGGACCAGGGCCTGGACACCATGGTCGGTACTGCCCGAGTGGTCTCCACCGACGGCAGCGCCAAGCTGGACGTCACCTTCCCCGTTGCTGGCACCAACCGTGAGTATGTCGTCCGGCGTCAACTAGCACGTATTGTTACCGACTTCAAAAAGGAGGTTTCACGTGTGTGTGTGTAATATTAACGGTACTGCACAATATTTGCATATGTTGGTCTATTACGGCTTCCAAACAAGTGTACCAAATTTCATGAGTGTATGTATGTATATAATAATATGTATATAGATATGTTTTCCTCGCATATCTGCAAACTACTGGACCTATTTGATGACCTGATCGTTATTTTAGTGTTTTTTTTTTGCATTTTTGGCACAATTCAACTTTACGCCATTTCTCACGCTTGGCGATGAATGTAATTACGTACCTACCCATTTTTAGTAATAAAAAGTAACACGGTTAAAAATTTTAACTATTAATCGATACGGAAGAGAGTATAATAGATGTCAATTGTCTGACATTTTAAATGAAAACACTAGCAGATTTAAAAAAAAGGATATAAAAATATAACTCATAGAACAAGCGGATGACTCAGTAACAGAACAAATAATAAATAAAAAAATAATAAAAAGACAGAATCTTGATGATGCGATGATTGATTATGAAGGAATTGCAAAACCCTTCACATGCTTTTTGAAAAATTTCAGCACTCATTTTTTTTTCTTTTTCAGAAACGGTGACCATCAGTTACTGGGTCCTCGACACGGACTACAGCTCGTACTCTTTGGTATACACTTGTCAGAATACCGGCTCTGATAATATGCAAGGTATGTACTTTATTAATTATTTTTTATAGATAGTAGTATTCTAGTTCTCACTGGTATGTAGCTAATGCACACGCAACCCCAATTGATAAGTTTTAGAACTTGGCCCAGAGATTGATAAAAGTATCCTATGTTTCATCAAGGTTATAAACTACGTGCATACCAAATTTCATCCAAATATGTTCAGCGGTTTTTACGTGAAAGAATAAAAAATATCCATATATCATTTATAATAGTCCATCTACACTAATATTGTAAAGAGGAAAAATTTGTATTTTTGTGTGTGTGTGTGTGTATGTTTGTAATGAATAAACTCAAAACCTCTGTGCCGATTTCAAAAATTCTTTCACCATTGGAAAGCTACATTCACCCTGAGTAACACAGGCTATATTTATTGCTAGATTAAGTCAATTGACAGAGCGAAGGCTGCCGGGTCAGCTAGTAATTTATATAGGAAGAAGAATTTACTACATTTAAGTTAATAAAAAATACGTCTGTTCTTCCAGTATGGAGCTGGAAACTCAGCAGGCAGAAATCGCTGACCACAGCAGCGACCGAAGCTATAAACAGGGTCATTGCCACGGTGCAAGTGCTAGACGCTAGGTACTATGTTGCCAAGGACCAGTCTGACGCCGGCTGCTTCTATTTCCCGGAACCACAGCCGGGGGTTACCGTGGTGTTCCCGGGGCGCTGCGACGAAACTATCCCGGTCGTCAACAATTTCAACATGAATTCTGTGAGTTTACTCTTTTTGAAGTGAGTTTTTGAAAGTGAGTTTACTCGTTTACTTCTTGTGGGATGGTGAACCAAACCGCTTTGTAACGTAACGCGTTACGGCGCCACTCTGTCTGGTAACTATGGGAACTGTCAAAAGGAAAAATTCATAAATAATAAGATAGAAAAAAGGTAATAATAAATTATTATTGTGATTTGTGTATTCGACATTGCGATTATATAAGCATTAAATGTCGTTTCTTTTCTTAGAGAGAAACTCAATTGTGTTTTAATTGAACTATCGTCTGGAGCATACGGAAAACCGGGGTGGATGTTTTAACCACTTACAGGGCCTCCGACAAGGTTTAACGTATCGATAACAAACGGAGACCGACGGCTTAACGTGCCTCCCGAATCACTAGCGATCACCCATTCAGTACTGACCGCGCCCGACGTGGCTTTTTTTCGATCAATTTCGATCTACTCAAGCGGGGCTATGCGCGCTTCTATATACGTATACAATGATGTTTTTATGTAAAAAAATCCAGGCAAATGGACATTATTCATTGCTATTTTGCTCGAATCCCAGTGACACGCACCAATGACTGTAAAAAAGTTATGTGCGCTTAAAATTAAATATCACCTGCTGTTACGGTGAAGGAAAACATCGCGAGGAAACCTGCATGCTTCAGAGTTCACAAAAAAAATGTTCTCAAAGGTATGTGAAGTCCACCAACCCGCAGTAATGGTGCGTGGTGGACGGCGGCCTACATCCCTCTCATTGTGAGAGGAGACCCGACCCTGTATTGGGGCATTAATGGGTTACTGACATTGCTAATTTATGGTTCTCCCTTCCAGTTCCAAGGCGTCTGGTACGAATATCAGGCGTATCCCGAGGGAGCGCAACAGTGCGTGTCCCACAACTACACCGCAGGCGCCGGCGACACGTTGAGCGTCGTGTCGTCCGGCGTCACCGATCAGTTCTTGGGCGTGAGCAGCGGGGCGCTGTCGTTCAGTTCCGTTGATGGTAGCGGACGATTGATTCTGACTACCACGACAGACACTGGAAGTGAGTTTTATTTGTTTATTGGGGTTCTGCAGCGGTGATAGCCCAGTGGCTTAGAATTCGACCTCGAATCGAGGGGTCCGGGTTCGAATCCCAGTGGCACGCACCAATGACTTTGCAATAAAAGTTATGTGCGATTTATAAAATTAAACATCACCTGCTGTTACGGTGAAGGAAAACATCGAGAGGAAACCTGCATGCCTGAGAGTTCATAAAAAAAATGTTCTCAAAGGCATGTGAAGTCCACCAACCCGCAGTAGGCCAGCGTGGTGGACGGCGGCCTACATCCCTCTCATTGTGAGAGGAGACCCGACCCTGTAGTGGGTCATTAATGGGTACTCACAATTGGGGTTCTAACTCCTCACTTTTCGTATTATAGAATACATGTGCGACGCGTGCCGAAATATATTGAGATCCACCTCGAGCTGACAATTTACCGTACCGACAATATCATACTGAGATCCACCTATGAGCTAACGTTTTTCCATACCGATGCCAGCCTGAACTTTATCTGTATCCACCTGAATCACTACAGTATTTTTTTTAATTTCATGGAAAGTTACAGCCAAATTATTAAGATCAAATGGTTAAAGGCTATTTAAATCCTTCCAGTTCAGAAAAGAAGGTCAGAAAATAGTTGTCTCGAGATACAGATATATACCAACGCGATAAATGAAAACAAATTTAGACGAGGATTGTACCTACTGTACATTGCAATAAAATTGGAGCTTAATTAGTGCAGAATTTTCCGAGTTTTTGTAGCATACACAATCTAACTGAACATTGTTTTATTTATAAAGAAATATATTTATTGCAGATGTAAGCTTTCCATACTGGATCTTAGCTGTCAACTACTCCGACTACGCTTTTGCGTACCGGTGTGTAGACTTGGAAGATGACCACAGAGCAAGTAAGTTTTTGGAACGAAGTTCCTTATCGCGCGTTGTGAAAGGGGGCTAGACGGAAAAAATTCTTACGAAAAGTTGTCACGACACTTTTTGCTGTCATGCCGTAAGTCATGACGTAAATGACAATGACTGAAGTTCATGACTACGTCAGTTACGTCATGAACTTCAGTTACGTCATGACAGCAAAAGTGTCGTAAATGACATTGTCATTTACGTCATGAACTTCGTTCCTTCCGGGTGTCCCTTGACAACTCTCATTTTTTATTATATTTTTATTAAACACATTAAGACTTCCTGTGACTAGAGTCATTGAAACACCCAGACCAGAAATAGGAATTTAAACTTACCATTCAAATTTCTGCTCTGATGCGAATGGAACCTAGGACCCTCCGCGCAGCGCACTGGGGTCTTAACCACTCACGTCGTCAAATGAAATTAAACACTGTGTCTATGACACCCACAAAACGAAATGCTAAGACGGGGCTATGTAAGAAGCATTAATAACAAACAAAAATTACATTAAAACGAATCAAAAATTTTTATGGTAGTAGTATTATTGTTTTCTACGTGACAGAGTCAGAAATGATGAAATTCGTAGAAGAGCGAAGGTAACCGACATGGCTCTTAAAGTTTGCAAATTAAAGTGGCAATGGGCTGGCCACATCGTTCGCAGGACTGACAACCGATGGGGGAAAAAGGTACTCGAATGGCCTCCGACCAGGTGGACTGACGACCTGAAGAAGGCAGCGGGAAACCGTTGGATTCAGCGGGCCCAGGACCGGGTGGAGTGGCGTCGATTAGGGGAGGCCCATGTCCAGCAGTGGACTGCCAAGGGATGAAAGGAAGGAAGGAAGCGAGAAGCCGTGGGACTCAAAGGGACCAGGACCGGGCGGAGTGGCGTCGATTAGGGGAGGCCCATGTCCAGCAGTGGACTACCAAGGGATGAAAGGAAGGAAGGAAGCGAGAAGTCGTTGGATTCAGAGGGCCCAGGACCGGGCGGAGTGGCGTCGATTAGGGGAGGCCCATGTCCAGCAGTGGACTGCCAAGGGATGAAAGGGAGGAAGGAAGCGAGAAGCCGTTGGATTCAGAGGGCCCAGGACCGGGCGGAGTGGCGTCGATTAGGGGAGGCCCATGTCCAGCAGTGGACTGCCAAGGGATGAAAGGGAGGAAGGAAGCGAGAAGCCGTTGGATTCAGAGGGCCCAGGACCGGGCGGAGTGGCGTCGATTAGGGGAGGCCCATGTCCAGCAGTGGACTGCCAAGGGATGAAAGGGAGGAAGGAAGCGAGAAGCCGTTGGATTCAGAGGGCCCAGGACCGGGCGGAGTGGCGTCGATTAGGGGAGGCCCATGTCCAGCAGTGGACTGCCAAGGGATGAAAGGGAGGAAGGAAGCGAGAAGCCGTTGGATTCAGAGGGCCCAGGACCGGGCGGAGTGGCGTCGATTGGGGAGGCCCATGTCCAGCAGTGGACTACCAAGGGATGAAAGGAAGGAAGGAAGCGAGAAGCCGTTGGATTCAGAGGGCCCAGGACCGGGCGGAGTGGCGTCGATTAGGGGAGGCCCATGTCCAGCAGTGGACTATCAAGGGCTGAAAGGAAGGAAGGAGTATTGTAGTTTTAATTTTTATACGGTATGATTTGGTATATTTTATTTTAAACGCACTATTTCTCTTGCAGTCTTCAGTTGGAAACTGACCAGAACTCAAGGGGCGCTCTCAGCAGCGGCGAACACAGCTATCAACAACATTATGAATACCAACGTGGTTTTGGACCAGAGTTACTTCGAAGACATCAGCCAATCTGAAGAAGCATGCTACACGTTGCCCGACCTACCACTCGGGGTTCCAGTCGTCATACCTGGTCAATGCGATCCCAATATTCCAGTTGTTCAGAACTTCAATGTTACCAGAGTAAGTTATTTTTTATTTAAGTATTGAAACGGTCATAGCCAGCCATTAGCCATCTGGGGGCTGAGTCCATTGCTACAATTTAGTCTTAATCGTATCGTAATTGTAACCATTCTGGCTACATAAATGTCATATTTGACAATTTTGGCTACCAATGGTTATAATAGCATTAATGTGATTTTTCAATAGAGTTTTCGGTCGCCATGTTTGAATTTGGCGGTTTTGACAGCGACCCAATGTATCAGAAGACTAATAACTACTAAATCCTTTTTCTTTTTTGGGATTTTAACTCCCAACTTCTTCACATACCATAAAACACGAACTATCGCTTTTCGGTACCAACCAGTCTGAATGTAATGTGTAATGTAACGTGCAACGCGCTATAGAAAGAGACATAACATGTATCTGACGTGAATTTAGGCTCAGTTAGAACTTCATCCGTTCTGGATCGATGTACTAATTTTATTTCTTGTCCACTTTCAGTACACGGGACTGTGGAGACTCATCGAGACCTATTACGCGGAGTTCCAAAGCGGTACGTGCAACGAGGCGACCTACACTCTCAACGGCACCAGCGTCACAGTGTTCAACACTCACGTCGTCAACCAGGCTCTCCTTACCATAACTGGGAGCGCTACGCTCGCTTCGGACGATGGCAGCGCCAAATTACTGGTCACCTTCCCTAACAGTGAGTATTGGATACGTACACAGTGATTTTTTTATGTAAAAAGCCCAGGCAAATAGGCAAAAGTGCCACCTGACAATTTAGGCCGACCTGTTAGGAAGTGGTCTAAGTTAAGTTGCCTTTCGACACGGGTAAAACCAGGGCGAGTCGTCAGTGCGTTGCCGGCTTCGAAAGAGTGCTCTTTTGATGGCAGTGGTCACCTTCCCTAACAGTGAGTGTGTCAGTAACCCATTAATGACCCACTACAGAGTCGGGTCTCCTCTCACAATGAGAGGGATGCAGGCCGCCGTACACCACGCTGCCCTAGTACGGATTGGTGGACTTCACATGCCTTTGAGAACATTATGGAGAACACCCAATTATGCAGGTTTACTCTCGTTGTTATCCTTCGCTGTTGCAGCAAGTGATGCTTAATGTTATAAAGCATAGCTATATGCTATATATAGTCTTATGGCGAAAAAAATGTTGCCTTACAAAAGGTGGTGTAGTCACAATTTTGAAATCATGTTGTTTAGGTTTGTACTCTGACGGAAAATCTAAAGTGACCTTGAGGAGTGACCGCTCCGGCCGACATCTTGGGTTTTAGGTGTCAAAATCTGTTTTTTTCTTCAATGTATCAATTCAGTATTACATAATAAGTTATAATATGTACTGTGTTAACAGCGGTGATAGCTCAGTGGCTTAGAATTCGACCTCGAATCGAAGGGTCCGGGTTCGAATCCCAGTGGCACGCACCAATGACTTTGTAATAAAAGTTATGTGCGATTTATGAAATTAAATATCACCTGCTGCTACGGTGAAGGAAAACATCGTGAGGAAACCTGAGATGCCTGAGAGTTCACAAAAATCTCAAAGGCATGTGAAGTCCACCTACCCGCAGTAGTGTAGCGTGGTGGACGGCAGCCTACATCCCTCTCATTGCGAGAGGAGACCCGACCCTGTAGTGGGTCATTAATGGGTACTGACATGTACTGTGTTATTATTCAAACAGGTGCATCTCAAACAAGAGACTGAACTCTCAACCACTGGCTATAACCGATTCACCTGTTCTAATAGTGTACTATTTACAGGGCCCGGAGAATCGGAATACTGGGTTCTTGACACGGATTACGACTCGTACGCCTTGGTATACAGCTGCGTTAACCTGAATGCGCTCGAACGACGAGGTATGTTTCCTAATATAATATATTAATATGTCTAACGGCCGCACTCAGAGACGTCATTTAACGTAATGTTCATTAACAAACAACTAAAATCGTCTTTATTCGTATTGACATAAGTGTCATCTCTATTTAATTAATGAAACATTAACGTTAATGAGTGTCTCTGAGTACGGCGGTAAGGCGGTAGCTTGAGCCATCTGCGGCAACCGCTAATGAGCGCCAAGCTACGTCTTACAATAAATTAGGATCGGCAATTTGACAATTTCGTGCCCCTTGGCCACTCATTCATAATTAATTTTTAATCGTGACTTCTGCAAAACCTCAATTATAATCCATATAATTTATAGAATGATTTTAATTAGATGCAAACCAATAATAACATGGCGTATAATATGAATTGATTAGTAATCGTCATAAAGACGATTTCTAATCAATTATAAAATTGGCTTAATAATCTGCTTTTTACAACATAACTTATAAACAGATTCACAAGGAGGTTTATCGTTATCCACAACATGGACTTAATACGTGGCATTCAATCACAATGTTGCCAACACATCTTCATAATTATTACAGTTTGGAGCTGGAAATTGAGTCGCTCAAATCAGTTGAGTGAGACCGCTGAGACCAATATCAACAGGGTCGTGAACAGTGTCCGAGTGCTGAACAATCGCTTCTATCAGCGCGTGGACCGAAGCGACGACGCCTGCCTATACTTCCCCGAGCCTAACCCGGCCGCCCCCGTCATCTTCAGAGGCCAATGCGACGAAAGCATACCCGTTGTGACCGACTTCAATGCTGTTAGAGTGAGTGTATTATCTTGAAAACAAAAATGTGCTTTGAGGTTGTGCAGTCAGAGTCGATATTGAAACCCACTGTTAGTCAAAATTACTAATGCAGTTGTTTTAATACTTCGCTGTGACTGCAACCCGTCATGGTCTCCCACAACAAGAGGGGGCCCGAAGCTTACTCTACCACGCTGCTCCTATGCGGATTGGTGAGCGAAAGGCGCTAGTGGCCAACGAGCCTCAGATGTTTTCAAACCGCCCATAGGCCCAATGGGCGGTTGTCTGAAGCCCTATGGCATAGGGCCTCGGACAAGGTTCAACGACTGCTTTCTTATCGATAATAATAACAGATAACAAGCGCAGAAGCTCGTATTTAATTTGCCACTAGCTGTCACTCATCCTGGCATGGACTGCGCTCGACGTTGCTGAAATTTCGATCGCTTGCGATCCACTCAAGCAGCGGGGCTATGCCCTCACCGAGATGTGCGCTATTGCGGAAAAACGCTTGAATAATTCCAAATTTTTTTTTAGTACATGGGACTTTGGCACAACACCGAGTCATATCCTACGCCCTTCCAAGGCGGCACCTGCAACAACGCCTACTACACGCTGGTCGGCGGCGCGGTGGACGTGTTCAACACCCAAGTCATCGACCAGACACTGGACACCATCAACGGTGTTGCCACACTTGTACCTACCAATGATACCAGCGCTAAGCTCATTGTATCCTTCCCTATAAGCGGAACTAATCGTAAGTAACTATTGTCTTTTATAAGCTTATCTTAGTAATTTTTCCAACAAAAGTGTTGAATAAAATAACAGTTTGGTCTTTTAACCGTGTACAAAATCAGACATTTAGAATATTTTCTATACTAAAAATAGTGTTAAAGAAAAACTAATATGATCTCATCACAGAAAAGATCTCCTCGCTAAAAACTATTTTCTATTGAGTAAAAATTTTTGAAATTTAAGAAATTAGTGCACATAATAACGTTGAAAAACACTTGAAATATGAAGCATAGCATAGAAGAATCTAGCTATATTAATTAGCGTGTTTTTCTTCACAGTTACGACGGAAACACCCTACTGGGTATTGGGCACTGATTATGACACATACGCCCTCGTATACACTTGCGTCAATCTTGACAGCTACCGACGTCAGGGTAAGACAATCAATTTGGAATATTATTATGATTTCAGTTACAGAATAGTCATGGTAAAAATGGTATCACTTCACCAGTATTTGAGAAATCACCGCCAATAGTAAATTATTTAACGATAATGGTGTTCATTTACTAAATTCCAAGACTTTTGAATCGTGATAAATTTTTAGTTAATTAATAATATTAAATATTTTTTATTTATCGTTGAATGTTCCATTTTTGTTAGTTATATATAACTTATAGAACTATGTAAGTACGATTAAAAACACAATAATGATTATGAGGTGGACAAAATGTTTAAGCAACATGGAGTCACATCCCACAGCTATTCTTTACTCTCGTCCTGCCGTACTCAGAGACATTCATTAACGTTAATGGTGCATTATGAAAATAACGATGACACTTATGTCAATACGAATAAAGACGATTTTATTTGTTTGTTAATGAACATTACGTTAAATGACGTCTCTGAGTGCGGCCGTCAGTGTACACGACCCATGTGAAACTAAACTCTTTCCCGCAGTGTACAGCTGGAAACTGAGCAGAACCAAGCAACTGACGGCCAACGCCGACAACCTGATCAACGGCCTGATGGCCAACATACCAGTACTGCAGCAGCAATACTTCGTCGACAGAAACCAAACCGCCGAGGGCTGCTTCTACTTCCCGGAGCCGCGGCCGGGCGTGGTCGTGGAGTTCCCCGGGCAGTGCGATAACACCATTCAGGCTGTGCCGAACTTTAACTTAACAGCGGTAAGGATTTTTAAAGCATAAACATTAATTTTTTTTCATTATTATATTGTGTTCTTGTCTTGTGTTGGCACCCGCATCACAGGAAATGCTATTGTGGGGCTATGCGTGTGAAGCGTTCATTTATTAGTTAATTTGTTGATATGTAATAAGCAAACAGGCTACTTGATGTTAAGTGGTTAGCTCAGCCCATTGTATCCCAAATCCCGCCTCAAAAAGGGGAGAAATTCTATTTATGGTTGTATGTTGTATGTAGGGTTGCCAACCGTCCTCTTTTCCCAGGACATGTCCTGCTTTTTGGGGTATCATGGGCTGTCCTGGATAGTTTCGTCCTGAGTTTTTAAAAGAGTCCTGTTAAGTTAAATATAGTCCTGGCTTTAAACTGAAATGTCCTGGTATGTCTACCTTCAAATCCTAGATTTCAAAGTTTGAAGATGGCAACCCTAGTTGTATGTCTTGCTACACATTAAAAGATGTTCATTGTACATATGGAAAAATGCCAAAGGCTATGTTCCTTCTTAGATGTTTAAGAGGTTAGCTATAAGGTACCTGGACGTAAGCCATATCTAGGTAAATATGTCTTAGGATTCGAGGGGTTTCCTCTACTCTTCAGCTCTTCCGCCTATAAGTAAATTTTGAAATTAATAATATAATGGTTACCTACAAACATTTCACAAATATAACCAAAATATAAAGTATATTCATGACTCACCCAAATTTCTTCACTACCAATCGTATTTGAAAAGTAATAACTTTTTCTTTCGAAAGATTTTTGGAGTTTATTTGTTTTGCGAATTGAATAAGTTTAATTTTTATTTTAAGATTTTTTCGGTAACTGTCCCTAAATTTATTGTATTATGCAATGTAAATTTTTGAAACGTCATTTATTTATTTCTATCTCTCCATTCGTATCATCACAGTTCGTGGGTGTCTGGTACGAAATAGAAGCGTACCCCAAGGAGCAGCAAACGGGCCAGTGTGTCGACCACACCTACACTCCGGGAGCTGGCAACACCTTGAACCTCGTGTCGTCCAGCGTCACCGACCTCTCCCTCAACCTCACCACCAGTACCGTCGCTATAACCTCCACAGATGGCAGCGGAAGACTCACCATTACCATCAATACTGGCGGTTCGGGTACGTGTTGATGTAGTATTGATTATTATCCAAAAAAGTGCATTCCTTTCTCCCTTTCAGCTAAATGCGGTCCACTACTGGACCTGGGCCTTCCCTAATTGATGCTACTCAGGGTAATCAGGGTACCAACTTTGCTTCGGTTAAAAATAGAGAGAAGATTGCGGCACCCTCTCTATCTCTCTGTTCTCGCGCATGAGCGAGTAGCGAGAAACAATTTTAGGTACTGGAATTGTGTAATGCGCATGCGTTAGTAGAGAGACAGACAGGGCGCAATAACCTTATATTATCTCTTTCTAAGTGTCGGACATTTCCATTTACAGGCAGCCATATGTCTCACCTGTCAGTAACCCATTAATGACCCACTACAGGGTCGGGTCTCCTCTCACAATGAGAAGGATGTAGGCCTTAGTCCACCACGCTGGCCTAGTGCGGGTTGGTGGACTTCACATGCCTTTGAGAACTTTTTTTTTTCTGAACTCTCAGGCATGCAGGTTTCCTCACGATGTTTTCCTTCACCGTAACAGCAGGTGATATTTAATTTTTATAAAGCGCACATAACTTTTTTTTAACAAAGTCATTGGTGCGTGCCCCTGGGATTCGAACCCGGACCCCTCGATTCGAGGTCGAATTTTAAGCCACCGGGCTATCACCGCTATATGTCTCACCTACTCTAGTATAATACCTCTATGATGCTACTTCGCCCGTTCGGGCCTTCTGACAGAAAGCTGAGTGTTCTAAACTCGACCATATTTAATAAATTCAAATTTTAACTACAGCGCTATTAATAGTGTTTTGATATCAAAAGGTGTCACTCTATGTCTGCCACCATTAGTAAAGCGTCAGATCTCTCATACCAAAGGGTTGGTGGGACTTCACATGTCATTAAATTCATTATGCAGGACCTTTGGGCATATTTTCATTCATAGTTACAGTAGATGATAATGCACATAAGAAAAGACTGTTGTGTTGAGTAAGAGGCAAAATTCGTAGCCAATGGGCTATAAATTGTTGGAATCTTGTTTAAGGCGATGAGAGTTAAGGCAAAATTTATATATTATATTCTAGTATTGTTTTAAGCAATATGCAACGTGATAGAAAAAAACCTTAGTTTTTCTATCACGTTGCATATTAATATCTGTTTATGCGAATGTTTAACAATATAAGATGATCTTTACCTTGTGAAAGTGTGTTTACTGAAATTGTATTTTTATTCCAGTGGTGACTATCCCGTTCTGGGTGATAGCTACGGATTACACCGACTACGCGTTGGCTTACGCCTGCGAGAATACTCGATCAGACTTCAGAGCAGGTGATTTTATCTTCATTTTTTATTTCATTTCATATACATAATTATGTAAATACACTTATGAATATGAATTTATTTCTGGAAAACGCGGTTAAAAAACGGGTTGCACTCCGGGAGTGCCGGCAGAAGTGAAAACTTATAAGGTGTGTTTTCTTGGTGATTTGGACGACAGTTCAATTAAAACACAATTGAGTTTCTCTGTAAGAAAACAAATGACATTTAATGCTAATAATCGCAATGTTGAATCCAAAATCACAAAACTACAATATTTAGCTTTTTTCGTTTCCATAGTTCCATCTATTGTTTATGAATGTTTCCTTTTGACAGTTTCCATAGTTACCAGTCACAGTGGCGCCGTAACGTTACGTTACGAAGCGTTTACCCTCCCATAAGAAGTCTTACAGTGTTTTCTAATCGAAAACCTTTCTCTGCAGTGTACAGCTGGAAGCTCAGCAGGACCAAACAACTGTCGGCGGCAGCCAACGTGTCCATCAACAACAGAATGGCCGACATCGTGGTGCTCGAGGACCGATACTTCGAGCCGATCGACCAGTCCGACGACGCTTGCTTCTACTTGCCCGAGCGCGAGGGGCAAGTGCCCATCGTGTTCCGAGGCCAGTGCGACACAAATATCACCGTCGTGCAGAACTTCAACGCTACCAGAGTACGTTACTGAACAACGCATATGTTGAGCACACATTCATTCATCACAGCGGTGATAGCCCAGTGGCGTAGAATTCGACCTCGAATCGAGGGGTCCGGGTTCGAATCCCAGTGGCACGCACCAATGACTTTGTGAACAAGTTATGTGCGATTTATAAAATTAAATATCACCTGCTGTTACGGTGAAGGAGAACATCGTGAGGAAACTTGCATGCCTGAGAGTTCACAAAAAGAAATGTTCTCAAAGGCATGTGAAGTCCACCAACGGGCAGTAGTGGTGCGTGGTGGACGGCGGCCTACATCCCTCTCATTGTGAGAGGAGACCCGACCCTGTAGTGGGTCATTAATGGGTTAAAAACAACAAATACACATTAGGTATCATACATAAATTGTCTTATATTATTAATAACGTGATCCACGTTAATGGGGGGAGGGTGTCACTGCAATGTGACGTAGTGTGACAAGGGGCAGGGATCAAAAGCTTTGTGACGTCATATTTTAAAATTTGAAATCCATACGCGAAATTCATAATAATATGTGCATAAAAATCTTTAAAAATTTACAAAGTTTTTCGTCAGCCCGTTGCTATTTTAATTTATAAACTTTGAATGGAACTATGGTTTTAACATCTATAAAACCTATTATCAAATCGCATTCTATTCCAATTTCACTATCAATATAATTTCTACCACACTCGCCATTTCAGGACGTTTTTCCCCGTTACTTTTTCCTATTGGTCCTTCGAATCCTTGGAGTTACGTTAGCGACCTATTTTTCCATTGGCTATCGGTCCTATGAATGTGACCAGTCCATTGCAAATTTGTGACAATTTCCTTACCACACCGTCACCTTTTCACAGTACACAGGCACGTGGCGGCTCATCGAGAGCTACCCGAACCGGTTCCAAGGCGGCACGTGTCAAGACGCGACGTACACTCTGAACGGCACCGAAGTGGTCGTGCACAACACGCAAGTGGTGAACCGGACCTTGGCGACTATAACCGGGTCCGCCGTCCTCGCGAGCACCGACGGCAGCGCTAAGCTCCTCGTCACCTTCCCTAGATGTGAGTTTTTAGATTACAAGTCGCTTTAAAATTTATTATTTTGTTAATAATAAGATTCCTATATCGACTGTCGCCGACGGGGCTCAGACAAAAGTATGCGCATCTAACACTAGGACCCTGATTCTGTAAGTCCCAAAAGATTTCGTGCCGATATCGTGTGACATCAAACAGTACGTCATTTCATGAACTCGGCGCGGCAAGGAATCTTAAATGTCTATTCTATAAGGTACATAATAGATTGTCACGATATTTGACTTTTAAGCCTTTTTTGCTGTCTCATGTTTTTTTCGTGATATAACTCAACATTTGGCGTCACCCCTAACAAAGTTTATTAATTTTAGTTTATTTAAATATTAACCTCTCATAGTGTAATCAGGGCAATAGTTTTGTATATCAGTATCTGCTAATTCAGTTGAGAATAGCAATGTTGAGAAATTAATCATCGATAAGGTTTTCTTACTTACTATTTCGTTTATAAGTTTTAGTTAAATTTCATTGTGATGCACTTTCTTGTAACGTTTTGTAATTTTTTTTCAGCGCCGATACCTGCGGACTACTGGGTTCTGGATACGGACTACGAGTCCTACGCTTTAGTCTACAGCTGTCGCAACCTGAATTCTGAGACACGCGCAGGTAAGTCCTGCAATTATATTCCCTAGCAAGTTAAATGCATAATAAATAAAATAAGTTCATGATTCTAGAAACCCCTATATCAGTAACCCATTAATGACCCGCTACAGGGTGCCCTGTGCCGTGGGTACCATGGACACAAACAAGACAAGAACATACACAGACACAGAAATTTAAACATCATCAAACCCCTGCTTTTTTTATTTTATAAATGGAGCAAGCAAACAGACAGACGGGCCACCTGATGGTAAGTGGTCACCGTCGCCTACTGACACGTGCAACACCAAGGGGGCGCCAGTGCGTCGCCGGCTGTGAAGGACAGCTTTTTTATGCCCTTCTTGAAGAACCCCATGTCATAGTTCTGTGGAAATACATCAGCCGGAAGACTGTTCCAAAGTTTGCATGTACGAGGCAAAAACGTACGTGAAAAACGGACTGTGGAGGAACGCCACGAATCCAGATGATGAGGGTGGAATTTCAGTCTCCGGCGGGTGGTGTAGCAAAGAAAGGGCGATGTCGGCATCATCCCGTATAGCTCCGCGGAGCACCGCGGGCCAAAGTAAAGTCGGTAGAACACACACAGAGAGCCGACTTCGCGGCGAAGGCGCAGTGGTTCTAACGTATCGGTCGATCTTGGGTCATTGACGATTCGGATAGCGCGTTTCTGGACGGAGTCAAATGGACTTAGCTGGTATTTTGGCGCCCCCGCCCACAGGTGCGAGCAGTACTCTGCTCTGCTGGGAATCGAACCCAGGACCCACTACGCACTAAGTCGTCAAATAACAATTCCAATATCATTCCATCAACAGTCAACAGCTGGAAGCTGAGTCGTACCGCGGATCTGACGCCGGTCGCAATCGCCAACATCAACCGCGTAGTGGAGTCGATCAACGTGCTCGACGACCGCTACTACGACATCATGGACCAGTCCGACGACGGCTGCCTGTACCTGCCCGCGCCCGACCCGACCGCCGCGCCCGTTTTCAGAGGCCAGTGCGACGAGACCATCCCGGTCGTCACCGACTTTGATGCTGTTAGAGTAAGTTGTGCAATGATAAAAGTAGTCAGTCAGTAACCCATTAATGACCCACTACAGGGTCGGGTCTCTCGGGTCTCACAATGTGGGGGATGTAGGCCGCCGTCCACCACGCTACACTACTGCGGGTTGGTGGACTTCACATGCCTTTGAGAACATTTTTTTGTACTCTCAGGCATGCAGGTTTCCTCACGATATTTTCCTTCACCGCAACAGCAGGTGATATTTAATTTTATAAAGCGCACATAACTTTTTTTTTACAAAGTCATTGGTGCGTGCCACTGGGATTCGAACCCGGACCCCTCGATTAAGAGGTCGAATTCTCAGCCACTGGGCTATCACCGCTGTAGATAATAAAAGTAGTATACAGGGTTAATCGTAAAACATCAGCGACCTCGCAGCACTAATCTTTGCGATGCGCGTAGCGGTAAACATTCAAGCGGGAAATTAAATTAATAAATATTTTTGTATGAAATTAAAAATTAAGAAATTACCAAAATTCGTAGGACAAAAGTTGTTGCTTATACTGCCGTACTCAGAGACATTCATTAACGTTAATGGTTCATTATGAAAATAGAGATGACACTTATGTCAATACGAATAAAGACGATTTTATTTGTTTGTTAAAGAACATTACGTTAAATGACGTCTCTGAGTGCGGCCGATAGTTTTGCTACTTAGTGCTGCGAGGTTGCTGGTGTTTTACGATTAACCCTGTATAAAACACGTGTAGCTTAATTATTAGCCTATAATTGCAAGACGTGAAGTTAGAACCCGAGTCAAGCGATTTTGCTAAACGCCATGCTATAATTGGCTAACTTCACACACGAGTTTGTGTGTTACATCACTTAAACTAAAATATACAACTTTACGCACGGAAAACTGCGGTTTGACGGAAAGAGCGGGTTGAGGGTACACTGTGCTATAAAATCTCTTTGAAATGCAGCCGATGCTGTTACAGTAAGTAACATAATGGAAAATGTTTATGAGTACCCGTTAGGCTAGCTTGGTGGACTAAAGCCTACAGCTAGCTTAGTGGACTAAGGCCTACATCCTTCTCATTGTGACAGGAGATCCGACCCTACAGTGGGTCATTTATGGGTTAAAGAAGTAGAATCGTCACGAGTCGTGAACACAGATGAATAGTGGTAGGAATAGTGTATGCATTCGGTCAAAGTACAGCAGTCATTGAACACGACATAAATCAAGGGCAATGTACAACAGTCTAAGAAGACGCTACGCCAACCGACGACGTACGCTGACTATGAACCAATCGCGTGAACTAACTAACTAGCGCAGTCAGCGTCAAACCGTTCAACAATAAAGACTTACTGCAAAGTAAGGGCGTATTCAACCTGTTGTTAAATTTAAACCATTTGTGAAATACCGCAATATGATATTACGTGATCCTTTCAACTGTTTAATGGGTGTCTAACATTAACGTTTCTTTTCAGTACATGGGACTTTGGCACAACACCGAGTCATATCCTACGCGCTTCCAAGGCGGCACCTGCAACAACGCCTACTACACGCTGGTCGGCGGCGCGGTGGACGTGTTCAACACCCAAGTCATCGACCAGACACTGTTCACCATCAACGGTGTTGCCACACTCGAACCCTCTAATGATGGCAGCGCTAAGCTCATCGTATCCTTCCCTGTTAGCGGAACTAATCGTAAGTAACTATTGTCTTATATAAGCTTATCTTAGTAATTTTTCCAACAAAAGTGTTGAATAAAATAATAGTTTGGTCTTTTAAACGTGTACCAAATCAGACATTTAGAATATTTTCTATACTAAAAATAGTGTTAAAGAAAAACTAAGATGATCTCATCACAGAAAAGCCTCGCTAAAAACTATTTTCTATTGAACAAAAATTTTTAAATTTAGAAATGTAGAAAAACACTTGAGATATATAGCATAGCATAGAAGAATCTAGCTGTATTAATTTGTGTGTTTTTCTTCACAGTTACGACAGAAACACCCTACTGGGTATTGGGCACTGATTATGACACATACGCCCTCGTATACACTTGCGTCAATCTTGCCAACAACAGACGTCAGGGTAAGTCATCTTTTCTTATGCAGATGACAATTTCAGAGTTGTTTTCATATAAAAAAATGGGAAATATTTGAGGACCTACGAGTACGTTATGAAAACTTACGTAAAAACTGACTAACCTAACCTAACCTAAAATAATTGATTAAGATTTTTTATATTTGAGTAGTCACTCTGGCTCTTCCACCTTAAAATTAAAAAAAATTAAAGATTAAGGGTTCCCCCTCAAACCCGCCAACGTACTAGCGACTTCTGCAGTGTTGCTCGTGTCAGCAGACAATGGTAACCATTTACCAGTAGGTGGGCCTGTTCGCCTGTGTATCTGGCAACACAAAACAACATTACTATAGTATAGTTGAGAATAAAACCTTTGTCCACAGTGTACAGCTGGAAACTGAGCAGAACCAAGCAACTGACGGCCAACGCCGACAACCTGATCAACGGCCTGATGGCCAACATACCAGTACTGCAGCAGCAATACTTCGTCGACAGAAACCAAACCGCCGAGGGCTGCTTCTACTTCCCGGAGCCGCGGCCGGGCGTGGTGGTGCAGTTCCCTGGACAGTGCGATAACACCATTCAGGCTGTGCCGAACTTTAACTTAACAGCGGTAAGATTTTTTAAAGCATAAACATTCATTTGGTTTTACACTAAAGCGTAAACCAATAAATTAAGCTAAATATTGTTCCTACGACAGCTAGACCTAACTTGCTCATTACACTCAGGTGTCCTCAAGGTCAGCGTTGCAGTAGGTCAATAATAGGTTACAAATTTGACAATAGCCCGAATAAGAACTTTCTATTGAATTTTCAAAGAAAAACGGTTCCAAGGTTTTATAATTTACTAAGATCTAATTAATCAAGGGGCGTGGCTCAGTTGAGTGATCAGAGAGTGAACACTGATGCGTCACTACTCGTATTTTCTTAAATGAAATGAAATGAAAATTATTTATTTGCACGAATATGGGTTAGTTACTGGTTTTACAGAGCATTTTGATCAATCTATATTCACCTTCTCAGGTATGCAAATTCAAAAAGTAAAAATAAACATATAAAGCTAATGTTAGTAATTCAAATTAAAACTTATAAAATATTAAAACTTATTACTAATACACAATTGGATTGACACGTTTTGTACAATTTATTTGTCAATTAAACCAAGTATATTCGTTGTTCAATCGAACTCATCGGCTGCCTATGTGCCACCCATCGCTGGGTAAAGAGAGAAAAAGCCGGAGGAAAAAACTCTCGACACTGGTTTTGGTACACACACTTCATTTGTCTAGACGCGCGTTTCCACGTTCAATTTAATAGAATTTACATTACAATACAGATTTAATTTTTTTTCATTAATGAATGCCGCAACGCGAACATGCTTTATATGCCCAGTTCATCGGAATGTGGCACGAGATCGAGGCGTACCCGAAAGCCCAGCAGACGGGGCAATGCGTGAACCACGAGTACTCCCAAGGTACCGGAAACACCCTCAACCTGGTGTCCACCAGCGTGCTGGACCTCAGCCTCGACGTCACCTACAGCAATGTGGCCATCACCTCCACCGACGGCAGCGGCAGACTGAGTATCGTCCTCACTGCGAATGATACAAGTAAGTATTTAACTATTATTTAGCTATACTAGAAAAATAAAAACTACAAGATTCAAAGATGGCGCCACAATCGTAGGACATAGTCACGCTGTCTTATAAAACTTCTATAAAGTTTATTATTAAATCCTACTTTTAATTTTTTTGTTTGAATGTATACACCATCTGTCTTCAAATCGTGTGTTCAAAATCTTCAAAGATCTGTATAGTTAATTATTAGGTTAATACTATTTTAAAGTAAATAATCCTATTATGTTGTTGATGTCAAGCTCATTGGCTCAAAACACTTCGACCGAAGAAAGAAAGAAAGAAAGAAGATTAAAAACTATAATTTAAAAAAGCAAAAATTCGAATAAGTTAAATTATTGGTTGCATAACTTTTGTTATTCAGAAAAAGTTAATTTGCCGAAGTGAATTTTGTCGAAATGAATTTAATGGGTGTTCGAGGTTTTCGTTGGAACTAGGGGAAATAAATTTATGTAGCTTACTGTTTCAAAAGCTAAAGCTTTGTTTTTTCTTCTATCATATTTCTAAATAAAATATTTAAAAGAAATCACGTAAATCGTTTTCTTACTTTTATATTTTGCACATTGAATTTTGGATAAAATCCTTTGATTTGAGTCCAATGACCTGTAATTCATTAGTTTATAGTGTCGAAAACCTGCTAACCGAAATGTTCTTATTCCAGCCGTAACAATTCCATTCTGGATACTGGACACGGACTACACGACGTACGCGTTGGCATACAGCTGCGTTAACACTAGATCTGACTTCAGAGCAGGTAAGATTTCTTCCTCTTATGGCTGGTTTACACGTATTAAGTGACGAAGTAATCAACTAAATTAACTCTATCGTGACAATATATCGTGACAATCTATTGTGTGCCTTATAGAAAAGATATTAAGGTTCCTTGTCGTGTCGAGTTCATGAAATGACGTACGGTTTGATGTCACACGATATCGGCACGAAATCTTTTGGGACTTACAGAATCAGGGCCCAGACCCCACAGTGAGTCATTGATGGTTGCTGAAAACTTAGTAACAAGATAGTAAAATAAATAAATGCCAGTAACCCATTAATGACCTACTACAGGGTCGGGTCTCCTTCTCACAATGAGAGGAATGTAGGCCTTAGTCCACCACGCTACACTACTGCGGGTCGGTGGACTTCATATACCTTTGAGAACATTTTTTTTGTGAACTCTTAGGCATGCAGGTTTCCTCACGATGTTTTCCTTCACCGTAACAGCAGGTGATATTTAATTTTATAAAGCGCACATAACTTTTTTACAAAGTCATTGGTGCGTGCTACTGGGATTCGAACCCGGACCCCTCGATTCGAGGTCGAATTCTAAGCCACTGGGCTATCACCGCTATAGTGAATATACCGCTATACAAAATAAATTAATAAATAAATAAAAAAAATGAAAAAAAGCATCCTCTGTTCACAGTGTACAGTTGGAAACTCAGCAGAACCAGGGCACTCACCCCCGCCGCCGCCGCCGCCATCGACAACGCCATCGAGCCAATCGAAGTGCTCGACAACAGGTACTACGAGCGGATCGACCAATCGGACGACGCGTGCCTCTACTTGCCGAACCTGGGCCCCAACGATCCCGTCGTGTTCAGGGGGCAGTGCGACCCCAACATCACCGTTGTCAGAGACTTCGACCCGGTTAGGGTGAGTAGTGGGAATGATATACGTTTTATAAAAATATACCAATTTTGGTAGAACAAAATTTTGATATGGTATAAATTGATAACAACAGCCCTTGGTAGTCCACTGCTGGGCGTGGGCCTCCCCTAATCGACGCCACTCCACCCGGTCCTGGGCGCTCTGAATCCAACGGCTTCCCGCTGCCTTCTTCAGGTCATCAGTCTACATGGTCGGAGGGCGGCGTGTGCTCCTTTTGCCTAGCACCTTTTTTCCCATCGGTTGTCAGTCCTGTGAACGATGTGGCCAGCCCAGAGGTCGCCGTTCGATTGAGCTGCTTATACCTTTTCTCCTATATATACCTTTTCTCCCTGCCATAACGACACATCGAGCGAGTGTAATCAAATCCTTTCAGTACGCGAGCCGCTGGCGGTTGATCGAGACGTACTACGCGGAACAACAGAGCGGATCCTGCAACCAGGCTACATACACCCTGCTGCCGAACAGCACCGTCCTGGTGTACAATACGAAGGTGAACAACGAAACGCTGCAGAGCATTGAGGGCACCGCCGTGCTGGCCACCACCGACGGCAGCGGCAAACTGCTCGTCACGTTCCCTGGAAGTAAGTCTCTTGTTGTTTCTTTTGGCTACCTGTACGTCCTACTGCTGTTGTCTATACAGGGTTACCTGTACATTCAAGCGGGAAATTAAATTAGTAAATATTTTTGTTTGAAATTAAAAATTAAGAAATTACCTAAAGTCGTAGAACAAAAGTTGTTGCTTATGGTGTTAGCTACCTAGTGCTGCGAGGTTGCTAGTGTTTTACAGGTAACCCTGTATATATAAAAGGCAAAGCTGATTGACTGTTATATCAATGCACAGGCCAAACCCTTAGGGCTAGAAACTTGAAATTTCACACGCGTATTGCTTTTAGGACGTAGGCATTCACTAAGGAAGGATTTTTCAAAATTCAAACCCCAAGGGGTAAAAATGGGGGATAGACTGTTGTTTGTTTGAATCTTTTTATTCCTTAGTCATATTTGCATGAAATTTGTATGAATAGAATATGGCTAAAATGATGAGAGACGTGCTTCAGCGTTTTCAAAACTTCAAGCTCGTTCAGAACAACAACATACAAACGCTATCCCACGGAAGAGTTCCCATTACAGAGACTAGACAGAGATCTATACTATCCATTAAAGGCGTGTTCAAACAAAGAAACAAAAATAAAAAGCATAATTATTTGTGTACTTATTGACACTTTTTTGTTTATTGTTTTGTTTCTTTTCGTAGCCGCTGAACCTGCGGAGTACTGGGTTCTGGATACCGATTACGATTCCTACGCTCTCGTCTACGCCTGCCGCAACTTGAACAGCGAACAAAGGAGAGGTAAGAGCATTACTCCATAGAATACCTTCCTGATTGTAGGGGAAAAGATTTAGGCGATTATCGTTTACTAGACTGTGCGCGCGGATTCGCCTGCGTGGATTTTAGAACTTGTGGTGACTGTGCGGTGACTTATTGTGACTTAACTATGATACTTAGATATGTGCTCTCGCAGACTTTTTTGTAGATTTTAATGAGACCTACTAACCCGTAGTACATCATTTTGTTCTCTTGTCAATAGTTTTTGCAGCGCACGCATAAATAGGATTTCGATTCAGTTTTCTTACGGATCCCTAATTTTTTTGAAAATAAAATATATAGCCTATAACCTTTCTCTATAAATTTTTAAAATCGATCCAGTAGTTCAAATAAACAAAGAGATAAATAAAACAAACAAACTCTTCAGCTTTAGATTAGGTAAAACATTAAAATAAATATATAATTTGGACTGCTGAACAAAATAGCAGCAATTTCCATAAAATTTAAAATTAAGTGTTAGTTGTGTAAGACATAACAATTATAATTATTGTATGCCCGCATAGGGTACACGGTTCTCAACTTACTATAATTTTTGTAATATCTTTCTTACGTAACAGTCAGTAATAAACGCATTCTTTTCTCCTTTTCTTTCTTTTACATTCTCCGTTCTAGTCTGGAGTTGGAAGCTCAGTCGCACGAGAGAGCTCTCCGCGACAGCCGTCACCAACATCAACAGGATAGTGAACGGTATCAACGTGCTCGACGCCCAATACTACCAGGTCGTGGACCATTCGGACGAGGCGTGCTTCTACTACCCGGTGCCCGACGGCAACCCCGTCACCTTCAGGGGACAGTGTAATGACAGCATCCCTGTCGTCACCAACTTCGATGCTCAGAGGGTGAGTTAGCTTTGAATTAGTTTTTGTTTGCACCGGTCATTTTCTGTGGGACACAATGGTTGTTAATACAATAGAATGTTGTTTAATTTTCATAGAATATAACACACATATTTCAAGCATATTGAAAAAATATATAGACTTAAAAAGCAAGTTAAGACGCAAGACCGTGGATGCGCCTTGAGCGCCCGTCAGAGCTACTTGCGATTGTCCTACACGATATATGGGCCGAACTGCACTGCGCACTAACTAGGGAATGGGCCGAACTGCACTAAACACTAACTAAGTATTTCCGATATTTTTCTGCGCGAGGTGAAGAACACACGGGCGCGAGCTCTCGAAGCGGACTAATGTCTTTCGTTTCTTCCACTCCCGCGGCGCCCTATACTGTGCGTGGGCAGGCGGGGAGCAGAGGAACGACGTCACGCTACTGTAGGGTTGCCAACCGTCCTGTTTTCCCAGGACATGTCCTGCTTTTTGGGGTATCCTGGGCTGTCCTGTATAGTTTCGTCCTGAGTTTTTAAAGAGTCCTGTTAAGTTAAATATAGTCCTGCCTTTAAACCGAAATGTCCTGGTATGTCTACCTTCAAATCCTAGACTTTAAAGTTTTAAGTTGGCAACCCTGCGCCACCTGCGAACAGTTTCACTTATTCACTGTACTCCACTTCGCAGTACATGGGCAAGTGGTACGACATCCAGAGCTACCCGCAGCGCTTCCAATACGGCACATGCTCGACCGCCAACTACACGCTCTCGGACAGGGGCGTGGAGGTGTTCAACACTCAAGTGATCGCCCAGCAACTGGACACCATCAACGGGATAGCGGTGCCCGCGAGTGACGACGGATCGGCTAAGTTGATCGTCAGCTTCCCGATCGCTGGCACTGACAGTAAGTAAAAATGTCTTCACTACGAATACTTATACTGTCTGTTTGTAACCCATTAATGACCCACTACAAAGTCGGGTCTCCGCTCGCAATGAGAGGGATGTAGGCCGCCGTTCACCTCGCTGGCCTACTGCGGGTTGGTGGACTTCACATGCCTTTGAGAACATATTTTTGTGAGCTCGCAAGCATGGAGGTTTCCTCACGATGTTTTCCTTCACCGTAACAGCAGGTGATATTTAATTTTATAAAGCGCACATAACTTTTTTACAAACCCATTGGAATTCGTGCGTGCCATTGGAATTCGAACCCGGCATCACTCTGGCATCATACCGATATTGACCAATCAGAGAACGGAGTTACGTGTTAAAACCTGCTGTCGAAGTTTCATAGAATCTTGAGTCCGAATGCTAATCCCTGATGCAGTATCATTTTCATTTTAAATTAATTTTAGTATCCTTATCTCTTTTTAAGCGTGATTGATATAACAGTTGTATATTTTCAGTGGTTACTAACACCCCATACTGGGTACTAACGACCGACTACGATTCCTACGCGTTAGTCTACTCCTGCACGAATCTCGATGAAGAAACCCGTAGGGGTAAGTTTTATTTCATATCGCACGGTATTTATGGCACACTTCGAAAAAGAGACCTATTTGAAACAACAGTTATTGAAAAAAAAAAAAAACCTAAATACAATAAAAAATTCAACATTTCGAATTTTAATACATTTTCTATAGTATAAGTGTAATTTTGACTGCCAATTTACCGAGTCGCTTGATCTATGATTAAATTTGTTTCTGCAACCCTGGCCACTTTCCATCTGACGGTCCTTTTGCCTGTTAGCGTGTTTAAAAAAACAATATATATATTTTTTTTTTCTAGTTACAAGCTGGCAGCTATCCAGGACGAGGAATCTGACAGCGAACGCCGTAGCCGAGTTCAACCGCGTGATGGACACGGTACCGGTGCTCAGACAAGACTACTTCGGTGTGCGAGGTCACAGCGATGACGACTGCTTCTACTATCCCGACAACGCCGGCGGCCCCGTCGTTCTGGACGGACAGTGTGTAGGCGATCAGGACGTCGTGACTAACTTCAGGGCCGCTGATGTAAGTTAATCTTATATTCATTGTGGATTGGGTCATTATACACCATAATGTTTAGATAGACAGGACAATGACTTCCTTCCTTTCTTCCTTTCATCCCTTGGTAGGCCACTGCTGGACATGGGCCTCCCCTAATAGACGCCACTTCGCCCAGTCCTGGGCACTCTGAATCCCACGGTTTCCCGCTGTCTTCTTCAGGTCATCAGTCCACCTGGTAGGAGGGCGGCCTGTGCTCCTTTTACCTAAACGTGGTCGCCATTCGAGGACCTTTCTTCCCCATTGACAATGACTTACAATAGACAATACTAGCCAATCCGACATAGTATCACCGTCAGGTCGTTAGACACCACAGGTATTCAGGTAAACAAGAAAACCATATACAATAGACGATACTAGCCAATCCGACTAGTAAATACAAGGGCCTGTGTGTCTGGTGATGGTGGCTGCATGAGGAACGCCATATCTACCTTCCCTTTTTCGTAGGTGCCATTGTACTTGTTTATGGGTGTAGGCCTCGTGTTTGGGGTTTCGATGCGTGCGCGTTTATACGTTCTTGACTTGTTTTTGCGAGGAGGCGAGGGCCTTTGTAGATAAGTCTACCTCAAAGAGGTAATCTTTGGTCTTTTGATTTGATCGTAGATATAATAAATATAATATGGCCTATGTCAAGTAAGATACCAGTGCTCAGACTAGTTCGGTCTCAGAGGACAGTGATATACGAGTATATCTATGGATACGTACATGGATCTCACAACTTTTTACGGCGCACGAACTGAGTTGCGACACTTGGGTTTTTTGCCCGTGCCGCTTTTTTGCTCGACTTTGCACGGCAGTGGCCGCGCCCCCAGATATTGCCGTCATTCACACCATTGCAAAGACAAAGACAAAACGTTTATTTGCACAAATGTAGGTATAGGGTTACAAATTATTAAGATCAATCTAATATTTACCATTTTTGAGTATGCAAATAATAATTGCCAGTAGAGCAAAGCGATTAGTTGATATTGTTTCCACATCACGTAGATTAATATAACGTACAACACTCAACACCACAGTTCGCCGGCACCTGGTACGAGACGGCGCGCTTCCCGTCCGACCTGCAGACCGGCGAGTGCGTCACCAACACGCTGACCGCCAGCGGCAACACCATCGCGCTCACCGCCACCGTCGTGTACAACGAGCGGCTGGTCACCGTCTCCGGGACCGCCACGCCCGCGGCTGACGGCAGAGGCGTCCTGACTGCCAGACTCACTGGTGGAGGAGGTATGGAACTGAAGTTTTTATGTGACATTTGTGAGCCTTACAAGAACGGTGATACAAGCCCAGTGGCTTAGAATTCGACCTCGAATCGAGTGGTCAGCTAAATTCCTTTGTGTGTGTGTGAGAGAGCGTTGGTTCTTAATTTATTTCTTTATTTACATTTACTTTTTTTTATTATATTTCATCTTATTCTACGTTACTTGTTTTTTAAAATTTAGAAATTATTTTTATCAGATGTATCTCGTAAATTCTTTTATTATTTTCCAAATAATGGTACACTTCAGTTCACAAATTATTATTTATCAGCTTTCACCATTTAAATTGTAATATAAGAAATCTATTACATTTTTTGCAGTAACCATCGAGAAAACTATTTACATCCTGAGCACAGACTACACCGATCACGCACTACTCTTCAGCTGTTCAAACCTGAACAGTTATAGCAAACAAAGTAAGTAATTCTCTCTATAATCCATTTCACTTGAGTTTACCACAGTGTCGCTCACAAGTAGGTGGAATGGGAAAAACGGCGGTCGTGAGCGTGATCCTTCTGAACGTCAAGAGAAACGCACCCAATATATATGCAGGGTGTTTTTGACAGTTCATTAAAAGTATCTCAATTGGCTGGTAGGACACGAGCCTATTGCTGATACTTCCACAGCATTACAATTTCCAATCTGAGCCTTAATTTCAGTCTACAGCTGGAAGCTCGCCCGCTCTCGGGACGGTTTCTCTGCCGCCTCGAACGCCACCATCAACGGTATCGTCAGCAGCAACGTCGACTTGTTCGAGGGGTACTACGAGCCCACGGACCTGAGCGACAACGGCTGCTTCTACTACCCCGTGTTCACTGAGCCACCGACCGATATCATACTGCCAGGGCCCTGTGACGAGAGGATCAGAGGAAAGCCGAATTTCGATGCTGGAGCGGTAAGATATTACATAAACTTTAAACTTTACAAAGGAGTGATACGTACGATTGAGAGTCGAGTCTTAATAGGTAGCGAACCGCTATCGCTCTAGTCAGAATTGACCAAAACACCAGCGTAACAAGACAAAAAGTAACGCAGCACTGTTATTTAAATCCAGAAGTCCACCAACCTGCTATAGGCCAGCGTAGTGGACTCTCTTTCTCTATATTTATGAGAAGGAGAATTTATTTGTTTCTCTTTTCTCTTTAGAACACCCTGCAGTGATTTTATTTAGATTTTTCTTTGCTGTCTTTTTCTCTCCCGAAATACGGGCAAGTTCTTTTGTTTCGGTTAAAGACATAGTAAAAGTTCCTAATTCTATGGTTGGCCGCGTTTTTGGCGTCCACTTTAACCGCATTAGCACACCTCCGCCGCGAAATCGCGAAATGCGCAACCGCTGAAGTTTTGCCACCGTTTGTCCGTTGCAATACGGGCGAAACATTCAAGCATTTCGCAATTTCGCGCGCAATTCGCGATTTTGATTACGGAGGTGTACTACCAGCGTAAATCTTTACTACAGAATTGTCTGGATAAAGTTCCTTTTATAGTTTTTTAAAAACTAGATAAAACATAACTTTAAAATATTTAAACCTGTGTTTTAGACTGTGGATGAAATTCCAATTTTTAAAAAACCAAAATCGTTCGCAGTATCTGGGCAGATGGATCGAGCTCGCGAGCTACCCGCAAGCGTTCCAGTTCGGCGAGTGCAGTCGCGCGGAGTACATAGCCGCGGGCGACGCGGTCAGGGTGGTCAACTCGCAGGTGGTCGGCCAGCGGCTGGACATCATGATCGGCTCCGCCGCGGTCGCGTCCACCGACGGCAGCGGCGTGCTCAACGTCACCTTCGCTTTCGACAACGGAGGTTGGTGCAGCTACAATAGAAGCTCCACGCTTCCCGCCTTCGTTGCTACTAACACTACAGGGTCGGGTCTCCTCTCACAATGAGAAGGATGTAGGCCGCCGTCCACCACGCACCACTACTGCCCGTTGGTGGACGAACATGCCTTTGAGGACTTTTTTTTTCTGAACTCTCAAGCATGCAGGTTTCCTCACGATGTTTTCCTTCACCGTAACAGCAGGTGATATTTAATTTTTATAAAGCGCACATAACTTTTTTTACAAAGCCATTGGTGCGTGCCACTGGGATTCGAACCCGGACCCCTCGATTCGAGGTCGAATTCTAAGCCACTGGGCTATCACCGGGTGTCATGGAAATGCTGAATATTTCGACCGCGATTAGCCAATTCATAGTCCACTCCATCCAGCTACGCGTCGGTGGAAACACACCCTAAAGCACCAAAGAGCTTCACAAGCTTGATGGAAGCAGTGTTTTCTGAGTTCGTTACCCAGCTAAGCTGTCATTTGGCTCAGTTACGCTTAACAGCAGTTGGATTTATGTCCTATTTGAGATTTGATCTGAGTGTGTCAACTAGAAGCTGAACATGATTGGATCAGCTGTTGTCACGTCAATAGATGGAAGCGGTGTTTTCGTTGTGGAACATAGAGGTCAGTGAGATGGGATGAGTTATCACGTCATCTCTTGGCAGCTAGTCAAGATTTAAGGGTCTGTTGATGTTAACAGATATTAAATATTTGGGATATTTGCCGATAATATTCTTATTTTACAATGATTTATAAGGTATGCCTTATACTAGGTAGAATAGGAGCACTGTTAATAATTAACGCGTATAATTAAATTAAAACGAAATAAATAAGTCTTATGTATGAAAAAAATATGCATAAATTGAAAATAAAAAAGTTACAAAAACGACAGCCAATTTCCAGCTAAAAAGTAAGAAAGAATTTTACAAACCGACTTCAATATTATGGTACCTTTGGAGTCAGTAAAATGCCGCCACAGATTTTTTGACAGATTGACATTATTTAATTATTAACATATTTTTTCCTTTTTTTTAGTTGTCACCGTCGCGAACTACTACATCCTGGAGACTGATTACACCAGCTTCGCTCTCGTCTACAGCTGCCGCAACTTGACAGAAAACCGTAGACAAGGTAAGAAGAATAAATGTTTAGCTAAACATGGTAAACCAATAACAATCCAACGAACCTCGTTAAAATTGTAACCGATACAATTGATAGAGAGAATGAAAACATTTCAAACATTTTCTTTATCGATCATCATTTTATTCATCGATTTTTTACTAATCAATACATCGAGGCCCATGTCGTGCTATTAAAACCGATGTGTGTTCGAATTGAGACCATTTTATAACTAATAAAATCAATTTTCAGTCACAAGCTGGAAGCTCAGCAGAACCAGGTCCCTCAGCAACGAAGCCAACGCAGTCATGGACAGGATCATCGGCGAAACGCAAGGTCTACTCGCAGACTACTACACGCCTACGCGACAGGACGAAGACGCCTGCTTCTACGTGCCGGAGATCAACCGCGACGAAGCGCCCCGCTTCAGAGGACAGTGCGGAAACGTCACTAGTGGTGTTCAGAACTTCAATGCTCAACGGGTGAGAAAATCTTCATTACATCACGTTTAGACACAATATATCTTTAATAGGTAATACGTATGCGGTGATAGCCCAGTGGCTTAGAATTCGACCTCGAATCGAGGGGTCCGGATTCGAATCCCAGTGGCACGCACCAATTACTTTGTAATAAAAAGTTATGTGCGATTTATAAAATTAAATATCACCTGCTGTTACGGTGAAGGAAAACATCGTGAGGAAACCTGCATGCCTGAGAGTTCACAAAAAAGATGTTCTCAAAAGGCATGTTCGTCCACCAACGGGCAGTAGTGGTGCGTGGTGGACGGCGGCCTACATCCCTCTCATTGTGAGACGAGATCCGACCCTGTAGTGGGTCATTAATGGGTACTGACAAGACAAGACAAGACAAGGTAATACGTACGTAGAAGTTCGCTGGGTGAGGTATCTTACCGCCAAGCTCGTTATCCGTCGTGAAGCAACATGTGCGCTTCGGCTGGGGAGGCGTGATTACCGCAGATACTTTATTTGAGTCGAACACATTAGTTTTTTTTTTTAATCTTTAACTGCTATCCACAGACTCTAGGTCCGTGCCTTTTTTGCATCACGTTACTAGTAATATTGCTCCAGAAAAAGTTGTTTGACAGTTTAGGTCCGGTCTCCTTGGATCGTCCTGGGCATTTAACAAATTAGTCTTTGAAACCCTGAGGTTATATGTGGATGCGTGGCCGATCTAAATACTATCTGAATAAAGTTCCTACCCTATTCGGAGATTTCCATCATGTTCACAAAGGCATGTAAAGCCTGCCAACCTTGGCCGAGTCCTTCATCCTTCTCACTGTGAAAGAAGCCCGACCTAGCACATTATCATCGCATACCATATTGACTGTATCACTACTGCGTTACTACACCTATCTAAAATGCTTGTTTAAATAAATGTAAACCGTATTCTATCATTCCAGTACGTCGGCTGGTGGCACGAAATCGAACGCTACCCGTCGGACCACGCGGTAGGCGAATGCATCAGCTCAGAGTTCCGCGCGGCCGGCAACCAGTTCGAGATCGTCGACACCAACGTCTTCGGTGTCACGGCTCAAGTCAACACCAGTACCGTGGCGGTCAGCAACGACGGACGACTCAGGAAGACGTACAGCAATGGACGGGTTGAAGGTAAGTGTTTTTTTTTCCATTCCATTAGGTAACAAACAGGAATGCAGGCCAGCTATCTGAGATTGTAGACATCTAGACGTCTTTGGACGTCACCAACGGTCCGGTCTCACCGCTCAGGCTAACACCAGTACTGTGGCGGCCAGCAACGACAGCAGACTCAGGAAGACGTACAGCCATGAACGGGTTGAAGGTAACTTACTTTTTCATAGTAATTGGGTAACAAACGGGCATTCAGGCCACATCTAAGCATCCAGACGTCTTTGGACGTCACCAACGGTCCGGTCTCACCGCTCAGGCCAACACCAGTACTGTGACGATCAGCAACGATGGACGACTCAGGAAGACGTACAGCAATGGACGGGTTGAAGGTAAGTGTTTTTTTTTTCCATTCCATTAGGTAACAAACAGGAATGCAGGCCAGCTATCTGAGATTGTAGATATCTAGACGTCTTTGGACGTCACCAACGGTCCGGTCTCACCGCTCAGGCCAACACCAGTACTGTGACGATCAGCAACGATGGACGACTCAGGAAGACGTACAGCCATGAACGGGTTGAAGGTAACTTACTTTTTCATAGTAATTGGGTAACAAACGGGCATTCAGGCCACATCTAAGCATCCAGACGTCTTTGGACGTCACCAACGGTCCGGTCTCACCGCTCAGGCCAACACCAGTACTGTGACGATCAGCAACGATGGACGACTCAGGAAGACGTACAGCAATGGACGGGTTGAAGGTAAATTGAAGAATACAAGCCGTAGAGCCATTGTAAGTTACTTCGGGAGGTATCGTTCAGATACCCTCTTAACCAGCTGTGAAGCTTATTGCTTTATGTATAGTGTTTTAGTAGATCTGGTGTGGAGAAATATTTGAGGCGATCTTAGAAGTCACTGGATACAATGTCCGATAAGATATTTTAAAAACAAAATCATAATATTATAATAAAATTCATTTTTAAAAATAAAAATTAATTATTGGAAGTTGATAAAGAATTACAACTCATGTACAGAAGTCACATTGTCATATTATGTCGAAATCAATAGTGAATTTCGTACACATCTCTTTTATCTCTATCTTTTTTATCTCTATCTTTTATGAATTTTCTTTTCCAGATATTTGGGTCCTAGCCACGGATTATGACACCTACTCCCTACTGTACTCCTGCGAGAACATTGACGACGAATACATGCGTGGTAAGTTTAATTTCCTTACTTGTTCTTAAAACCACATAATTTCTACATACGGTTAATTTTTGTCTCTTTTCGTATTTGGTTAATAAAATAAATAATAGTTTCTAGTATCTGTTTCTGTATTAAATGACAATTTCTTTTCAATTTTTTATAAATTTGTGACTGCATTATTTTAATCGCAAATTAAAATAAAAAGACATGCTAAGATTGTTTACCAAATATGACAAGAGAATAAAAATGGACTTATACTATGTTTAATTTTTTTTAAATGGTTCTTTTCTATCCCTTTATTAATTTTTTCCTTTCTTATACTTCAGTATGGAGCGCGAAACACAGCAAGACAAGATCTCTGACGGCGGCTGCTCAGAACGCAATGGCGCAAGTCATCAACAACACCAGAGACCTGGTATCTGATTTCTACCTGGCAGTGAACCAGTCTGACGACGCCTGCTTCCACTACCCTGAGCAGACAGGCAGGAGGGTCATCTTGCCTGGACAGTGCGATCCCAATATACCCGTTGTGCAGAGCTTCGACGCTGGAGAAGTAAGTCGAATCAAAAGCTTTTCTTCCGATGTAATTATAATATGGTATTAAAACATGCTAAAAACCGGGCGTCACACTGGGCGTAGAGTATTCAACGATTGTACATTTTGTCTGATCCCCAGATTGATGAAAAGATTGGTGCGATCTGGTAGCTGGGACTTACCGAATTACGTTTCAGCTTTTAGTACATAACCTACATCATTTTTATATTGTAAATAAAACCGTTTAACATGAAAAACTTTTTTATATAATTTTTATATTCAAGTTTTTAGTTCTGTTAATTAAATTTTCTCAGAATGAGCTCTTTTCTACTAATCAAGCCCTTTCATTTGATACCCATATTGAGGTTGTTGTGAAGTAATATGTAATCCGCCATTTTGTATCGGCGGCCATCTTGGATTTACAATCATATTATTATAGAATGTATTATATTGTATTGTCATCAAGATTAAGAATGTGTACCAAATATCAGATCAATCTGTCATCAGGAAAGAGAGAGGTCGCGTGTGCGGATTGTTGCAAAGAAATATAAATACAAATTAAATAACAATGCATTTCCGCAAAGTAACGCCAAAGATTGATTTAAGCAATAAATTACGATTTGTTGTGTTACGGTGCGATCGAATCCCAATAACAATATCTTCTTCTCTCCTAGTATACGGGAACGTGGTTCCAAATCGAGCGCTACCCACAATTCTACGAGAGCGGCAACTGCACGGGCGCCAGGTACACGCTGAACGAGAACACCGGCGTGATCGGCGTGACCAACTGGCAAGTGATCGACGGGGCGCTGGACGTGATCGAGGGCACTGCTAACGTGACGTCAGCGGATGGAAGCGCCAGGCTGCGGGTCAGGCTGCCGGTGCGGGGGACTGACGGTGAGTGACCGTTTTATATAGTCTAAAGTCAGTCCCAGTGACGCACCAATCACCTTGAAGGCTATGTGCGCTTTATAAAATAAATCTGGTGTACGATGACGTGAAACATCGTAAGGAAGCTGGCATGGCTGATAATAAATAAATAACGCTACACACTCATAGACCCACACTAGGATTCCCTGTGTCGTGGGTGCATGGACACACACAAGACAAGAACACACACACCCAGACTAGAAACAGAAATTCAAATTCATCATTCAAATCTGTGCTCTGCTGCGAATCGAACCCAGTACCCTCCGCGCAGCCCACCCGTGTCTTAACCACTGCGCCACTCAAATCATCAAATTAATAAATTAGTAATAATTCTCCAAAGGTTTGTCAGGTTCTATGCGATGGTGATAGCCCAGTGGCTTAGAATTCGACTTCGAATCGAGGGGTCCAGATTCAAAGCCCAGTGGCACGCACCAATGAATTTGTAATAAAAGTTATGTGCGATTTATAAAATTAAATATCACCTGCTGTTACGGTGAAGGAAAACATTGTGAGGAAACCTGCACGCCTGAGAGTTCACAAAAAATGTACTCAAAGGCATGTGAAGTCCACCAACCCGCGGTAGGCCAGCGTGGTGGACTGAGGCCTACATCCCTCAAATTGTGAGAGGAGACCCGACCCTGCAGTGGGTCATTACTCATTCATGGGTTACAGAAGGGTTTACATACATTAAAAATAAGAAAAGCACATCCTTTTAATGTTTTGTCTTCTTCAGATCCTAACCCTCCAATGTCAGAAATGGACCTGTGGGTGCTGTCAACGGACTACATCAGTTATTCTTTAGTATACAGCTGTTCCAACGTCGACCAATTTACACGCGCTGGTATGTATTACAATTAATTAAAAAATATATTTTTTTTTTATTCCAGGCCAAGACAATTAAAATGCGTAAATCGTAGAACTTCATTTTAAATTTGTTAAAACTGAAAATTTAATATCCAGTGCTGAGATTGAAAATAGTCCTCATAACTAATGAACAATGCTTATTTTCTAATTCCTTCAGAAGAGTATGAGATTTAGGTACTAGGGGTTGAGTTCTGTTTATAAATAGTCACTTTGCCTTTCAAATCAACTGAAAACTGCTCCACTTTCTTGCATAGTATACCTCCGAGGTGATAATAATATGCCTCTGCTTTATTTTATACAGCGTCTATTATAATGAAAGGTATATCAGTGAATCTTTTCTGTTTTCCAGTCGGAGCTTGGAAGCTCAGCAGAACACGCACAATGCCGGATGCTGGCAACACAGCTATCAACAACTACATGGCAACTCGACAAGAACTGCACCAGCCCTTCTTCCTTCAGATCGGCCAGAGTGACGACTGTGAGCAACCCAGCTCCGGTACATTGGTCAAAAGCAGTATTATTTTTATCCTTGTGTGTGCTATGTTCCAGCTACTTCTGTAGGGCGCACAGGAATAATTGTATTTATTTGTAGATAAAAAATTGTATTTAAGTTTTAGGCTTTGTTAATGACAATATTTTGTATTTTGTTACAAGTACATGTAACTTTATATTATTTGGTCTTTTATTACCCTTTTTTATCTTTGATATGGCTACAGATGGCAACACTAATATCTGTTTTGCATTACATTAGCAATGTCAAGCTTTTGCTTTTGGATAAATAATTCTATAATTTCTCTAGGAAAATTCATGGAAAATAGACATAACATTTCCTAGACTTTTCAAGCTTATTGGCTCTAAAACATGACATTGTCACGATGAGCAGCACAACAGCTGACAATAGTTCGTAATTTTTCTGCAACATGGCGAAGCCCGGTAAAGGTCCTGCTATACCACGCATACCACGGTGTAAAGATACCTACACACTTCCTTTAACCCCTTCATGGCCAACTGTTGTGCACGGTTCTCTCCACACAACAGGGGGATGCCTGGAGCATAGTCCACCAAACTGCTCCAATGCGGATTGGTGGAGAAACTGGCTAGTGGCCAACTAATGTCTTCAAACCGCCCTTAGGACAATGAGGTTAACGACTACTTTCATATCGATAAAAACCGAGACACGGAACCTACACACTGATAAGATAACACTTACTCGTATATTAAAATCTATTTGAGACCTGAGAACAAAATCAGAGACAGAGTAAAATGAATGCCGCTATAATAATCATAGCTTTTCTAAAAAAAACGTATTTGATTTTTCTGCAACATGATGAAATGCGAAAAAAACCTTTGTCAGGTTGCTTCTCATTAAGACTCAAGCACAGAACACTATTTGGACGCAAGCCTCGGCAGCCGTACGACAGTAGCAGCGCGACAGGGTCGCGTTTACTGTAAATTATTTTTTTCAAAATTCATAAAACGAAGTTGCCATGGCAGGCAAACACTTTGTGTTAAAATAGCTGGTTTGTTATAAGGAAACGGATAGAAAAGTATCTAGTAGAGTCTGCTCGTGGTCTGCTCCGATTTATATAGGATGTCGTTCGGAAAGTGTGAATCGTACTTTACAGTACAGATTTTGTTTATTATCTATTATTATATTTATCTGTTAAGGTAGTTTCCGTAAACTGGCAACACACACAAATGTAATGTCAATTACAAAATCGTTCTTTCATTCATCACATCACTCCATCTGTCCAGTGTCCATCAATCAATTCATTTTTCATGAATTGCGGATAGTTTAGGGATGTGAGAAAATCACATTTCTTTTCTATGATTAATTATTTCAATTAAACAAAATACGCTTTAATTTGTCGAAATATAAAACTGGGAGTCATGGCTAGTAACGAGGAGATAACGGGGCCAATTTCGCCGCAAGATATCGAAGCAGCGGAGAAGTTAAAAAACGAAGCAAATGAATATTTTAAGAGTGAGTGTTCTATTTTATAACAAAAAAATACATTTTTTAATTCAATTAAACTGTAATTGATCGAAATCGCAATCAGTTGATAAGAAGTCGTGTGATAATTCGGTCTGATTTTATAACCTCTTTCAGAGCAAAACTACGATCGCGCTATCGAGTTGTACACTCAGGCGATAGCGAAAAATGGGAAGAATGCGGTGTTCTATGCGAATAGGAGTATAGCTAATTTGCGTTTGGAGAACTTCGGGTATGCGCTCGACGATGCCTCTAAGGCGATAGAACTGGACAAGGCCTATACGAAGGCATACTACAGACGGGCCGCGTCGTATATGTCCTTAGGAAAGTACAAGCTAGCTCTTAAGGATTTTGAATATGTAAGTAATATTGCTTGCAACCCCTTTCATTGCCCACTGATTGGCATGGTTCTCTCTCTACAACAGGAGGCTTGGAGAGTACTCCACCACTCTATTCCAATGTTAATTGGTGGAGAATGTTAGAACTATTTAAAAATCTCTCATTACATCAAAATTCTACACTTACCTACTGTTAAAGTTTACCTTTATGATAACTGTGCTCAAGCAAGAACACTGTTGTCAAAGTTTTTGTAATAATTATGCATGTCAAAGTATGTGTAATTAAATAATGTGTGCCATTAGTATGGGAAGATGTACAGATGCTCTCTCTTCCCATATTTATGATAAACTGTAACTATATGAATACTTTGATGACAGTGTTTGTGCTGCATTGAACCCAAAACTTGCTGCAAATTAGCTAGTAGGTATAGTCAGAAATTTCCTAAGCCACACAGACATACATAATTATGTATGTATCTTATTCAAAGTAGTGAGTCAAAGGCAGTAATAATACCATTAAGGAAAATCGTAGGTAATTAGATGTTTGTCACAAATTAGCATATTTAATGTCCAATGTCTCAAACCATTCAATATTACTACATGTTTATGGACTATCTAATCTATTGTGATAGCCTATTGAGACATTTTTTTAAACTTTATGAAATACTAGATTTCGCCAGTGGCTTTGTCTGCATAGATATGTTAATCCAGGTTATGAACTATGTGTATACCAAATTCCATCCAATTCTGTTCAGCTGTTTTTGTGTGGGAAAGTAACAAACATCCATTCATCCAAGCATCCTCACAAACACATCTCTCTCAAACTCACAATTAATTTTGTAATAGTAGTGGGATAATACAGTGAATGGATGTAATTTGGTTTACTTATACATGAGTTTTCTATTTGACAATATGTAAATTACGTTTTTTAATGATGAGTCAGATGGGTTTTTCCAAGTTAGCCCGTAACCAATTAACCCTCTAGGGATGAAAGTTTAATTTACTTAAAACTAACTTTTGTAGGAAATACCCAAAGTTTCATTGCAACAACTAGTACTTTATTTCTTCAATGTTGAATCCCATCCCAGTGGCACACATCAATGACTTTGTAAAAAAGTTATGTGCACTTTGTAAAATCAAATATCACCTGTTGTTACGGTGAAGGAAAACATCATGAGGAAACCTGCATGTCTGAGAGTTCAGAGGAAAAAAATGTTCTCAAAGACATGTGAAGTCTACCAACCCGCACTAGGCCAGCGTGGTGGACGCGACCCTGTAGTGGGTCATTAATGGGTTACTGACAATATATTTTTCTCTTTCAGGTAACCAAAGTTAGGCCAAATGATCAAGATGCAAAAATGAAGTTTAATGAGTGCAATAAGATAGTGAAAAAAATTGCATTTGAAAAAGCCATATCAGTTGACAAGAAGGAAGTCAACATAGCTGACTCAATCAACCTAGATGCTATGAGTGAGTTTTGTATTTAATGTGTCTTTTTTGAGTTTTACAGTTTTTTAGTGTCACTATGTTAGTTACCATACTGCAAAACGGCTTGACAAATTTTTATGAAATTTTATATGCATATTCAGTAGGTCTGAGTATTGGCTACTATCTATTTTTCACACTCCTAAGTGATAAGGGTTGTCCACCCATAACATATTTTTCGAATGTTTTGGACAGATTTTTTAGTTTTTATTTTTTTATAATACAGTTTTATATAGCAACTAGAATTGCAAGTATTTTAACCATCTATAATGCCAAACACAATTATAATACCCCCACTCACCCTTTGAGATATATTTGGTCTACTAAATATTGAACTCTGCTTCAGAGCCAGAAAATTGTCAAATTTTGTCCACAACAAAAACCATTGGAGATATTTAGAATTTCAAATGTTGAAATAGAATAACATGGCTATTCTAAATTTCAATTTATGTCTTTTACATAAGCAGTTATAGTATTGCCTTGCAAGTGCGAAATGTTTATGTAATATGTCTGCATACATTGTATTTGAACTCTAACACATGTTTGATCTTCCGCTTGCGATTTGAAAGTGACGAAAAGTATATCCTAGAAGTAATTGGCAATGCTAAGTAACCTGTGTCCTACTTGCCATGTCACACGCAAAAGTTGCTTGTATGTCATTGTCATTGCATAGATTTTGTTGCATGTCAGTTTAAGACAGCTCCATAGAGCCCAGTGTTTTAATTTTTCTCGTGTTGTTTTGTTGGTCAGGTATGTCAGCCAATTAGGAAATGAATACCATAGGTGGGGGTGATATTTATTTCATGCAATAAGCTACAACCTTTGATTCAGTCAATCATGATTAGGTACAATTTGTTCACACTTATTGAATGTTATACATAACACATTCTTCTGCTTTAATTGCCCCATAGGCTGAGAGAAGAAAGCAGGTGGGAAAAAACTCTCAGTTCAGGTGATATTACACCCTGGCTACCGTTCTGATGGTTTCTTAATATTATAAAGAATACTCATTGCAATTGCAAGCAGCGATGATAGCCCAGTGGCTTAGAATTCGACCTCAAATCGAGGGATCCCGGTTCGAATCCCAGTGGCAGTTCTCAAAAAAAGATGTTCTCAAAGGCATGCGAAGTCCCCCAACCCGCAGTAGGCCAGCGTGGTGGACGGCGGCCTACATCCTTCTCATTGTGAGAGGAGACCCGACCCTGTAGTGGGTCATTAATGGGTACTGACATGACTCATTGCAATGTCTTGATTTCAGCTATCGAGGATGAATATGAAGGTCCAGCATTAGAAGATGGGAAGGTGACGCTTAAATTTGTTAATGATTTAATGAATTATTATAAAAAAGAGAAGAAATTACACAAGAAATATGCATATAAGGTATAAATTCATTTATACGCTGATTTCATGTTAATGTTCCTTACTGTGAAATTGTAATTAACTAAATTTTGCCTTTTTTCTAGATCCTAATAGATGTTAAAGCATATCTTCAGAAGCAGCCATCATTGGTTGACATCAAGGTATTAAAACATTTTCTATTTACTCAATCTTTTTTTTCTATTTAGTAAATCTAAAACAGTAATAAATGTTGCTAATTTCATCTTTAAATGTTGCCTACATATGTAAGGAGCCAAGTACTGGCTGAAATTAATAACTCTTCTTCTGATATTGAGATACTATTTGGTTGCGTATCTTGGCAACTTGGAGATACTATACTTCCTACTACTATTATAAACACAAGGGGTTATGAGGCTGACAGTAAGATACCTCCCCGGATGAGCTACTATGGCTATACCACCTTTCATTAATTCTCGCTGCCTACGTGTATTATGAAGAGTTTTATATTATATGACTGGCCTGTTGGTCTGGTGGTTAGCGACCCAAACTACTACGCCGGAGGTCGTGGGTTCGATTCCCACCCAGGACAAATATTTGTGTGATGAGCACAAGTGTTTGTTCTGTGTCTGGGTGTAAATTATCTATATATAAGTATGTATGTATGTATATGTATTAAAAATATGCACGTAGGTTTATCAGCTATCTGGTTACCATAACACAAGCGAGGAGGTGTACAACTTACTTTGGGATCAGAATGCCATGTGTGAGTTTTCCCCTAATTTAAGTTTAAATGTATTCCAGGTGCCTGACAATCAAAAGTTCACAGTATGCGGCGACATTCACGGCCAATTCTACGACCTGATGCATATCTTCGAGCTGAACGGTCAGCCGTCCGTGGAGAACCCCTACCTGTTCAACGGAGACTTCGTGGACCGAGGATCCTTCAGCGTGGAGTGCATATTCACCCTGTTCAGTTTCAAGCTCCTGTATCCGGACCATTTCTATATGTCGAGAGGTAAATAAAAAGCATTTTATGTCGATCTCCCAACACACCAGGATTAGGTTTCCTGTCACAATAAGATTTAACCCTTAGTGCACTGCACTACACAGTGCCACTAGGCCAGCGTGGTGGACGGCGGCCTACATCCTTCTCATTGTGAGTGGAGACCCGACCCTGTAGTGGGTCATTAATGGGTCGCTGACACTACACAGTCACACAGGCCTAATGCGGGTTGGGTGGACTTCACTTGTCATTGAAAACATTATACGAAACGAAATAACGAAATACCTTTATTCAGTTTTTTACATCGGATAACTTATTAAATCTAGATTAACCTAGAGAAAGACATGTATTCACAGGCTTTGTTTGTCGAACTAGGTGTTACCCTGTATTACGACACCCATCGCCCACCCCCTATATTTTATTTTACTTATTTCTAGGTAATTATAATATGAAAAAACTAAGTATTTTTATTATTTTTAAAGGACTATGTTGGTTTTCTTTTACATGCCATGTAACAGTTTGATAGTTTTGCCTGTTCTTATGTACTCTCCCTTACTATACATAATTCTTAGAATCTTCAATAAGAACGACGACGCTAATTGGGTTAATTATGGGTTAAATGTCAGTAACCCATTAAGGACCCACTACAGGGTCGGGTCTCCTCTCACAATGAGAGGGATGTAGGCCGCCGTCCACCACGCTGGCCTAGTGCGAGTTGGTGGACTAAATAATGGATAAAATAATAAATAATATGGGTTAAATAATGAACCAAAAAAATAATAATTAACAATACATTGTATACAGAGATCTTATACACTTTAGCAACTCTAAAAGTGTTATTTATAATTTGTCAATGAGACATTATTGAGATCAGTGAGTATGACGCTAAGTAGAGTGTGTCATTGTATGTAAAACAGACTAAAGGCTAAACTAACCAAAGCCAAGCTCCATAAAGATTTGGATGCTTTAATAGAGTTTGTCATTAAATCGAATGACGCTACATAAAAATACATTGACGACCTGAGTGGCGCAGTGGTTAAGACGTCGGTGCACTGCGCGGAGGGTCCTGGGTTCGATGCCCAGCGGTGCAGAGATTTGAATGATGAGTTTAAATTTCTGTTTCTGGTCTGGGTGTGCGTCCATGGCACCCACGACACAGGGAGTCCTAGTGTGGGGCTATGAGTGTGAAGCGTTATTTATTTATTTATTGTATACAGAGTTACCCGTAACACATGAGCAACCTCGCAGCACTAGGTAGCTCACACCATAAGCAACAACTTTTGTTCTATGAGTTCGAACATAACTCAATACAATGACATAAAAAATATGTTTCATTCATGAATGCTCGCATGACCGACGGTTTACGTAATCTTTGCGATGCGCGTAGAGTTAGAAACATTCAAGCGGGAAATTAAATTAATAAATATTTTCGTAGGAAATAAACAATAAACAAATTACCAAAAGTCGTAGAACAAAAGTTGTTGCTTATGGTGTTAGCTGCCTAGTGCTGCGAGGTTGCTCACGTTTTACGGGTAACCCTGTATATAATAACTCGCCATCAACCGATCACTTCCAGGCAACCACGAGACGCTCGACATGAACCGCATGTACGGGTTCCGGGGCGAGGTGAGCGCCAAGTACACGTCCCAGATGGCGGACCTGTTCACGGAAGTGTACAACTGGCTGCCGCTGGCGCACTGCATCAACGACCGGGTGCTGGTCATGCACGGGGGGCTGTTCTCCAAGGACGACGTCACGCTCGAGGACATCAGGCGCGTGGACAGGAACAAGCAGCCGCCGGAAGATGGTGAGCGATCGATATACGGTGACCGTGTGTGCGATGATAGCTTAGAGCTTAGAGCTGATAGCTTAGCTTAGATAGCTTAGATGATAGGCTTAGAGTTCCACCTCGAATCGACGGGTCCGGGTTCGAATCCCAGTGGCACGCACCGATGACTTTGTAATAAAAGTTGTGTGCGCTTTATAGAATCAAATATCACCTGCTGTTACGGTGAAGGAAAACATTGTAAGACCTGCATGTCTGAGAGTTCACAAAAAGAAATGTTCTCAAAGGCATGTGAAGTCCACCAACCCGCAGTAGTCGTGCGTGGTGGACGGCGGCCTACATCCCTCTCATTGTGGGATCCTGTAGTGGGTCAATAATGGGTTACTGACAGACAACCGTCACAACCGTATGTGCGGATTGCTCCAATGTTTGAGTACAGCAGAGTGCATAGACTCGCTGCTTGAGTAGATCGCGAGCGATCGAAAAAGGTAAGTCATATCGGGTGCGGTCAGTACCCAGATGGGTGACTTCGATATACGTCAGTTCCCGTTGCCGTCGATAAGATAGCAGTTGTGAAACTGTGTCATTGTTTGAAAGCATCCAACGCGGTTGGCCACAGACTGTTTCTCCACAGATCCACATTGGAGGAGCAAGGTGGAATGTGCTTCAGGCTTTGTGATTGAGTTGTGACTTTTGATTTGATCGATCATGAGTGATTTTAGGTAGAGTTTTGATTTGTGGTACTTTTGAATTGAAGCAGCGATATTAGTGTGAATAAATGAAATGTAACCTTTTTTGGAGGAAAAGGGGAGATCTCCCGCCAGGCGATGTCACTGCCTGGGGACCGCGGTCCGAATGTTGACTTCGGACCATTTGTATATATGCAGAGATTCTGAAGAACTTTGATAGCGCGTTTGAGGATACGTCTTCCGATTGGCCAGTTCGGTATGACGCGTGTGACGTGTTCTATTGTTTACTACATTCGATGCTTGCGTCGTCATGCGTGGTCAGCATTTCATGTGAGGCGCGCGCTCATATTACTGTAGGTATCGCGCCGCTACATCACTCCCCCTCCAATTGGAATGATGTCGTAACTCTCATATGCCAGTGTCGTCATCGGCCACGTCTGCCGGAATGGTGCCATACGTGCGCAGTCACGGTGAGGGAAACCCAGAAACCTCTGCTGCGTGCTGCGGATCGCTGAACTTGAGCGTTGAAGGCTGCAGGAACCAATGCGCTTTGTGCGGCTGCTAGTGGAACCTGGACAGAATGCTCCTTGCTTGCTGGCTTGACTCCATGACTCCTTATACTTGCTGAAGGACGTCAAATACTTCGAGGAACACCAATGATGTGGAAAATCACGTCGGTTGAGACGGATATCATCTGGTGAGACATCAGGACGAAACTTCGTGGATGAAGGTGCTGGAACCCTTGAAATGTCGTCAGCAGGGCGTCAATCACGTCGGTTGATCACGTCGGGGTCACCAATTTGGAGGAAAAGGGGAGATCTCCCGCCAGGCGATGTCACTGCCTGGGGACCGCGGTCCAAATGTTGACTTCGGACCATTTGTATATATGCAGAGATTCTGAAGAACTTTGATAGCGCGTTTGAGGATACGTCTTCCGATTGGCCAGTTCGGTATGACGCGTGTGACGTGTTCTATTGTTTACTACATTCGATGCTTGCGTCGTCATGCGTGGTCAGCATTTCATGTGAGGCGCGCGCTCATATTACTGTAGGTATCGCGCCGCTACACTTTCATTGAATTGACGACCCGCCGCGCGAAAGGTCGTCCTGGGTTCGATTCCCAGCAGAGCAGAGATTTGAACGATGAATTTGAATTTCTGTTTCTGGTGTGTTGTGTTCTTGTCTCGTGTGTCCATGCACCCACGACACAGGACACCCTAGTGTGGGGCTATGAGTGTGAAGCGTTATCTATTGATGTATTTATTTAACTCGTATCACAGGCATCATGTGCGAGCTGCTCTGGTCGGACCCTCAGCCGATGGACGGGCGCTCGCCGTCGAAGCGCGGCGTCGGCTGCCAGTTCGGGCCCGACGTGACCGCCGGCTTCCTGCAGCGCAACCAGCTGGACTACGTCATCAGGAGCCACGAGGTCAAGAACGACGGCTACGAGGTGGCGCACGACGGCAAGTGCATCACGGTCTTCTCGGCGCCCAACTACTGGTGAGTGGCGGGCTGCGACCCACTGTTGGGGGAGCGGGACGCCTGGAGGATGTCGATAGCAACCGGGGCCGATGGCTTAACGTGCCCTCCGAGGCGCGCGGCCCGCTGCTGGGCTCGGGTCTCTCTCCACAACAGGAGCCTGGAACATACTCCGCGACGCGGCTCCAATGCTGATTGCTGGTGAAAGGGGCTAGTGTCCAACCCGTGTCGGATGTTGTCGAACCGCCCATAGTGCCTCCGACAAGGTTTAACGACTGCTGTCGTGTCGATAACAACCGAGACCAACGTGCGCTCCGAAGCACGGAAGCGCGTTTAATTCGCCACTAGCGGTCACCCATCCAGGTCGCTCAGTTAGGTTAGTACTGAGGTACTAACAGATATAGATGCAAACAGTAATTGTTATCGTTGGATAGTAAGTATTTATAAACTTCTACACATATATATCATCCATCATCCATCCTATTAGAAAGTAGCCCATAGCATCGATGGAGTATGCGCCCACTACGGTTTTGAAAGTATCGTGTTTGACTGTAATGGTTGTAGCTAAATTTACAGTACATAATATATAATAAATTACATTTATTTTATTTATTTTGTTACAGTGACACAATGGGCAATTTGGGTGCGTTCATAACGATGAACGGCAAAGACCTAGTTCCGAATTTCACCACTTATGAAGCAGTAGTAAGTATCTACTTCTATACTAAAGTTTTATAGTTAAAGCAGTATAAAACTGCAACTTATTAATTGCTTTTTAAGGTTTGTCCTAATTGGCTGACAATCTAAAACACCAAAAAACGTTTTAGATTCTACGTTTCAAAGACTCTTCTATGATATTCAGAAGTTTCTATTATGTCTAAAATATATCATATTTTTGTAGAAAATTAAGGTTTTTGTGCAATAAAAGTACATTTAAATTTTAAGTTTCAAATTCATTCCAAAACGCTCGCCCATGTCATGGCGTCTGTCATTACGTCACGGCTCAGTAAAAAATGCCAGATCGCGTATAATATGCTTACGAAAAAAATGACGTCTACTGAGACGTGACGTAAATTGACGTAATTCGATCTGATGGGTGTATAAGCTATCATGGCGGATTGTTGTATTTTGTAGATTTATTTTAACAAATAAATTATTAATTTCGACATTAATAAGAGAATAAATACATGTTTCAAAATCTTTGAATCCTATTTCATTAGATCAGATAAATATTTTGGCGATACTTGTTTACTGTCATCATGCCTATTACGTGTATGTACATATAGCGTGTGCTGCGGTGGAAACGTTGGCCCACGTGGTCAAACAAATGAATCCGCGCGCAACGTGCGCTGCGGTGGGTTCGCGCCTTAAAACATTTGAAATAATACAATTTTTTTTATTTTTGTTGAGACAAAACATTGTCATGTCAGTACCCATTAATGACCCACTACAGGGTCGGGTCTCCTCTCACAATGAGAGGGATGTAGGCCGCCGTCCACCACGCACCACTACTGCGGGTTGGTGGACTTCGCATGCCTTTGAGAACATTTTTTTTTTGTGAACTCTCAGGCATGCAGGTTTCCTCACGATGTTTTCCTTCACCGTAACAGCAGGTGATATTTAATTTCATAAATCGCACATAACTTTTATTACAAAGTCATTGGTGCGTGCCACTGGGATTCGAACCCGGATCCCTCGATTCGAGGTCGAATTCTAAGCCACTGGGCTATCACCGCTGCTTTATCTGAAAACATTTGTACCCCTCACCGGTGCTGCCCCTAGCGGATATATTTTAAACCTTCGGTGGAAAAAGGCTAATTCTTGTGTCTATCGTGTTCCAGCCACATCCGGACGTGAAGCCGATGGCCTACGCCAACTCCTTCTTCAGCATGATGTGCCAATGATAGCCGTCGCCGTGGCAACGACACCCACACATCCACACGCGGAGGCCGGCACGTGAGCCGAGTTTCCGTTAGAAACGTGCTACCGTAGTAATACTTAGATTACGCGAGTATTTTGAATACTTTCCATTGGATTCTAGAACGCGGCTCGGACGCCAAATTGACGGGTGCTGTCGTTGAACTTCTGTAAAGTAAACAGTAAACGTCAGTCAATATAAGTATGCCATGTCAGTCCGTCTTGACGTCTTCCCATACTAATGGCAGTTCGGTGCAATTACTGTACGGAACTGCGTAAGTGCTTGGTCGAGGCACAGATATTATAGTAAACTATACGCAACATCTCTCACTACTATTCTTTTTTCTTTTTACCGCCATTAGGTGAGGTTATTGTTCCACACGTTTGTGGGACATTCTTTACCATACGATTTATTTAATTGTACAATTAAAAGTACATAGTACAATACCCTGTACTTAAATGTATAATGAAAGGAGAGTACAAAAAGCGGTCTTATTACTATAAAGCGGTCAAATTATTAACATAGATACAGACAGAATTAATAGATATTTTATAAATATAACATCAGGAATATTGAATCTTTGGAACATTTCACCCGTTTTAAGTCAAACATTACAAATAACATAGGCCGTAATACCCTATGTATTACGGCCTATGTCAAAAAGCTTTTTATATGAATTCGTAAGTCATAAAAACCCATAAAAAATTGGAAAAAAATTTTTTGCAAACAAATATTATGTAAAAAAAGACTTTTCAATTTAAATTTCAAAAATTCCCGCGAAAACACTGTCTCGGCCGCCATGCTTGTGACGTCACTCGCAGTGTAAACAATACATCTCAGTAAAGGAAGAAAGTTATACTTCATTGTTTATTTGCACTGCTAATGACGTCACGCCGATAGCTTTCATGGCGTATAGCGTTTTTGACATTTGAAAAACAGATTAACAATGCGAAAACAGTGCGAAATGCCCTATTATTATTATAGAATGTTGAGAATGAATGAGTTCAGAAGACCACTCTTGGTCACTCAACATTCCAAATTCAAATTGTAGAATTATCGCCAATCAAGTAGTTTCTCTCATACATGTCTTAGGTAAGTACCTAACGTATCTAACGACGAGACGATACTCACGAATACTTAAGATTACGCCATATTATTATGCTCATGATGTATACGATTATAATTATTAGGGTTATCATCTACAGGGTTAATCGTAAAACACCAGCAACCTCGCAGCACTAGGTAGCTAACACCACAAGCAACAACTTTTGTTCTATGAGTTCGAACATAACTCAATACATAAAAAATAAATGGTTCAACAAGTTTTTGTTGCACCGTTGTGACATTTGTAAGTCTACGAAAGTATGTTTCATTCATTCAAATGATCAGTCAACAAAATTCATTGGTGGTATCTTACAGAAGTTTGACGACGGGATTACCGTTAAAAATGGCGCTGAGTCGAAACTAGCTGCATGTTATAAGACAATATACACCTCGCTCGAAGCTATTGAATTATAGTAGTATAGCCTGACGGGAGAATTTGAAAACCACTAAAATTAGCATCTCATTTCGGTATCAATGAAATTACCTACTGCAAAGGTATCTTTTATTCTCTGTCAAGCTATATAAAGCAGGATTTCGGGTCTACGCAGACGTACCACAACCACGCGACAAAATGCAGTCAGTTTATGGTCTCGTGTGAATAGCACAGGTCGGTAAATGTCGGTCGTGTGAATAGAAGTGACAGTTTTCATACTATTTGACACCCGACCACGTGGTGTGGTTGCAGTTGTGGTGTGGTTGTGGTACGTCTGCGCAGACCCGTAATCTCATGGGGGTGTTAATACAATAACAATAATATCTTGGCGACCAAACTGTGGTACAGTTATCCATGTGGGACGATAGCTTATTGGAACCCATCGCATATGTAAGAAAGGTTTTGGAAAGGCATTGTCTTATAATATATAGGTAGTCAAATTCACGATAGAAGTAAAACTTGCCGGATTAACTGTAGATATAAAGTACTACTAAAACTAATTCTGAATAAAATGGCGGCCAAGAAGTTAGCTCAAACTAGTGTGAAAATATTAATAATAATATAATATAATAAGAGGGCAAAATGTTGTATGTTTTCTTTTGAAACTTTTTCAATACAATAATAATAATTCACTCGAGTTCAATTCTTAAAGTTAAATGTTACAGTAGATGATTAATGCCGAAAAAAACCGATTTCTTAGCCATATAGTTTGCAAAATAGTTTTGTGATTTTAATGTAACTTCACATCATGTAACGTAAATAGACGTATTAATAAAAATTGAATATCACCTGCTGTTATGGTGAAGGAAAACATAGTGAGGAAACCTGCACGCCTGAGTTCACAAAAAATGTTCTCAAAAGCATGTTCGTCCACCAACGGGCAGTAGTGGTGCGTGGTGGACGGCGGCCTACATCCCTCTCATTGTGAGAGGAGACCCGACCCTGTAGTGGGTCGTTAATGGGTTACTGACAAAAGGACGTATAGTCTAGATATACAGAACTACATCATAAACGAATTTAGAACGAAGTAGTGATATAATCATTCATTGATTCACTTTGGAATTTGATTTTTATGAAAGTTTGATTTATTTGAAATCCATTCATTCACATTTAACATGAGCTTATAGATAATATACGTGTCGTGCGTCCATTCCAAAGTTAACCCGGCAAGTTTTATTTGACGTGCCTTGTACCTACGAGTTTATCATCAACCAAACATCGATTCTAGAATTTATTTGTATGTAATAGAGACCATTTATTGATAACGCCACACTGTTATTGAAATAACCATTAGATTTTAAAGATTGAGATTGAATGCATGTTTGACGAAAAATGGGCGTGGCCCGTGTTCTGAAGTTCTACATCAGACGAGTCACATGATATATTTCTACATTTTTGAATAAAAACGCCTAAATCATAGCAATAATTTTTCAAAATTCACAGTAATGTATGTCGTGATTTATGTATGGTCTCTATACATTCAACCACGTGCATTTTTCTTGTACATTTTCCAATTAATTTTAACTTTTCTTTTATCCAAGAGCCAGTTGTATGAAGTGTTTTGATGTTATGTATGTATAGCATTGTATGGATTTTAATAGAAGCGTCTTACTCGTTTTAACTACGGAAATTTTATTGTTATTCGTCGAAATATAATAGGAATGAAACTGTAAAATATTTGCTATGAGCACTGTCTGTACAGTGCTCGTAGCAAAAGCAAATATTTTAGTATATTCTAGACTCGCTAGATAAAAAAAAAGTTTTGATAAAAAAGGTGTTGAATGAAACATTGATTTGTCAGTTTAATCAAAATTACAGCACTGAGAACAAACTACGAACTCAACGTGGCCGCGTGACTCAACGTTTCATAAAAAGCTGTGTATTAAAAGGCCTTTAATAACTATCGCAAGATGAGATTGATAATATTTATCACCATTTTATAAAATAACAAATATTTGAGTTTACTTTTAAAAGCTTGGTTAAATTTATTTTCTGATACACTTTCATTCCTGTTGTGTTTCCACACTACCCTGCGATTCTAAGTCAAATTATTATACCAGTTAATAAAACCAAATTCCACTCTTATAGAGTGACGTTATGAAACGCTTCGCAAAAGTGACTCAATCTTTCGAAACGTGACAATGTGAGATAAATTGACAATATACACGAGGATGTGGGTAAATCTTAGGATTGGAATAAATAAACATATTTTCTTAATTGTTAATTAATTAATCTAAAATTGTGTACTCAGTTCATCAACTGTTAGTTTTTCTGGCTCCCTTTTTGCTACGTACACGTGTAATCGTAATAACTCTTTACGATCCTTATAGCGTTGTAATGATAAAGTTTATCGTACAAAATTTTTATATATTATGAGTTTGTGTGACTTCTGACATTCGTCATCAGATGGCGTCACGGCTATCCTGAAACTTTTCTAAACATATGGAGTTTTTCTAAACACGTTGTTCAAGGAATAGATTAAAAAGTCCTTTAGACCTCTGAGACCTCAAAGGGTCCACAACGCGTGTTGCCAACGAGTAAATGTCAGAAAAAATATGGTTGTGTCACTGTAATATGAAAAATCATAAATTTTGTCCTAATGCCGAAAATGTGAAATTTACTATTTCCGTGTTTTTTATAAAGATGCTGATTTCCCACCCTTCAGTAATTGTACCCAATACTCAATACTCCTGCTACTGTTTATGACGAAACAAGAAACAAATTCATACGACAAAATTCTTTTCCTGAAACACATTTGTTTTTCAACTAAAACCAATCGGAGGGCCTCAGCGTCTTTATAAATGCACCATAACTGTATAATTTATGAAAGTTACGTTGCCATTCTTCGTCATTGCCATTTCTATGTGTAATAGCAATATTCACTTTATCTAGAACAATTTTCTTGTGAATATAATCGGAGGAATGAACTATTGGAGGCACTATAACTCTATGTCGTAAATGCTTCCAAGTTTAATTTATATTCTAGCGATGGAAACGAGGACTGTGATTGGCTCACACTGTAATCACATAGCGTCTACAAGAGCTGTGATTGGCTGACGTTTATTTCAAGCTGCTTATTGATGCACGCTACCTATATTAATGCAGAAAGAAAACGAGATGGATGTATGTAATTATTGCAATGGCGAAAGAGATGGAAGATGTAATTATGACAAAAAAAAAGGATGTGCTCTCCACCGGTTTATACCTCTGTGTGAATTATGAATTTAGTTTAATAACATGAAAGTGAAAATAAATTTTGTTTTATTGTTTCCTTTTTAAACGATTGTTTTGTGTTATTTCTGTTTTCAAAGATACATCACGCAATGATGGTAGTTTTATTTGTATTTTAATTGTATATTGTTTTAAATGTTAAGAATATACCGAACAACTTACACCGTATATTTTTGTTTTGTTGCATTTATTTTATTTTTCACTCTTTACTTAAAGGAAATGATAAAATATTTATATTTAAAGTATCTTAAAACGCCACTTTATTATATTTTATGACATATTTGAAAAGTGGTGCATCAGTTAACACAAATATCGAAGACAGATTTTATTTCTCCGAATAAAACGTTTTAAAATAGTTTAAAATGTTGCTAAATGTATCCTATCATTGCATCAAGCTTCAAAAGTACATAAACGTATTACATTATATATAGATATTGTTTATCCAAGTGCCTATATCAATTCTTTTCATGCTCTTATGTATATGCCCTTGCTATGAGAATAAAATAGACAATATAGAAAATAAGCTTCATACTATACGTTCGACATACAAATATTAAAATCATTCGCCAACTTATCTGCTGTTTCAAAAAATCGTTCATGTATATTTGTTCACTTTGTTATCTAGGTTTTATTCAAACCTGCGGTCCAAAATCTAGTGGCCAAATTACAAGCTGAAATTGCTTAAATGATGTTGCATTATGCTTTCATTAAACATTTGAACATCACCACGTCATGTTACGAAAATTGCTAATGTAATAATATACAAACCAAGATAAAGTGACGTAACTTTTGGTATAAAATTATCAAAAGAAAATTTATCGCGAAAAACTATTGTGTCGTCTTGCTACAGTCGTCCAACATGGCGTTACATGTCACGATTTCTCGTTGTCGGTTATAGCCGTCTATGACGTTCAAAATGTTAATGCGTTAAACACATTTGTCCGTACGATTTACTCATATTAATATAATGATTCCACACAATAACATGCAAATTTTCATGATTTTGGAGGAAATTCTTATATATGACAAGATTTTATAGTAACGCCATAACCTTGTAGAATATTTTCAGTGTGAGATGTGTGCTCCGAAATAGACAATAGATAATGTAGTTAGAAATATGTACATTTTTCAAGAATAATAGGAGTAGATATCAAAATAGGTAGCTTTAAAGCAACCGTGCACGAAAAGTGCAGTCTATTTGCATTAGTCTGCTACATAATGATGACTGCTCTCGAATATTACATACATACCGCAATGTTGCAGAAAATTATCTCATCGAAGTTAAATATTAAACTAACCTAACCGAAATTCCGGGCGCGACTGCTGCGCCACCTAGCGAAGCCAAACATGAATCTACAGCATCCTTAACTCTCGAAAACTTCATCAAAATTAGTCCTGCAGTTTAGGAAGACATCAGTTATAAACAATATAAAGTGAATATTAACACCGACAACATTAGATAGATACATATAGAAAAAAGACACAATTATGTATGTTATGTATTTTAACTATCAAATAACCTAGACATTTATGTATTTCCTCGTATAGATGAGTTGAATATTCACCTAACATACTGACAAACATTCTTATCTTTTGCTTCGAAGACGTTCATTGAGCCAATGTCCAGTAAACGCAGTTAAAGTTCGCATAGACCGCACGTTTCGTGGACGAGCACGTGTGGGACCGCCTTTATAGTGTAAAATATTTCCGCTATACCTATATTGCCGATAATAATATAAGATACTCAAGAATCTGTACAATAAATATAGGTTATTTCACACTAGTTACGTAATACATTTTTACTACTAGTTATTGTAGGTACTACTAATACTAGTTCTATTTCTAAAAATAATACCTTAAAGACCTACTGATCATTTATTTATTACTGGCATCCCGAATATAAAATTAGAGTACTTATTGAAGAATTTGATAGTAATAGGTAAACGAATTTATATCTGACCGAAACGCTATTATTAACATACCTATTATGTAATTACGGGTTTTGAAAGTTATCTGATCTTCAAACCTTATCCAAATGGTGCTTAGATGATTTTTGGTTCACTTACGTGTATTCATTATACTTTTAACCCCTCATTCAGAAGATATTTCTCACTGAAATCTTATTTTACTTGGTATAACTATAGTACCCGTGCTAAAATTTTATAGAAATTGCATCAATATCAATACTCTTACTGTGTGAAAATCTTTGTATGTAACAAATAATGAAGTGTCAGATATCAAAATAGCATTAAATCCGCTTTTAGCACTAAATAAACTTTATGTGCAATAAATCATAAATAATTTCTAGGCCTCACTTTAATTTTATTTATGAGTGAATAAGTAAGTACACTGAGCGTTGTTTATGCTAAATTAAGAAATATTAATAAAATTGGTCGTATTATCTGGTTGTAAGTACGGATGGCAGACAGGGCCGGATCTAGGGGGGGGCAAGCCGGGGCCCATGCCCCGGGCGGCAAGTTCAGAGGGCGGCCAAATTCACATTTTACAGACGAATGGATAACTCATCATTTACTTAACTTTGACCACGGAATAAATAAATAACAGTACAAGTACAGTAATTTCATAGCCATATCAACTCGACCGATACCTAGAGCGAGGAATGAGACGTAGTGCGCGAACATTTATTATTCGCGAGGCGCGTAGGCATAGTTCAAAATACGCGCCTGCTCGCCCGCAGGAAGGAATCGATTTTATATACTTAGGAAGGAATTAGAAGGAACTTCGAAGGAATTTATATACTTAGTTCTGCAAAAGCAATGTGACCCACAAAAATATAATTTATTAACCCGGTTCCTATGAGAAGGCCTTCGATTCTATCGAGACCTGGGCGGTGCTTGATTCTCTTCAGCGATGCCAGATCGACTATCGGTACATCGAGGCGTTGAAGTGTGTATACAATGCCGCCACCATGAAAGTCCGAGTACACGACAACATCAACAGTACGAACCCCATCCACGTGCAGCGCGGCGTACGAGGGGGATGTCATCTCCCCAAAACTTTTCACCGCTGCACTGGAAGATGTGTTCAAGCTGATGGAGTGGAAAGGACGTGGTATTAACATCAACGGCGAACACCTCTCACACCTCCGATTTGCCGATGACATAGTGATCCTGGCGGAGTCGCTGGAGGAACTCAGCATTATGCTCAGCGACCTCAATAGTGCCTCACAACGGGTGGGTCTTAAGATGAACATGGACAAGACGAAAATCGTGTCTAATGTCCATGTCACACCCGTACCGGTGGTTGTTGACGGCACTGCAATCGAAGTTGTAGACGAATACGTTTACCTAGGACAAACGATCCGAATGGGTAAGTCCAACTTCGAGAGAGAGGTCACTCGAAAAATCCAACTCGGCTGGGCAGCGTTCGGGAATCTACGACACGTCTTGACGTCCGATATACCTCAGTGCCTGAAGTCGAAAGTTTTCGAGCAATGTGTGTTGCCAGTGATGACCTACGGCGCCGAGACGTGGTCCTTTCCTGTGAGCCTAATCCACAAGCTCAGAGTCGCCCAGAGGGCAATGGAGAGAGCTATGCTTGGTATTTCTCTACGAGACAGAATCAGAAGTGATGAAATCCGTAGAAGAACGAAGGTGACCGACATAGCTCTCAAAGTTTGCAAATTAAAGTGGCAATGGGCTGGCGTTCGCAGGACTGACAACCGATGGGGAAAAATGGTCCTCGAATGGCGACCACGTTTAGGCAAAAGCACAGGCCGCCCTCCGACCAGGTGGACTGATGACCTGAAGAAGACAGCGGGAAACCGTTGGATTCAGAGGGCCCAGGACCGGGCGGAGTGGCGTCGATTAGGGGAGGCCCATGTCTAGCAGTGGACTACTAAGGGCTGAAAGAAAGGAAGGAACCCGGTTCCTTAACTCTTATCCGTTGAGGAGTTCCTCAACTCTGTATCTCCGAAACCCTTCATCAAATCATCAACAACTTAATATGGGACCAAGTTAAAAGTAACAGCTCCCAAACCAAAAAAAAAACAATTCAAATCGGTTACCAAATGACGGAATGCGGCGGTCAGAAATATTAAAAAAACGAGTTCCTCTCTATCATCAGTCTATATAGTTCTGGAACGGTAATGTGACCAACAACAACAATTTATTAACCAATTCGGTTAACTCTTATCGGTTGAGGACTTCCATTGTGTATCTCCGAAACTCTTTTTTTTTAAGGAAAGAATACGTTTATTGTTGACTGGTACATGAGAAAGATGTTACAAAAATTTATAATAAGTTTAGAACAGTCTACCCTATGCGGGCATACAATAATTATGTCTTATATAACTAAAACTTAATTTTATATTTCATTGGCAATCATTGCTAGATTATATTTATTTATTTATTATTTTGTTCAGCAGTCCAAATTATTTGTTTATTTTAATATTTTACCTATTCGAAATTATCGGCTATGCAATGTGCCCATTACTGGGCAAAGAGAGAAAAATCCGGAGGAAAAAACTCTCGACACAATTTTAATTAATTTATTTAGTTATTTATACGCGCGTTACTACATTCCTTTATGTAATTGTTTATCTATAAACATAATTTAGATTGAAATTGCGAACCATCCATTAATTATTCCGTTCGTTATTTGCATTTTTGTGTGATAGTGCATTCTCTCGATTATACCCTGGTATAAACACAAGGAAGCACTTGTAGTCGGCAGCTTTACAGGACTGTAAATGTAGCCTCTGTCCTTCCTGAGATTGTTATCTTATTTTATCGTTAAAGAATTCCTTTTCGGTATAATAACCTTTGACCAGCTACTGTTTTAAAGACCATTTAAATTTATTGATTGATAGTTTTTTTAGTTCTGGAGGCAAATGATTGTATATGCGTATGGCAGATATATACCTACTTTTTTATAAATTCTACATTTTATTCTAGGTAAATACAATTGATTTTTATCTTTTTGTCTCATGGGTACATTTCTTACACGCATATAAGATTTATTTTTAATCTTCTTCATCATCGACTTAATATGGGACCAAATTCACAGTAACACCTTCCAAACCAAAAAGAAAAAATTCAAATCGGTTAACAAATAACGGATTGCGGCGGTAACAAATATTAAAAAAAATAAAAAAACGTACAAACGAATTGAGAACCTCTTCCTTTTTTTGAAGTCGGTTAATAAATAGGCTTAACACAGAAATAACAGCAATCAATGCATTATTTTCGGAAGGCCTATGTAGGCTATGTCCAAATTTCAATCAATTAGTGGACATCTGATAGCTGAAATTATATGGATGATAAAGGTAAAAATAAATGTATGTGGGCGGGGGGGGCGGCATATTTCAGTTTTTGCCCCGCCTAAAAAAAATTGAAGATCCGGGGCTGATGGCAGATGAGTGGAGCATATCATGTAGATAGGGTTTGGATGACTCGATCAATAAAATTGTTAAATTTATAATTGGTTTGTTTTATTTCAACTCAAAACGTTAAACTTGATCCTAAAATGTTAATACATGTAATTATCTGTAATACAATTTCTCCACTTTAAGTATATCTGTATAGAAACATCTTTCATGATTTCAACTATTTATAGAGATACCCACACTAGTCACTAGTCAGTAACCACAGAACAGATAAATGAGGTTCAGTAACCCATTAATGACCCACTAGAGGGTCGGGTCTCCTCTCACAATGAGGGATGTAGGCCGCCGTCCACCACGCACCACTACTGCGGGTTGGTACTCACTTACTTTTTAAAAACACACGATGACAATAATAACATGACAACAGTTTTATTTTATATTTAATCCTTTATTGATCTCAGTACTATTTTACAAATGCAACAAACCTTAATAACTATATGCGTACAACAATATAACAGTGAAGTAAAAGTGCGCTAGATTTTTCTATAATTCAGCTAACTTAAACCGAATCCACACATGCGTAGTGTACAAACAGTGCGGTCTTGCACTAGAAAGATAACGACAAAAGTTTGCTGTGCAATGCTGTGCGTAGTAGGTATCTTCTCACAATCTTTTACTTTAAATAAAGACAGTGCTTATAAATAAAAATGGATGGGAATCGTAAAACTAGAAATTCAAAATTCTAGTTTTACGGTTAAAATTCAAAACCTATATTATGTGTAACACTAGCTTGAGCGTGAGTTTTATTTATTTACTAACTTCTCGCGACTTCGTCCGCGTGATAGTTCGGAGAGGAATAAAAATTATCGTATATATCCTAAGTATCCTACTTATGAATATACAAATCCATTCAGTCGTTTTTACATCAAAGAGTGACAAACATCCATCCATCTTGACAAACTTTCGTATTAATTACTAATAGCAATAGAATAGCTGAGCACACGCATGTGTAAGGATATCCGGCACCACACTAAGTTATCACGAAGGCAGCAACTGCGTTACTATCTTGACAACTGTCTTCTTGTCCATCTCGCACTTGGGGTACAGTTGGTGGCAGTCGGACTGCAGGGAGCGTCCGGCCGACATCGCTTCCATTATCGCTGTGCCATCCAGCATGCGACGAATCAGGGAGTTACTGAAAATAAACGTTTTATTTTAATTTAAAGGTAATGTTTGACGTATTCCCGACGTTCTGGACTTTGACGAACTGTAATTTTGCCACCTCAAGCCTCGTCCTAATTGGCAGACATAACCGACGGCCGACCGACTAACTGTGCTGGGACAATGGAGCTGTCCGAATTGAAATATTATGTACGCATTGACACGCGACAAAATGTACTGGGACACGGGGTAAATTCAAGTGCAACAAGTTGGCGTGCTCTCTTTTTATTTTGTTTGTTGTTCTATTCTTTTAAAATTGAAAGGCGCGAAGCCGAGCGGCTTCGCGTGACTCGTGCTTTCCGTCGGCCGTTTTGCTTAACAGACGCTTCAAAGCAAGAGGGAATACGTGACGTCAGTAATGTTTTTATGTACCTTGATTACCTGATACCTGGAAATTGGCCGTCTGCAAGCTAGCTGAAAGGCATACGATCTTTCTTAGTGGCAGCCCTGGGCTCTTTAGTTGTAATCAGGCATACGCGATAGCAGTGCTAGCGACAATGAGAAGGGGTCCTCACTGCGTCATAGTGGTGAGCATCGCGTCGAACTCGGAAGCGTTGCCAGTGATGACGTTCTCGTTGGCAAGCTGCACGTAGGAGCAGGCGAGCCGCTGCATGCAGGCCCCGGAGTCGATGTTGTACCGGCTGAGGGTGTCGTCCAGGCGGGTGAGGAGCTCCGAGAACTGACCGAGCTGGTCTGATTCTGCGCCTGAGAAAAAACAGATGGGTCCTTAATTGTTTACTGCACACGATCTTCATACGTGGACGCGTAGATTGTCAGTGACCCATGAATGACCCACTACAGGGTCGGGTCCTCTCACAATGAGAGGGATGTAGGCCGCCGTCCCCCACGCTGGCCTACTGCGGGTTGGTGGTTGCTCCTTCACCGGAACAGCAGATGATATTTAATTTTATAAAGCGTAGATACATAACTTTTTTCAAAGTCATTGGTGCGTGCCACTGGGATTCGAATCCGGACCCCCGCTTCGCGATAGATTAGTACATTTGATATAGAGCCAAAAAAATGAAAATGGCACACTCCTCACTGTGACCCGTCCACCCATGTGGAGCCGCAGCTGACTTCTTGGTCCTACTCTCTTAAGCATTCCAAATTATTGGCTGGGAAGAAATTGGTCACAAAAACCTGTCGCTGGCCTACGTACCATATAAATCCATATACCTATACGTACCTACATATGTTAAAACATGTTATAATAGTTCTCCTCGTTCAGCAAAAAATAATATGGAACTTACTCCGACCATATCCACCGTATCCATAAGAGAATGCGTGTATTATCTTAGGCAGGATGATCACTGCCCCAAATCCTATAATAGACCCCAGTAGGACTCCTCCCAGGTCTATTTTCACTGGGCCGTAGAGACCAGGTGCTGTAGCTCCGTAGGGAGACTGGAAGGATTAGGGAAACAGTTTTATTAGGCGCGTGAAAGTCTACTCTTTCTCATGTAGAAACCAAAGAAACGTGAAAAGATCAGCAATCAACTAAGCAAAGGATAACTTTACCTGACTTCCTGTGCTCCCATAAGACGAGATGCCGAACCTCTGCGTGCGTTCAGGCTGGCTGTCGCGTTCTTCTCTACTCTTCTCATTCCTCGACGGCTGAGCGAGCTGGTCTTCCGTGCGCTGGTAGCTGGTGCTTGGGAGGAAACCACTGTAAAAGGAAGGTTTTGGTTTAATGTAACCTAGGTAGATTTAAATTCGTACGAAAATCCCCACAAAATTCCCAAAAAAAATTGGAAACACAAGACCTGCTTGACAGGAAGATAGGCTTCTAGTCAAAATTATAGGAAGACCATAGGCTTCTGGTCAAAATTATAGGACGACGATAGGCTTCTGGTCAAAATTCCGAAAATCTTCTACTAAATAAAATTCCCTACCAAAAAAAAAAAATAATCCTCACCCGTCATTCGAATAATCTGCCTTCACCAGCACCAAACACAGCAGAAACAGCGTTATCCGATACATCTTCACGAGCCCCTGTCACCCACTAGCTCCTTCCGCGACCATCCACCACTATATACAAAGCGTTCCGTACGTTGGCTTGGAACAATCGTATGGAGAAACCATTGTCATCTTCGAATTGCGCAAGCGTCACACTGCCGTCACGACCCGCTGATGATACCGGAGTACGTAGGGTTTGAAGAGATGGAAGTTGGAGGAAGTACAATGACTTCTCACAAGATTTTGCTGGCAAGAGTTGGCAGGAGGCTTTACCAACACCATTCATGTTTACCCAAGCGGATAATATGTTACGTAAATTTAATATGTCAAAACGCTTTTTGTAGAGATAGTCGTATCGACGATAAAAACTAGTTAGAACTTCAATGTATGTCGCCCCATAGACAAAGGTTGTAAACAAATGGATTAAGGTGGACGCTGGTTTTTCAATTTCACTGTAAAAAACGTGTCAAAGATTACTTACTTATTATGCATTCTCAATAGAGATAATTATCTTCTTTCATCTCGTAAGGTTGACATTACACTAGGCATCAACACACAATGCGCACATTTACCGCTCTAAATACACGCAGATAGCAATCGTAGGCCATAACTCTCTCGACATAACGTAGTAATTAACGTTGACACGACGTAAGTCATTATGTCATTTCCACGTTCCTTGGATGCTACGCGCTTCCCTCTTCCGGGATCTCTGGGATTATGAGTTGGATGCTTCGGGAAAAGTCTGAAAAACTAATTTGACATGAGTTAGAAGTAGATGGTATTGAGGCAACCACCTAAATCCCTACAGTCTACGTTTCATCACCGACCTGCAGAGATATTTCGCACAGTTTTTTTTAACGTCCAATCAGACAAATGGGTCAACTGATGGTAAGTGGTCACCAATTCCAATTGACACCAGAAGAATCGTCAGTGTGTTGCCCGCTTTGAAGGAGAGTTCTTTTTCCACTCTTTTTAAAGAACCCCATTTCATAGTCCTGCGAAAACACATCAGCCGGAAAACCCTTCCAAAGCTTGCACGAACGGGCCAAGAAAGTGCGTGAAAAAGTACTGTGGTGGACCGCCTTAATCCAGGTGGTGAGCAGTGTTGTAACTATAGGGCGATGGCGGTGGCAAAATGCCACGGGCCCCGGACCAAAATTCTGGTTAAAAATCTTCAAAATTAACAATTTCTCAGAAATTAGCCATTTGCGACTTGGGTGACAATCGCGAGATCTTCTTTCATTTTACGTCGATATTTACTGGGGCCCTGGACAAGAGGGTAGATTCGCAGGTGGTGTATTAAAATCATCCTCTGGTATCCAAGTTGGGCGAGCGTCTTTGTACTTGTAATAAATTAATTTTTAACAAAAATGTGTACCGACTTCAAACTAATAAGTAAGAAATAACTTTATTATTTCTTATTTTTATAAGTAAGAAATAACTTTATTATTTCTTACTTTTTAGTTACGTCTGAATATTTAACGTTATAATTACGTCTGAAAATTTATTTTAACATATTATTTTTTTAAATATGACGATGATTTGTAAATTTTTTATCTGCATTTTAATGAACATTAAATCTCTCTTTCCATCGTACCTACATTGTAATAAATGAATAAAATATTACACTACACATTTACGTGTATTTTTTGTAAAATATATTAAGGTACTACATGTCATGATTTCTTCATGATTTTAAAACTCGTCTGCAAAAATAAGGTTAAAATAAAAAATAAAAACAAAAATAAAAATATTTTTTTTACGAACACCATTATTATAGTTTAAATATAGAATTTAAATTAACTTGCTTTAAACACTATTTCTATCTTATAACGAGTTCCACTACATCATTAGCATCGATGGTGGTCAATGTTTAATAATTTATCAACCCGGTTCCTTAACTCTTATCCGTTGAGGAGTTCCACTCTGTATCTTCATCAGATCATCATCAACTTAATATGGGACCAAATTCAAAGTAATAGCGTCCGAACCAAAAAGAAAAAATTCAAATCGGTTAACAAATGACGGAATGCGGCGGTAACAAATATAAATAAAAAATAAAAAAAAACATACAGACCTTAGACGAATTGAGAACCGCCTCCTTTTTTTGAAGTCGGTTACAGGTAATACCAAATCCCTAATTTGGTTTGTACCATTTGGTTTTAATGACTCGAACACACAATCTCTCAACACAAGTTTATATTGAAGCAAATAATGATGATTATGGGGACGGGAATAGTCAAGTTTGACCACTAAAGGAACAAGAATGTCCTAGAAGCTGAGTATAGATTGCAAAAGATACATGAGCCTTGGGTTACCTTACTAGAAACACAAAATAAGCCACTGCTTAGTAACTTCATGAGAACGATTCGGTAACTACTGTACTGCGGTGGAAACAAATTGTTAATAAAAGTTTTACATAACATTATTTGTCTTTTAATAGCTGGGTAATTTTGAAAGAGACATCACTGATCGCACACCGTGAAAATGCTACAAATTGGCTCAATCTAACACCCCACGAATTATTATAGAAGCATACTTCTCTTAGAAGTGGCCTCTGTACTTAACCAAGTGCTACTGTGGAAGTGGAATACTTACGCGTTAAAGACGATTTCATACGAATAGTTTCCTAGGGTGGTAAAATTTATAAATAAGCAGTTATACAGTTATATACTTAAAGCCAAGAGGTTAGGAATTGGCCCCATACGCGCCACAAACAACGACTTTTCTACGACATAATATCCATAAATTTGTAAAAACAAATAAAAATACCCGCATGCTTTATGACTTCGACAAGGTTCTCAAAGGCATGTTCGTGAACTTTAGCCAATCCACAATTGACCTTAAATAAGCACCCAGCACCTTCCATTCTTAATTTTGCCCTGCCCTGGGCAACTTTCAGGAAAGGGAGGTCCTCGAATGGCGACCACGTTTAGGTAAAAGGAGCACAGGCCGCCCTCCTACCAGGTTGACTGACGACCTGAAGAAGACAGCGGGAAACCGTTGGATTCAGAGAGCCCAGGTGGAGTGCCGTCGATTAGGGGAGGCCCATGTCCAGCCGTGGACTACCAAGGGATGAAAGGAGGAGGGCAATTCTCCGGCTCGCTTCTCCCTTAGGTCGATCTCTGAGTGTTTTAGCATTTACATAGGTAGCCTAATACTTTTTGTAATGCCGCCTCTGTCTCTTCTAAGCTAAGCTTTCCCGCCATTACGCATATGGTTCTAACCTGTAATGTCACTGTCTTCCATATCCAACAATACACGGAAACGCTAAGCGCCCAACCTCCGTTTCCTTGGCTATTTCTGCAAATGCACCGTAAAATGCCGACAAAACGCGTAAAGTTTTGGCGAAGGAAACACTAGCGTTTATTAGGTCAAATTACAGTGCTAAATTTGAAATATCTATTGTTTCTTGTTTATACAGTTCTGGTTCTTTTACAACTATATCTTTTATATGTTCTATTAAGCTTTTTACTGTATTACTTATTTGATATACAGTGCTGTTATCGGCTGATTATTGTATTATGATGTTGCTAAAAATGGTGTTTCAAAAGTTGTTGGTATTTTGTTGTTTATTTGTGTTCGTCATGAGTGATGACAAACGAAGAGGAAATAGTAGAAAATCGAGATTTATTACGTTTGATTCCGAAAATAAGGACGTTGAGGTAAGGAGAATTTAAGTTACCAATTTAGTAAAAGATTAGGTACCTTTGTATAGATCACCCAGAGGAAATTACCCAGGTTTCCTAAGTGATCATTTTCGAGTATCATTTAGACGCAGATATTGTTAAGTAATTTATTTATTTATTGTTTTTCACAGGTCAGTTTAGACTTTACGGTCCCGTTTATATCAATACCATTGAAGAAAACAGTTAATACTTTATTGGGAGGATTTCCAGGCCTGGTAAATTATATCGATTAATTATTGTCTTCGCTAACACATTTTTCCGTTCAGCAATAAATTTGAAGTGCCCATAAACCTTCATTTTACTCCATCTGTCTGTAGCCCATTCGTAACCCACTGCAGGGTCGGCTGTGATCTCACAACGAGAAGGATGTAGGCTTTAGTCCACCACGTTTGGCTTATGCGTGATAGTGGACTTCGCATGCCTTTGAGAACATTATAGCTAGCTCTCAAGCATGCAGGTTTCCTCACAATGTTTTCCTTCACCGTTACAGCAGGTGATTCTTAATTTTATAAAGCGCATATAAGTTCAGAAAAAGTCAATGGTGCATAAGTGCTACTGTGTACCTCTAGAACTGGAGCTCGAAACCTTCAAGTAAGAGACCGAACCCTTAACCACGAGGCTATCAGCGCTGTCCTTTTTTAATCGTCCTGTATTTTTTAATTTAATTTTGCAATTTTCAGAGCTTACCAAAAGTGAACTTCAATCCATCAGCACTAGCGTTTGCCAGCGTGATGGTAGTAGCCACAAGTGTATTGTTGCCGCTTTTTTCCAAAGGATTTAGCTCTTTTCACGGCGATACAGATCGCTATTACAGAGGTGAGCATTATTTTAAAACTGATTTGAATTGTTTTAAATTTATTTGAAAGTGAAAAATATAATTGTTCAATTAAGATTATGTACCTATGTCACATACCTACGCGCTGATTTCGATTCAGCATTTCAATGATTTTCAAAATACAAACAAAAACAGAATCCAGAAGATGTTATGTCCTTATACCTATCCATAAATTCAAACGTTACCAAAAGAAAACAAAGTTTATGTAAGTCATTTTCTATATTTTATTTGAGACATTTAAAAGCAACATAATTAATTATGTAAATATGAATATGACGAAAATTTTACCAAAACTAACAACAAGGACACCCCTTCTTCGGCATTCTTCCCTTAGGTTTAAATTCTGGAGTAGGCTTCTTATTCTTAACCTTATTCGCATCTACAATCCCGGCATCCGCCGCAGTGTACTGCGTTTCAACGTGAATGAAGTTCTTACGTTTCCTTGGAGCCAAATCGAAACACCCAAACGGTGGAGTATACTCTATATCCCAAGTGGCATTACTCGATAACGAACTAAGAGATTCTTCTTTGCAAACGCAGTCTGGTTCCTTGAAAGCCGGACAGCTGTCTATGACCTTATCTATCGCGGTTAGATCGTTGCAGTAAACGTCCATGTAAGCACATTTGCAGATATCTTCTACCGCTTCGGCGAGTGCCTTTCGGATTTCAGCGTCCCGTTGTTTCTTCAACTTCACCATCTTCCGAGCCTCTACTTTGGCCTGCTCTTCGGGGCTACGTTTTTTTATAATTTTGAACACTAAGGGATCGCAGTCGACATATGGATCTTCGTTGTCAGCGATTTCAGTAAGATCTTTTAGTGGATTAACCTGTAACCAAAGGAATAAATTAAATAGTCCTATTCTCCATGTTTATATTGTCTTATGCGCTTGTTCCTTAAGACTATAATATTAAATTAAAATATTTTTAGCAAAAATAACTCCTGACAAATTAAGATTGGCTCTCAATTATTCCTACCCATCGAGGAGCTCCACTGGCGTGGTTTGTTGGGACAGATTCAACAATCTATAGTAATTGCCCATGAAATCCTCACCATGGTAAAATAGAAGGTACCCAAAAAACCTACCCAACCTACCCAAACCTACCCAAGAAAAAATTTGATGGTATGTCTACAATTTTATTTACTGTAATATAACTTCTTAATTTGCATACCTGAGATGGTGAATATGGATTGATCAAAATGCCCTGTAAAACCAATAACTAACCCATATTCGTGCAAATAAATGATTTTCATTTCATTTCATTTCATTACATTTGCGGTGAAATTGAAACACATTCCAAAAAAGAAACTCTCCTTTTTGAAGTCAATTAAAAATGTAAATGACCAACAAAATTTACTTGAATTGTAAAAGTATCCCCTTTCCTCTGGACTTTCAGAGCTGGCTTCGGCTCCAACGGTTCTTCGGGCTCGGAATCCCCCCCGCCCATGTCGGCGCCCGGTCGGCTACCTCTCTTCTTTTTCTTCTTATTCTTATCCTTATCTTGCCCACCTCGGGGACACTTGAACGTCATCATCTTTGCGACGCTCTTGCCGATAACACCCGGCTGCCAGCCGCGGCGAGTCTGGTTGAAAAACCCCATTTTAAAGACAATCTTTGGCGGGTTCAGGCGTATTTCAAATCAATTATTGATTGATTACAATGGTATCAAGGAAATCAAAATTGCAGAACTTCTGATACTTCAGAAGCCTAATAAGACTAAAGGCCTACATCCTTCTCGTTATGAGAGGAGACCCGATCCTGCAGTAGGTCGTTAATGGGTATACTAACAAAGAAGTTAAGTTAAGTTTAACCATATATTTAACGAGGTCGATAAACCTAGTGTTTGAGATCATGCATTTTTGCTGCTGACCGCAAAATTTACTTTACCACCCGACGTCACTAACTCTCTTAGTGATTTTGTAAATTGATGCAATTTCAAATTTAACCTATCATATTTTTTGCCTAATTTGTCGCGATTGGTACAATTACCTTCACTCCAGGTCCAGACCAAAGCCAGCCCATATCTGCCGGTACAGGATACCCGGGCTTCAGAAAAGGGTTGCATGTTTTATGTCCGATTGTTACTCCTGAAAAATTATATTGTTAGATATAAAAAGTGTCGTACTTCAGCAGTAAAATCTACTTGTATTCCGCTACGGCAAAAGGCGTAACGCCCTCTAATAGCGTAATAGGTATTCCACGACACCACTATTGGTTTTCCCAAATTAATTTTTCAACTCTGCGGACCATTGAGTGATGTCTAACTTTTTATTGAAATGTTAAACAATCTCACCTGGATGAACATCTCCAAATGTATAGTTATATTTGGAAGCACTCTTCTTTTTCTTTTTCTTGTCGTTCTCTTCATCGTCACCCATTTTACTAAAATTTTATTCCAGACTTTCTCTAAAAAGTATGAAATGTGTTATTTTACATTTATATTTCCTGAATATCTCTGAATTATTTCTGTTAAGAATGTGGAGTGAATCTGAACTTTAAGGATCAATAAAATTGTTTGTTTCAAAGTATTTCTAACTGTGAATATATTTTTTATATTTGAATTATTTGCAATGCCGAGAGTATCTACAGTATAAATATATTTGAGTCGATGGTCTAGTAAAGTATTCTGTTTTATAAAGTCTAGGAAATCGATTCTACCCTTATTTACTACAGAGAATTGAGAAAATACTGAAATAAAATAACATAATTCAGTTGTATAAGTTTATTTAGATGTTACTATTAGGTGTTACACTAGCGGGTTACAAAATAAAACATTCAATAAATTCTATCATTTATCTTCAAATTTCTCCTGGATTGCTAGCTTATGTGAACCACAGCATGCTTTACCAGTGAGGGATAATAAAGTCTGTTCCTTGTCACAACAGCGTCTTTCAGTGTCCACATTAAATTTGTTGATGCATCTAAAGTCATTGTCCTTTTCGTTCTTCATGTACTCCTTTATGGCTTTCTTTATTCTCTCGTATTCCTTGGAGCAGCACACCTTGCCTGCGTCACTGTAACTGGCCGGCTGCGGTGGTAAGGCAGCAGTCTTGTACATTCGAGCGAAACCGTCTGGCACTGAACACGGTCGACCCATTACTGGACAAGGACCGAGTTGGATCGGCGGCAGCCCGTAAGGCAAAGGTTCCGCTTCGTCCTCATCGTCTTCCTGCTTCTTCTTCTCTTCCTCCTCGTGCATCATAGTCACAGGACAGTTCTTTTTGTGCTTATAAGACGGACAGTATGGCTTGTGAGTTTTGCGCGCAGCGATGTTGGATTTCTCAGCTATGCAATCGCAGTCAAACGTTTTGCAAGGAGGGGTGGGCTTTGGGGGACTGCATTTGCACTCTTTTTCATCAGGAGTTTCTGTACATACATTGAAAACAGCAATTTTGCGATTCGACGCTTTTGATTCTTCTACGTTATAAACGACTACATTGTTTTCTGTTGAAGGAGATGGTTTGTTTACACAAGATGGTATAATTGGGCTACTAGAATAGTTTTTTGCCTGCAGCTGACCCCCTCTTCTACTGCTACAGCAGCATCCACTTACATTACTGCATGGTATATTCAATGGACGGTTAACATAATTTGGTTCTAGACTTTCAGCAATAAATTCATTAGCTAAACTAGAACAACATCGAGCTTGCTCCACTCTTCGATCTTCAATTGGTCTGCAACATTCAATCTTGTTGTTTGAAGGAAGTGCATTGGGTGTGCGTTGCACATTGTAGTTCGTGTAATTGGTTTGAAGGTTTTCTACAATAAAGTCTTTTCCATACATAGATTTTTTAAAATTCGGAACTTCAGTAACACTTAATACGAAATTAATTTGTGTTGGGCTGCCTTTGGGTGTAGCACCAGTTCCGTACATCTTTTTCTTTCTATCTTCGCATGTCGTCCCAGCTGGCGTGATTCCACCGCAGCCAGAGCACACTGCTTTGCCTTGTTTACCTTCTTGTTGTAGTTTTTCGGGACATTCTTCACGATGCCAACGATCGTCTTTACATACGCAGGTACCGCACACTTTTCTGGAGCTTTCATCTTTTGTTCCACTGACTACACCTTCTGCTTTCTGCTTGTATGTGTCTAAATTCCTTATGTATGTCCTTACTTTATGAGCAAGTGCACAGTTAGCATTACCGCAAGGTCCAGTAATATCTCCCATTCTTATCTTGTTTATTGGGTAAGTTTTCTTCTTTCGCTTTTCATCTTCATCGGTGCTATGCTTACATTTAAATTCCTGATCTTTTTGACCTACACTACAGCTCTGAAGTTCAGTACAAACTTCTATTTTCTGTTGAGCTTGGTTAACTATGTCGGGATCTTCTAAGGTAGTAGTCTCGTAAAGACTACCAACCATACAGAAGTTTGGATCGTCCCCTTCAATTCTCTTACATTGAAACATGCTCGGGGCTTTATTGGTTCTGAAAACAAAAGAATCTGGATCGTTCATTAATTGTTGGAATTCTGTAATAATACTTTCACCCAAAGCACTTAGTCGAAGAATAAAGGCTATTTCTCCAACACGCTTGCAGCAACATTCAGCAAAGAGAGGGGTTACTTGTTTAATAGATAATGGGTCGTGTAGTTTACAGGCTTCGGCAGTTTCTTTAAGCATATGGAAGAACTCTGTTTCCCAGTACATAGTGCCGATGCCAACGAATATTTCAACTTCGTTCTCATCATCATTCCATACCTCAATTTCCAAGGGAAACTTACTGAGTGTCATAAGCACGGTATCAGGGTAAGATGGAAAGAGGTATGATTTTCCTACTCTTATAGTTCTTGTCCATTTTCTCCGTCCTTCGTCGTCGCATTCTATAATGTCATCCTTCGCTTCATCATTGACAGCAAGTTGACCTTCTTTTATGATAAACTCGACTTTGGGTCCGAATTTGATTTTGATGATCAGATTTTTATTAGCGCCACTTTTCTCGTCTTCTTCGGAGGCGAATATGGTTACTTTATCTATGAATATCTCTACCAGGTACATTTGCTCCATGACCTGCAGAGTTGAATAGTTATTGTCAGAACACAAACATTGTCTTCAACGCTGTATCAGGTAGGAAATCGATTTTCACACTAATTATATTTTTAAGCAACTTTTTATTATAAAAGTTTGGTTACCAACGGTTTTGTGAATCAAATTTGATGGTTTTGTTACAAATTTAATACAGATAGCAGTAATTGATGAATTTGAATAAAGAAAATTTACAACAGCTTGAAACAAAGAAGGACTGGAGTGTTCGATTCATTGCGAGGATTGGTAGCTCGTGTTAGACGTTTTGTAGTAGGCTTAAGGCCTCTCACAAGGCTTATTGACATCTATCAAAGACATAGATGACCTATGCTTGATGGTTAATGCTCTAAACCATGGAAGCGCGAACTAAATGTGCTACTAAATGTAGACCAACGCGCGTTTCAGCGATAAATTAGGTGTTTCCATATCTATAACGATACAGGCTATGCTTGGTGCAGTGTACATTTTTTTAAGAATTTACAAAATAATAATACTTACGAAAATGATTTATTGGTCCTTGTCCTAGGAAAACATACTAACTATGGACACTGAAAATTTTATTTTGTAACCCGAAAAGTTATTTCTTTGCCATGTCCTCTATACAACTGACATTTTCTTGGTTGACGTTCGAATCGAAATTAGAATGTCATTATAGGACAGCTGAAGATTTCTTTTTTATTTCTTAGCTGTCTAAATGAAAAGTATTTATTAATATGATAAAAACGAATCATGAACTGTTCAGAAACTATTTATATATTTTTTTATTTAGTTTTAGATGCTGAAAATCCTCTAGTACCTTCTAATATTTTTATGGATTTTGGAAATCAAATTTTGAGCATGAGCCGTGGATGTCCATTAAGAATAGCTTGCTGGATGAGCCAAAGCTCTAGTGATGGTGAATCGAGAAGAACTTTGGAGAATATAATCAGGTAAACAGTGAACACTAACAGCACAGTAATTGAATTTGAAGTTATGTTAAAATAGCACTTTTCATTCACTTAAAACATGTCTTGGCGACTATTTAGCAATCTCTAGTTTTCATAACTCCATTTTCTTACGATTCCAGAAACAAGCTCGTGACGTCAGTAATAAATACGACGTCTATCGAAGAAGCTTTCAAAAGCGGCAAAAAGGGCCACGACTGTACGACGTATGAACCGTGCCCCATACGAGAAGAGTACATGACTGTGTTGATGAAGAATTTCGCTGTTTTGACCAATTCTAGGAACGGACCATAGACTGTGTTTTCTTCACCTGCTATGAAATCTGTTAATTTTATCTTCTTGCTATGTAAATTGTCATTTACCACCTTGTTCCCTGCATTTTAAAATGTGATTTTTTATTTTTCTGGAAAATTGTAAAGACTATACAGAAATGGGAATTTTGATATGGTCTGATTTTTGAAAATCATAGTCGAGGGCGAAGGGAAGTATTAGATCTAACCAGAACTAGACTAGTTTATTTGTACCACAATTAATAAGTTACCGAAAAATCGATTTTGTCGTTTATATTTCAAATTTTTATATTTAGAATAGTTAGATAATTTTAAAACCACAAAAAGCCTTCATTGCGATCTTTAAAAATCGGACCAATTTCACTAATTATACAGTTCAAAAATAAAGAGCAATTAAAAACATGGTGTTCTGAGGAAGAATGTAGTGGCCCCAAACCTTTTTTTATTTTTATTTAAATGAAATAGAATTATTATAAAATACAATAAATTATTTATTTTTCTTTAACATTGTGATTATTTCTTGTAAACCCAGCTTCATCGCGCAGTCCAACGGCGTGTTCCCCATCAGATCCTGTTCGTCAGACCGTACTCCATTGCTTAATAAATAACTGACAGCCTCTGGGAAATTGCATAGCACAGCCTGTAAAGATAACATTTCTCTGTAAGTCAGTTACAAACAGACACGGCATGCAGTTATAGTAATAGTAATTCATCTTTTTTAAAACGAACAGTTTTAAAAATTCTTATACATATTTCAAATGAAAAAGTAATTCAGGGATGGATGTTTGTTTGCTACACGGGGTACACATTGTATTCACATAAAATAATTTTTATTTTTTCCATACCAAATTATAAAATCGACGCGGACTCAGTAAAGATAGATCTCTCGTTACTACATGATCATGTCACTCTAGACTCTAGAGGGTGACCTTGGTCCAAATATTTCCAAATACCCAAATCAGCTTGGATTATCTAGGATGTAGTATATCCCTGGGACATAATTATAAATAAGATATTAAGAAAACAGCGTGATTCAGGATACTAGCCATCTCTTGTCGAGTGACAGAACTCACACTAGGTGAGGACGTGATCCAAGGCTCATGGATCATATTATATACTCCTATACGACTCACCTTATGCAAAGCATTTTGCCTCAACTCATCGGTCAAATTGAGGTCAGCACCAGCCATCATCAACGCCTCAAGTTTACTGACACTTCCTCTCCTAGCGGCAAGTGATAATAATTCCCCCGTGTGTTTGGTATCAGCTGATGTTAAGTGCGCCCCACACTGCATCAACAGCCGTATGATTGAGTGCTCGTTGCGGTTGATAGCTGTTAGGAGAGGAGATTCGCCAGATCTGTGGGTTTTTGTATTGTTTGTCTATAAGAATATACAGCGGCCCAAGGTTGGAACCCTGTGGGACGCCTTTTACGCTATAGTATCTAGTCGAAGTCGAATAAATAATCTAGTCGAAGTATTAGTGATAAATGTATGCTAGAAGTTAGAACTAAAATTTGTTTAAATGGACTATGGAGGAACGAGGAACGCCGCTGAAGCTATCATATCAACTTCTTTAAAAGCTTCTCTTTAGCTCTTTAACTTTATTTCCTTAATGCCTCCCTGAGCACCAAAAACCTGGGAAAAATACAACCGCGATTTTTTTGGCACTGTTTGTTTTCACTTAATTTTATTTTCAACTCACCTTGTTTTAAGATGAACGTTGGCACCGTTTTTCAGTAAATATTCTATGATAGGCACATTGCCCTTTATCACAGCTTCGTGTAGAGCTGTCATGCCTTCAGAGTTCTGACTGTTCACATCTGCCCCCATGTCTAAAACGAAAATACGCCTTTTAGCACGAAGCAATTTAATTTTCTTCAAACAAGCTTCAAATTTTAAAAAAGTGTGGAAAAGAAAAGTTTATTGGCTATTTATAAGTTCATCCACATAGAGTGCGTCTCTTGGTTTTTCCTCATACAAAATAGAATAGAATTCATGGATCCATTATTAGTAGATTTTGGTTTTGGCTTTTGGCTGCACCTTTCATTCCCATCTTTTATACGTACCGTTCCTTCAAACGATGTAGCCAGTTAAAGCAAAGCAAAGTTCCTAAAATTATTTGTGACTTTACCTAACATCTTCTTCACACCCCTCTCGTCTCCATGTTCAATAGCGTACAGCAACAAAGCGCTATAAACTTTCTCCGTCACTTCTATTAGCTTTTTGGGTGACTGAATGTTCAGACTTGTTGCTAGCGTGTCGATTAGGATGTCTTCCTAGGATATCAAAATTTTTGATAAAAAATTTGCTAGTTTCCAGAAACTTCCATAAAAAAATTTAAAGGCAAAGACTAAAGATAGAAGATTTTATACTAAATCAAATATAATAAAATAGATATTGTAAATACCTCCACTGGAACTGATGACGCATTGGTCATTTCTCCTCGGATGTTGGTTGACATCAACTGAAAAAAGGAAATATTTTACAAATATAGGTAATTTAACGATATAGGAATATAGGTAATATACACGAACCACGACTGTTCTACAATACAATATATTACAAATAACTAACTACACATAAGACAGCCCAGCCATAAGGCTTTTATAAAAAAGCAGTATTTTCAGACAACTTTTATGGAATTTTCCAAATTGTACTTAAAAGCGATGTCGTGATGGCTGATGATGATGATTGATGATGAGATAATTTAAATGAACGTTGAAAAAGAAAACAATGATATTTAAAAGCAAATTTTAAGCACATTAATAATGGAACAATTAATTAAGCACATTAGTAATGCTATCTGAAAAAATAACACAACAGAAAAGCAAACAAAAATAACAAAACAAGAAACTTAAATAACCTCAACCATTAAATATATCTATTTACAGACTATAACACAAAAAAAACAAAATAAATCAATGATAAAGCAATTAATAATAAACATTACAAAATGAGCAACCTACCTCGACCTTTTGTTGATAAGTGAGTTCAGTCTTGGATAACACGTAGGACAGTTTGGTGAGCGCCGCCTCGGGGGTCATGTCGTAGCCGGATACCACGCCGCATTCTGCTAAGAACTGGTTCAACAGTACAATACATATTAATTAGTCCACTCAAATTAACCCAAAACAAATAATATAATAATATGTACATATTAGAATTACTTTTTATCAGAAATAACAATCTTAGAAAAATGTGTAGAGACAATTTTATAGACAAACTAGCAGACCCCGCAAACGTTGTTTTGCGAGTTATCGAGCGTTAAAAAACGACTATTAAATAAAGTGGTTGTTGATAGAAGGGTGAAAATTTAGGGTTAACCCTACTACTTGATGCCACATTATTGAAAAATAAAAATAATTGTCCAAAATATAAAATAAAAATGTTAGGACAACCCTTACCACTTAAGGATATGAAAAATAGACGTTAGCCAATTCTCAGACCTACTGAATATGCGTATAAAATTTCATAAAAATCGGTCAAGCCGTTTCGGAGGAGTATGGTAACTAAAACTGTGACATGAGAATTTTATATATAAGAGAAAAGATTGCATGATCTTCAGTTTTATGTTAGCTATGTGTAGGGTATGTGAAGTCCACCAACCCGCAGTAGGCCAGCGAGGTGGACGGCGGCCTACATCCCTCTCATTGTGAGACCCGACCCTGTAGTGGGTCATTAATGGGTTACTGACAATGTCCAGAAACAAATAGTGCAAACCTCTCCGGTTTCATACAAAGGCACGGCCACTGCTCCCTTAGTGCACTGGGTGATGTTGACAACGATGACTCCACGCTTGATGCTAGCGGCGAGTTCTGCGAACACATCGGCTCTGTTTGACGGTATGTTGCCGGCTCCGTAGCTTTCTAGAACGACCCCTGGAAACACGGTATTTAACAAAAAAAATTCTATCTTTCATGCCCAAAAAGGTAAAATCTTAAACTAACTCATATTTCTTCAAATAACCATTTTGTCGCTGTGTTTAGTTCTTTAAATGTTAGATGAATATTGTATCGGTATTTAACAACTGTTCAATGAATGCGGTGATAGCCCAGGGGCTTAGAATTTGGACTTTTACTCACGACGTCGGAAGCAATTTAAAGTGCATTTTACAAAATTCGGTGTTATCTGCTGCAATGGTGAAGGGAAACACAAACATGAGGAAATGCACGCATGCCCAAGAGTTCTTTACAAGTGGATACATCTTTCTCATTGTGATAAGAAACCCGACCCTGCAATGGTCACTAATGGGTTACAGACTGTTTGTCAGTGAGAGGAATCACACAATGAGAGGGATGCAGGCCTTAGTCCACCATGCTAGCCTAATGCGGGTTGGACTGGTGGACTGTTTACGTACCTTCAATTGGCGGCTGGCAGAAGGCTTTAACAACAGCAGAACTGATGCTCGGGAATATTCTTAGCAGACCAACATTCTTCGACATTTTGGCGTTGAGGGTGCATTTCTCTATGACAGTGGGCTTGAATATCGCCTTCTTATTCACCGTAAAGTCTATCCCGACTTCGACCAGTGGCACGCAGTTGGGCGAGTCAAAGGCGTAGAGGTTGTTCACTGAGACCTTACTGGTCCTGTGAATGAAGGAAATGAAATACGAGTATAAGATGATGACGATGTGATGAGATATTATGATGATGATGAAACATTTAAAAAAATTCAGGAAGAAATAGGAAGATCTTATGCTGTTATCAGCAGTCAAAGTAATATGAAAAGCCAGACTATAGATCGGTTACCAGACAACATCTATTTGGAACCAGTAAAAGGAACATCTTGTCAGTAACCCATTAATGCCCCACTACAGGGTCGGGTCTCCTCTCACAATGAGAGGGATGTAGGTCGCCGTCCACCACGCACCACTACTGCGGGTTGGTGGACGAACATGCCTTTGAGGAGGAACATTTTTTTTGTGAACTCTCAGGCATGCAGGTTTCCTCACGACGTTTTCCTTCACCGTAACAGCAGGTGATATTTAATTTTATAAAGCGCACATAACTTTTTCACAAAGTCATTGGTGCGTGCCAGTGGGATTCGAACCCGGACCCCTCGATTCGAGGTCGAATTCTAAGCCACTGGGCTATCACCACTTATATAAAAGGAACATCTTGGTAAATGGTAACCGAGCTGCAGTAACGCTAAATCAACGATAGTTAATTGAGACCCACCGTAACTCTTTACAAGAAATTCTCTGACTTCTCTACTATTTTTTATATTACCTGTTCCCCCGAAACAGTTTGCTGCCAAAGAAAACTGTCACTTCAGGTATATTCAGGCCTCCAGCGATTAGCAAGGATGAAACGAAATTATCAGTACCATCACTTCGCGGCTCGAAAATTGGGATCTGCAATTACAAGATATAATTAATTGCATCATTATGGGAAAACTTTTTGATTTCGTTTTCAATTTTTTATTTTCAAAATTCCAACTGAATTTTGGCGTGATTAATTATGATGATGGAAAATAAATCGGTCGAGCCGTTCTCGAGTTTTAGCGTGACTAACGAACAGCGATTCAGTTTTGTACAATAGATAGATTAATAACCGTGTTTAAGATAATTATAAAACAGATAAATTTTATGTCTCTAGACCAAATGTTGAAGTCCACATAACCTGATCAAGCGGACGATATCATAATTTCCACGCGCACAAAATACTGTACGACGTTTCAATATAAATTTACGGCTTAGTTAGTGATGCCATTCTTCATTTAAAGTTGATAAGAAAAACAATTCCATGACATCTCAATTGAAATGACCTTCAATGAAAATCACCGCTGATTCAGATAGTAATATGCAAAAATATAATTATTTGTAAAGAAATTTTCCTTTTGTCTCTTGGTCATACGCCACTTGATCCAGTTGGATTAGATATATATTAACTACGGTTCATTCAAGAGATCTAATATAGATATTCATACATTCATCCTTCAGTGTATCGAAGTCCGAAAGTAGCTACCAGGCTTGTTGTGTGTAGGTAGATGGCAAGTAGTACTTCTGTTACATAAGTAGGTAGGTATTTTCCCCATCGGCTATAATATTAGGCCGCGCTTAGTTTTTATTTCATAGGAATTCACGCCCGAATAATCCCGACTCAACTGTTCGTGCGTGAACGTACGTATACGCACGAGTTGAATTCATACGAAATCACGTCCAAAATGAGCGCGGCCATAGTCTTTCGAACTAAAAAAAATTCAAAAATCAAATTGAAGCTGTGAATTATAGTCCTGAACCAACGTACCTGAGAGCCAGTCAAGATAACATTCTTGCCAATATTCTCGAACATGAAGGAGAGAGCCGAAGCGGTATAGCAGAGCGTGTCCGTGCCGTGTAGAACAACGAAGCCGTCGTACTCTCCGTAATATTTCTGGAATGCATTGAAACTGTACTATCTGTGGCCCTTACTTTTTGGTGTTGATGAGTAACAATCCTCTCACCACACCATCCAATCTGGATTACAGCAGCATGGAGGAATATGCTCCAGACGTGCCTATAGTATGGTGAGAGACCCGTGCTCAAAAAAGGTTAAAGCTAGCCAAAAAAGCAGCTAATAAGTATGTAGGCGCTGGATAGAATGAAAACTGATGAAATGCTCTCATTCTTCAATGTAGGGCATGCAGAAGGAATAAGCAGAAAAGCATTTTTAGCCTCCTCAGTGAGAAGTTGCCACTTTACCATGATATCTTCAGCGATCTTAATCCACTCCTTCTCAGACATGTTTGATGAGTCCAATAGAGTTTCGTACTCTATTATCTTGTAAAATATCCTAAGATCGAAGTCTTTCGCCTCTATAAATAAATAAACAAAATATAATAGCTAAGCATTAATCTGACTAAACGTCTCAATACGATCGAAAAAGTTTGCAACGTCGAGCGCGTTTAATACTAGTGGTGGATTAAACTAACCCGTATTCGTTTTGTCTTTATCCTGTCGATGGCAAGGTGCTTCGGATGGGATGGTGGGATGGTAGCGTATCATCTCAAACATAGCTCTCGGTTACTATAGATAGCAATAGTTAAATCTAACACAACACATAAGACATGGGACCAATCCACAATAATGCAACGTGATAGAATTTGCTCCAGGCTTCTCCTAATGCTCTGATGTAGAAAGCCTTGATGTTTTGTATGAAAAACCTATACCCAAGGGTTCGAAATAATAAATTCTCAAGCTTGGAGCAATGGATTCGAAGTGCGAAGACATAACTTGTGTAGAACGCCCTATAAAATAAATACATTAAAAGAATACTAACTGAATAACGGGTTCGTTTCCAAATTGTTTACAGAAGTTTGGTGGTGACTGATAAGTGATATGCAAGACCTACCTGGTAAAGCTAAAAAAGAAGAGTCAAACCCAGGCTCTCCTAGCTTGTGCTTCCACATAGCCTGGTCATGAAGCTGCGGGTAGCCCCGGATGAGATTCTCGAACATTCCCCGTTGAGGAATAAGCACTGGAAAATCATTTTATTGTGTTATACCCACCACTTAGCATCGTCGACAGATTTTGTGTAAGTGATCTTGTCTTTTCAAAGGCAAAGGTAAACATCTTCCCGGGCGAACCATAATAATTACCATTTTCTGAGATAAAAGTTATTAATTGTGCAATTAATATCGATAAATAAAACAAATTAAAGTAATGCGCAATAAATTTATCTGTATTATTGACCTGAAAGTGACCCAATACTTATATACGAACTGAAAGTTTAGCAGTTTTACTCTACGTATATACATGACAAAGTACATCACATACCTACGTAATTGTAGGAAATTAATTACTAAAACATATAATTATCCGAAAAATAATCTTTAGGTGAGCACTGTGATAAACAGTAAGCATATTTCGTTCCGAGAACTTTTAATCTTTAACTTCGTGATTTGTCCAGAAACTAAAATAAAAGGAAATTCGCCTTCAAGCGATATCCATGTTTAAATAATAGGTAATGTTAGGTTAATTACAATCCCAAACAATATCAACTTCGTTAAGATAACAATGGATTGTCATTGTTGATTCAACGCGGTAAAGTTTACTTATCTTAAGTAATAAACTTGTCACGTTAGAAAAACAGATAGATTGTTTTCTTTTGACGTAAACTAACAGTTTTAATCTGGTGTAAATTGAAAACATCGTGGAGAAATTCATAGCAACATCATTATTTCGTTATTGTAGACTCGTTATCAGGCAAAGTATGAAAAATCATAGCGATCGTAAAAAAATCATAATCATCTATAGCAAATCGGTAAATGTTAATTAGTGGTCATTGCAAACCCATACAAGATATAAGTTACAGCAGATTTAACTCACGATATTTGTTAAATTGATCGAAAATTAAATATAGCGCAACATTCCATATAGAAAAAAAAACAAAAATAAGGTAACAAGATGTACAATAATAAAAAGCATACAATGTAAAGCTTGTGAGTATAGCACCTTGGGACTATGCCTTGGGAGTATCTTTCCGCCACCCGTTAACCCCTACAGTTTACACGGTTACTTACCTCCGTTCTTATTCTTCACCATTCCTATAGTACCACCAGTGTACAGGACCAAAACTTGACGTTCACTTTTATTATCAACACTTTTAGCCGAATTTATAGCGCTCAAGGACAATTCCATAAAACTACGGGCTTTTTTAACTTTCGCAGCAATTTTAGTGCCACAAGGAATCGGCTCTCGATGACCGTTCGTTGACCCGCTGTTATGACTTTCGCGCGCTTTTTCCACTGTTCCATTTTGTTTGCTTTCTGAGATTCCATTCATTCTTTAATAAAAGCGCTAATCACTAAAATCAGATGCTAAGTCCAACAAAAATTTAAACAATATTTATAATCTCACGGCAATATTTCGTCATGTTCTTCCGAACTAAACTACTTTTATAAGTAAAGTATACCTAACTACTGACACGCTCACGCTGGTTGGCTGAATGAAACTGAAACAGCCGCTCATTTGAGAGTACACTGACTGAGTGACCTATAGCATATTGGAAAATCTCTACATACATTGAGAATAAGACTCACTTTGTTGTACATTGCTGTTTTTGTCTACGTTTAGAGAAAATTCTCGTTATAGAATACCAGCAATGTTGTTTAAATAACTATAAAGGAACGTACTATGTAGCGGTGCTGGTATCGCTCTTAAAATAACATAACCACGTGTCGTGATTTGTTAAGTATGGTATTTTTAGTAAATCTTAATTTTAATATTTTACGAGATAAGTTATCAGTCTTTGTGTCAAATTTGTGAGCTATATTTACAAAGCAATTATGATATAGTAATATGATGAGTAATAATAATATAATATTGAGATAGCTTATTGGCACAGTGTTATGAGAATAGGGTATTTCGCACCATTCAAGGAAAAATCCAAAATTATGTAATATTGATAGATTTTGTTAAAAGCAAGTGAAAAATGGTGATTTCTGATTTGAAAGTTTTAGTATACATTTATTATTTCAATTTTAAAATTCAGGTTTGTTAATCTGTTTTTCAAATGTCAAAAACGCTATATTACGCCATGAAAGTTATCGGCGTGACGTCATTAGCAGTGTAAATAAACAATGGTGTATAACATTCTTCCTTCACTGAGATGTATTGTTTACACTGCGAGTGACGTCACAAGCATGGCGGCAGCGCCGAGACGGCCGAGACCGTGTTTTCGCGGGGATTTTTGAAATTTAAATTGAAGTCTTTTTTTACATAATATTTGTTTGCAAAAAAATTTTTTCCAATTTTTATGGGTTTTTATGACTTACGAATTCATATAAAAAGCTTTTTGACATAGGCCGTAATACCCTATTATGACGACACACTAGTTAAGTGACTTAACTCACTTGTTTTCACTGCTATCAATTTCACTGATGGGTACACCACGACCAAAAGATGGGGTCAAGATAGAATAAAGCTAATCTTAATTACCCACTTTCTTATAGGTAGCTAGCTAAAACAAGTAGAATTATAATTAGTTAAGTTCTACGTTCTACCTTAGTTCTATAACAGCATCCTAAGATGGTTCTTTAAAAATGCTGTACCTAGGTAAATTTTACAAATTAATGGTAATCTATTCATTACGTTACGTTAATAATGTATTGTATCACTGAAACGAGTAGGTAGGTATTTCATCATTCTTTACCTGCCAGCCGGTTATAGAAACCGTTTTGACTAGTTTTAACTAAAGCCTTTGAATCCTTCATGAGAAAAATGGGAAACCCTGTACGCTGCACGCTATCGAAATTTTCTACTGAAAATGCCTTTGCCTTTGCCTTCCTACATTACCTACCATATTTTTTGTTTTTTATTAAAATGAACGATTACACAATCATGTAGGCCAAGAGCAGAAGTAGTACAATATTATCTTTATAAAATTCTCGTGTCACAATGTTAGTTACCATACTCCTCCGAAATGGCTTGACCGATTTTTATGAAATTTTATATGCATACTTATTCAGTAGGTCTGAGAATCCGCTGCTACCTATTTTTCATACCCGTAAGTGATTTCTTTTTCGTAATTTTTATTTTTAGGGCCATAATAATATCACGGAAACTACTGAACCGATTTAGATTAAACTTCCATTCCCTAAGTTGGACAAAATGCAAACAAACAAAAAAAGATCGATCAAAATCCGTCAATAAGTTTCGAAGATATGCGAGGACAAACATATCTACATACTTTCATACATACATACATACATACATACACACAAACATACATACATACATACATACATACATACATACATACATACATACATACATACATACATACATACATACATACATACATACATACATACATACATACATACACACGTTAAATTGGTATAATTGTTTGGAAGCCAACAAGCCGTAATACACCAGCAATTATGTAAATTTATTGTAGGTACAGTTCCTTTAATATTACATACATAGGTGTACGTGTCAAATTGATAAACTCCTTTTTTGAATTCGGTAATAAAAATATAGCTAAGGTTGGGATTCGAATCCAGACATCGCGTTTAAAAGACCGATTTGTTATTGTTAGCCACAAGCGTATCACCGCTATAAACGAGTAGGTCACTGAATTATCATCAAAATGAACAAGAAAAAACTTTCGAAATACTTATATTATGTTAATGAATGAAGACTCATATCTTAATGACTAAATAATGGACTTGTTTCTAAATTAAACTAGATTGTATTAGACCAATACTTTTACAATTTAATGGAGCTTGCGGTTTCGTTTTGCAAGCCATATTGGATGTCATTTTGCTGCAATTCCGTGCAGTATTCACTTGAGTTGCTAGCTGACCGGTCAAGCATCCAATTTGAAAACCCAAAATGGTAAGTAAATATCGCATAATATAGTCTATCGTATACTTAGATCTAGAAGAACTTTGAAACCTTTTGAAACAAAATGCATCTTTTGTCTTTTCCCCAATAATGACCCACTAGATGTAGGCCTTAGTCCACCACGCTGGCCTACTGCGGGTTGGTGGACTTCACATGCCTTTGAGTACATTTTTTATTGTAAGCCCTCAGGCATGCACTTTCCTCACGTTGTTTTTCATCGCCGTAACAATAGTATTCTAGCAACAGTAAAAGTGTTCGGAATTAGGCTTTTTATTTTAAAAAAATACATGAATATCTATCTTGCATGCGTTTTTAAAGGAATTAATTTTAAGGTATGCAAATTTTTTTGATGTAGGTAAGGAATTTATGCGACCTTTTGTACTTCGGATGGCATTTTAAAGCCGATCGAATTTTACCAATTGAAACCTGTGTCTTGACTGTTACGACACTCTCTCCACAAATTCTGTTTGTGCCAAATACGACCTAACTACGAGTATGTGTATCCTTTAACCTATCTCTTATCGATCATATCCGCTACGCACAAACCATTCATTGTGTGTAGGTTAGATCAATACATCTGTGCCTACCGATCTTCTGTTCTAGTGGTAGGTACGAGTATCTACTCGTGTAGGTATTGATGCACTGTGGTAAAATTTTGTTAGATTTTAGTTTTATACTCCGTTGGCCAAAATTACCAACCTGTTTAAATTTAATACCTACTTCCGAGGGTTTTTCTTCGAGCATTTTCGTTTCCATTCTGGTAAAAAGAATAGAATAGTTTTTTTTAATTACAGACAAGTATCTACTATGCTCAGGGATTCTAAACGGTAGGTGATGGTAAAACTTAATATCAAAAAATTCTTAACTTAAATTTCGAGTGACATAAAATCTTCGGAGACAGAGGGAGGTGTTCAAATTTTTGAAGGATTAGCTTTTTTATTAATTCTTGCAGGTTTCCTCCAGCATGCATGGTGTCATAGCGCCAGTGTTTACACCCATCCACGAAGACGGCAGCATCAACCTGGAACCTATCCCCGAATACGCTACATATTTGGCTAAGAGTGGGATTAAAGGCATTTTAGGTACGTTTTTATTCAAGCTACAAGAAGGTAGACCGAACTCTGCTCGAATAAAAAAATAAACATTTTTTTTTTTAGAAACATTATACGAGTATGTAGATTATTTCACCCCCGCCAAACGTAGGGGGATATTGCATACTTCATCTTAGTCGTTATCTAAAATTCTTTCGAGATCACATCGTGTAGTTTTGTACTTTAATAATATAATATGGATAAGCCTACTAGTTTGTTTGCTATCCTTAATTATCCATCATTAATTGCTTTGAAATAACAGATAGATATTTGCCCGGTAACTCGACTATAGTGCGGCTATCCACTTCCGACCGTACGTTAGTAATATTGACCATAAATAATGCAGTAATAATATAGCTTCGTTTTCAACGAACTTCTAACTTCTTTATAGTTGGCGGTACAACTGGAGAGTTCGTATCGCTGAATGTTGAAGAAAAGAAATCCGTTTTGGACGCTTGGTTGAAGCAAACCAAGTCTCTCGACCTGAAAGTCATGGTCCATGTGGGAGGCGCACCCCTGCCTTATGTTATTGAAATGGTGGGTATCTTATTGTCTGTAAGCCATTTGTGACCCACCGCAAGGTCAGGTCTCCTCCACTTGTCATAACAGAGGGAGGCCTGGAGCATTCCACCACTCTGCTTCAATGCGGATTGGTTGAGAATTGGGTATTTGACAATTATTTTTTTTGTGATAAATAAAAAGATCATATATAAGTTTTATCACAAAACTATTTTGTATTTTTTTTTGCAATAAATCAAAAGTAATTTTCAAAATAAAAATTAAGTTTTGAATCCAGTACCGAAGACACGCCGACAACTCCCGAACAAACGTGCCGTCAAAATTTTAGTTTTCACTCATTGCTGTTGATATAAAAATGTTCCCCAAGATAACAAACTATGTAAATGTCTAATGTCTAGTGACGTGTAATAGCCGTAAACGCTGTACTATTATTAAATAGCTATAACATTATGACGTCACAACTATGGTGACCAATCATGGCGCGTCTATAGTCACGCGATCTATATTTAAATTTCACCAATTTTTAATTGTTTATAATTAATTGAAAATTATTAATAATAAAGTTTTTAAAATACATAAATAAAAATCAATAATATTTTTTTCTAAATACCCAATTCTGTCAGAGATTCTATGTCGCTACCACCTATAAATTTCAGGCTTTTTTCAGGCAAAGTACGCAGAACAGGTCAAGGTGGATGCGATTATGACGCTTCCGGAGCTGTACTTCAAGCCGCGAACGCCAGAACAGCTGGTGTCCTATTTGGAAGCCGTGGCGAAGGCGGCACCATCGCTGCCAATCTATTACTACAACTTCCCCATGATGAGCGGTGTTGATGGTATGTTACCCGTTTGGTGGACCTCTAGTGATAGATGTGAGTGGGCGAGTGATGGTCACCTCTCAAGGTCAAGGTCAAGAGTTCTCTTACCATCAGGTGGCCCGTTACTTCGTTGGCCCGGCATTAAGAATTAAAAAAAGATAGTTATTATAGCAAGAGACATAAAAAGTACAATTTTACACCCGGAAGGTTTAAGAGGAACTCCTCTTAAGGAATATTGGAGATAAGTCCCACAACCGAAATGAACCATTGAGCATCTTGCAATGACTGTTTGTGTATGTTTAAAAGTTCAATTTCTGTGTCACAAGAAGGAAAGCTTCTTTTTCTTGAATCGTATGCAATATTTTGCTCAAGCTTAGCGTCTAGCGACATCATAAAACAGCTCTTTTCACAAAATTTCAACAATCATAATTTTATAATAAAACGCTTTAAGTATTTTGAACTTTTTGAAGACATTAAATTGTTTTTCGTGAACGTCTCACCGTACTTTTATATTTTTCCAGTCAATAACGCCACTTTATTTAAGCTGGCTGTGTCACGGATACCCAACTTCATGGGCATGAAGGCTGATCTACATGTGGCCAATCAGGTAGCCGATCAGCTGACTGAGGGTCGCACGGTTTTCATTGCCAACCACGTGAGTAATCTAAAAGAGCTGCTGTGAAGTGCTGGGAGTTTTTTTCCGCCCGCTTTTATCTCCCAGTCTATGTTTGCTGTATAGTTGCCGTTATGAGTGGTGAGCAGAACTTTCATTGGTCGGTTTGACATTGACTGCGCTGCGACACGATTGGTTTGACAACCGTCAGTTCGTCAGTGTGCGTCGTCTATTGGTCCAGCACGTTTTTTCGGCTGCTGTACATTGGCCGAAAGTATACAATATCCGTACCACCGATAATCTGTGCTCACGACTCATGACGGTTACTATACCTAATAATGAATAAAAGCTTTTGACTTTGACTTGGAATCATGGACTCTTTGATTCTATCGCCACTGTCATATCCTGTTGTGAAACATGTTCTCCATGTCTTCTTTTGGTTGAAGAGAAATGGTTGCCGGAGAACTTCTTCTTTTAAGTAGCGTACTCTTAAGACCTTATACAGACTCTTTCTAAATATGGAGTAGGATGTAGGTCTTAGCAAACGCTGGCTTAATGCGGGTTGGTGGACTTCACATGACTTTGAGAATGATATAAATAACTCTCAGGCATGCAGGTTTCCTGACGATGTTTTCCTTTACCGTTTACAGCATACATTGGTGTGTTTCTCTGGGACACAAACGCGGACGAAATTAAGAGGCCAAATTCTTAGCCACTGCTGGGCTGTTGTCGCTCTATAATCTTGCTTACTGGATTCATAATGAAAATATAATAATGAATTTTCTAATACTAATTTTATAACGCTTTTTGCTTCTCAGGTGCTGGCACCTTCAGTACTAATGGGTCACGAGTCCAGCATTGCGACTGTAACGAACATGTTCCCTGAGCTAGTGATGGACATAGTGGCCACCACTAAAGCTGGCGACGTAGCCAAGGCTCGGTCGCTGCAGATCAGACTCAACGATTTAGTTAGCAGCATCGCTTGTGAAGGTACCTTAATTACGTTCAAATTGTTTCTAGAATACATTTCAAAAAAAAGAATAAAAAAATTGGTTGTCTGTAAAGTCAGTTTATGGACGATAATTTGACGTGATAACGTCATAAGAAACATTAATTAAAAATTGCTAAAATGCGTTATATTTGACCACATATTGGTGTACATTATTATTGTCTGCCACCAGGCAAACCGACTTGTAAGGAGCATACTCATTGCTCAGGTCTCCTCTTACAATAAGAAATATGTACGCTGGTTGGTCCAACACCAACACACAATGTGCGTGTGGCGTTCGCACAACGTGTCATCTTCCGTACTTTGCTAACCATGGAATTTGTTTTCAGGTGACTTCGTTCCAGCCATGAAGGTGGCGATGGAGTGCATAACCGGCATCAAAGTTGGACCGCCACGAATGCCGCAAGATCCTCTGGACAGAGAACGCATAAATAGGATCCAGGAGAAGATAAGAGTGGGATTGAATAATGAACATAAGTAGTTCATGGCATCTTATTTTATGAACATAATACTCATCCTTTAATATTAAAATTGCATTTTTATATGACCTGTATCGGCTGTATCCAATCATTATACTTAATAAAATATTTTGTGCAAATTTTATGTCTAAGAACCTTAATTATATAAACATTCGTTTTTTTATTACACATGGATATTGAAATAAAGACCGGCACACATATTTTGCTTCGCCGTAATCAGATAAAAAAAATATTATAATGTGCTATGATAATAATAATATAAACATCGTTTTTATGATTTTAGCCAACTCCTGTTTTAATCTGTTTAAGAATATATATTTTTATCTATGATTGGTGACTGCCATTATTATGACATTCCACGTCAAAATATGACATTTTGACATCGCAAGTGAACTTCAGACTTCAGTTCAGTCGAGTGTCATTAAATATTCAATTAATTTAATTTTGAATTTTTTTATTATTCCTTTCCTCCCAAGATTCCCAAGTCCCAATTATTCCTTCCTATTTCTGTGTGGTGGTTATTCTTAACTTCAAGTAGGTGAGTGACCCTTGGTCTATTGTTGGCAAGTGTGGCGATAGATGGAGATGAGCACTAGAAGCCCCCCGAAGGTGGGTGGCGAGTACGAATGTGTGATGGTGACTGAAGGTTTTCGGGCTTCTGCAGCTGCACAAACGTCTTCCCGGAGAAGGACGGCTGACAATTTGAGCACTGACCCATTGTCCAAACGTACCATTACTGACCCAGAGGTTGGTCTTGGATCAGAACCGCATATTTACAAACAAATCTCGAGATCATTTGTCGTAAATATGGCGCCGAAGATCCAAGAAGAATTCCGGTGTGAGCTTAAACCTATAAGATTGGGGTTGTTCTTGTTTGACGATGGTGTCCAACATGTCAAAAAAGATGGCATCAAACAAAGTGGTGGTAATAGGTTGTCAGTAGAGTTTGGCTCTGCTATCGCCAATCCCTCCCAAAGAAGATTTTTGCCTTCTACACTTCTTTGGTTGTTAAAATTTACCAGCTCCCTACCATCCAGTGTAGGAAATGCCTTAGGTTTGGCCATGTACAGAATCCTTGCCGGTCAAATGCAGTCATATTCGGGAGGTAGCTGCAACATTTCCTCTGATCGTATCAGGTGTCTTCTGTGTACAGGGGGATACTTTGCTACTGACCCAACATTTTCCAAATTTGACAGAATAAAACGCATGCAACGCATTGACAGTTAGATGAACATGGCCTTTCCTTATCCCCGTCCAGTTGTTGTTTTTCCCTTTCAACAATCACTCAATTTGCAAACATCTCATATGAATGATCAACCATCTTATGAATGATACCATTATTATCCTGTGATGTTTGTGTAGTCATTTAATGTAATTTGTTTTAGGGGCCCTGGACCAAATTCCTGACATTTTTCAAATTAAACACCGAACATTTTTCCTGCGTAGGTACTACTTTTATATAACGTTGTAGTTGGCCACATATGTCTCACTCACTAGAGATGTGAATGGCATCATAAAAAAAATTTAATTGAAGTAGAATTTATAATTAAAACAATAGCAACTATTTATTATTATAAAATTAATTATTTACAAAATACAGTTCTCGTACTAAGTAAATCTACTTCAAAATCCAAATCAAAATTTGTTTTGATGATTTTCACTCGTAAACTAAATTAAGACTAACTTTGAATAAGTTAAGTGCTCCTCATCAACCACACAGCCCGATAGACGCCTGATGTAGTAATGTTGCACTTCTTGTATCAAAATTAAATACATTCTGGCAACTCGCTGAGATAAGACGGGCGGGGGTGCTGCGTCTCTTAATTGGCTAGTCCAAGCTCATAGTGTATTATATCTATGACTCAAAGTTAGAGATGGGACACTACATATATTCATAGCTTAGTTGTTTGTCGATACATATATCGATAAAAAAGTTTAAAATTAAGTCCTTTCTCTATCAATGATGTTAATACCAACCTATGTTTTTCTTTTGCACCAAAAGAGGGTGTAAAAAGCGCGATCGTGATTGATCGTATATTTAGGTAAGATAGATTGTAAAAATAGACGAGAAAATATTTTTCTGAAATGAAAATATTTTAATTCGATACACCAAACCCTGAAAGTTGTTTAATTGATAAATTATGAGATAAATGTACATGAGAAAGTATTTTTCATCCGCGAGCAGGATTGGAACCCGCGACCTGTGGTGTACCGTGCCACTGACCAACTGAGCTATCGCGGCTCGATAAATCTCTTCGAAATTTGTATTCCCACCCATTCTACTCATCCATATTTTTAGTTGTTTAATTAATATGTTCACAACTTAATTCGATTAAAAAATAAAAATACTTTTACTTATCGGTAAGTCATCGATAAATAAATTACTACAACACTAGTTACATGCATGCGCATGACAGATGATGATAAGAGCAAATATACAAAAGTTAAATTTAATTTGTCAGTCAGACATCGAATCGTTCGCCTATTATTAGCATCTATCACGCTGTGTGATTGATGGTGATTGGTGCTCCTCGACGTGTTATATGAGTAATTTGAGAATGGTAAGTGATGAGTAAATCTTCCTAAATTGAATTAAACATGCATATGCGTTTTATTAAAGAATAATAAATTCATAAAATTGTAAATGAATACCTGCGGCAAAACACATGATTCTAATTTAATTGTTACCAAAAATATACTGATAAAAACTAGTTAATCTATCAATATGTTTATTGCTTTTTAGACTTCAATTAATAACAAACAATGTAAGAATGAAACAAGAAGAAATTTACTTCCTCCTAGTTTCTAAAAAGTGGGAACTCTGAATAAAAAATAAATATAAAAAGTAAGAAAAAATAAAATTATATTTAAAAAAATATTTTTCAAGTTAACGTGTTATTTGTAAATCTATGTAGCTAAATAAATTGCAAATAAAGAAAAAAAACTTTATACTTAAATTAATTAAAATAAAGCAAACTCACCATTTTAAATAAAATTGTGAGCAATTAATTGAATGAAAAGTATGAGAAGGTTTCTTGCTCTTAAAATAATTTACTGCTTTGTATAAAAAAGATATAAAAAATCTTAAACACTTTAAAATAAACAATAGCCAAGCGTCCAATATCCGCTACCTACATAATATCAAGTCAATTTCCCAAAAAAACCAAAAAGAACTCAAAGAAGGAGGTAGTGATGAGTTAATTTAATAGTTATCTGGGTGTGTCGCTAGCAACAACTAATCGAGATCCTTATCTAAAAATAATCTCCAGTCTCTATAGGTTTTTAACTGCAACATAGATATGCTTTTTTATCGCCCGTTATATCGTAAGTAACCAAGTTCAGATAAATTTAGACATTGAAAATTTCATAATATTTACGGAGCCGAGACAGCAGTATCTTGTATCTAGGTGTAGATGAAACTTGACCTTGGATTACGCAACTTCGCTTTACTTTTCGTAGGTAAACATCAATTGACGTAGTGGAATTCGCCCACCAAAACTCTAAATAATAATTTATACATAAACATTCAACGTATACAACCATATCTACAAGTTGACTAAAATGAACTTGTTCTATAATATCGTTCAAATCGCGCGTCCTTTATTTCGGAGCAGCCTACATTCGAGCCGGACTTGCAGTGTGCTGATTCGAGACTATTCACAGGTTAATGGTGTTTATTTTGTATGTGACTTGTTTGAGTAGCGCTCTCTTGGGTGTTTCTCTCAATAGAAATCAACTAAATTAGATGTTGGTACAATAAAGAAGTTGATAAACGATTTTTTTATGTGTTACACCCAAACTGAACTGAACTGCCTACGTTCAGTATTCAAGTTTGTTTAGGGCGGATACACGGGTCGATTTTCGCCGTACGGCTAGTCGCTTCACAAATCGCCAGGGGGGATTTGCACGGGTATAGTCACTTGCGACCTAGCCGAATTTCTATTTAGACGGTCGATTTTAGCCGTGCGACAAAAATCGTGCGGCTTTAGTCACCCGTGTAAATCCGCCTTTATATTTTATATAGTAGGTAATTGAGTGGCAAAATGGCATGCAAGCTACCTGATGTGAAGTGGCCACTGCAGCCCATGGACGAGCACTTCCAACCTTAAATAGACAAAGAAAATCCTATCTGACGTCGTATGCTGGTGCTTAGCTACTCATGAGCACTAAGATGTCCGTTCGTCCCCAGGCGAAACACAAGACATACCGACAGGTTATAAGGCTGGCAGTAAGATACATACTTCCCCAGATTCACTATAGGGCTCTACCACTTAAAAATATTTCTAAATGTATTATGTTAAAAATATTAAGAATAGTTTTTATAGGGTTTATGAGTGAACTTTGATTGGCCTGTTGGTCTAGTGGTCTAGGGTGGTTCTAGTGGCGACCCTAACTACTACGCCGGAGGTCGTGGGTTCGATTCCCCCCAGGACAAATATTTGTGTGATGAGCACAAGTGTTCTGTGTCTGGGTGTAAATTATCTATATAAGTATGTATTTAAAAGTATATAATTATGTAGGTTTATCAGCTATCTGATCACCATAACAAGCTCACAGATTACTTTTGGATCAGAAAGCCATGTGTGAGTTGTCCCACGATATTTATTATTATTATAATATGTATTTTGTTACCTATTTGATCGCTTCGTATCCCAAGTTCGATGCCTGGCACTAAAAATAACCTTCCAAACTTAATATTTCAGGTTGCCTCCAGCATGCACGGTATCATACCGGCGGTCTTCACGCCCTTCCACGACGACGGTCGAATAAACTTGGAGCCCATACCTCAATATGCCAATTTCTTAGCTAAGAATGGAATCAAAAATATTTTGGGTAAGTAGGTAACAAGAACCGCCAGACCCCTCTTTCCCAGTGCGCTTTGGCCAAGTAATTAAGGTGCGATTTCTTCGAATTATATTTTAAGTTTTTTAGTAATAAATATTGGTTATCGTTTGTGATCTGACAGGAACTAGGGACTTTGTATTTGATTTGAGGGGGGCCCCTATCGATCGCGGGGCCCTGCCCTTGCCCAAAGTGCCCACTGGGAAAGAGGGGTCTGCCTACATCATTGTAAAAGAAGACCTGCAGTGGGCCACGAAAAATGTTGAAGTTAAAACTTACATTATCAATACTTTCATCAACAGTGGGCGGTACCACTGGAGAATTCGTGACGCTGACCGTGGAAGAGAAGAAGACAGTATTGGACGCGTGGCTGAAGGAGGCCAAGGCTCACAACTTTAAAATCATGGTACATGTCGGCGGCGCACCTCTACCGTATGTTATACAAATGGTAAATACATTATAACGCCAGATATTTTTTTTTATTTAAGTCACTAAGTCACTGCTTGTATAAAAATCTATTTGTGAAATTATTAAGGGCAGTAGTCAACAGAGAACTTTAAATGAGATGAGGTATTAATTATACGTGTGTTTTGTTTGGTTTTGTCTTAGTTTGGTTTTGTCTTAATATTGTTCTTTTCTAATGTAATAGGTAGGTAGCTTACAATGTTCTAGTATTTCCTTAATACCCTTCTAATAATTATAATGGTCAAAGATCGTTAACAAACTGAAATAATTTTAATAGAATGCAGCATTTATTTATTTTAAACACTAGCTATACTTTATTTTTAATACCGGCCTTTTCACGTTTGATTTATGGAATAGCCTTACTGCTGCGTATACTTACTAACTTCAGTTAGCGTTTTCTTTCTTTTTAGCGCGTGCTTCAATCAATAATTTATAACATTTTCAGGCGAATTACGCGGAGAAGGTGAAAGTGGACGCGATTCTGACCCTTCCCGAGCTGTACTTTAAGCCGAAAACGGCGGAGCAGCTCGTGTCGTACCTCGAACTGGTCGCGAAAGCAGCGCCCTCTACACCCCTCGTGTACTACAACAACCCTGTGATGAGTGGGGTTGACAACAGTGAGTGGAAGTTACTTCTATTATCCCAGATAAATATTTATTTTACAATGTAAATTACGGAGTTTTCTACTTATAATTAATTTACATTAAACCTTTTAGGGGGTTTAATTATTTTATCCCTTTTCAATTACATTTCAACCGTCTTTCAAACCGTTTTTTTTATTTTAAATATTTTTTTCAGTCAACTTCCCAGTGTTCTACAAGCTGGCTGTATCCAGGATCCCCACGTTCGCAGGCATCAAGGCGGACCTGACTGTCGCCAACCAGCTCTCGAACTACCTCTCTTCCGACCGCAAGGTCTACATTACCAATCATGTAAGTATAGGCCATTTTTATGTATAGCACACTGTGACCTAAACCCGCAATTTACGCACGCTTTTTCGTGACCTAAGTTGCCTATTTGTCTTTCCGCCCTGCTCCAGTCCGGGGCGGGTTTATGTCACACTTGCTGTAAAATAGTATACGATACTTGTGACCAAATTTGTCTGTTATTGCACGGCGTTCAGCACACTCGCTGCACTCCGGCGCTAACTTCACACCGTGAAATAATAGGCTACTTAGGTCACGTATCGCAATGTCCTATTTCTTGTCATATTTGGTAAACAGTTTTAGCGTGTCTTTTTTATTTTAATGTGTGATTAAAAATAATGCACACACAAAATTATAAAAAATTAAAAACAAATTGTCATTTAATACAGAAACAGATTTCTAGAAACTATGATTTATTTTTTTAAAGCAATATTAAGCCTTTTTTCAATAAAAAGTAGTGCCAAGATTGTTTACCAAATAAGACAGGAGAATAAAAATGAACTGTTTTATATCACAAGATTCTCACATACACATGCTGATACTAATGATTAATAATGACTCCAGCATATTAACAGCAGCAGCCGCTTCCCCGAAGTTAGTTTTGAAGCCAACAACGGCGAAAAAACTCACTGCACCTATTCTACATTCAAAACTCAAATGAGGAACAGTCCGTTTTTATTCTCTTTATGCCCCTAATTGGTAAACAATCTTGGCTGTACTTTTTATTGAAAAAGAGTTAGAAAACTAACGCCTTCACTCGCCAAACGAAGAGATTACACCCATTTGTGATACCAGTGGCGCCATCTATCGACACGGACTGGTACTAATCCCTGCTAACTTTGTCTACCCAGATCCTAGCACCCTCCGTGCTGATGGGGCACGACTCCAGCATCATAACAGTGGCGGCCGCCTTCCCCAAGCTGGCCGTCGAGACGGTGGCGAACGCTAAAGCGGGCAACGTTGAGCAGGCGAGGGCGTTGCAAGCGAAACTCAACGATGTTATCGACGTTATCTACACTGAAGGTGGGTGGGGCTTCACTGCTACCCTTGGCCCACTGGTAGGCACGGGTACTCCACCACGCTGCTCCAGGTTGGATTGTGGAATGGCGGGCTACTGGCCAACCCGTGTCGGATGTTTCAAACTGCCCACTGCCTCTGACAAGGTTTAACGACTGCTATCCTATCGATAACAAACTGCACCGACGACTTAACGTGCCCTCCGAATAGGCTTTGTCAAAAAGCTTTTTATATGAATTCGTAAGTCAAAAACCCATAAAAAATTGGAAAAAAATTTTTGCACACAAATATTATGTAAAAAAAGACTTTTCAATTTAAATTTCCCCGCGAAAACACGGTCTCGGCCGTCTCGGCGCTGCCGCCATGCTTGTGACGTCACTCGCAGTGTAAACAATACATCTCAGTAAAGGAAGAAAGTTATACTCCATTGTTTATTTACACTGCTAATGACGTCACGCCGATAGCTTTCAAGGCGTATAGCGTTTTTGACATTTGAAAAACAGGTTAACAAACCTGAATTTTAAAATTGAAATCATAAATGTATACTACATTTTTTAGAACAGAAATCACCATTTTTCACTTGCTTTTAACAAAATCTATCAATATTACATAGTTTTGGATGTTTCCTTGCATGGGGTGAAATACCCTATTCACCCATTCAGGTACTAAACGACGCCCCACGTTGTTTAATTTTTTCGATCGCTCGAGATCTACTCGAACAACGGGGCTGTGCGCGTTCCTTGCTTCCTTAGTTGCATTTATTAATAGGGGTGAAAGAACCAGCTAGAATCCCTACCTACCACTACTGATTATGTGTACTCACTTCGTGTGAGGCGCGCACGTATTACCCTAGGTACCGCGCCGCCAGCCAGCCAGTAACCCATTAATGACCCACTACAAGGTCGGGTCTCCTTCTCGTAATGAGAGGGATGTAGGCCTTAGTCCACCACGCTGGCCCACTGCGGGATGGTGGACTTCACATACCTTTGAGAACGTTTTTTTTTGTGATCTCTCAGGCGTGCAGGTTTCCTCACGATGTTTTCCTTCACCGTAACAGCCGGTGATATTTAATTTTATAAAGCGCACATAACTTTTTCACAAAGTCATTGGTGCGTGCCACTGGGATTCGAACCCGGACCCCTCGATTCGAGATCGAATTCTAAGCCACTGGGCTGTCACCAGTTTCCCACTGGGCTATCATCGGTTTCTATCGCGCCGCTACACACCTAAAACTATCTAACCTTAAATGGCCTTTTCAGGAAACGTGTCTTCCGGCATGTTCGTGCCAGCGTTCAAGGCGGCCATGGAGTTCGTGACAGGCATCAAGGTGGGACCGCCCAGGCTGCCCCAGCACCCTCTCGAGGGCAAGCTAGTCTCCAGGATGCAGGAGAGGTTGAAGGCGCTTGGCTACCCGGCGGCTAATCAATAATGTTTTATAGAACAGCGTGAAATAATAGCATAGTGTGACAAAAATAGGCATTTATACACGGTTCCTTGAGCACTTAGGTACCCGGTGTTCAATAAGTTTTATAGCATTGTGTGTTAAAGCCGCATTTATGCCACACTTGCTGTAGGCTCTTGGATACCCGGCGGCTAATCAATAAGTTTTATAGCATTGTGTGACATAAAGCCTTACATACGCCATGGCTATCCGTGCGTAAAGTTGTATTTTTTTACACTGTTGGATAATTTTCTGGTGTCGCAGAATCACAGCAACTATGTATTTGTCACTGTAACGTCACTACTCTGAAGTAGAGTTGCCCGAGATACTTCATTTGAGATGAATATCTTACCCTAGGTTCGTTCACACGGAGCCACGTTTTCCCGAATCTTATTTTAATCGGATCTGGAAAAACCGAATGTTGCATTCACACGGCACATCTCGCATTGTCGTATCCGACAGCCTCGTATCGAGATCCCGTGTGAACGCAGGAGCGCGCACAGTTCCTCACCGCTTTTCGGTTCAGGCTCGGTTTTTTGTCGGATCTTAAAACCGAATGCTCGTGTGAACTCTGTCATTGAAATACTGTTGCCAGTTGCCACTAACCCGGATCCTACAAAAAATCGGATTCGACGTCTCCGTGTGAACGGGGCGTTAGTAGTACCTCATAAGTAGCAAAACACCCGTAAACAACCTCGGATAGGATTTCTTTTCTATTTGAGGTTGGATGAGGTGGTGGTCACTTAACATCAGGTGACCTACAAAAAAAGACAACGCACTACCATAATTATATTTTCATTATAATTTGTTTTTATTTTTATATTGTTTTCATAGGTTGTAAGTGGATTTATTAAAATGTTTATGTACATACTATAATTATACTATACTATATAATTTACTGATCAATCCTTAACTAGTCTTTGAATATGAACTTTATAAGATATTTTTTCTATAAAAATGTTCAAACTGAGAATAAAAAAATATATTTTGTATAACTTTTATTTATTGCTATATTTTAATGTCATATGTTAGTGAGATCTCTATACAAGCATTTAAATAACTATGAATAGTTATCTTTTTGTAATTTTTTAGAGGTTACATTTATTTATTATGTATATGACAATAAAAATATAATTATCAATGTGCTGTGTTTGTAAATATTTTTATTCCTATAAAACATATTATTTTTACAGTTACTAAGACTAATTGTTAAAAAATAATTTTAAGTCATAATATTTAAACCCGTACAAAGTGGCTTTACTTCCAGGAGTTGTAAAATTTAAATGAAACAATTATATTGATGTATATTTAATTTTGTTTTTCTTTTAATTTAAATATTAATAAGCAATCTTCATGTTTGTGATCTGAAAATAGTGTTATTACCATAAACAGCGCCATAAACACATGTTATGGTGCTGTAAACGTGTGTAAATAGGAATTTAGATTGAAAAAGAAAACCAAAATTTTAGTTTTTTTTTATTAACAGTACCTACAACAAAACAAAAAAATATAGAAATTTGGTCACTGCATAATTTGTACAAAAATAGTGCGAGTCAAGACATTTCTTCATTAATCAATATTTAACACAAAGTTTATGAGTGGTATTCAAAAATAGACCTTATGGTCAGTATCAATAATTTCACTTTTGCTTAAGCCTAGTTAACAATCTTCAGTGCCTTGAGTTTCTGAGCGATTCTACCCTTGGCTTCGGGGGATAGCTCTTTCTGGGGGAGGGAGGGGGGGCCGACCTTGATACCTGTGACTATCTCCATACCGGCTTTCATTGTTGGCACCCATGCACCTGAAAGTAAAAGGAATTTGCTTCATATAAAAACAATTGCAATATCTCTTACACAATAGGGTATTACGGCCTATCTCAAAAAGCTTTTTATATGAATTCGTAAGTCATAAAAACCCATAAAAAATTGGAAAAAAAATGGTTGCTAATGACGTCACGCCGATAGCTTGCATGGCGTATAGCGTTTTTGACATTTGAAAAACAGATTAAAAAACCTGAATTTTAAAATTGAAATAATAAATGTATATATACTACATTTTTTAGAACAGAAATCACCATTTTTCACTTGCTTTTAACAAAATCTATCAATATTACGTAATTTTCGATTTTTCCTTGCATGGTGCGAAATACCCTATTGTATAGTATTCTAGTGTCCTACTACTTATAAATGGAAAAGTTTGTGAGGATGGATGGATGGATCTTGTGAAATTTTGTCGCAAAATGTCTAAACAGATTTGAATAAAACGTGGTACAAAGGTAGATTAAAATCTGGGGTAAGGGTATCAGTTATCTCTGGACTACATAATTAATGGACTGACACACATAATAATAATATTTTGGTAAAGGGAGATCTCCCACCAGGCTAGGTGATCGATCATGCCTGTCACTTCATGTCAGAGTTTTGCATATATCTCTTAACGAGTGGCGAAAGTCTACATCACAATTTACTATTTTCTCTGAAATGACCACTGCAATCTAACGTATATATTGTCAATTTATTGTTTACCTTCAACAGTATGCGCCTCGATGGCCAAGCTGAGTTTCTCTTGCAGCGCCCTAGCGCGTTCTACGTCGCTGTTGGCCACAGCGTCCAGTATATCTTGAGCTAGCCCCGGCAGGAAGTTGTAGGTGGTGCCGATACTGGACTTGATGCCGAGCAACGCAGCTGGCGCTAGAAGCTGTTAATCAAGATTTTAGTTGAACACCGATTAGATATCCGAACGCCGATTACCCGAATCGCCAATTATCCGAATCGGTCCTAAGCGTAGATACAATAAAAAATTAAAAACAAGTAATTTTTGTTTTGTTTTAATGTAACAAGTTGAAACTCTATGTCCGATTATCCGAATTTTCGATTATCCGAATCAATCCCAATGAATTCGGATAATCGGCTTTCTACTGTAGGTGTTTCTTAATATTTCACCAATACCTAGCGGTCACCCATCCAGGTTTTGAGGGCTTCATATAAGATGTTAATGAACCTCTCCCGCTTAATGTGACATAGTTTGCAATTTTACACCTAGAAATCAATAGTACAAACTGTACAAAGAGAGTTGGAAGTTTTAAGATTTTCGTGAATTTCGAATTTCAAAGAGATTCTTATCTTAAGAGCATAATATCTACGGCACTTATCTACCATTTGCCAATTTAACGATACCTTAACTAATCGGCAAGATCATAAATGTTGATAAGTTATCAGCTTCAGTTCAAATCCAATGCCTGTCATAACAATACCACCTACGGACTGGCCTCCGAATACGTCCTCCGTAACTAAAACGTGAGTAGCTTTTAGCAAAGGGAGATCTCCCGCCAGGCGAGGTGATCATGTCTGGGGAGCGGCTGTGCTCCGATTACGTCACGTCGGAGTTCTGTATATATGCCAGCGATGTAGAAAACTTCTATAGCGTGATTCAGGATCGTGTGGCGTCATCTGTTGACGAGTGGCGGTAGTCGCCAAGGGCTTATAACGCCTGGACACATTAAAATACAAAACACACCGTATCAGCTCCAAGGAAGATCTCCTGGCCGTCCTTTAGACTCCTTAGCACCTGAGCGCCCTCACTCAGGTCGTTGGATGTGAACTTGATACCTTTGAAGTTGGGTATACGCGCCGTGGCGGCAGCTACGAAGGCTGGCATGTTGACTGTAAACACAATTTATATGTACCTACAGTAAAAAAAATTTCATAAACAGTCCAAGCAAATAGGCACACAGGCCACCTGATAGTAAGTGGTCACCGTCGCCTATTGACACGAACAACACTAGAGGAGTCGCCGTTTATGGGCTTTGAAGAAGACCTCTTTTTATGGCCTTTTTGAAGAAGATAATAAAAAAATAACAAAACTTCAAACTACATTATTCTAGCTACGCTTTAAACATTTCAGAAACTTGGGTGTATCTAAAACGTAGTATCCATTTGACCCTGGAAGGCTGGAATTGATGAAGTGTTCAGAGTTGAAATTTCACGCAGATTACTAGTTGCACAGAACAGTAGGTATATAGAATAGTAGGTAGGACTGCCTTATATGTAGTAGAAGGGCACACAAGAAGTTTAGTCACCTTTTCCTATTGGTGCTCACCTTTCTTGTACGGAAACCTATCCTTTCACAATGGCGTAACTAAACCATCCGGGGCCCGTAGCTGGCATTGGATGGGGCCCCAGTACTTCTTTCGTTCTTTCTTTTAGTTTTTAACTTAGGCCTTAGTACTTTCTGCGCCTGCGGCCTCTCAGTCCGGGGCCCGTGGCATTTTGCCAGCCCTGCCGCCCTATAGTTACGCCATTGTCCTTTCAGTGATATTTTAAGCAACATACCTTCAACTTTGCTCATGCTGGGGATGTGGTAGTAGAGGACAGGTAGGTTCGGGGCGGCCTTGGCCACTAATTCCACATAAGAGACTAGATCGGCCACGGTCGCTGGCTTGAAGTATAGCTCTGGGAGCGTGAGAAGGGAGTCCACTCCCGATTGCGAACAGTATTCCGCCTGAAATCATTTAAGAAAAAATTGAACAGCATCTCAATGTGTAAAGCCTGATTTAAATCGGTGCTTCAATGCGGATTGGTAGAAAAACGGGTAGTGGCCAACTCGTATCGGATGTTTTCAAATCACTCATAGAGCCTCGGACAAGGTTTAACGACTGCTATCGTATCGATAACAACCGGGGGATCGACGGCTTATTAACGTGCTCTGTAAAGCTCGCGGTCACCCATCCAGGTATCTACTGGTGCCGGCCGAGGTTGCGTAACTTTTTTTATCGCTTGCGATCTGCTTAGCTGCTGTCAGGTGAAATTTTAATGAAGAAAGCTAGAAAATATGTTCCCTTCTAACTTGATTGTTTAACTTGCACAAAAAATAATATAAGTTGTAAAATTTTCCTCTTCCAAACATTTACATAATACTTAATAATATAACATCTTACGTAACATTGGTACAAATTATCTCCAATGGGTCGTAGGTATATATAAACAAGATAAGTAGTGAAAAAGTCAATATATTTTTGATGATAAGCACATAATATGCAGATTGTTGCAAAGAAATATAAATAAATACAAATAAAAAAAGTTTCCGCAAAGCAACGCCTGATACAGTATAGGTATTAACCAACCAATGAACTACGGCATATTGAATGTCCAGTATATAGTATTCTCACTTACCAGCGCCACGACGTCAGCCAGGGGTGCTCCGCCAACCTGTACCATGATGTGCAGTCCTGTTTTCTTGCCGGCTTTCACCCATTCATCAATTACTTTCTTCCTGTCGGCCAAATTGAGCGACATGTGCTCCCCGGTAGTACCGCCCACTGCAGGTATATTAAAAATGGTGATAAATTCTAGATTTGAATCCAAAATGAAATCTTGGAATGGTGGGTTTAAAATTTGTCCCGATTTTAGGTGTGTGATACACTCCCAGTTCTTCAAAATAACTTCCTGCAAGTCACATGAATTCTTGTCTGATACAAACGTGAAGCGTGAAACATGTTATGCTAACCGTAAATTAAATACAAGTTAGGTAGGTACCTATGTACATAGTTGTCCTTGTATGGTATCAATTTCAGTTTTCCATGTAGGTTTCACGTTGTTCCCTTTTCTCGATAAAAAATTAAACAGCAATCGATAAAAGATAGGTACTTATAATATACATATAAATAAACCTTTAATGGGCCACTGTTGGTCCTGGGTTTCTCACTGCAACAGGGGGGGCCAATGCGGATTGGTGGAAAAACGGGCTAGTGGCCAACCCGTGCAACGGGGCAATTGGCGCTTCAACAATAATTGCGTGGCGCAGATATTGAGCAACAGTTCAAGTTTCCTTCTATTATACCTAGTCGTCAGTTGCCTTGTGGCAAGATTTAAAGAGCAAGAACTTACCAAGCACGGACTTGATGCCAGATTTCGCCAAGAAGCTCGCGTATCCTGCGATCGCGCCATAGTTAACAGTGAGGTCGTCATTCAGGGGGTTGAACACCGGGGGCATTAAGCCACGAGCGTTGAACACCACCTGAGTAATAAATATTTATCAAAAAATCTCGTTAAAATGAATCGCTGTTCGTTAGTCTAGGATTCCGTCCACACTAGGATTCCGTCGTGGGTGCCATGGACACACAAAACACACACCCAGATTATAAATAGAAATTTAAACTCATCATTCAAATCTCTGCTTCGCTGGGAATTGAACCCAAGACCTGCCCGCACAAGGCACTGGCGTTTTAACCACTACGTCATATTATTATCAGAAGTTAAAAGTGTGTAAATGACTACTTTTTAATTTTAATACTTTAACTTAAATATCGTTTAATTAGTAAGACTAATTGTTAATATTGTAATAAAAAAATTAGAAATTATAAACAATAATAATTTCTCACCATTTTTAATCTCGAAAGAATTTTAAAAGTTGGTTGAAGGAAAATTAATCACCCGGCTTCGTCTAGCGCTGGCTAAGGAATGTTGTATTTTTAATTTAATTCAGATTGGTTATGTTTTATTGTTATCTAAACAAAACAGTGTTGATAACGATTGAAGTTTTCACATGTTCGCTATTCGTCTCCATTTATCTTTCAGTTATCTGGGAGGCAATATATCAATACCAACCACAAACGTGTGAATTGTGATAGGGTAATGAAGGGATGTTGTTTTGTGAATGGTGGTGCGTAATTATACTGGTTTGAGGGTACGGCCATTTTGTGCAAAATATACCAAAATCAATTGATTAGTTTAAATTGTTGCGATAAAATATTAATAGGACACTTTAAAGAATTTTTGAAATAATATAAAAATGATATTAATTTATCCAATAAATATATAAGAAACGATATGATAATACGTAGGTATCTATTTCCGTGCAATCATTATTTTAATTATAAATGTTTTTGAACGTTTGTGGTTGCATCGTTTTATGATGCGTTGCAGTTGACACTTGTTTGAATCGTTATGGTTTGACAATTTTGACATTGACATTTCAATTTAATTTTATTTATTGATTAAAGTTTATTGATGGTTCTATTCATCTATTGATCCATCCATCTTTAGGATTTTTCTTTATTTCTGCGCGCTGGGCTAGTAGAGAAGAATAGTCTATTTACGATTGAAGTTCTAAAAGCCGGTGGTCCGTCGGTGGCTGCAGTAAATTTCCATAAATTCTGTGCTTAGAATTTTGCTTTGTCGCACTCGCAGTGCTGTGTGCTAGTGCTAGTGCTAGTTCCAAAGGTTTGCCGTTTGCATGAGTGTGTTTCACATAAAACGCAAAATGAGCCAGATAATGAGTGAGTTGAGTATGCACGATCTGAACCACAGATTCTTTGAGATCATGAAGAGTGAGAGCAATGCGGAAGAAGCGGCGAATTTTATTTTCGAACATCTTTGTGAGGACGTCACGAATGGGGTGCTGTTTGAGTTCCACCACGGGTTGAAGACCGGTCTGACTAGCTTGATCGAAGGGGAGAAAGAGGACGAAGAGCCGTACAAGATCGTGAATTCACCGGAGTGCGATGTCTTCGGGTTTTCCGTGTTAAAAAAACCGTCGGATAGCAATTGTTTTTGTCCGAATTGCGACCGGCCTGTGTCCGCGACCAGATTCGCTCCCCATCTTGAGAAGTGCATGGGTAAGCTTTAATTTTCACTTAATCCTTAAGACTTAACTTTCAATAGAAAATTATGAGACTATCTGCATTCTGATAGGTTCTGCTTTTCAAGTTAAAGACAACAATTAAATGACCAGCTAGTATTGTTTGTTATCAAATAATTATGAGACTGTTATCCATAGTTTTATTTGTAAAATTGGATACTAAAAAATATGTTGAATGGTTGTTTAAGTTCATGAACAATAAGTCCTCAATCGAACAGAGACCTCTAGATTGTAAGCATGAAGACCTTTAGAGCACTGAAATGTTCACCTTAAATTAAATCCATGATTTAATCCTTTGTCTTCATAGGAATGGGAAGAAACAGCTCGCGCATAGCGTCTCGCCGTATTGCCTCCAATAGCCGTGAGCCCACTTCCTATGCTGGTCTCCTGAGTGATGACGATGACGACCTGGACTGGTCCGGAGGCTCTGTCCAGAGCGAGAGACGCAAGCGTCGCATCAAGAACAACAACAACAAGAAATCAAATAAGATCCATAAGTATGTTGTATTTAATTTTCTCTTTTTATTCTTTGCAATTAAGGTTTTACTTACTTACAGCGGTGATAGCCCAGTGGCTTAGAATTCGACCTCGAATCGAGGGGTCCGGGTTAGAATCCCAGTGGCATGCACCAATGTCTTTGTAAAAAAGTTATGTGCGATTTATAAAATTAAATATCACCTGCTGTTACGGTCAAGGAAAACATCGTGAGGAAACCTGCATGCCTGAGAGTTCACAAAAAAAAATGTTCTCAAAGGCATGTGAAGTCCACCAACCCGCAGTAGGCCAGCGAGGTGGACGGCGGCCTACATCCCTCTCATTGTGAGAAGGACCTGACCCTGTAGTGGGTCATTAATGGGTTACTATTAATAACCATATTATCATTTGTATAGTCCATTTTTATTCTCTTGTCAGATTTGGTAAACAATTAGCATGTCTTTTTATTTTAATTTGCGATTAAAAAATAATGCAGAGTTGCAGACACAAAATTATAAAAATTTAAAAACAAATTGTCATTTAATACAGAAACAGATTTCTAGATAAGTAGATACTATAATTTATTTTTTTAAAGCAATTATAAACTTTTTTTCAATAAAAAGTAGTGCTAAGATTGTTTACCAAATAAGACAAGAGAATAAAAATGAACGTTACTTTTGTAGGTTTAGTTTAGTAATGCTTATCGTCCAAAGTTAACTTACAGTCTATAGTTCTATACTCACATTGACAGTTCTATACTCACATTGACAGTGGTAACAAGAGCAACAACGGCCACAACAACTCAGACTCTAATGAGGCGACCTACGACAACATGACTGCTAGCGAAAAGAAGAATCGGCTGCTCCAGATCTGTGGAGTTGTCTCTGAGCACACAAAGAAACTATGCACACGGTAAGCAGATTTTTCTATCTTATTGTAATCACCTCAAGTGGTAAATCACACTACTGCTATGTGAATGGTTCGGTTGACATTCAGAATATCAGAAACTGTAATGGCTAGTTTACTCGCACTGTTACTGGATGTAACTTAAGAGTGACTTTATTATCCAAGCTGGACAGTATCTGACATCGGAGTTATTTCATCATCTATTGTTTTCAGTTGCCTACTTCCTTGGTAGCACCTTGCAATAGCTCGTACATCACTTGCATTGTTAAGATGCATTCAGCGCAAATGCAAAATGCTCTAGAATTACAGCAACTATAGATCAGAATTTATATATTATAAAGTACTAGTTAATACAGTAACCCTGTGATGCAGACATCGCTCTGAGTGTATCGTGTGAAAATAAAAATGCTTGGATGATGGCTGATGTATCCTGAAGTAGGCATTCCACCAACCCGCACTAGACCAGTGTGGTAAGGCCTACAGGCCTACCTCCTTCTCATAGTGACAGGAGCCCGACCATGCAATGGGTTGCAAAAGTTGTAGAGCGAGAACTGGTATGAAAGCGGAAAATAGGAAAACTGTCTTCAAATATGCACCGAGGTCATTGGTGGAGTGTAGGAGGCTCGTAAGAATGAGCCACAAAAAAAAACAGGCTGTACACCCCCTGATATACAAAATAGTATTAATTTAAAGCTTAATTTTATTTTCGTAACAGCTCTACTCGTTGCCCGCAACATACGGATGAGCAGCGCCGCGCGCTTCGCAACACCATACTCGAGCCGTCCACTCCCGAGTCCCAAACCATGGGCCTCGCGGACGAAGCCGGCTCTCCTCCTGACTCCAGCCCGTCTTCCTCCTGCTCGTCTTCCAGCCGCAAGAGGGAGAGGCACCGAGCTCCCCCCAAGTCCAAGAGCAAGCGAGACAGGAATATGTCGCCCAATCGGGAGTGAATGGAATGAAGGTACCTTCGGACCATTGGAACCATTGGAATTTTAATGAATTGAAGGTATTCGGGATTGATAAGTTTGGAAGAAATTGTTTTTTTAAATAACTGAAGGTTAAAGGATGGTAGTAGGAATGATTGGATAAAATTAAGTGAATGAAAGAATTGGATTGGTAAATGAATGAAGATATCCAGAAATTGGTGTTTTTAAGTGAATGTTTAGAGAGGGAATGAAAATGAAGGCAAAAATCAAATTTTGTGTGTTTTAATTTTTTCACGTTTTGTGTTCTTTTAGGTTTTAAGCATAAAAAGCTTTGTAGAAGATAACTATAAAATATAACCTAATGTTAAAAAAATAATAGAAAAGACACCCTGTTAGTTGCCTACAATGATTTATGTTAATCTCAGTGTACAAAGAAATCAGTAACTTTGAAATATAATTGGAGTGTATGAATTATAATCTAGTAATTGTAATCTTTAACTAGGTTTATAGTTCCAATAAACATTAATAGCACTAATAGCAGCATAAACTTGTTTATTATTTTTACCTGTTCACTTTAAAATCCTTACAAAAGACATCAAATAAATCTAAAATTTATATTATACATTTATTTAAATGAGGTTCAGAAAGAAGGCAAAAATAAAACTGCCGCATAAAAGAATAAACCATTATTTTATTAGCACAGAACTGTACTGAAATATTTACATTAAAATAGTATAGATATCACATAAAACATCTCAAAGAAATGTAAAGCAACAATGATCCATCCACTAAGTACTTGCATGATTTGATCTTTGGAATGGGACATGTTATGTTCGTGTTCATTATTCATAATTTTATTGATGGTAAAACTTGGATTCTTACATTAAACATGGATCCTTACAATGTGGCAACTTTTTACAATGACATTTTTAACAAGTTTTTCTTAATTTCTTGACTTTGCTGTCCCATAAATCAACGAGCCCTAAGGTGAATAAGGCCCTAGGAACAAGTCCCAGTACTTGGGATAGATGACAATACCATCAAGATAACAAGCCTGGAATTTTGTCATTGATGTAGTCACTACTTTGTAAGGATCAAAGTTTTATTATTACAATGTCATAGTCGATTTATAGAATGATTTACTTGTTGAATAATTTTTATCAAATTATTTTACAAATATGTAAATAGCATTTCTTATAACCATTGTAAACATTTGTCCATTTTAAAGCAATAGACAATGAACAATTTCGTTATGAACAGCACAAACTAGTTGGGAAAAAGATTTTCTATAAAATTCACTATTCAGTTTGTGCATCTGTAGATAACACAGTCAAAATACTAATTCACTAATTACTACAGCTATTGAACTCAGTTACAATGTCTCCGTTATACACTTAGGAACCATATTTTTGTAAGCATCGTATATAGCTTTGTTTATAGTGAACTGACAAATGTTGGTTGAACATTGAATGTGTTCTGTTGACAAAAATAAAATAAATTATAGAATAAAATCATTAATAACATTGGCGTATAAAAAAGGCTGAAATGCACCCACCACATTCGAGGTTGTTGCGAATACAGGAAGGGTGGTCGTCTGATGGAGCAGTTCCAGAGATATTTGTAAAAATAACACTTTCAAAATGTTAACAAAGCCAAGAGGTTATAAAATAACCAACGAGATCCCCGCATTCCTCTTTTATAACACTGACGACTTGCAATCCGTATCCTCAAGCACGTTATCGAAGTTTTCTACATTGCTGGCATATGTATGTATGTAATGTAATCTGTGCACGGCCGTGTCCCTTCCACTGCTGCTGGGAGGTCTCTCTTAGACGAAATACCAATATTTAAATGTCAAGTTGAAAAACATGTAAAAAAATCTCCTGTACCACGAAATTACCTCACAGTTGTAAAAGTGAAATGAAAGTAATAGAAGGTTAACAATAAAATTGACTTATCAAACATACAGATGAATATAAATTATAATGATTACATTTATACTGGTATAAATCGCTGAAACGATTGTAAAATCATTGGTGTACGCAATTATTGCTCAAAACACGTACAATTGTACTAAGCACCATTTAAACGAAATAAAAAACTAAATGTTTTCATCAGAAACATGTATAAAACAAAGCGTTAATCGATTTCGCAGTCACTGACATATAGTATACTTTCTTTATGATCTTAGATAATTATAATATGTCAGCTACGGTTCGAATCAATATATTCTAAAATCCCGTTAAAATAATACAAAACTGAACTAAAATACTGTCTTTATGCTATATTTAAAATCGACACCAGTTATGCTGCAGTAACTACAAATTCTTGCCTTAATACCATTCTTGTTCCAACGAACTGTCCATATTGGTTTTCGGAGACAACAACGTACACAACATTCGTTGTTGAAGTTCTGGTCATCAAGACGGTGTAAGCGTAACCCCTACAATGTTAGTTTTTCAATTATTTCTTAGCTCTCAAGGCAATTTTCATTAAACATCCATCTAATAACACGCTTTAAAAATGCCTCTCTGAACTTACATACATTCGATCTTCACCGTTCACCATGAGATGGCGCCACGGGTAACCTGAATCACGCTATCGAAGTTTTTCACACAATATATTATATGGACACCACAACCAACCAAATTAATTGACCGTTCATATAGTGTTAGAGCTTTTCTGTCGAGAAAACGTACGGGTGAAACAAGATATTGTAGAAAGATATGTATTTAAGTACTATAGTCAACTTTTGGACTGACTGCTTATTACTATAACCTATAACTACACCTATAGATATCACTGTCCTTTTACAAATTGGAGACCATAGTCGAGGCTTCAATTCTATGATGGTTTAAATTTAGACTGAAGATCACGCTTTGTACTTTGCAATACATAACTTCACATTCAGAGAGGCATTCAAGAAACGGGTACAGTAAGCATCTGTTCAATCATTACGAACCATTTCGGATATTCGCAATGATTTCAACTGACCCTCACTCAGAACATTCCTACATCTACAGTTCTTAACAAGAACACCCAAACCTCACGATCAACACCCACAAACACAGATATTCACTAAAGACCGACCAAACCTACAGTAGTCTGATGGCCCTAACATTAAGTTGAAGTAACATTACGATTTAATAAGACCTGCTATACTCAAACGCCTGAAATTGTATTTGATGATGTGAATATTTATAAGTACAAGACTTAATGTTAATGAACAATTTTTACGACAACTTTGCATAGTTGTTCAAAGTCAGACGGCAATCGGTTTGATCGCTTTTTTCGTACGAATTTAACTCGTGCGTGTGTCAGTACCAATTAATGACCCACTACAGGGTCGGGTCTCCTCTCACAATTTGAGGGATGGAAGGCCTTAGTCCACCACGCTGGCCTACCGCGGGTTGGTGGACTTCACATGCCTTTGAGAACATTTTTTTTGTGAAGTCTCAGGCATGCAGGTTTCCTCACGATGTTTTCCTTCACCGTAACAGCAGGTGATATTTAATATTATAAATCGCACATAACTTTTATTACAAAGTCATTGGTGCGTGCCACTGGGATTCGAACCCGGACCCCTCGATTCGAGGTCGAATTCTAAGCCACTGGGCTATCACCACCGCGTGCGTGTACGTACGTATAATACGGACAATCCCGAGTAAGTCACACTACGACTTGGTTGCACAGTGCGACCGCTCCCATAGTACTTCTAAGGTCGGGATTGTTCGTGCGTGTACGTACATATAAAGTGAAATTCATACGGAAAAGGGTTCAGACTGAGCGCCGCTTAGCCTTAACGTGCCACTGTTGGGCAAACTCTGAAGCCTGGTACACCACAAGCAGAGTGCATTCATTAAAGGACTCCTTTCAATTCCCACGAAAGAATTGCATGCTTGTGTTTACTCACATGATTATCTAAATGTAAATTTGCCTACATCACAACTCTTTCCAGAGATTATGCCAGTGCCGGATTTATCAGTCACTGTAAAAGCAGTTAGTTGGTGGACGTATCCATACATTTTGCTATAAAAATCACTATATTATAAAGTAGTCGAGTCGAGTAACTTTGAATCTCTATGCTCGTATTGAACCATAAGTTATGTATTTAATATACAGTGTAACACAAACCGGCACTTATGTCACGGCGTCGTGCGCAAATTGTCCATTTTACGACCGTCATTTTGGCGGGTTTATGTCACTCGTGCTATAAAATAGTCTGAAGTTAACCAATTATAGTATGGCTTTTAGCACCTTTGCCTTCCTCGGGCGTTAACTTCACGCCGTGCAATAATAAGCTGTATAATTAGTATAATATAAGTATAATATGTTTTTAAACTGTGGTAGTCCAAGCCATACTAATAAGACGAATATCCAGTCAATAACAAAGCAAGTCAACAATGACATTCCTTAAGAGTGGTTCAAAGTTACCCAAAAGCTACACCGACCCGAGTCGACGTCGTAGCAACAGTATAAAAGTATGAAATGTTAGTGTGACTGCATACTTCCCGTATGCCGTGTGTGAGTGACATCAGTTTAATACTACCAAGTTGCTAAGCGTTTGAGTACGCCGGCGTCGGTGGGCCGCTAACGTTAATCCGCGCTGATGATGGACTCCCTGCCTTGCCCCACGCCGATGTACTTTACTGTGGAAGAAATAACAAAGTGATGAACAAAAACTGTTATAACTAAATAAGGAAATATGAGAAGAACCCACCCGGCACATGACCTCTGGGAAGATCGAACACTAACATAATATGCCACCGAGCGTAGTATGATGACCCACTACAGGGTCGGGTCTTCTCTCACTATGAGAAGGATGTAGGCCTTAGCCCACCACGCTGGCCTTGGCCTACCACGAGTTGGTGGATTCTAAATGATGCCTTTGAAAACATTTTTTATGCACTGCAGGTGCATGTTATTCTATCACCATTACAGCGAGTGACAGTTAATTTTATAGAGCGCACATAACACTTTTTTAAGAAAGTTATTGGTGCGTGGGATTCAAACAAAGACTCCTCGAGGTTGAATCCGAATAGGGTATTTCGCACCATGCAAGGAAAAATCCAAAATTATGTAATATTGATAGATTTTGTTAAAAGCAAGTGAAAAATGGTGATTTCTGTTCTAAAAAATGTAGTATACATTTATTATTTCAATTTTAAAATTCAGATTTGTTAATCTGTTTTTCAAATGTCAAAAACGCTATACGCCTTGAAAGCTATCGGCGTGACGTCATTAGCAGTGTAAATAAACAATGGAGTATAACTTTCTTCCTTTACTGACATGTATTGTTTACACTGCGGGTGACGTCACAAGCATGGCGGCAGCGCCGAGACGGCCGAGACCGTGTTTTCGCGGGGATAAATTTAATTTAAATTAAATTAAAACATAATATTAGTTTGCAAAAAATTTTTTTCCAATTTTTGGCTTACGAATTCATATAAAAAGCTTTTCGACATAGGCCGTAATACCCCATTCCTAGCCACGGGGCCGTGACCGTTGAAAACAAAACACTTACTGGGCACTTGCAAGAAGTCCTCGATGGTTTTGACGTAAGCTCGCGCCTGCTCCGGCAAGTTGGCCAGCTCGCGGACGTCCTCCGTGCTGCAGGCCCAGCCCGGCAGCGTCACGTACTCCACCTGGGAACATTTCACACCATTACACAACACGCTTGAAGCGGTGATAGCCCAGTGGCTTAGAATTCGACCTCGAATCGAGGGGTCCGGGTTCGAATCCCAGTGGCACGCACCAATGACTTTGTATTATGTGCGCTTTATAAAATTAAATATCACCTGCTGTTACGGTGAAGGAAAACATCGTGAGGAAACCTGCATGCCTGAGAGTTCACAAAAAAAAAATGTTCTCAAAGGTATGTGAAGTCCACCAACCCGCAGTAGGCCAGCGTGGTGGACTAAGGCCTACATCCCTCTCATTCCGAGAAGGAGACCCGACCCTGTAGTGGGTCATTAATGGGTTACTGGCAACACAACACGCTTATACTAACGATGACACGCAATGAGGTTTCTTTTTACAATTAATTTGTTTTGTGAGTCAAATACATTTAGATTTTATAGCGATATGTACTGATTTGTTTTGATTGAATATCTTTTATAATTTTGAAAACTGCTGGATCTTTAATATTTTTCGCTTACCATTGATTTTTCTGTTAGCACTGAGTAACATAAACTTATATAAAATTTTCAATATTATTAAGGATCCGTACATGAAATCCAATGATGCTCCAAGGATACAGGAATTTAAAAAATCCTCGTAACCTGTCCACTGCCAAAAAAATATTTTTTAAACTATAAATATAACAAAAGCAAAGCAAAAACCACATTAATAATATTATCTGTAAAAAAATCTACGATGGCATACGTCTAATGAAGTTGACATTCTAGTCATTCTCAATTTTTATGTAAAGGCATGAACCCACCTCCACACTACTTAGTTCGGGCATCGACGACGGGAAGTAGTCGATGCGCTCGCCGTGCAGCTTGTAGGCCACGCCCACCTTGATCTCCGCCAGCGTGTCCAGAATGTCCAGTTTCGTCAGACTCAACCTTGAAAATAACCATTTTTGATAAGTTTTCCTTTCCTGTATTGGGACAAAATAAAGAGAACGCACCGATTAATATTTTCCTCTTTCGATTGTCTTAGTTTACAATCTAAAATCATCTGTAATTTATCATTATAAAACCTAATTTTACTATAAAGTAAATGAGTTATACATATGTTAACCCATGGACGTCCATGTCACACTTAAAATAGGATAGAAATCCTATCTGAGTTCGTATATGACATTGCTATTGCTACTCATGCGTGGTCTAAAATGGTTGCTTCAAATATAGTGTATCCTCGGCAAATATGTGAGGTAGATCCAATAAAGATACTCGTAATAATATATGTAGCTGTTGTTATATGTGTGTGTCTGTGTGTGTGTGCGTGTACGTGTGGTGACCAAGTGAGCGAGTGTGCGTGTGTGTGTGCGTGTGTGTGTGTGTGTGTGTGTGTGTGTGTGTGTGCGTGTGTGTGTGTGTGTGTGTGTACGTACGCGGTGTAGCCGTTGACCATGGCGGTGTAGCGCACGACGACGAGGTCGAGCCAGCCGCAGCGCCGCACGCGCCGCGTCGTCACGCCCACCTCGTGCCCGCGCTCCTGCAGCAGCCGCCCCGTCTCCTGGGAACAAACACGACACAGGTGACACGTTGAGCGACGAGTTCGTATCCTACAAAAAAATATGCTGTGGAAACTACGGTCACTCGTCAAGAGAGGCGTCACGGAGGCGTTTTCTACATAGCTGGCATACACAAAGCTTCGTAACCGGAGCACAGCCTAGGCACAGGCACTTTGCTAAGCGAGCAATTTGCCATTCTTAGACCGGGGAGGTATCTTACTGTCACCATCTCTCTTATAGTCAACCTTCAGCAATCGTTGTTCTATCGTACCTTATCTTCCTCCGTCTACATCAGTCCTGTACTCGACATAGGCCTCTTCAAACCCGAGCACGAATCCCATTCTGTGTTTATTCTTTAGAGTGGACAACCAAAGACACTTTAGAGTGGGGACAGTGGCCTGGCCCACTCCCCGTGTCGGTATCAAAAATGTACCTACGCACAGCGGCCCCGCATAAACGGCTAGAAGGGAAAGTGAAATAGGTAAGAGTAACGCGCTAGAAAGAGACGCAACAGGTAGCGGGAAAGTGGAAAAGGTAGGGCTTATGCGTTAGTAAGAGACGCAACATTATCGTAGGTGATTAAGCGCTGCGCGATCTGAATTGAACTCAATCGTATCGTAGCTAGAGTGTATATTTGTTTAAATTACTTTTCGAAGTGGGCCTTCTGTACTTGTACTATTATGTATTCTGTGGTGGAGACCAAATCTTCTAGACAATAATTTGGGCCTGTAGCGACTGATAGCCGCTGCTACACTAGGTCGCTACCAGTCCACGGTTTGTCATATCTGCAGGGAAATGGCCAGTCCATTACCATTTCAGTGACAAAAGTTACTAGCCCGTCTCACTAATCTACAAGAAAGTATTGTAAAGAAACATTCGTACCCAGCAATAAGGTATAAAACGGCTTGCATTAACACTTTCCCTGTCCATTAAATAGACACCATAGTTAAACAATGGTTATGAGCCACACGTGACTCACGGAACAGCGAAGTGGTTAAGTAACTCACGTCATGCAACTCTGTAGGAAAAGGTCCGTCGCCCACGCGCGTGGTGTATGCCTTCACTACGCCCAACACCTCTCCTATTAGGATGGGGGGTAGGCCGAGACCGGTGCACACGCCGCCGATACTGCAGTTCGATGACGTCACGTACGGGTATGTGCCTGGAAATAATGTTATGTAAGTACATGGAATTTATGATAATTAATATAGAAATAAACGTACAACATAGCATTCATTTGTTTGATTGGTCATTATTATGAAGGTCATAAAACGAACTGTTCAACTAATTGCTTTAAAGTTCAGAATGGGCATGATGACAGTAATCAAGTAACGCCAAAATATTTATCTGATCTAATGAAATAGGATTCAAAGATTTTGAAACATGTATTTATTCTCTTATTAATGTCGAGATTGATAATTTATTTGTTAAAATAAATCTACAAAATACAACATTCCGCCATGATAGCTTAAACACCCATCAGATCGAATTACGTCAATTTACGTCACGTCTCAGTAAACGTCATTTTGTTTCGTTTAAGCATATACGCGGCGAGCATTTTAGAATGAATTTGATTAAAATTTTAACTAAAATTTAAATGTCTTTTTATTGCACAAAAACCTTAATTGTCTACAAAAATATGATATATTTTGGACATAACAGAAACTTCTGATTATCATAGAAGAGTTTTTGAAAATTAGTCATCATGCCTATTATTTAGTTTACTTATTTTGGTGTGCAAATTAACATATTTGAGCAGTGCATGACCAAGTCAAGATCAAGTTGCCAGAAGTGATAAAAATAAATTACTCATCGAAGGCAACTTTTTGCACTTGTTATAAGATGACTCCACAGGTACACAGCCAATGGTAAATGTTGCCAAAATCAGATATTTTTTAATGAGCAACGCGCTTGTCACTCGTCAAGTGACGGCTCTGCGGGTACCTACCCTGAATCACACTATCAAAAACCCAATATGAGTAAAACTGATCTCCTGGGCCTCATCCGGGCCGTTCATCGATCTCATTTTGACGATGAAAACAATGGACGTTTAAGCCTTCTTTCCGCTCATGATCTCCTGGTACTTTTTGTCCACTCACCGAAGTCGACGTCCAGCATGGCGTTGGCGCCCTCTGCTTGTACCGAGCTCGCCCTCGATGTCCACCTCCAGGGAGGGAAGCATGCGTTTATTGGAAGACATACCTCCTCCTACTCACTCACACACAAGGCAGTGTGACTCTCAAGTCCGTGAAGTCAATATAACACAGCGGGGCTTGCGCTTTCGATAAACATAGCTGGAGTCAAACTCCTGATCTTTCGATGAAATGACAACCAACGGGAAATGTTGCTAGAACCATATTTTTTTAATGTGCAACTCGCTCGTCACTCCTCAAGTGATGGCTCTACGGGTACCCACCCCGAATCACTCTATCAGAAACACAGACTGATCCACTCACTGGCCTTTGTAGGATTCTCATCTCATTTTGACGACGCTGACAATAGACGTGGAAGCCTTCGTTCCGCTCCTAATCCCCTGGCACTTCTTCTGTGAAACCATTAAAGCTCAATTGACCTTTAAGCCGTCTTACCGCTCGTGATCTCCTGGTACTTTATCAGATCCACTCACCGAAGTCGATGTCCAGCATGGCGGCGTTGGCGCCCTCGACCAGCACCCGCCGGCCGCCGCGGATCTCCTTGTGCAGGTAGCACACCGTGTCCCGGACGAGCGGCCGTATCCGCTCCGCGTACTGCTTGTACCTGGCGAGCTCGCCCTCGATGTCCACCTCCAGGGCGGGGAACATGCGTTTGTACGTCTCCGCTAGCGTGCGGAATCTGATAAGGTTCCATTATAACAGGTAAAATTAAAATAAAATGTTCGATCCATTGAGCTTTGGGGTGGATACAGGCATTAAAGTGCATATTATCACAGAAAAGATCCCTCCTTCCTTCCTTTCAGCCCTTGATAGTCTACTGCTGGACATGGGCCTCCCCTAATCGACGCCACTCCGCCCGGTCCTGGGCCCTCTGAATCCCACGGTTTCCCGCTGTCTTCTTCAGGTCATCAGTCCACCTGGTCGGAGGGCGGCCTGTGCTCCTTTTGCCTAAACGTGGTCGCCATTCGAGGACCTTTTTTCCCCATCGGTTGTCAGTCCTGCGAACGATGTGACCAGCCCATTGCCACTTTAATTTGACACACAGAACAGATAAATGAGGTTTTTTATCTATTCCGTGCATATTATTATAATGGGACATTTTGAATATTAACTAGCATGTTAACTATAACAGTTAAATTTAAAATAAAATGTTGAACCAATTGATATTTGGGATGGATATATAGTTAAATGGATATTATGACGGTCATTTTGAGTATCGACTAGTCTGTTGATGTAGAGGTTAGCGTTAGCTACATTGCCGGATGTAGTAAGTTTGATTAGAATCGGATGGAATAGCTGGGTACAAGTACCAAAATTGACTTTGTCTATGGTCTATGCACCCTTTTTTTGGGTCACTGTTGGGGACTAGTCTCTCCCCGCCATGTTGCCAATGCGGATTGATAGAGATAGATAAGGGCTTTTGGCCAAATCATGTCAAACGCTGGTAAAACGTCCATAGGGTTTCCGATAAGATTTATCAACTGTTATTAATCTACTAAATCTGGACCCAATGGCTGAACGTGCCTTCCTAAGCATAGATTGCTCCATTAGGGCATATTGACAATAGGTACTCAATTTGGAACACATCTTTCGCGTAATTCCGTACACTACAATGATATCTCGTCACATTATCAGGCATAGTCATCGCCACGTCACGTTCAGTTTGTAAACACTAAACACAGACTTAACGCTAAACGCTCAATAAACACCCGACGCGAGATGTTTACCCAAGGCTGTAACCATTTTATAGGTAGAATCGTAACACCTACCTATGCTTCAGCGCTGTGGGTTTTACAAAGTTGAATATCACCAGTTGTAACGGCGAAGGAAAACATTGTGAAGAAACCCGCATTAGTAATTTTTTTCTGTGTGTGACTGTAAGTCACGTAAAGAAACTTCATTCCATCTTGGAAGTTTCTTTGAAACACAAAATTAATAAGATCTGAGTTAGACAAACACCAGAGAAGTCAGAAGGTTTAAAGGTGCAAGTTGGTAGCGGGCGACGTGTCGTCGCTTCATGTCGCCACGACACGTCGTTACGTCCTGTCGCTGCAGTCATGATTTCGAACCCGACTGCAGACGGCAACAGTAAGTTAGCGACACTACTGATCCGCGGTCGGGCGACACTGGCGTCCGCCGCTCGACGACGCGTAGCTAGCTTCGCGTCGCTAACTAAGGAGGGAATTTCATAGAAATACATAGAAACCAGTAGTGTCGCTGGCGACACGTCGTCTGCTGCTGCTTCATGTCGCTACCAACTTGCACCTTAAGGGATTGAGAAAAGAACTTACTTCTCTTCAAACATATTGAAGTCTCCCAGCAGGTCGCCGATCCTGATGCCGTTGCGCGTGGCTTTCGACGAATACGTAGGCCCTATGCCTTTTTTTGTGGTGCCAAGGGAATTCTTCCCCTTCTCAGCCTCTTGTAGACCGTCCACCTGCGAAAGTAAAGATGGTTTTTAATACCATTTATTAACGGTGGATTTCAATAACCTATCTGTCGGTTATTGATGGCTTTAAACAGTTTTGTTGCCCTAATTACCTGACTAATCCACCCGGCGGACGCCGCCCTGCCCTTAATTTAGACTATCTATCCAAATACTACTGCCGCGATAATTATTACGAGGGAGTCTCTCGTAACGGTCCCTAGATTTCTAAAAATAAAATATAGACTATATGATGGCCAGAGGTTCGCTCGACAAAACTTTGAAAATTGCATTCAAATTGGCTAAGCCTGATGGAGAAATAATTCGAAGAAAGCCAGTCTTTTCAACCAAATTTTTATGATTTATTGATATGGCGTGCGCTGCGTGTGTTTTTCTTCATATCGGAGAGATAAGATTTAGGGTGTTTCTATGGGATCACTTCAAACTTTCCAGCTATATTTAGACCCAGTAAGAGGCGCAGCTATCGAGATCCAGATATTGAAAAATCCTAATGGACTGTGATTCCCACAGAAACTGTCGGGAATAATTACTCAATGGTTAAAACTAATGACTCATTATTCGAGTGTTAATTATTATCTTTTTAATTAATGAAGTGACGAATTCAAAGCGACAAGATCATCAAAATCAGCTAAAACTTGATTTAGTGTATAATGCGACGATTCAGTATATAATGAGACAAGACGCATGCGAACTATTATAATTACAAATGTCTGCTGTAAACGATTTGGCAAGATAACAAAATCTTGTGGAATTAATTTTATCACTTTCGTTTGAACCATTTAAATTTGCGTCACCAAATGGTGACTGTGATTTCTGTAAACTGTGATATCGTCAAATGTATGTTTTGATTTTTGAATAGAGGAGCTTTTTGCGAACTTGTTGTTGTTATTCATTTTTTGTACGTAATGCCAGTAACTCATTAATGACCCACTACAGGGTCGGGTCTCCTTCTCGTAATGAGAGGGATGTAGGCCGCCGTCCACCACGCTGGCCTACTGCGGGTCGGTGGACATAATAGCCATGCAATAAAGCAAACGGGAGACCTGAAGGTATGCAGCTTCCTCCACGATTTTTCTTTGCCGCCAAAAGTGAGATTTATTCTCCTCAATAAGTATAATACGTAAATAACTATCATATCTAGGCAATGAAATTATAGAAAACTAAGAGAATTCCTAGTAACTTGTCGGTACTGTTAGCAGCGGTGATAGCCCAGTGGCTTAGAATTCGACCTCGAATCGAGGGGTCCGGGTTCGAATCTCAGTGGCACGCACCAATGACTTTGTAATAAAAGTTATGTGCGATTTATGAAATTAAATATCACCTGCTGTTACGGTGAAGGAAATATCGTGAGGAAACCTGCATGCCTGAGAGTTCACAAAAAAAATGTTCTCAAAGGCAGGTGAAGTCCACCAACCCGCAGTAGGCCAGCGTGGTGGACTAAGGCGTACATCCTTCTCATTGTGAGAGGAGACCCGACCCTGTAGTGGGTCATTAATGGGTACTGACAATGTCGGTACTTGATTCAAGACCAGCCCATTTTAAGTAACGTGCAACTTCCTAGAACACACAAACATCAGTTCAGTCGCACTCCTCAATCAAATCCGTTGTGTTACAATGTCCATTTTACGTGGAACCAATGCGGTATACGGAACAATCGTTCTAATAATTATGCGAACAAAGGTACATTGTGGTGTACTGTATTATGGTTAAATTGTTGGCACATGTTGGCACAAATCATATCGGCTGCTAGCTACGTCATCGGAGCGGAACACAAATGACTATGTGACATTCATGGTATCAATGCCGCGCGGGTTTTATGGATGTTATATTTCACTGACTTTTATACTTTTGTAAAGAAACTAAAGAACGTCCGAAACAACAAGAGCAAGAGAGAGAGAGAGAGAGACAGAGAGAGAGAGAAAGACAGAGGGAGAGAAAACGAAACAGGGAGAAACACAGGACTGTAAGACGTTCCAAAGTTATTTGCTTACACCTATTTGTTAGAGCAAACTCACCCACTTTCCCAGTCTACAAAAGGTAATGTGTAACTGCAACGTAATTAAATAAAAATGCAGGCATTAAGACTGCTGTGAGTTTTCCGCCTGCTTTTTCTCCCAGTCTACGTTGGGCTTGACGGGAAACCGGCTTTTGAGTAAAAATTTTGAATAAAAGCTTTTGAGTTTGTGTTTTTGAGTTGAACGAAGAGATTAGCATATGGATCGCTAGAGTGACTAGACTATGACCGCAGCCTCGCCCGCGTTGACTTTAGAACTTAGTGCAAAGGATAAAAAGTATCCTATATATTAATCCAGGTTATGATCTATCTGTGTACCAAATTTCATCCAAATGTGTTCAGCCGTTTTTGCGTGAAAGACTAACAAATATCCATACTCACAAACATTCGCATTTATAAATAGGTAGTAGTAGGATAGTATCCCCGGCAACCACACCTCCACGACCGAAGCATCGTGCGAGAAGATTGCTGCCACAAGAGTACTTACTCATATTAATTAAGAGTGTTCGTAGGAGCCTCCCTGGGCGACGTTAGTGTATATTGACTTTCGCCACTTGTCAAGAGATCGCCACACGATCCTAAATCACGCTATCGAAGTTTTCTACGTCGTTTTCTATGACGTAATCGGAGTACGGTCGCTCCCCAAGTATGATACACTCGCCTGGCGGGAGATCTTCTTTTGTCAAACTACTATCAAAAAGCAATTTACCTGTTGGTGAATGTCGAACACCAGATGTGCTCTGTCTGATATGATGAGCCGGTCCTGCCAGCCTTCCATGCCTTTCAGCTCGTTCTTCTTTAACTCCTCGAAGAGGCCTGGCAGGTGGATCACCACGCCATTGCCTGGAACAAAATGAAAATATAAGTGTTTTGTGGAACTGAAAAAGAATAGGAAGTATACAAAAAAAATACAAAAAATATTAAATGCTGCTACTACGTTAACCACAGTAATTAACTTAGGAATAGTTACAATACAAATACGGACAGCAGTACACGCTAAATGACTTCCCAATTATCCGCCACATAACACAACGATGTAAATCATCCGACCTTGAAAGTTGAAACAAGATTTCATTCTGAAACACGATCGGTCGCCAGATTCGACGCGGCGCAGCTTGCTCTCTCAGTGTTCTCAAAGGCGGGTGAAGTCCACCAACAATGGCGTAACTATATCATCCGGAGCCCTTGGCTAATTCATTGGATGGGGCCCCAGTACTTTCTTAATTTTTTTTAGTTTTTAGCTTTTAGGGCTAGTTCTTGGCGTGGCCTCTCAGTCCGGGGCCCCTACAGCCCCGGGGCCCGTGGCATTTTGCCAGCCCTGCCACCCTATAGTTACGCCACTGTCCACCAACCCGAATTAGAACAGCGTAGTGGACTATGGCCTACATCCTTCTCATTGTGAGAGGAGATCCGAACTTCAGATCTCCCACCGCGCTAGGTGATCATGTCAGGGGAGCCGCCATCTACATTTATTTACGGGTTAAAGACCAAAACCTTGATCAGCCATCAGGTTATAATAACAATGATTAGCTCCGTACCTGCCGTGTCTCGGCACTGGCCTCCGTTCATGTTCTTCGACTGTTACAAATTGCTTCTGAATTCTTTCCGCTAATATTAGCATTGTAAATACTTGGAATTTATTGAGAATTCGAGATTCGTCATTCGAGTTCTACATAACACGTTGACGTTTTTCTTACACTGTACCTAGGCGATAACGAAGGAAGGATTTTTCGAGAAACAAACCGTAAGGTACTCGTGAGTGTAATGCTATGAAAGTTTATTAACACTTTGCCTGTCCATTAAGTAGGCAAAATAGTTAAACAATGGGAATGTATCACACATGGGACTGGACAGTGAAGTGGTTAAATAAATTTAATTGTGAAATCCATTATTATCTTTAAAGAATGACGCTTCACACTCACAGCCCCACACTAGGATTCCCTGTGTCGTGGGCGCCATGGACACACTCAAGACAAGAACACAACACACCCAGACCAGAAACAGAAATTCAAATTCATCATTCGAACCTCTGCTCTGCTGGGAATCTAACCCAGGACGCATAGCGCACCGGTGTCTTAACCACTGCGCCACTCTACAGGTGTGTTGCTGCATAGGTATTTCTGACGTAGGTAGGTATGCATAGTGTAGGTATGTTAGGAAAGAACTTCCTTCATATCAACCGATTACATTCTTTCAGCAATGGATTCCAGCTTTGCTCAATCAGGTTCGTATCGTAAACTTATACTTGGCGTTCCTCCATTACCTGCCAAATATTTACTGCCAATTTCACCGCAGTAGGTACTGGATTCGTTAGTCATGCAATGATCGAGAATTGCTTTGACCTTTCCGCGGGGATTGCCTTATGAACTCATCAAGGGTTCGCGTGTTCATGAAATTATTCATTGCTTTGATAAAACATTTTTGATTTCAGTTCATTTCAGGGCACTATCGATGACTGGCACGGGTTTTTAGTATCGAGTTTTTAATTGCATGTTATAAGTCTATAGCTGTTTTATGTTATGGATATCAACGACAATATAAGGACAAACCTTAGTCATCACGAGTATAATACATCCATGAGCGGCCTTGTCCTAATTGGCTGACATAACCGACCGACCAACAAACACGACAAAATTTTAACACAGGGCTCTGTATTGTTGTTGGTAACCCATTAATGACCTATACAGGGTCGAGTCTCCTCTCACAATGAGAGGGATGTAGGCCTTAGTCCACCACGCTGGCCTACTGCGGGTTGGTGGACTCCACATGCCTTTGAGAACATTTTTTTGTGAACTCTCAGGTATGCGGGTTTCCTCGCGATATTTTCCTCCGCCGTAACAACAGGTGATTTTATAAAGCACACATAACTTTTTTTACAGTCATTGCCACTGGGTTCGAACACGGACCCCTCGATTCGAGGTCGAATTCTAAGCCACTGGGCTATCACCGCTCCGCGATGCAATGGTCTCTGCCATGGTTAGGCATAGTTCAATATGATCGGGCGTGTTTTGGCGATCCGAAAATAAACTAGTCACTGTTTCCACGTCGTCAGAGCGAAATCTCCCCAGCACGTGACAGCCACACCTCAAAACTGAGTATTTTTAGTGCACTAGTAGGTTTCATTGAAGTCAGTTTTTACGATTTTTTATAACCTCTACAATTTATACATGTAACTGCGTGGCTCGGTAGGATGACTAATCATTTTCGTATTTTATGGGTTATCCCATTTTTCATTAATCTGTCATTGGTTAATTAAAAAAAATGTTATCGTAAAAAATAAACAACATTGTTTTTTTATTGCACATAGCTGAACATATTTAATAAGACGCGTTTCTGATTTTTACGAATTCTGCATTTCAAGAATTCACAAAATTAAGTTTATTCAAATTCTTAAAGGTTTTCCATTTGCTTTTCCAGCTTTTCAGATACTTAGTCAAAAATTATTTTTGATTTCAATTTTTAAGGTTCTTACGACCTCCCGAAGGTTAACAGAGAAAGTTATTAAGCTCGCCTTTTGTACCACTTTTGGTCAAAAAACTTTTAATTTGTTTTTCAATTTTTTTGATGTCCCCTTAATTTGACATATTCACATGGTAACCCTGGCTGTGATGCAACGCCTGGCGTCCCCACTCAACGGTGTCAGTGTTATCGGTCACTATTCGTAAAAAAATCTATTTAAGTGTTACAAGCGCTCATTATCGGGTTCCTGATTCCATGTTGTGTCTCCTTTCAAGATTAGAACGATCTTTTTGCGCGTCTCTCAAGGTTTGTTCCCAATGAAACCGGAGAGAATCGGATTACACACACTCAAATTCTATTTGCTTTATCAGAAGAAAAAAGTCGAACGATAATGTAGTTACAGTGAGAATGTGTTAAGCTACAACCATACAGCGCGTTATAACTTATAACGCGCTGTTATAACTTATAACGCGCTGTACGCGCGGTCAGATCTATAGTTTATTTTTATAGCTTTATTTCGTCGGAAAAAGGATGAATTTGAGGATCAACTCAAATACAGCCAGCCACGTCTGCGCGCGAGTACTTTCCCGAAACAAGCATCGATCTTTGTCATGGAAAGGAAACCATTGTGTCTGCAGGAGATACTCTATTTGAGACCAAGCCCAGGAAGCATTGATAACATTGCTTATTAGCATCTGGCACGTAGCACCTCCTACGAACATGGTAATAACATCTATTCCGTGGTTATAAACTTATAACGGTGGCGGTAAGCTACCTCGGCGCGCTCCAATGGCCCTACCACTTAAAAGCTTACGTTAATTTAGGCGCATATCTAGCTTAAAATATTCTACGACTTACCAATGACAGAGGTGCATTTTTTATTGATGATGCCACTAGGTAGCAAGTGAAAGTCGAACTCTTTGCCGTCGACTACCACCGTGTGACCTGCGTTGTTGCCTCCCTGTTGAATAAAACAACAAGTAACATTAACTAAACAAAATGACAGCAAAGTAATATTATTAACATCCATCCAGATGAGAAAATATCTGAATATAAAGTTTTTATATACGTATGGAGAGGATATGAAAAATGGGGCACCTAAAGTAGGGCGATTAACACACCGCACCGCATCACGGAGCGTAGTGCGGGGGTGCGCGTCCATTTGTATAGAAAACGCATCCACGCGCGTACATGCAGATGCGTTTTCTGCGAGTTGGACTGTGCGTGTTTTCTATACAAATGGAAATACTTACACACAACGCTAGATCACGCATTCCTGAGCTACGCTGCATGATGCGGGGCATGTTAATCGCCTAAGGGGACTTTTATTTGTAATTCGCTATAACAGAAGGCACCTAATACTAACAATAGGTTGTATCAGATATAAATACAACTACAAAATACAATTTATACACAAATCATAACTAAACATTGCCATGAAAATGAGAATTTATCTACTATCCACAAAGGTACATCATGACAATCTCATAAACAAAGACAGTGAAAGAGTCGTTAAACACACTGTAATTTTGCTAACATTGAAATATTGAAATAAATCTTATGGATGCAGTAAGCATGAGACTAAAATAATGCTAATAGCTGTCACGTGACAAATGCCAATATTTTGTATAAGTTACTTAAAAATAATGTTAATGTTTGTATTTTTAAAAGTGAAAGGTCTGTTCCTTTTGCTAGGTGCAGAACAGCCGATATAATGCAGTGCAATGTTGCATTTCTGTTACACAGTTTACATACAATACATTTAATATACAATGCAATCCTGTGCATCATAACATTTACAGTCATGTTATTATGTTCAATGATTTCAATCAAGAAGAATAGTTTCAACTGGAAAATATTGGAAGTATCTTGGTATCTATGGCTGTGTTACTAGTTTAGTTAGGCAAATTAGTTATGACGTCTGCTCTTCAGTATTTCCCAATGGGAGGAATAACTGTTTTTGTACCTGATGTGGACATGTCTTCTGTTTTAGTCTGTATTCGTGTTCATAGTAACCAAGATAGAGCAAAATTTAAAAAGTAGAATATGAATAGGCAACAGTTGGCTGGAATCATTGTTGTTTTGGGCACACAGCGCTCTGATAGGGGAAGTTTTATTCGTTTCAAGAACATACTTTTCGTGGAATATGGATGAGATAAACTTGGGTGCAATTTTTGGGCACAAATCTTTCTGATGGGAAAGTCTAATTTGTTTGAACATACTTTACATACAAATTTATGGAAGTAATTCTCTTTTAAATACACACAAACGAACATCAATTTGCGACCTTATTTTCCGTTGTTTATTTGTCAAAAGTTAATTACCTGGTAATAATTACTGTGTTGTTTTGTGTTGCCGTGTTTTAAATTTTCGCTTTGAACATTTTAGAGCCCAGTTTATCATACATGATTTCCAGTACGCACACATATACGTCATGCAATTCTCAGAAAATAGTCAGAAATGTATTTGGCAGTGAAACAATCAAGTCTTAGTATTTACGAGTATGTGTAAATAGCATAATAACTACAGTAGGAAACAGTAAACTGAATTACACACAAAGCGTGCATATCTTTGAGTATGAAATAACAGCAGCAAATGAAAGGAGATGCTGGAGATTAAACCTTTCAAATAATCTACTACATGCATCCCTTTTGGTTTGGTGTAGGCCTTAGTTTACCACGCGGGCCTTATATGGCATAAGGCCCGCGTTTGTGGACTTCACAAGCCTTTGAGAAAATTATGGAACTAAAAGTGACATTTTTTTAAGAAAGTCATTGGTGTATAGCGTCATGCTCGAACTCCGACCCTTCAAGTAAGCGACCGATTCTTAACCATCGGGCCACCGTCGCTTGTGCATTAACTTACGTCACAATAATTTAGTTTATTTATGCTTTTTCTCGACAAGACATTAAAATTGCGGTCGCTACAACAACAACAGTAATAAGCAAAAGTAATTTGTCTTTCGTAAGTTTTATTTTGCTCTATTTACGGTAAGGTCACGTTTCTATTGCGCCATACGTATTTTCTGGTATTATCTAAAGAGGAGACCTTGGTTGATAAATTTCCCTTTTTTGTACTGTTGATCGATTGGTTGATATCGCGATTCTTATAATGTGCCAAATATACCTAATTCTCTGTTTATTCCAGTATTAATGAAAATCTTTTTTGTACTGTTGATCGATTGGTTGATATTGCGATTCTTGTAATATTATTATGTGTCAAATATAATTATCTGTTTTTTCAGTATTGATGAAAATTTATGTTTGCAGCTAGGTACCATAAAACCTTAACATTTCATGCAACACAACTGCATACTATTATTCTTTAAATATCTTTTTTTAAAATAATTTTTTTTCTTTGAAAAGATAATTCAATCTTTTTTTCGAACACTGTGATATGGCAGTATTGACAGAGAAAAAAATTAGAGTTGACCATCACTGCTCTTATTGAAACCTTAATGTCAAATGCTAAAATGGTGCTTTTTACCTACTTAATTTCCCATGACAAATCTACGTTACTTTGCGACACTTTGTTAGGTGTTATATAAAGTGCATTTCACAATCAGTCTCTTTACAGACAACTTATCAAAACAAGGCCACTTAAAAAATTATCAAGTTCTGATGTTATTTGTCTCGACACAATAAAACTGGTGCAATTTTGAAAACAGTTTAAATTGGTAATAGACAGATAGATAGTTAGATACACTTGAATTAGGATACAGCACACCTAACTACTACAATCAGTTAACAATTTTATAATATGTAGTAATAAGAGTAATTTTAGAGGAAATAAATTTCATTTCAGTTTTGTTTGTCCGATTCTAATTTAATGGGGTTAAAAATATTTTTCATTATCACAGAAATAGACAATGCCATTTTTAGTTCTAATCTAAAGTGGATGCCATTGATGACAAAGCTTGATTAAATACATAAAAAACATAATTATTGAGTGAATAGCTAATAAATTATTACTATGCAAGTATTACATAATTATCAGAGTAGGTAGTTCCGACAAGACTGAGAGCAAAGTTTCAAATGGTGACTAATGTTATTTTATTAGCATGCTGATAGTGTTCATGTGTGGTTCAATCTAGTAATGATGACTGTACTGTGTACACATTTTCATTTATGACTGAGTGTACTAGCTTTTGCCTACAGCCCTACAGCCATCTATGATTCACTACACCTAAAACATTTTTATTATCTACAGTTTCATAAACTTGCATTTAAGGCACAGGTTTCTATGTGTAAAGTCATCCTTCTTTGCACCTTCATTTTTGTCTGTTAATGTCACTCATGCTATAAAATAGTATATGATACTCTGATACATAGTATATGATGATACATAGTATATGATGGCTATGAAGTTAGCCAATTACAGTACAACCTTTAGCACCCTCGCTCTGCTTGGACTAATGACTGAAAACATTGTTAGGAAATCCGCAGATGTCTCCATAAAGTTCTCAGATGCATGCAAAGCCCCACCATCTAGCATTAATTCTACATAGTGGATAAAGGTCTACAACTTTCTCGAACCTGCAGCAATCACTAATGAAATGCAAAAATAAACGTTATTACAATGATTCAAAACTCCGTTTTAAAGGTGCTAAAAATCTGCTCTCCACTCCACGCCGGTCTGTATGAACGGACACTTAAAAACTATTATTTTAATTTTAAATAATATTTGTGTAAACCTTCATAACTAAACATGGCAAAAACCTGTTTACTTAATAATGATAATTGAAACAGGTATGTGTATAAAAATTGTTTCACGATAACATTAGCACTTTGTGCCAGTTAATTTAAATTATCTCTACATTTAATGTAACGGAAAATGAATTTAATGGCTGTTGTTTTTATTGTAATTTTTAAAGCTAATAATATTATTCATCTGTGCATTCAATAAGGAGTTGAATATGTCCAGCAGTTAACTTCTGAAGCCTGATGGATAGATAATATTATAGCTATTACAAGTATTTACAATCTAATCTTTACTGCCATAAAATATAAAATATCAAAACTTCCTTCTAACAAGCCATGACAACCCTAACCCTAACCCTAACCCTAATTATTAAGAAGCAAATACCATTAAATATTATTCAGACCCTTTGAAAATATTATCTGTAAACATGTACATGTATAATGCCTATTTTCCATAGGTTTTTGCCCAGGACCAACAACACATTTAAAAATAAAATTTCAAAATTAGAATCAGCCAGATAACACAAAATAACGTAAATTATACGGACACTGCTTCAGTAACCATGACAATAAATGCCCCAGACCTTGGCAATTCTCCACAATTAGCATCAACAATAATATATATTTAAGTCTATTGACGTTCAAAAACCATTTGCACATACAAAATTATATTCGGTCACATGACAAAAACCAAACTAATGCAAGTTTGCGGTAAATATGACCATAAAACATTGTTATGTAATAGATAATTATTTCAGCCTTTACGCAATTTCCCGCTATATACAACTCTTGGCACTGTTGCACATTGCCAGTTTATACAAAAACATAGCAGAATTGTTTTCAAAGTTTTTAAACAACCTGGCATCCCGCCAAAACAAAGCTTTCGGTAGAAAAATGATCTTGAAAATGAAAATGCGACGCGTTGCTGCATTTCACGTAATGAGCGCATCGTTTTGTGCTAGCCAAGAAAACTATAAAAACATTGATTTGAAGTTTAGTATAACTCATGCGATATAACCTAAACTATGTTCCGTAAACATAACGCAACTTATACTTAGGAATATGTTTTATCCTTTTAGCATACATTAGTCATATGAAAACAAAGCTTTTCTAGTTATTTTCATTCAATAAATATTCAGCTACAAGATATAATAATTTACCTGACAGCGGCACACGATGTCTGAGTTCACAGCCAGTAAATCTACCACTTTTCCTTTACCCTCGTCTCCCCACTGAGCACCCAAAACAACAGTCACTTTGTTATTATTTTCCATTTTATATTTTTTACACGGACCAGCGCATAAGTCGCCGTTAACTTCCGAATGCTTCGAATTTGTAATCGAAGCCATTATATACGAAACTACGAAGTACGAACTTCGAAAATTATACGAGGCCCGAGGGAGCGAGACATGCGCGCGCAGAAGCCGTCAAGCCGAACGAAAGATGAAAAAGGTTTTTCCGGGGATGCCAGAACGAATAATTTTTTATCGACAATGACAGTTTTTCGCAAAGTTGCAACACGTTGAAATTTTAATAAAAGGATTTTTTTATTTTTTTTACATTGAAATGTTTACACAACTTTATGTGATGTTGTTTATTAAATGACACCAGTATCAACGAAGTTACATATTTTACAAAAGATGATAAATTTTATATTACCTATCTGAAATATATGACTATAATTTCTGAACGAAAAAGAATGTGCTCCACTGGTAGATAATGTCGCCCCAAACGAATTATTCAAAGTACGATGAAACCTAACAAAAATAAGAAAAAATTTAAGAAGAAACAAGTGTATATTTGTTATTTCGATTTATTAAAAGTCACCACATTCTTCTCGATTGAGAAAATAGCGTCCTTACATTTCCCACTGAAACTCCTGGGGGCTAAAATTCAAATTCTGGGATTGTTTTAAAATATCATGTTTTCATATCCAAAACATGATATTTTGCTTAAAATCACAGATATTATATAGAGGCATCCATGGTGCTTCTGGGACGAACTACAAATATTTTACACACTCACACTGATAAATTAAACACAGACACAAGAAAAGGAAATATTTGAATAGTACGGTTGTATATAAAATATTGTCTAGTGGAGTGCAAGCCAATGTCACCGTCTGTGACATATCACGGGACGCGTTTGAAAGCTGCTGTCAGAATTTCTGAACTTTTTGACATAACATTGAGGTGTTTTCTTTTGGGTAGGTACTTTAGTTTTGATGTTTGTTATAATTAGCGATGTGCCGAGTCGGCTATTTATAGTATTCGAATATTTTGGTATTCGTTAAAAAAATATTCGAATTCAGACTCGAGTCGGAAGACACGGACAGGTATTCGAGTACTGGCACGAGTATTCGAATACTTTAGTGGACTCGAGTACCTTTTGAATCGAACTTTGACGACAATAACATATCCTAATATTTCATCACAAATCATGTAAGATATTAAAGGTGTATTTTTTTCAAATGTTTCAGTAAATTTGTTGTGTTCCCAAAATTCACAAATGTTTTTTTGCACTCTTTGCACTCCACTTTATTACCTTCTAAAATGTTGAATAAGTTCCATATTTCCGATGTTTTTGGAGCCATCCTATCACAGACCTGGCTAAAACAATTAAACTAAACACTTAATTTCACTATTTAACTGACAGACTAACAGTTTGACTGATTAAAATTATATCTATCTTTATATTAATCTTAATCTTAATTATATTAATCTTTATTAAACTGACCGTTGGGAAAACATAAACACGTTGAAACTTGCAACGATTCATCAGTCACGCGGCGGGACTAACTTCACAATGCTCTTTAAAGTGAACGGGGCATTCAAAATTAGACTGTACGCGTAAAGCAGAAGGTTTCTATTAAAGTACACGACTTAGGATTCGAATACCGTAAGTACTCGAATCCTGAATTCGAATACCGTAAGTACTCGAATCCTGAATTCGAATCATGTGGATTCGAATACCGTATTTTATGTATTCGAGTACGTGAGTACCTGCTAGGTATTCGAGTAAGTACTCGAGTCAGTCTGACTCGGCACATCTCTAGTTATAATAATTTGTTTTCGGCAGTTGATCGATCGATCTGTGCCTGCCGTCCGTTTACGCTATGATAAAATCATTTTGTACATAGGAAAGATCAAAGAAACAACATAGCTTTTAGCTAATTGATAAAGGGTGGTTGTAAAATCAATGAAAACAAATTAAGTTTTAAATTAAGGTAGGGGTGGTGTTAGATATGAAAGCTCTGTATTTTTTGTTGCTATATGTGTGTTGTGTGGTGGGCAACGATAAAGAAAGTGAAGAGGATGGTAAGAGGAAGAGAATAATTGAACAATTGACGAAAACCCGGACGGTGCTACTGGATGACTATGAGCTGGTTAGCAGGCAGGTGGCCACAGATGTATATATGTATAGAAGTTATCGCACAGTATCCGTTATATTTTTTTCTATCGTGCCCGGGGTGAGCGACGCTCGGTTCACGTTCCTGTCTGAGGAGCTTCATTTGAACAACATTGGTAGGTCTAGCTAGTAAATATTTTTTTGTACATTTATTCATAATTTTTTGTGCATTTCGTTTTTTGCAATGTATGTGTGTTTCAAATCTATAAAAATCACATATTACTATAATATATTATAATTACTAGTTAGATGAATTTAAATTTAAATTTGAACTAAAAAATTTAGAGAAAAAAGTTTTTAAATAATTCTTCTCAAAAAACATTTTTTACTGGAATGTATGTTAGAATTTGTTATAACATTCAATTTTCAATCGAAAATTTAAACTAACTATAATTAAAAGACTTATTATGAAACATATTTAAGTCTATTCAAACAGTTACAAAACCTGAGATTTCTGGAAAGCTTCACAAATCTTTTTCCATTCACTGTGTGATAATGTTAAATATTGTAACTTATCAAAATTGCTGACATCTATCCAAAATCATAAATCAATTTTGAGCAAGTTCTGGGTTTCTTCTTTCGCCATCTTTCTCTTAGTCTACAATAGGCAGAGGGATGGTTAAAGCAATATCAAAATAGCTATTTAATTTTTTTCGACCTAAAATATTCATAGTAATACATATTAAGCTGCCCCAATGACCCTCCTATGCCCTTTATCAAGAGTATTACTGTGTGTGTGTCTTGTAGTGAAACCTTATCTGTTCTTATCAGAATGAATGTATTTTGTGGGCTTAATCAATATGATAGTAGAAATGTACACCGATTTATCATGCAAATAACATAAGCGAGTGTGCACATCAAGTTATCTCCGAAAGCGGGACTGAGCCTGTCCCGCATGGGACATTTAATTTTAATTTTAAAATCTGGACATCCCACCAATATCGGGATGTCTGGCAACGCTGGTCTGCACCTCAAATAAGATATGTGTTTTCTTAGTTGTTTAACTTCTATTCATTATGAGGTTCTACAAGAAATCAAATACATTATGACGGTTTAATAACAAGCACATACATACAATATTTATTTCAACATTTAAAAGAGAATGGTATCAGTCAGAGAATGTTTGTACTCTGTCATGAAGCAGCTTGTCCTTCATGGCGAAAGTCAATATGGTCACATCCCTTTTGTAGGGTGTCCCCATGTTCACCTACTCTGTCCCGGTGCGGCCAAGAATATCCTGGTGACACAGAAATGTAAAAGCAGTTTTCAGTAACCCATTATTAATTACCACTACAAGGTGGGATCTTACCGCACTATGAGAGGGATGTAGGCCACATTAGGCTTGCGTGGTGGACTACAAATGCCTTAGAGAACATTTTTACAGAACAGCAGGTGATATTTAATTTTACTAAGAGCACATAGCTTTTTTTTCACAAAGTCAATGGTGCATGCCACTGGGATTCAAACCCGGACCTCGAATTGTAAGTCACTGGGCTATCACCATCACAATAATCTGGCTACGATAGACTTGTGCCTTGCTTTCCAACAAATAAAATTGTTCAGTAAACAGAACAGTTTAGCACAACGAAAACAAACGATAAAATGATCTCTAGATCCACTTTCCAGGGTCGTGTAGCCCCCAAGACGTGGTTGTCAACATCAAGCACGGGTCCTATCCAGCTCTCAACCCCGACGGATATGACTTTCCCAAGGATTTCATCAACCCAGCGTCGAGGGGACATATTCATAATATAGAGTTGCAGTCCGATGGGAGGAACAGGACTTTCTCTCTAAAGAACCCTAAGCCTGGCAAGTGGTACGGACTTGTCTATATTGAGTGGGAGGACCCAAGAACACAGAAAGTGGAACAGGAAGGTGAGATCATGATTATTTATTTATTCCACCTAAGTAACACTAATTAATGTGGAACATCCAACAGTTTCATCGATATGGGATAAGTGTTACCTTAATTGTTTCACGAGATGTTGAGAATTTTATGATAATGCATTGCTTTTTAATTTTTATGATTCCATGTACAAGTAACGGGCCTGTGCTCTTTAAAATAACTGCTTAAAAATGTTATGACATTAATATTATAATGATAGCCACATTGGCAGTGATAAATTTTAAACATTTTGTCTGTATAATATATCTGAATGTTTATTTGAACTGGATTGGGAATGATGTCACTACAAACGACACATCATTTCCGCAGTCACTACTGCCACTAGTAAATAATTACAAAGTTTTCGTCTTTATACATGTGGCGGGTCATAATTTTGTAGGCGGTTTTCGTACAAAACGTTCGCGGTTTTCGTACAATTCATTTCGTGCATACTTGCAGACTGCAGTTCTATTCTTAGCTCAATGATGCAGTGGTCATCTCAGCAGTGTGTAGGTTGTAGGCGACAGTAATTGTGTGCTGTCCGCCGCAATATCCGCCACTCAGTGTCGGTTACACGAGGCCTGGTGCGTGTTTCCGCATCGTATCAGACACATCTATCGTACCTACAGTGTTGTAGCTGTAGGTACATATGTAGATGTAGATATTGATATACCTATACTTATAGATAAGTGCCTTAGTGTTGCCACCGCACGGGTAGCTGTGGTCGGTGGCCCGATTGCCCCAAGCCTAAAGGCTATACAATTTTATAGACAGTACCGGTATTAGGGACTGACCTGACTCCTTGCGTAAGAAAATTGTGGCGCCCCACGGAAACAAACACAAAAACGATTATTATTATTACACGAATATTGGATAGCTTAAGGTTTTCGGACAATATCGAGTGACAATTTTTTGCTTAACCAATGTGAACGTAGTTTGAGAATTTCATCTCTATCATCAGGATAGAGTCCAGAGCATAGATAAAACCTCGGTGCTTTTTAAGTGAAGAGCGCTAAGTCAAGATTTTGTTTTGAATAATTATCACACACTTTTTAGTTCAACACTTGAAAGCCCTGTGTCGTGGATGTCCCAAACGTCCAGAAATAATTATATTTTTTTAAACTCATCATTCTATTTTTTGCTTCACTGGGTATCGAACCTAGAACCCTCCCAACAGACCCCAGGCCATTGTGGGTATTGCGACACTCCGATCAACAGACTTCTTGTACGTTGGGCCGTATAAGTATTGGCACAAATCCGAGGCTTCAACCAATTTAGGTTAAGTAGGTCGTATACCTTACTTCGCGTCAAGCCGTATGAGTACTTTCGAAATCAAACCCATAAAATGTCATTCGATTTACATGTGTTATCTTATCTTTCTGGAATCACAAGTGTGATGATAAATGGTTTGATTACTTATTTCTATTTAATGGAATAATGGGTAATTTAGGACGGAATTTTATAGGTACACATTGTTCAAAAACTTGCTTGATATGACCAGACAGTCAAAGCGTCTGGGACGCTTTAGAAACAAAATAATATCATACTTAGGAGAAATATGTCGGTAGAGGACGTATAATTAAAAAGTGGTATACTTAGTCGCAGTTCCCGCTACAAAAAAGGACCTTAGATCAGAAGTCCTATTCTTGATATTCCGATACTCCATCTTCGCGTTTAAAAGTTTTTGACATTTTTGGTAATCTGACGTAAGACCTGGTTTTTTCTCTACCAAAATCATCTTCAGAAAGATATTGATAGGTATATTTTGTAGTAGCCTTCGGTTCAAGACATTGTCGCCGCAAAATACGTGGCTGAAGAACGTAAAATAAGGTTGACACTTGCGTTAATAAGGGCGCATAATATGGTCAAGCTGTATTGGTCTCAATTACACGCAACGAAGTGCATCTAACCGCATGATGTCAGCAACACCTACAGAGTATTATAGCATTGACATCTTATAATAGCCTTCTTACTAAGACGACTAGAGTGGTAGGCTGGTAGCAAAAATCTGGAGACAATAAAACCACTCCTTTCTTCTGCGAATATAACTCAAAGATTTCCCAAAGCCAAAAATCAAACAACCAGAAACCTTCATTTTTACCCGTTTACGTGAATTTTATCCACTTTAAAACGGCGATATGAAGAACAGATTACAATACAAGTATTCTAGTATCATCGAACTAGTCTTATGCTGGAGAAGGAAGGTAGGCAACGAAACTTCATAACTGATCAGCGAAGTCTAACCGTCTTTGGACATTGGTTTGATGTGGCATTTTTGTATTAAGAGAAGACTTTGAACCTCTGTTTGAAATCATTAATTTGTCCGATGGTCTTAAGGCAGACGAGGCGTGTTAGTCCGTCAAAATCGTAGATAATTTGTTTAGATTCAATTCAGTGTAACCTAGTTACATCTCGTGTGCAACGAGTAACACGGATACACGCGCGGCGAGGAAGCGGCAACAATCAACCCAAGTGCCGCCGAGGCCGACGATTGTGCGTGCATCACACTGTGCCACCACTGATTGATGTTATGAAATTGTTTTGATCGCCAGACGACTTTTCTTCCTATTCCGAGGCTTTGACTAGTTTCATCCATACTTATATTCATCCATCCGCTCAATGGTCTATCAGTTTTAACCAATAGAAAAAACTAGGATATTTTGTGAAATTCTAAGAACTCAAATCGCGCACACCGTTCATGGTTACTACTTGCATGCTACTATTTGGTATGGTCATGCTTAAACTAGGATAGTTTTCTCGAACTAAATATCAACAACCGTTTCTCACCAATGTACAGACAAGATTTTCACGTGAATTATTAAAGCAGACTCTTAACTTAAGACGATAATATTGGGCGGACTTTATTCGATATTTTTCTCCCTTTTCAGGTCTGGTCGCAGACTGTCAGACCATACTCTATTCAGATCTTCAAGTCAAGAAAGAAAAGAACATAAATCTAGTCGACTGCTACTCGGGTATCACTGTAGACTACTCACATCTCCCTATTCTTTACAAGTGCATGGCCCTTGATAGCGTGGAGCCAATTGGTCTCAACCTCACCGTTACCAACACACCATCCGAACACCCAGAAATAGTGTTCAGGGTCCAATCTTCATCTTTGCCAACCGATGAACAGTTCCTTGTATCTTGCGCTTTCGATCCGAGTCTCAGCGTACAAACTATTACCTTCGACCCCAGCCCAGCAACGTGGCATTACATCAGCGTGGACTACGCGAAAACCAATGTGTCTCTGATAGCCGATTGCGAATCCTACAACTTCCGTGCCGATTCTGACGAAACCGACAACCACACGACTTTGGACCTTATGCGAGACGACAAAGGTCGCTTCTTCACTTTCGAGTACGGACTACCGACGACGGATTTGAAGGACGCGAGCAGCTTGGTGAACATATCGTCCAATGAAATCAAAACGTTAAGATTCAGGGTCAACCAGTTTCTAGACATCGGCGGCAATTTGGCGATCGAAACCAGTCTGTTGATGAGTTTGAAATATTACATGGGATACAAGCGGGAGATCCAAAAGGGTGCGTTGCTCGCGTTTACGGAGGATAACCAATACATCAGAGTCGTGATCTGCATGAGCATTGGTCATGCGAGCATTCCATTGGAGACTGGTCACTGTAAATTCAACGACCAAGTGAGGCCCGCGCTGTTCGTTCTGAACAGTACGGATTCCGATTCGATTTACGACAAAATAATAATCCCGTACCCAGAGAGTGGGATATGGTATCTGTCGTTTCGCTTGTTCTGTGACGAGGTGGTGTGTCCTTGTAAGACGTCGAACAACGGTACGAAGTATTACGTGGGGTCCAACACGGAAGACCCTGGGACTGGAGTGGAGCCAGCGTTTTCGGATACCACAAGAGAGGGTGTGAGGAATTGCAACGCGACTGTGGTGCTGGTGATATCGTCGACGTCGTGCGTGGGCGGGAAGTGCAGTAACCATGGCAACTGCGGTTTGAACACCTTTGGGGGACTGGTCATGTCGTTTTGTTTATGCTCTGCTGGATACGGAGGTAAATATACGAAAGATTTTATTATAGATATACTACCCAAAGGACACTTTCTTCCCATTATTGGAAGTGATATACAACTATCCACTGACTTTAATCATGTAACCCTGAAAAAAATGTAAAGCCTGTTTTGCCTTTCAGATGTGTACTATATATCTTATGTTTTCTAATTCAAATCTTATTTTTTTTGTACATACATTAATTAATTTTCTGAGCTTAGTGCAGTGCAGTCTCCAAAATTTCTCTTTTTTCTAAAAATTAAAAATTACTCGATATAAAAATTTATTACTGCTTCGTTTTACATTCGCTTAAACTCTTTCGTTTTTAATTAAAAAAAACCTTGTTCCTAATTTCAAGTTGAGTTTTATGTGTTTAATTATTTTTTGTATATATATTCATACTCTTTGACTTCTCTCGTGTGTGTGATTTAGGAAAAGGATCTTTCGTTACATAATTAAGCAAGCCATTGGAACTCACTCTTATTTTGTATCAATATTCTAACGCGTTTATTCATTTCTCATCGAAACCCCTTTATTTCCCAGGCTGGGACTGCTCGGACGATTCGCGAATGGACAGCCGCGGCTACATGCTGGTCTCCATCCTCCTGCTGACGCTCAGCAACCTGCTGTTCTTCTTCTCCATCTACGTGGCCCTCATCAGGACTTACTACACGGAAGCCATGATGTACAGCTTCACTATGATCTTCTCGTCCTTCTACCACGCTTGCGACGCCCCCGCCCAGGTCGCCTACTGCATCACGAGAGGTAATATCCTGCAGTTTGGCGATTTCTACTGCGGTCTCATGTCCTTCTGGGTGACACTTCTCGCTATGAGCATTATAAGTGACAAGTTGCGATCCTTCTTCCAGCTGATCGGTGCGATCGTCATTGCGTTGCTCACGACTTGGAATATGCGGTCGTTTGTGGCCTTTCTCTTACCAGTCGCTATCGGGATAGGTGTTTTACTCGTGTCCTGGTACTGGGATTACAGGAAGCATAGGAGCATGCTGTATCCCAAGTCGTATTACTCGAGACATTTGCCGCTCGGTATCGCGTTGGTCTCCGTCGGATTAGTGTGCTATGCGTTCCTTCAGACGGAACAGAATTACAAGATAGTGCATTCCATTTGGCATATGATTATCGCGTTGAGTGTTGTGTTCCTGTTGCCCGACGTGAAAAGGAACGGTGTTAATCCGTTTTTGCCGAGTCCCGAGTCGTGTAGGTTGCCGTTCTGTAAGGCGTTTAATAGATCTCAAACCCCTATAGCGACAGATTGAGATGTGGGATTTGTTGTTTGGAATATTAGGCTAAAAACTAAAAGGATTTGATTAGACGCGAAAGTTAGGTGTAATATTTATGAATATAGATTGTTTTGCGTATGTTTAAGTCGGCTTCCAGATTTTATGCCTCGGTATAGTTAGCTAGAATTTTAATTTCGATTTTAAAAATGTGGAAGTCGGTGTCGGTACATTATTTTAGCTCATTCAAAAATATTGTTAATGAAAATATAAAGTAGATAGATACCAATTTAAAGATGAAGAGCATGAAGTCATTACCCTTCATTTAGTCAATACCCCCCGTATTTATACAAAGTTTTTAACGTTGGCTAGAACAGCTTAGCTTAGATTTTTTTTGGTATTTTTTGTAACGTGGTTTCCGGCAGCCGTTACATCGGGTAACATATCCGTATACTTTGCTACCTCTGTGTTTATGTGCGCCATTGGCATGTAGTTAAAAATATTTATAACTTTCACTGTCACACATTAAATCTCTCATTTTAATACCCAATGAAAATATCTCACGAAGTACATTGAATCACAATTATTATTCCCCTAGAATTTAAGTAAAAGTGTTGTAATTTAGTTCATATAATATTAACAAACAAAGATTAGGTTGAAATCATTAGAGGTACTCAAAAAGTTCCACCAAGAAAGAGTGAAATGAAAAGATCAAGGTAGAGTAGAAGAAAAATGACAGTATTTTTATCATTTTCTATGATTTAACTATTGACTATCAATACTCAACAAAAGACAATCAAGACAATTAAATTTCTTTCTTAGTGGACTGCTAACCATTTTAACCTTTAGTACCAGCTTGCTAGAAGCTATTTTCTGCTTATTAGATAAGATTATAAGCCTGGAACAAATTTTGACTAAACGAATTATCTATGACAATAGTTTGTAAAAGTGGTGAATAAAGACTGTTAAGGAATGCACAAATTTTACAATGCTTCATAATTGGATTAATTGTTCAAATATATGTAAATTCTGGGACTCTAGAATCAGAATTCTGTCCAATTCTGTCATAGTTTTGTGAGTTTAGAAGATCAAAAGTAGAAGGATGTCTCCTTTTGGCCATTATTAATAAAAGGTAACATTTCGCTAAAATTGTAACATATAACTGTAACATTGTAACTGTAGGAAAGTAACTTTATTTTTCCTGAAACTTGAACAAATACAAGTATGTTAAAGAGTCTCGGCGTCTACTTACGTGACTGACATTGATGGTAATAATTTGCACATAGTAAAACGTTTAATTGTGCGACGTTTCCTTAGACCCTGACAATATCGTGCTGGAAATTTAGCAATTTAATAAGGCCTGTTGGATTTTATACTCAAATACTCATTCAGCCTAGTCCAGTACCATCCAATCCAAATAACTCTTTACACTCATAGCGCCACACTGTGATTCCTTGTGGTGTGGGTGCCATGGATGGAAACACATAAGACATATTCTATAGATATTTAGACAAGGACATTGTCTATTGTCTACACATATGTAGACATCCTTGGCCTTTTCCTTGGAAGAAATTGTAGCTAAAGTGACATACTGCCGTACTCAGAGACATTCATTAACGTTAATGGTTCATTATGAAAATAACGATGACACTTATGTCAATACGAATAAAGACGATTTTATTTGTTTTTTAATGAACATTACGTTAAATGACGTCTCTGAGTGCGGCCGGTAGTGTTATAATGTCTTGATTAATACAATGTGTATTGTTGTTAGATATCTGCATTTTGTTTTGAGAGGTACCGGTCCCACAATCCGCCCTAAAATTTACCTTGGGTGCCAGTAAGATAACGTAGAAATTTCTCACTACTTATTCAATTGTGGCAATAGTCCTTCAGTCATGTGCAAGTGAGGAGGGTTGCCACTTGTATATAAGGCATTTTATTATGACAACGGTGCTTTTTATGGAACACTGCCATTTTTATAATAGGAAAATATCACCATACCAAATAGTTATACCAAAACAGCTATGTATATTATGCCTGTATTCAGACCGATCCTTATTTTCTATTGTCTTAGTTATATATTTCCAGTAACGTGATGTAGCTTTTGGTGTTGTTGGGAATTTCTGTGTGTCGAATTTATATATTATTTTATTATTAGCGTTTTATATTCATATCTGTATCAGTGTTTAAAATGTACCTTTAGTTAATAGAATATATTAATTTGTGGAAACCATCTCTTTGTCTTCAAGAGTAGGTAGGTTGCAGTGACCAACATAAAATAGCTTACACGCTTATTTGCTTCTCATTACCTATATTAATAAAACTAGAAACAATATTTTTATCTTTGACTTGTTGATAGAACAATATGATTATGTTTTTACAATTGTTCTTCATCTTATTTATATATAATTTTATTATATGGACGGTTATAAATAAATATTTTCATTTACATATTGTTAATATTCACGAAAAAACATTATTGTATTTAACGTTATTTAAGAAATTGCAATCATATTTAATGTTTATAAAATCGATTTTAATCGACCACATTGTTGATAATACTGTAAATATTATCTGTGCCTTAATCACGACTACAGAGTATAATTCAACAATAGAAATGTGCCATTATTTATAATAGTTTTTAAGGTAGATTATAACTAAATATTTAATATGTGTGTAGTAGGTAATCATGTTGGTAGACATATAATTTTAGAAGTAAATGATAAAGATTGATTATAATTATTTATCAACATTCCTTAGTGCGCTTTCTTAAGGGAATGAAGTTTTGAATTTAATTTTCATTGTCGTTTTTCAATTTTTTATATCTCTGTCTCGTCAACACACTTCTGCACAGAACAGTGGCAGAGTGCATTATTATGAAAATACAAGAATTAGTATGAAAAGGTAACACCTATAGTTATACTTTAATAATATTCTTTAATAAGAGATTATTATCGTAACTTTTGTTTCGAGTTTGACGTCTAAAAGCACAAATGTATATAAGGACGTTTTATAGATGTGTGTGTAGCACTTGGATGTTGTTAAATGTATCATGAATACAGAATATTTATACTTTTTGTTTTCTATGAAAGGTTCATGTGGCATTACCGACTACATTACATTTTCGAGATTTACCATAGATAGGTGTTCCTATTGTACTCGATCTCATTTACATTTGTATATAAGGCATTGAAAATAATAGTTTATGTAGGATGTGACGGACCGTATCGTAACCTTCCGATTTTTTTTTAATTTAATTAATGGTTAAAATAAAAATCTTACCTAATTACTCCGAGGTTACATACATTCGTTACAGCCCAAGAAGTGTTCATTTACATTCCTCTCAACTAGGTTTGTGAGGCATAGTTAACCAGATTATCTTTTTCATTGCTCTTTTGTCTAAGTGTTGCCAGCCACATCTTAGTAATAAAATATTTAATTTTCTTATACATAGTGTCTCCAGCACAAACTCGCTTCCTACTGTACCTACCTGCTAAATGCCTAAAATCTGTAGGTCTTTATTTATTACTGTTGCTGTTTTCAACTTTTATTATAAGTAGCTAAACATAAACGCGCTCTAAATTACCGATGGATTTAATTGCATAACTTCGCACAGTAAGTGTATACCGACTTGTTCTCGCTTTACCTCATTTTACTCAAGTTGAATAGTATTGTAAATATTGTAATGTATTGAAAATACTCATATTTTACCTAAATTTAATCACTAAGAATGTTTTACTATTACGCTTGCTTAATGTCAGTTATGTTATATCCATTTTTATTCTATTTAAATCAGCGTTATACTGATTCTGCTCTAACAATACCTACTTACTTATCGATTGAGTTATTGTAGCTTAGTTATTCCAGAGCAAGTATAGTTATTGAGCAGACCGTCCATTTAAATTCTATCGTTCTATTAAATATTGTATTCCGACTTATGTCATGTTTGTGATATCTTCCACCACCCGAACTGGTTCACCAAACTAAGGAGTGAAGGGAGTAACTTATTTAATAGTTAATATCTACCTATCAGGTAATAAACAAAATTTCCTAAACAAAATTTCTGGCAGCCTTGCAGAGTACAAGGCTTCCACAGTAGCGACACCTAAAAAAATGAGAGGGCGTTTGTCATGTGCCCTCTGTGATTGCTGTGAGGACATCAAATCGATCTGAACTATTAGGGCCAAACCAAAAAAAAACAAATGAGAAGTCGGAATATAATAATAATCTTTAGCAATAATCAATGCCATAATTCATAATAAATTATTCATCATTGAATAAATTAGTAGGTTTATTGTCAAAAACATAAAAGGTTATTGATTCAAATTACATATTGATTTACAAGAGCATTTGACTTTCTTGCAATCTTGCAATAACATCTTTAATTAGTTAGGAATTAAATGTTTTATTATCTTATACTAAAAACGATTACAATCACATCTTGATACCATTTTGCTTTAATTGTTGTATGTTTAGTCCATCACTTAGGAAATGTTATTTACTTGTATGTTTGTTCCCTGTTGCGTACACATTGGAATTGTGTTATAGTTGGATAGCACTATAATTATACAAGACTTAGGTGTTATTTGTATAGTGATTATTAAACGAAATTTTACTGATTATACAGTGTTTGATTACCTTACTCTTTACCTCATTTCTTTTTCATTTATGTAGTTACTTATTAAGAATCTACTATGCTTCTAGCACGAAGGATTTGGAACTTGTTTGCTTGATATGAACAAGTATTTCCAGGTGTAAGTGGCGTCATCTTATAATCCTGTCAAATCATTAAGATTTAACAAGGAATCTGAGGGAGGTTCTATACATACTCAAATCAGTGCTTTTCGATTGAAAATACACTAAGACCCAAAATTAAACAATATTTTTGTAATAAATAAATATTTTTTATTACGTAATTAATATTTACATAAAATTATAAGTCATAAAAAACAAATATTCTTGATAGTAAAAAATCAATTGTAGGAGCAATAAACATTAGAAAACATGTAATGTCTTTTATTTTAGTAGTATTTAAATAGATAATATCTTAAAATAAATTAAAAAATTAATTATTATCTACCCTAGATAAATAACATAGGCATTAGTTGAGTAATTGATTTATATTGAGTAAATTGAGTTTTTGCATACTTGATGTCACATTACTATGCCCGATTTTTAAAGCCACTCAGAACTAAGAATCTAAGAAAACCAAACAGGAAATTTGTAAATATTTAATTTTCCCGATGTTATGTACGGTTTCTTCAATAAAGGCGTAAAAGAGCTCTCCTTCACACAGGCGACTCAAGTTGTTAAAGCTCGTTAGAGGGGTGGTTTGAAAACATCAACAAGTCAAGTGTTAGAACACTAGCCCATATCTCCACCAATTTGCAATGGAGCAGCAGGGTGGAGTATGTTCCAGGTTTACCTACCCTTTTGTGGGGAGAAATCTGTGCCCAATAGTGGGCCATAAAAGGGTAACAGCCAATTGTGTATCTTACAGTAGCCTTAGGCTTTGTCAGAACAACCTAAAACCGCCAAAGAACATTTCCTTCTGCAGTTTCTCAGGTGTCAGCGTTCCGTCAATACTCTCACAGTTTTCATTGAACACACTATACGCTGACACCTCACCTCTCATTTTGGGCTTAGTACCAGTGTTTAGGTAGATGCCTATTAAGAGTGATATAGCGAAAAACACAGCTCCAAATTGGAGGGATATGAAGTATAGATATAAAGTGACCCACACAACAGTGTAAACTGTCCATTTGAGGATGAAGTACTTCCAAGTTTCAGGAGGTTTTTCCTCCAAAGGTTGAACATCTCTGGCTTCCGTGTTCACTTCAATCAGGCTCTGTTCTTCAATTTCTTGATTGTTTCTGATGTCGTTTTCATATTTTTCTTCGAGCTCTTTTTTCTTTGACACTGTTTCTTGTGCTGGTTCCTATAATACCATGACAGTAACAAAGAGATTTTAAACCAATTCTTAAAGTTAAAGTGGTAAAATTTTTAGGGGGGCTACTTGATGTTAATAGTTCTCTAGATACTGTAGCCATAATCACAAAAGGATAAAATTGTTTGTAGACAATTACCACCCGGGCCTGATGCCTGATAGAGAGTTTATTCCACATGTCTTTGGGAACAATAGGGAGAACTATCTGACATGTAGATTTTTGAGACACTGTAACAATGAATGAAAAGATTGTGACCTCTAAAGTACTGATGAAGTATTATACCATCATCAAAGTCATTATCACATGTTGAAGATGCATGTTTTTTGGAATGTTTTAAAATTGTTTTTTGGAGGACTATGTAGCTATCTAGATTACAGGCAAAACTAACCCAGGGAAAGTAGCCACTAAATTGTCGTAAAAGTAGTATGCAGTTACTGTAGGTACACATCCATATAAAATTACTTACGTCAGTAAATGCAGGTGGTACGGCGACTTCATCGACATTGATTTTAATCATTTTCTTGTAGTAGTTCACAAAACGTTCCTTTGCTTCCGTAATTTTTTCAGTTGTTTTTTCCACGAGTTCTTGACGACGACGGCGGGCACGATATTCTTTTAGTTTTGCCTCCATTCGGTTATCAATAGATTAGAATAATAATAATAATTGTAGATTTTAATCTGTTTGTATCTGGCTGTAGAACAAAATAAGGACAAACGTGACCACAAAAATGTTGTGTGTTTGATGCAGTTTTTACTGCATTTTCGTATTTCGTTGTTTACACAGAGAGTCTAGAACTATGCGCGTATAAAACTTGGTCATATGCCTTTCGTTTATACTTTAATAATAAATAAAATACACTTTATTTATTTAAACAGCTGATAATGCTGATATTTCTTTTCTTTCCACCACATCAATCAACAAAAATTTTTTTTTACCAACTGTCACTGTCAAAGTTTTTAATCAGTTAAAAGTTGCGTTCAAATGAAAGCAAAATTAAGAGCAACAGCCGGCTGTTATTTATTTCCAAGTGGAGCGCAGATCATTAAATAAATTAAAATATTACCTACATGAACTTTGTGTAAAGTGTCCAAACTTATTACCTGTATATAAAATATTGCTGACGAAGAAAAAAAGATATAAAATATATCGTTGAATTTAATGCTTTGTTCAATAATTAATGTAAAAATACCAATGTGTTTTTTTATTATGGCAATATTTTTGACTTTGTTGCCACCAATACGGTCCGGTCACCCAAGGCGGCGAAATCAGATCGATATCCTGCGCTGTGCTACTATCAAAATAACCAATGTAGTTTCAGACTTTTCACTATGTCTCATGTGTGAATTTCAACTTAAACTATCAAAAATAAATGGAACATCAATCAGACATGGGAGCTTATGGGGAGAATCCAAACGTACAAAACAGTGGGAATTATATTACAATAATTCCGGTTGATTATACCAGAAGGGGATACCCCATACAAGCAGAATATCAGTACAAGTATATTTTATTGGGCTTATTTATGAAAAAAAAGTTTATTCATGCAATTTAGCAAGGCCATGTGGTTTCATACAACCAATGTTTTTTTTTACAGCGAATTTAGGTCTCGTGAGGAGTACTACAGCGTTCAAAGCCAAAAACTGCAAGCGGAGGTTAATGCTCACTTGTATTCAGTTTCTCAGAGACTGCCTCATCTTTCATACAGCCCTTTGGGACGCCACAATGAATGGGACAAACATGATCCTCACAAACCCTTGCCAGATTCTAAGGAAAGCAACAGTTCAGATTCTTTGGAAAAAAGTGTCATGGGTATGTGTGTCTGTCTATATTATTATAGTTTAGTTTAGTTAAAGAATAAAATTAATGATTACTTTCTCTCATATCATTGTTTGCTCGCCACATAGTCGTGTTTTTAAAGTGCTCTTTTTAAAGTACCATTTTAATTTCAACGCATTTTGCATAGATTGTTTATTAATGGAACTCTGGACCATTTCAGGATCAAATCTCAGCAGCTGTTCGAACCAGACCGGCACAAGCAGTATCGCCGCTGGCTCTTTCAGCACCACAGAGCCTATCACCAGTGGAGGTAGCTCATCTAGCGCCATATCACCGCCGCTACCAGGTAGGAATAGTAGAAATGATAACAAAGCTTTTCCTAAAGCAGCTTATCAGAACTGTAAAATCTTCTCGGGAAAATCGTCATTAGCCATAATATACCAGTGTCCTAAATTTTGCCATTTACGACATTGACAAGTAGAGTACCTAGTATGAGTGGTTTCCATCTTCTTGGCCAAAATATTACAATTCTACGATTTATGACATTGGTATCCGGCTCGAAGGTCCATAAACAAGAATACCTGTAGAACGGCTTAGTATGCATGGTCTTGACTTTGGTATTCGACTCGAAGGACCATATACAAGACCATATCTGTAGAGCTTAAGAAAAATAACGTAAGAAATGTAACAAAAACTTTTATCTTTTAATTTCCCATGTCAAAATTTGCAAAACTTAACAACTAGGCTCGGATCTCCTTCGTTCCTAGGTTCATCCGGCAGCACGGCGTCGTCCTCAACCGTATCATCAAACCCCGTGACTTGCGTGTACCTGATGTCGCGAGCCGCCATCATGGTGGAGATGAGCTCCGACGAAGTGGCGAGCGCTGTGACGGCGGCGCGGTTCCTCAGCGCGGTGCTGGCGGCGGACGAGCTGGGGCTGCTGCAGCCCACCGCCAGGAGCCTGGCCGCCAACGTGTTCGCGCTTTGGATGTGCAGTCCTTTGTTGGGTGAGTAAGTACTAGTAACGATCAAGGCGATGAAAACTTTAGGTATCAAGCCGGGAAGGGATGTAGGTATAGGCACGTGTGAGTATAGGTATAGGTACAAGATGTAGGGTAGTAGTAAAACACAAGAGAGAGAGGCAGATAAGAGCAAAGAAGAGTGGGAGTTTTGGATGTGTAGTTCCTTGTTGGGTGAGTGTGTAGGTACGTGAGAAAGTACGCAGAATACAGACAAAAGATGCGTCATCACCGTAGAGGAATAAAGTAGCTCAATAAAGCCGAGCCACTGATATCACGTGATGTCTGATATATTACTACCTACATCAAAATCAAATATTCTTTTGCCTTACATTTAATTTTTTTGGACCTTCTATTCCATTTTCTTGTTTAGCCCTTCGTCCACTGGTGGACGGAGCCCTCCTCAAAAGAGGGCTAAGATTTTCCATTGTTGCACAAAATCTAGTCTTCTCTGTATTTTTAGCTTCCTTATTATACGAGTAATATCAACAGAAATCCAGCTCAAACCGCACCACTGTCCCTGGAAGATCTGGGCCAACTGGCAGAAGATGCTGCAGCGCTACGGCCACGGCTCAGAGTCAAGGAGAGCCCGCGACCAGCCCGTCCTCAGACTGCAGAGGAACGTGTTCTTTCCCAAACACTTGGAAGAAGGCATCAAGTAAGTAAAATATCTCGAAACTTCTAAGCCGCGGCCAGTTTGGACGCGATTTCGTAGTGCGCAAACTCGCAACTTCACGCTGCACGCGACTAAGTTGACGTACGACTAACTCGCACGCAGTGTGAGCGCTCCCACAGTACGTCCTACGTCGGGAATGTTCGTGCATTGACGTACGTATGCGCACGAGTTGAATTATTTCGAAATCTTGTCCAACCTGAGCGCGGCATAATTGTTAGAAGTACTCTTGAATCTTGTTATCGTGTGTGGTTGGATGCCGTAGTGCACACTACTTTACTGCTTCCTTGTAGAATTTCCCCTTTTTGGAAATTGAAAAACATTACTGGCGTAGTTGTTTATCTATTGCAGTTTGTGAAACTGTATGGTGTCTGTCTGTCTGTCTTAACCCATTAATGACCCACTGCAGGGTCGGGTCTCCTCTCACAATGAGAGGGATGTAGGCCGTTGTCCACCACGCTGGCCTAATGCGGGTTGGTGTTGGCTGGCTTTATGGTGTAATACTCGTCAATGTTGATCTTGCTTGCTTACAGGGACCCTAGGATCCAAGAGCTTCTTTACGAAGAAGCTCGTCACAATGTGGTGACCGGTCGTTATCCACTAGAAAGCGCGCAGGCTTTGATGCTGGGCGGCTTGCAAGCTCGCATCCAGCTCGGTCCTTACGATCCTCATCGGCATACGGCTAAGTTCTTCAGGTACTAATTTTGTTCCTCACAGCGATGGTTGGAAGCTTCAGTCCACACTCAGTTTGGACGCGATTTCATACATTCGTTCTCGGATAGGTCAGAAAGTGTAAGGAAAGTTCCTGTCCTGGTTCCCATTTCCAAAAGTGACCTCAAAAGTTCAAAGCTGCCTAGGTTGGCATTCAAGTTGGCATCCCGTCGGCTAAGTTTTTAGCGCCCTTTTATGACTGATGCAACAACGTAATTATTGCCGTTAGACAACTAAAGAGCATAATAGTCGATCGTGTTAAATGTTTTATGTGTATTTTTCATCTCAGAGAGCAGCAAGAAAAATACTTACCCCAGCACGCTCGTTCGGGCCGCTGGGCGCGGTTGCTGCCAGCGGGCCGCAAGGGCAGTCCTGAAGCGAAGCTTCTAGAGCAAGCGCAACGCCCTCCCGCCGCTCCGCCTAGGAAGTTACGACACAAATACCTCGCTCATACCAGGACGTTGCCTACTTATGGGTAAGAAAAGTTTTTCTTGTTTTTTTTTTGTAATTAAGAAGAAGCTAACGAGGCTAACATAACTGATTGCAGCGAGGACCAAAGTACTTCAGAGGGCTGAGGGTTAAAAGTTTGTCTAAATCTCTGATGTTGCCGTAAAGTCCATGGTGTGTCATAAAGCCAAGCTCAGCCATAGAGTACTAGTTGTTGTAGGCAAATACTTTCGTTGAGGTATACTTCCTGTGAGCAGACTATGATGTACTATCTATACTTTGAAAGTTGGGAAAATTGAATTTTTAGAAATTATGTTTGATGAACTCAACGTTTATAAATATTTTGATTAAAGTTTTGGTGTCACCTTCTCTGACATATTCTTCTTCTCCTTTCTTCCAGTGCGGCATTCTTCCAAGGACAGATCGAGCAGCCGGTGTTAAGTCTCACGAGTTTGTTGATTCACGAAGACATCCCCGTCTTAGTGGCCATCAACTCCAACGGCGTTTATGTTATCGATGACGTGGAGAGTGTAAGATCACTTAAATATCTTTTTTGTAATGGAGAAGTAGCAAACGTAACGAGTAATACCTTACCAAATGCCGAATTAGAAACTGTAAGGCGTTACCATAAGTGCTGCAACTATTTAAAACAGGATTAAAACATTACAATATGTCCTATTGCCCATTAGTATATGTTAGTTACAAATTTAAGAGCTCCTATGTGCCATTTTTGTCGAAAATTAGTTTGTAAACATAATTTATTTGAAAAGCTATTTTGAATATCCAGAAAGTTCTTTTTAAATTTTCTCATAGGAAATGTTAGATTTGCAGCGACGATATATCAGTTCATCTATCCTGTAGAAGGGAATATAATGCTGTCTGTAGAATCCCTTCTGGAGTATACTCCACAAAGCTTTCCACTGCGAATTGCCTTCCATTGGTTACTACCGCTACTGGTCAAAAGATGGCGCTACGGGGTACTATCGAAGTTTTTAATATCAACAGTGAACATTCGCATTTCAGTCAGTTCTCATCGGATTGCTCTACGAGGAGCTATCATGGGATATTGGAATTCCATCAGATGACAATGAGGACTGCCTTCCTTGTCTCTTTCTGCAGTTCATGGTCGTGGAGAATGGATTGAGAGTCTCTAAACTATTGCAAGTAAGTAACAGGAACACATATTTTTTTGCTTGCTTTACGTTGAATTATGGTATTCTTTCTATTCTTTCCAATAATAAATAATAATAAATAACGCTTCACACTCATAGCCCCACGCTAGGATTCCATGTGTCGTGGGTGCCATGACATGGGTGACACACACAAGACAAGAACACAACACATCCAGACCAGAAACAGAAATTCAAACTCATCATTCAAATCTCTGTCCTGCTGGGAATCGAACCAAGGACCCTCCGCGCAGAGCACCGTTGTCTTAACCACTGCGCCACTCAGGTCGTCCATAATATTCTTTCGCTACGCCTACTTTACTCACAATGATGAAAGTTAAAGGCCTTTAATCAGGGCTTGCGTATAATATAACACAAGTACACTTTTAATTTCTAATCCAAGACGCGTATGTTTACTATTGCAGGTATTTTCCCGTCAAGCTGTGATGATGGACACACTAATAGAGTACTTTGCGGGGGAATTCCGCAAGCGACTTGGACAGGAAACGCCGAGCGATCACGCCAATTACGACTACCATTCAGGTACATTCACACTCATTATAAGCTTTCCTACTATTTCTCTTTAATTATTTAAATTTACGTAAACAAATCTTATTAGTTGTATAGCTCGACCGTGGAAGAACCTTACCGCCACCCATTTTAACCGCTGTGTGTTCGCATTAGCATGAGTTCTTAATGTGTCGAAAAGTAACACGGTGTGGTCACAACACATGTTAGTTCTCATCCTCAGATTCGACTTCTAGCTTATTTGAGTGTATTGTTGATTTGATTTATGTAGGTGTGTACATGACCTGCAGTGGCCACTAGTGACCAGTAAACATCAGATGGTCGCATGCACGTTGCTACTAATTTAATAAAAAAGCAGTAGGTACTTTAAATTTCTCTCAGTAGACCTGCAGCAAGGCAATGTTAGCCAATGGTAGACAGCGCGAACTTATGCACTAATTACTTAAAATATTTGTACCATTTTTAATTTGATCACAATCGATGATCAGTCTTTGATGCTCTCAAAATACAATTGGAATTTACCCAGTTTTTCGCCAGTAAAAAACCAGAATCCGCCACTGATATTCCCTCGCAAAGTTTCACTTTGATCTCTAATAAATTTTCCAGATTCCGGCAGCTTCTGCCTTCCACCCCTCACCAGGCCCGATTCCCCGCAGAGAAGACTGGCGAATAAGTTCTCCAGATTAGCATTAGCCACACACGACGGAAGGGGAAACATCTTAGGCGGTGTTGGAGAATGGAACAGTGATCCGGACCATCCGTTACCGACGTGGATTTTACCGAAGCATTAAAAACCCAAAGACATTAAATTTATAGATCCACCAAAAGCATCTTTCGAATCTCAAAATGAGAAGGATTTAGGCTTTCGTCCACCAAACTAGCCATTAGTGGGTTAGTTGAACTTGCTTGAAAGTGTTTCGAGAGAAACTCATACAGAACTCAAGAGTTGATGAGGGTTTTTTGAAAGATTCAAAATCACATTGATGATGCTAATGAAATGAAAAAAATTAAATCGATCAAGCCGTTATGGAAATTTAAGAAAGGGATAGGTAAATTTAACCAAAAAAGTAAAAGCGGTTGAAAAATTACAAAACCTGAAGATGAAAAAACTATTGTAAAATATATATCACAATGTTGAGGCGAATGAAAAGAAAATAATATTTAAATCGGTTGAGCCATTCTCAAATTTTTGGAGATAATTTCTTTAGACTGGTAAATATTTCGACAATAGCAAGATAAAAGAAAATAGTGGATACAATAAAAGGTTTGGTATGAACACTATGGACAGGAATTAGAAATAAAAGAATCTTATTCTCTCTAAGTTTTATTAGTGAGGTAGTATATTGTGAATATAAATTTTGGTAACAAATTAACAATATATCAATGTACATAAATATAACTCGAATAAATCATTCCAAAGTACATTAACTTTTTAATACACCTTTATAAAGAAAAAAACAAATATATTCAACAGCCCTGAGAATTTCAAAAACAATATAAATTTACTATATTGTACTGGATGCTAAATTGGTGATTTTTGTGTTACTATTTTTTGTGTTTACTTAAGCCGGTAGTACTGTTTCATGCGATTATACTCCTTTAACAGAGGGTGCTTGTTGAGGTAGTCTTCCAACACTTTGAATCTTGGCCCAGAAAGATCTCTATGTCTCGTCAGCCTCACCTCTAACGTATGCACTTTGAATGCTAATTCAGCACTGGAACAAACAATTAAGCATTAACCCCTCCTTAGTAAAATAATGTGCCTTTCTACCAATTTCAGAGAGGACGTTGATAAACAAAGAAAATAATTTTATTCCGAAAGGGATGTTTTTATAACCATTTCCCGCTAATGAACACAAGATGGCGCTACTAGAACTGAAACACGCTATCAAAGATTTTTCAAATATGAATTCTGTCAACATTACTGTCAAATTGTTATTAAAGAAACTTATTCTTTCATGTAACTTATAGATGAAAATAAGACATTTATAAATAACTTAAAAATCTTTTTATGATTATATTTCGTGTTCACGTGTCTCTATTTAAAATATAAACTGTGAGTTTATCACAAACGTGTAGTGTAGCCTACACTGTGTAGGCAATAGCTTAGTTATACTTACCTCGTGGCGAAGTAAGCGCTTTCCTTTTCAGGCGTAAGGATGAATTGATTCGCGAGATACCACAATTTTTTGGCTTTATATTCGGCGTTCAGCTGAAATGAATAGATACACAAATTAGTACAGTAACTAATGCTACTGTTCCACTTGAGATGTATGTAGATGGTAACTCCAACTTCTTTTAAATCAAGAGTTCTGTAACTTCTGCTAACAGATTTTGATGCTAAAGAATTTTTACGACTGATGCAGTTAAAGACATCGAATCGGCATCGATCGACAATTTTCTCGCCATCAAGGTTGTTGTTTTAACCCATTAATGACCCACTACAGGGTCGGGTCTCCTCTCACAATGAGAGGGATGTAGGCCTTAGTCCACCACGCTCGCCTACTGCGGGTTGGTGGACTTCACATGCCTTTGAGTACATTTTTTTTTGTGAACTCTCAGGCATGCAGGTTTCCTCACGATGTTTTCCTTCACCGTAACAGCAGGTGATATTTAATTTTATAAATCGCACATAACTTTTTTACAAAGTCATTGGTGCGTGCCACTGGGATTCGAACCCGGACCCCTCGATTCGAGGTCGAATTCTAAGCCACTGGGCTATCACCGCTTTTAATAAGGTTCATCAAGGTACTAGGACATTAATTGGCTCTAATCTTCGCCAATTTAAACGATCTGAAGGCAGTCAAGAATATCGTTACGAAATGTTATGAGTTACTTAATTTGGAGCTTTGTGGAGAATGCAGAACTTTACAGCGCTATACAGACTGTTCTAAAGTTGATGACAATGATCACAGGCAACAGAATATAGGTTTTCTATGATAATGATCTTTTCAACTGCAGTAATACCCCGGACTTAGGCGATAGGTTGGTCCGAGCGATTGCCGTGTGAGTCGAATTCGCGTAAGTCGTTCAACTTTGCACATAAGTATGTATGTTTTTTTGTTTTTTGTTCTTTCAGATGACATAATTAGAGATTACATATAAGTAAATCGCACTGCGCACGTAAAACAATTCCACGCGGAACACGTTCAAAGCTGTCGCAAACTGAACACTGAGAGGGCGGATCGAGAGAGACGATGAGCGTGGCAATCAAAATGAAAAACCACGTATCTCCGAATTCGCGTAAAATGGGGTAGCGTAAGTCGGGGTATTACTGTATTGGGACGGATCTGATTGTAAACGATACATTGGAGAAACATTAGAGTGAGATTAGCAGAGGTAGGCGTAGCTGAACGTCTCCTGATGGAGGGAAGTCGAGCTCAGCGGTTGAAGATAGGATGCTAAAATGATTTTGATGGCTTTTGCACATGGTGAAAATTTATCAAAAGTGCCAAATTTCTTACCGTATCGAACCGTTCCTGGACCATTATCTGCCTGCTGAGCTGTTTGGACTTGAAGTCATTGATGCACTGTTCCCGCACCAATATGGCTTCCTTGACCGTCAAGGGTGATCCGGTGCCGTGCCCTGAACCGAACATACGTGCGAGGTATGGCGCTAAAGGATCGATTTCAGCTTCCTTCTCTCGTTCTGATACTTCTGCTTTTTGCGCTTCCTGTGTATTGTGAAAAGCAATATGTTTCGGTATGTTATTGGTTCTTTGTTAGTTGGATTGTAAATCAGCTCGTTTCGGAGAGGTCTAGGTGAACTTTTTAACAGATTTTGGACAGGTATAGGAAGATAGTAACTTTTTTCAAAAGTAACTCACAACAAGCCTGTAAGGCTTCTCTAAAACCATAAATTCCCTGAAATTATTACATGTTGAGATGGGATCAAAATTTTTTTAGCAATTACAAGATGAGTAAGGATTATTTTTGTTAAAAAATATCACAAACTAGAAACAGAAATTTTAACTCAGCATTGAAATCAGCTTCCGAGGCTGCGCTCAGTTTAGACACGATTTCGTACGAATTCAACTCGTACGTTACAAACGTACAATCCTGACTTTTGACTTTTTTGACTTTTGACACTGCGTACGTCAACTCAGTCGTCCATCCAAATCGAGCGCGGCCTAAAGCCTCAAATAGTAGTTTCATTTCTGTTTCTATTTACCTGCTCCTTCCACCCTTTCTTCGCGGCCTCGTTCCTCTCGGTGTCGAACAGGGCGACGTACAGAACGGGCTCCGTCAGCTCCTTGTGCCTCTGCCTCAGATACGAGTTGATGTCCGTCTCTCTGTCCCGGATGTGCTTTGTGGTCCTGTTCTCCCGCTCCATGTTGTCGCAGAGGCCGCAGTAGACGTTCAGCGGCCGTGGGGGCTTTGAGCAGGGATCGGCCTGATTGTAAAGTCATAAAGTCATTTATTCGGCTGTCACATGACGTAAGGTAGGTACCTGACAGACGTGACATACATTTTCCATTCCTGAAATAGGTGTCTGAAATAGGTTACAAAACAGGTCACCAGTGCCCTCCCACGGAAGAAATCTTGAATGTACGAGTATACACATCTAGCTAATTATTTGTTTTATAAACTTCAATTATTGATTAAAACTAAATCTATGAAGTAGAGCAGACAAGTATACAAATAAATATTAAGGTGTGTGTGTGTGTGAGTGTAAGTGTGAGTGGGATGGGGTGTTGATGGGAAATTAGACCTTTGAGAATGTGTGTGCTTCTCACATAGGTAGGTATTATAAGGATGGTTTTACTGATACACTAATGATGATTTTTTTACCGATGACGGTCGAGTCCTTTAGCAATTTAGTGCAAACTCTGAATGGAATAGGTGTGTCAGTAACCCATTAATGACCCACTACAGGGTCCTGTCTCCTCTCACAGTGAGAGAGATTTAGGCCTTAGTCCACCACGCTAGCCTACCGGGGGTTGGTGGACAAGGTAATGTATCCTAATACATACATATATGTACAATGTACATTTAGTTCATGTTATTTAAGGGTACACTGAATTAGTATTAATAGAAGTAGAAGATATTAGTGTGCGTATAAAGTCTGACTATTTGAGATTTGACTTTTACAGCCACTCTCAGAGACGTTTTATGGTTACTTAAGTGGCTCGGTAGAGATCTAAAAAGGTCACTCAGACTGCCCATTCAGATACATCCCCAATGACGTCCCTATTGATTCTGAGTGTGAACTTTTTTTAATTCCCTACTAAGGAACCACTTTAGTCATCATTAAACGTCGCGGAGTGCGAGTCTTAGTAAAGATTTAGGAATATCGAAAACATCTTAAAGATTTACTTGCATCGAATAGTAGTTGGATTTGGCATCATACTCACGATATATCCCGAAGTTTTATCAGGGAAGAAGAGAATCTTCCCACCAGTCTCCGCCAGGTTGGGCTTGATATAGCTCCTGGTGTTGTTGGTGACGAAGTTGTAAGCGTAGTGGAACAAGAGGTCGATGGTATTGTCTTGGGTGTGGAAGATCCTCTTCCAGATATCGTCTTTCGCGGGGATGTTCGGATTGCGACTGAAGGTTTCTACGATATCTTTGACTTCGCGCTTCGGTTCGGCCTTGGTGCCTTCAGTGTACGTTATGATACGAGATTCCAGCCTGGAATACGTTGCGATTTAGTATTTTATGTGTGTTTCATTTATTTAGCATGAAATAACGTTTTAAATTCATTTAATCCATAGCAGTGTGTCTATAACTAGTGACCCACTTCGTAAGGTTGTGTCTTTTCATAGAATGATAGGCTTTAGTTCACCGCACTGCCATTACGGAGAATTCTCAGACATAGATACCTACAGGTTTTTTCACGATGTCTACCTTCACCGAAACACACAGATTCACAGATGGCATTTAAATTAATAAAACACACACAAAGTAGAAAACTAATTTGTTCGTGCCGCTTTGATTCGGACCTTTTGATCTAAATATCTTTTAAACGGTATCGCCACTACATTCCGTCAATGTTTTTTGCCCCCTTCCATACTGAAGTGATCTTTTTACATCTGAAACTTTACAAATACCCTTACCTGTCTTCCCTAGCAGTGTAGTGTTCGTCGAAGGTGAGAGGCGTACAATCCAACTTCGTGAGATGATCCAATCTTGCGTAGTAATTGAACTCTAGGGTCCGAACACCCTCCACTGTCGTCGGCGGTGCATCTAGGGAGTAGACGTGCTCTGAAACGTTTCAGGCCCGTTTAACAGTCTGATGAACTTCGCTTCTCGTCAAGAGAGAGCGCCACGGGTGTCTTGCATCACGCTATTGGAGTTTTCTACTTCACTGGCATATGAAAATGCCTGGGGAGTGCACCTCTCTCCAACCCAAGAGAGGTCGCTTCCGATGAAGGCTTAAAGGTCAATAGGACCAAAGCCGCCTCCCAGGTGGTGTTCAGTGGGTAGGCACCTCCTGCGTGAGTCCCACATAACCATCACAGCCGTCTGTGCATGAGCATTCACCACCTCCCTCCAGCCCGTTCCAAGGAGGGTAGCCCTTTTCACTTTGTCTGGGCGCAAAAAAAAAAGAACGTTAGGCATTTACGCTGTATTGGAGATGTTTATCTATAGCGTAATTGGTTAACGTTCTTAGGTATGATCACGTAGCCTGGCGGGAGATCTCCCTTTGTCGAAACAGAACTTAAACTTGAGATCATGTTCAGTCTACATTGACATGGTCTGACCCAATCCAGATGGTGACTGAGCCTATCGCGAATATAGTGAATATAGCGAATTTTAAGGTCTCTGAAACATTCTTGAGTGGATCAGCCCTAATATAACATAACAACAAGAAAGTATTAAAGTTGACCGCAGCATGTCCAGATTCTTTTTTGCTAATGTTTATCTCTTAGTACCTGTCATAATACAAGTGGATAGGTACTTACTTAAAAGGTGATCCTTTCTGCCAACACCAAACATTTCTCGGACCTCTCTCTTGACGTGGTCAAGTTTGACGGACTCCATTTTGTCGACTCTGTTTTTGTACCATTCATACCTGAAATATACGAGTATGAAGTTGCTGAGTCAACAATTATGTACGTTTATTTCAAATGTTTGAACACTAATAGCTACGATCAACGTTCCGATTTTATGGGGAACTTGAGATATTTCCAAAAACGTTTAGCAAATAGATATTGGTATTTTAGAGAGCAAATAACACACTACCATCTAACCACTATTGTAGTTCACCACATATCAAGGAAGTTGTTCCCAGAGACAGTTTGTTTTCAGCTTCGTGAGGACTAGCCTCACTAAATTATTACGTATTTCATGTGGTATTGAGGTAAATGTTTTAATCGTTATCCATGTGTAGAGGTCACTCAATATCTAGAATGGTAAATCCGGTATTTTCTTAATATAAAGCATGGTTCTCAGGCGGAAGCCCTTTCTTAATACAAAGCATGACGGAAGCCTGGATTTCTCTCTACTACGTTGGACCAATGCAAATCGGGCGAAAGAAAAGTGGAGCTTTGTTAAAAGTCTTTTTCTAAAGAAAAAAATAGACGTTACGTGAATATCGGTATAGTGAGGGCGTAGTCCTCAAATATTTTGATCCTCTTCACGACGCCGTCTCGTTCTGAATATGGCGCGAACTTCTCCATGAGCACTTTCTTGTAGTGGATCACTTTGTGGCTGCCCGGGTATCTTCGCTCGAACTCTTAAAAAAATAGCGCTTTCAGTAGAAACTGCAGATAATAGTTTAACATTCTTTATATAAAAAGAGCGGGCAAACAGGCAGATGGGCGACTTGATGGCAAGTTGTCACCGTCCCTTGATGACGAGCGAGAATCAGGCGCCAGTACGTTGGCAGTGTCGAAGGAGAGGTCTTTTTACTCCATTTATGAAGAAGCCCTAGGTAATAGTCCTGCGAAAAGATTGTTCTAGAATTTGCACGCATTTAACGAAAACACCCGTGAAATACGGATTGTGGACCAATGTCCAGGTGGTGAAGATGGAATGAAATTCTCTTCTCTTCTGACAGTCTTTGGCAGGTTGTGTAAGGATGGAAAGATGAAAGACATGGAAAGATTCAGGAGTTATTTCGGGCACTCACCACAGAGAAGTTGGTCATAGTCCTCGATTAAGCAGTTGGAGTCCAGGACCACAAAAGATCAAGGGACACTCACCATCAGCAGTGATATCCAGTTTCTCCACCCAACTGGCGGGTACATCCAAGTGCTTCTCACTCTCTACAGCGGTTCTCTTGTCTGCCAAGTCGATGCCGACCAGCTGTCTCCAGTGGATCATGGTTCACTTTACATTTAGACCAAAGCAGAGGAAGACACTCACCATCAGCAGTGATATCCAGTTTCTCCACCCAACTGGCGGGCATATCCAAGTGCTTCTCACTCTCTATAGCGGTTCTCTTGTCTGCCAAGTCGATGCCGACCAGCTGTCTGCGGTGGAAGGGTTCACCTGCCAGTAGGTGCTCCCAACAGCTGAGCTCAGCTAGATCGTAGTTCAGAGAACCCACGCCGTCCTCGGGGGTTTGGAGGTTTACCTGGAAATTATCAATCCACTCGGTATGGCTTGGAAGCTGGGCCGTCTTTAACCTATTGGAAGCCCTGGGCAATACTGGGCTTATTAGGATAATGGGGCCCCTATTGTAGTCAGTAATTTAGGTTCGATTTTTTCGAATGATTTAAGTTTTTTGGTAATAAATATCGGTTATCGTTTGGTGATCTGACAGGAACTAGAGACATTGAATTTGATCTGAGGAGGGCCCCTATCGATCGCGTGGCCCTGGGCACTTGCTCAAAGTGCCCACTGGGAAAGAGGGGTCTGCTTGGAAGGGTAACGAACCACGCGATGTTGCGAAAATATGTATAATTTTTTAGGAGTCCACCAGATTTTAATTGGTCACAGGCCATGAGCAACTGCATTTACAGTTGAGCGAATTCAAAGTAGGTATTAATTAAACGTAAGAACTACAAATCATACGATGTTTGCGTCACATCTGCTTCTTAGATACCTACAATTTTTCAAATGAAAAGGAACGACATTAATATAATAATAGGCATGTATTTGAAACAGAGTTCGACAACGAATGCAATGGTTTTAATGCGGTTGTTCTGTTCGTCTGACATGATCGAGATGGTTCCTAGCAATTTGTGCTACGAGGTAATAAAAATACATTTATTTTAGTTACATCCATTATGTTTTCGTGATAATAGAAATTAGGCTAGAGTTACTCACATAATAGTTCTCATTATTGTAAACCGCATCGATATACTGATACTGCTCAGCGGTGACAGGATAACCGTTCCCTTCGCTGGGTTCGATGAAGATGGGTTCTTCGATTCCCTTAAACCCTGGTAGAAGGAGGACCCAGGCATGCGTGCGCCAACCGTCTATGGGATCATCTGGGGGCTTTTCTAGCTCCTATTTTATAATTGAAAACATTTTTAGTTTTGTTGCATTAGGCATGTGATGATGTAAGATTGATTCATTGATTGTTTTCATCTATGTTACACACACAGATAAAGTAACCGTAAAATTGTTTGCAAAAATCTGTCACAAAATACAAATTAAGCGCGACTTTTATCCATCTGTTTATTACTAGTATCGAGTAGTAAACAGGCATGCTGCAGGCCACCTGATATTAAGTGGTCATGCAGCCCATAAATACCCACGTCTAACCTCAAATAGCAAAGAAATTTTATTTGAGATCGTACGTATGTGTTTTGCTACTAAGAACTAAGATGTTAGCCTCAAATAAAGCATCTTTGGCAACCACGCCTTCCTTACCAAAATACACGACATGAAGAACTTGCAACTTCACGGTTGGTTACCAGGAGGGCGGTAGGGTATCTCCTGTGTCCTGGGCGAGCTATGATGGTTGTACCTATCTATGTAATATGTAAGTGAAGTACGTTTATCTGATGACCATTAATTTTAAATGAAATCAATAATGCTGACAAACTCCTATCAAGATACCTAATGAAATACTGTCGCCTAGAAATCTAAACAGTAAAACAAATTCAAGATCCCTTCAAACATTGTGCGGTATACTTACAGTAATGATCCGAAGTCTTTCGTTTTCGATCTTGTCCAATTCCTTCTGTTTCCTCTCGGCCTCCTTCCTGTCCATCTCTTGGCAGTATTTGGAAGTCAGGTCGGGTAGCGGCACGAGACGGTAGCGTGGCTCCTCCTCGGGTAGCGGCGGTTCTTCGATAACCTAGAATCATCTGGACTTTATACAGAAACTGACCATTATTTCAGGGTCTGGAGCACTATGGAGCCTTCTAGAAGTACCCTACATTTAAAAGTCGCTTAAATTGTCTCTGATAGACCTAGCAACTGTGGCGACCATGGGAGTTTCTGCACCGCGCTTGGTAAGTAAGTGTTGGTGACCGCTGTAGTTTTAATAGTCGGGCTTACCACGGATTTATCATTCAGCCTACCTGATGTAAAGAGGCCACTGCAATACATAAACTAACACTCACTAAGATCATTTCAGTACATGGAGTCCACTGTCCATTCTCAGATCAGACAGATCAGATAGCGCGGTAAGATAACGCGGTAGACAGTGAGAGCTCTAAAGAAGCACCTCAGATAGACTCGAAACTAGGCGGGTTAGCCCGAAAAACTGCGTGTGCGTTTAACCGTCATAGTCATATTAAATGTTCAGCAACAGGCAGTGAAAAAACAGGACCAAGAATACCATAAAAAAACAAACACCCACCACAGTCTCGTCAGGTATCTCCGGACACACCGTCCGATATCGGATTGCCATACATATATCTCGCTTCGCGCAACCGACAACCACGTACGCGTCGTAACCGGCTCCGATCAACCAGGAGACGAGGACGTGCGCCAGCTCGAACGGGTTGCCGCTGCGTCGGATGATCGCGGTGTATGGGGACATTATGCGCTCTGCCTGTGGGACAAAGGACATTTACAATCAATATGATACAAAGCAATAAATTACAAAGCAATGAAGGAGAATATACTTATTTGTAAAATTGTAGTGCAACCCAAAAAGATACGCAACTCGGCGCAAACCACGACTCCAAGTGGAGAATATGACACTGATTTTGATGTGTCCCGTGAGATGCGTCGTCGTGCGTTAGCCTATTCAATAACAGGTCACTCATAACGCTTCGCACGCATAGCCTCACACTAGAATTTATCTGTGTCGTGGGGACCATGGACACACACAAGAAGACAACAATACATGCACCAGAAACAGAAAATAATACTCAACATTTCTGCTCGTTGGGACTCGAACCTAGGACCATCCGCGCAGGGCACCGGTGTGGTAACCACTGCGCCACTTAGGTGTATAAAAATGCTCGCAGAACATCATCGTCATCGGAAATCATCCACGTAAATATAATTGAAAGCTTCGTATGTTAACACGATATTCTTTAGACTTAACTACCCCACAATAGATGGCGTTATCATTAGCATCTTAAAGTCTCAAAAAATTGTAGGGCGCTATGAATAACAATACCTACATCCATTCAGCTCGATTCAGCGTTTCAATTCTTATTTCAACTGTACGAACTGTTTCAGCCTATCTAACAAGGCCTAGAATTCCCTGTTTCGTGAGAACACACTCAGATAAAAAATAGTAATAAAAAATCATCATTGAAATCTATTCTAAGCTAGGCACAGACAAGAAACACTTCGGCTCAGTAGAATGAGAAATTTAAAGTCATCATAGAAATTTCTAAATCTCTTCTAAGCTAGAAACGAACAAGGGTCTCTTCAGCACAGGATAATAAACGCAGGTGGTTAAAAAGCCTTGCAAATAATAACGCTACTCCTCCATAGATGGCGCTGACAGTGTCATTTTATAGTAAACATTTAAGTCAACACCAGTGAATAATAATTAGTGTGTGGTAGCCTTCGTTGGCAGTGTAGAAAAAGAACGGGCATGCAGTCCGCTTGACGTTAAATGGTCGTTGCAGCCAATTGACACCCATCTCAGCCTTACCAGTAACCATGACTTCCCAGCCAAAACACAACACATGATGAACATGCCGCTTTATGGTGGGTTAAAAGGTAGGCACCTCCCCAGGCGAGCTACTGGTTCTACCACCAATGTAAGTATGAGACGGTAGTGAAAAATGAAATCCTACTTGACCTAGGTGAAATTTTCCTGGCGATTCCCCTGGTGTTGCTTGTGTCAGTAGGCGACGGTGAGCACTCACCATCAAGTGTCCAGCTGCCAGCTAGCCTGCTTCTTATAAAAAAGAAAACTTAATTGAACGACAGTAACTATCTAATGAGACGTAGGCGTAGAAGGGGTTTACTGAATGTGTACAGAAATGTAAAGAGCTGGTATAAAAAAAACTTGCATGACAGCTCGGGTGTCACATAAATAATATTCTTTAATTACCTAATTTAATCGAATTCATACCGAAACTTCGCTTGGAAATCGAATTTCGTAGGACAGTCGTAATGCTATCTTAACATAAAAATATTAGGTACATCATCGAATGATAAGTTGGTAACACATCCTTTAATCATAACTTTAGGTACCCTATTTAAATCCTTCAAAACAACTTAAAGGATTGTGATAAACAATAAACAAGTGTACGATTGTTTAACAACAAAATTATGAACGGCCCATTGTATAAAGGGGGAGGCGCCCCCACCGCCCGCCCCGCCCGGCAAATTGAATTCAAAGTTGTACGAAAACAAAGTAACTTTGCGACTTCCAACTTTCACTTTTCACTGGAAAACTTTTCAACACTTTCACTGGTCGTTCTATTTTTAATGTGGTTCTGGCGCGAATCGCGATTTGTTGTGTAATGTTGTCGTGTTCGAATTTTGAATATGTTTTTGTAATGACAGATTAGCGCACTATTTTTTTTTAAGTTTTTTTTTATGTACGTACTTAGGAAAATCATGATGGACCTAAATCAAGAAGATTTAACAAAAATATTTTCTTTCTTTTAAGTCTGTTTCTGATATTATGAGACACTTAATTGATTAGATACCTTAAGGTACTTTAAGAAAAACAACATAATAAGCGACGCTATTAGTTTTTCCTTTTCCAATTTATATAATCTAATATACGTGCATCAACTTTTTCATGTCCGTCTACACACTTATTTTCTTAATTTTCTTAGTTCCTTAATTGTTATCGCAGTACCTACTTTGTTACATAAATCACTTACGTATTAATAAAAATCAGATTTACAAATGTATCTGTCATAACTTTTTTTAAATTTGACCTAATTAAAAATCATAAATTATTGATAATTATTATTCCTGTGCCTTGCTTACTTAACTACTTAAAGCGCCAGTTTCTTACTCGACAGTGAATGATTAAACTTACTTTTTTATTAAATTTGTCTTCACACCTGTACATTCATTAGTGTAATTACTTATTTATCTGTGTTCAATATTCTTAAGACAAATAATGTTTATACCTAATTAAAATAACTCTGCTTTTAATTATGTATGTACGTATGTTTTAATCATCCTCACCTCAACAAGGACATGCCTTTAGTTTTTTTAATTGTTATTCATATTATCATTGTCGTATAAGATTAAATTATGAAAAAAGCATTTGATATTGTTAAATTGTCAATTTATAGGAAAAGGAATTATTATTTTTTGTACTTATAATTATCTACCAAAACCGATAAATAATTACAATTGTTGCAAATACCTAAATTCGAATATATAATATGTCACATTTCAAACACATACGGTTTGGAGTCTAACATATCAATTTGAATTTATATTTAGCAACAGAGTAGTCATGCGAGTCTAATAGATATTCTGTGGAAATACCTGTTACCGGGAATTGAAATCTAGGACACTCGGACTGCTTGAATCCTCATCTCGATATCGGCATAAAGACATAGACAGGCTATACATCCCTGTCAGGGCGAGCGTCTTGTTCGAAATTCGAATAACGCTCGGCGAAGCGCAATCCAAGGCGGGTCTAATTCGAGCTCGTATTGCGAATGCGAAGCGCTCCCTACGTGCCGATCTGCCGGCGTCTCCTTGCGCCGGTGTGCGAGACGCCGCTTTGAGACGACCGGCTATTCACTGCAGCTATGTTCTATGTTGATCACCGGCTTTGTAATATCAACTTAAAATGTAGTTATAATACACAGTTCGAAATTCGAATAATGAGCTTGACCAACAGCTGTGTACGAAATATGAATAAAGCTCGCCTGCAATTTTTTGTTCTAGAACATTCTACGCATTTCCTTTTGTGTTCGAAATAAAAATTATGCACATGATTGATAGAGTAGAGTCTGAAATTGGAACGACGCTCGCTCGTATTTTTTTTATCATTAAACATTCTAAGCATCATATTCGAAATCTAAACGGTGAAGCGCAATCCAGTTTGAAATGGGAACACCGCTCACTCTTATTTAGTTTTATCATTTAACATTCCAAGCGTCATGCTCGAAATTCAAACAGTGCTCTTGACCGATGTTCTTGTTCGAAATTCGAATAACCCTCGGCGAAGCGCAATCCAAGGCGGGTCTAATTCGAGCTCGTATTGCGAATGCGAAGCGCTCCCTACGTGCCGATCTGCCGGCGTCTCCTTGCGCCGGTGTGCGAGACGGCGCTTTGAGACGACCGGCTATTCACTGCAGCTATGTTGTATGTTGATCACCGGCTTTGTAATATCAACTTAAAATGTAGTGATAATACACAGTTCGAAATTCGAATAATGAGCTTGACCAACAGCCGTGTTCGAAATATGAATAAAGCTCGCCTGCAATTTTTTATTCTAGAACATTCTACGCATTTCCTTTTGTGTTCGAAATAAAAATTATGCACATGATTGATAGAGTAGAGTCTGAAATTGGAACGACGCTCGCTCGTATTTTTTTTATCATTAAACATTCTAAGCATCATATTCGAAATATAAACGGTGAAGCGCAATCCAGTTTGAAATGGGAACACCGCTCACTCTTATTTAGTTTTATCATTTAACATTCCAAGCGTCATGTTCGAAATTCAAACAGTGCTCTTGACCGACGTTCTTGTTCGAAATTCGAATAACCCTCGGCGAAGCGCAATCCAAAGCGGGTCTAATTCGAGCTCGTATTGCGAATGCGAAGCGCTCCCTACGTGCCGATCTGCCGGCGTCTCCTTGCGCCGGTGTGCGAGACCGCGCTTTGAGACGACCGGCTATTCACTGCAGCTATGTTGATTGCTGCTTCTAGAACTTGGCGTGGTTGGAGGCAAATTTGGGCTGTTGAATATATGAACCCAGGAATTACTAATAAGGCTGATGTTATGAGTATTGAAGTTTCATTCCAGAGTCCTAATATGAAGCTATTGACTACAGTGTCCTTTATTATTAAAAGTTTATTTTTATGTCAGAGAAATAGTTAGCTTTCACGTAGTAGGCCACCTGTTGTTATGCTGAATACGAGTAGGTCTAAAGTATTTATTTGACAGCGCAAAAACAACAAAAATTTAGACAGCTTATTTGAAAAACGATAATACGAGTATTATCCAGTTCGTTCGCCATACAAAAAGTATGAAGGAATTGCGTTTCTGACAGTTCATTAAAAGTATCTCAATTAACTCGAAAGACACAACCCTATTGGAACAAAGAACTCCACGAAAGTCTTCGAAACAAAAACTATAGGGGTGCCGATACATACACTACGAACTTTAACCCTCCGACTGCAACGCTCACACAGGTTAAGGTGCACGCTGGTTTATTATACCCATTTGATTTAAAAAAATGCTTCACACTCATAGCCCTCAATAGATAAGAAGAGTATGTCTTGTTGTCTATGAACTCAGACCAGAAACATCTAACTCATCATCACTCAAGTCTCTGCCGGGAATCGAACCTAGGACGTCTTAAACCCTGCGTCACGCAGATCGTCAAGAGTAACGAGTATCATTAATTTATCACAGACAAAAAAAGAAAAAAAAAACAGGCGCGACAGTATGTTTTATGTCACTGAATAAATTATTATTTTGATTAGCATTTCAATTATTTATTTATTTTAATATTTAACCCAATCTAACTCTGCTATGCTGTGTGGCAACCCTTCGATCATTTATCGATCGATCATGTAGAGAGACCACAGATTTATACATCTGTGAGAGAGACCCTTGCCTAGTGGCAGTGGAAGCAAGCAACCTGACAATGTTTTTTTAAAGCAGTTCGCTCGTGATTACGTTTCGAACGGAACAGTGGTTCACAACGTTCACAGTGTCCAGTCCAGAATATTGGAGAGAATTCTAAGATGTAGGTCATCGCAGTATCGATTCCGAGTCCGGCTAGGGGTTCAACAACGCGAGACATTCATGCGAGAAGCGCCGCGGCTCTAATTGAACGCGCTGCGACCAGAACTATCGATATCGATGTTTTGGAATGCTCTAGAATATTCTGGATTTCGTTTTAATTTCTCGTAATCAGTCCAGCTGTGAGTGATTATATCTTATGAACTAAATCTGAACTGTCGACTTCCAATATCCGCCGCCGCTTTCATAACTTAGCCGTACCTAGTAAAAAAAAAATGTTGCGTTTCGACTGGAAATGTAGACTAAAGCTACTTAATATTCTGTAAAGAATAGGCTTATGAATCTTTTATGAGGTATTCGAATTTTTTATCAATCAGTCGAATAACATTTGTAATTTGTATCAATCATCTTCATCGATACTCACGGGACTTAGTCGTTTATTTAACGAGTTTTTAATCGATACACACGTGACTTATTAGCTTATTTATTCAGTTTTAGGGGAATATTGGAACGGTGCAAGGGGGTGGTCACGGGGTGGGGGCGCACAAATAGACTAAGATACGGGATTCGTAGCGCAATTAATAGTGCTGCGATGTAGAGAATTAATGTTGCTGAATATTTATTTTTAAAACAGATAACGTATTTCATGTAAATTTATTATCGTAAAGATAACCTATATAATAAATACCAAGTTGTTTTGTCCGATGATCGATAACTCATCCAAGCGCACAGAATAGTAGGTAATATTTGTAATGTTTATTTAGTGCATATCTTTTGTTAAAAATTAAATAATTTCAGGTACCAATCTCAAGAGACATTATTCAAATTTTGATTTCCAATCTAACTCTATGCATGCGTCCGTTGAACTTACGACGTAGGCAATCCTAGAGTTAGAAAACTACTCAGCAATTTTTAATTTACTCCAGCTACGTTCATCATTCTACCAATGCAGCGCGGCACTTAAAAATAGAACAAAGTTCGAAAAAAAATTGGTAATCGACAAATAGAGCAAAAGTCGGTCAAGCGGGTGCAGCCCTACAACGTTTTAAGAACGGCAGTCCGCGCGGGTGATTTGCGCCGCGCCGCGTGCTCGCGACAAGGATTAGTGATGTAGCTGAAATGCAATTTATTTTTTTGCCGATATCGAAGTTTTTTTAATTTTATTGCTAGAGTTACTTTAAAGTTAAGTAGGTAGTCATCATTACGTTTAAAGTTGGTAACGGTAGGTAACGTTGGTAAGTTTGTGCTGAACGTGTGTGTTTTCGGCAGTGTCTTCGTGTGATTTCTTCGATATTGGAAAATATGCGTGTGTGTTCACATCGCAGTTAGTATAGAGGGGTCGTCCCGCGGCCGGTTGAAAGGAGCTTACGTCGCGGGTGTTCGCCGGGACCGCGGGGGCTCGTCGTCGCGTCGTCAAACAAAGGAGTGTTTTTGTCACACGGCGGGAGGGTGGCGCCGCGAGCCCGTCCGTGGCGACCGACGGCCGCGGGCGAAGGCCGGCCGCGGATCGATATCGCTCGAGATCTCGGCCTACGCGCCCGCCTCGCCGGCCATTTGCCTACCTCGACGCCTCGGGCTCGTGCTCGTGTGTACATAACCCGCCACCCACCACCCTCGCCGATACACCCCCGCAGATTACCGCCTACAAAGCAAACTTCATTGGTACGTGCATGCAATATGCGCAAGGAGCAGACCCAAATTGCGCCTCGGACCGCCACCCACCCGGATTGCTTTGATATCCCGGCTCCGCATTTAGCCCGGCCTATTCTACGTACGTCGAATCTTAGCCGAGAGCTCGGTACGTGCGAGGCGAGCGGCAATCACGTTAATTACTGGAGCGATGCGGCCGGCATTATCGCCGACATCGGGCCCTTTGCCGGCCAAATTACAGATGCGATCTTCACGTCTTACACTGCGACGTCGCTAACGAGTTCGCATTCACTAACTGCCGTTTGTTATTGTATCTACGAGTATATCGCTGCTAGGTAGGCCTTCACCGTTAGAGATTAGAGGGAGCACAAAAGATTTCGCGAGAACATAGTATACTGTCAAAGTTCATAATAATTCTGTGGCCGCTGAAAACCCCTATCACCTTAACATAAGATTATAGGTACCTACTACTTAATGGACTTTCATAAAGCCGTGCCCGTAGCTGTGAGGTGGTCGCCCTCATTTAAATTGTCGCGAAGTAAGCAAGTTCCTGTTGGGGACATTTTAGGAAAAAACTCGCTGTTGCCAGACAAGCAAATAAGGGTCGTCCATCGCGCCTTCTTCTCAGCAATGCATTTTAAAACTTTTGGTCTTTGTTTGAATTTGACCACAGGCGACAGTGACCACTTAGCATGATATGCCTCACTTATTCAGTTATAGATAATATATATTAGTAGTCCAGTCATTTTGAACATTCAAAATCGAAAATTTAACAATAATTCCAAAAGTTTTCAAACCTCGGTCAAGTGAATGGTACATTGGGACGACAATAAATCTCATTTTGCAACCTTGTCCGCAGTCCGGAACATTGCTAAAATTGCAATTAAATTAATTTTTGCTATATGGTCGTGAAAAAAATTCCAAAAGTTCTGCAAACTTGGAGTGGTGTTAAATATATTATTTTACATCACGTGTCAAATTTGCAACCAATTTAAGTGTACGGAACATTCTTTTTTATTAAAATTAATGTTTTTCTTTATTAAACTGAAGGAAAACGTTCCAAAAGTTCTGCAAATTTGACAGATATATCGGAAAAATATACCGAACGATTGTATAAATTTGCAACCTTTTACGTTGACCGGAACATATTTATTTATAATTCTTTTTAATTCGTGGTCATTTTTTCGAGTAAGGTGGTCTCGGAATAATTACAAAAGTTTTGAAACTTGGTTGCAAACTTCGAAAACATCTATTCTGATGCATTTGCAAATTTGCAACCTCATACGCGATCCGGAACTTTATGCAATTTGCAAAAATGTAATAAGGTGATAAAATAAAAAAATCACATTTTTGCAAATTGCATAAAGTTCCGCTTTATAAAGTTCCGGATCGCGTATGAGGTTGCAAATTTGCAAATGCATCAGAATAGATGTTTTCGAAGTTTGCAACCAAGTTTCAAAACTTTTGTAATTATTCCGAGACCACCTTACTCGAAAAAATGACCACGAATTAAAAAGAATTATAAATAAATATGTTCCGGTCAACGTAAAAGGTTGCAAATTTATACAATCGTTCGGTATATTTTTCCGATATATCTGTCAAATTTGCAGAACTTTTGGAACGTTTTCCTTCAGTTTAATAAAGAAAAACATTAATTTTAATAAAAAAGAATGTTCCGTACACTTAAATTGGTTGCAAATTTGACACGTGATGTAAAATAATATATTTAACACCACTCCAAGTTTGCAGAACTTTTGGAATTTTTTTCACGACCATATAGCAAAAAATAATTTAATTGCAATTTTAGCAATGTTCCGGACTGCGGACAAGGTTGCAAAATGAGATTTATTGTCGTCCCAATGTACCATTCACTTGACCGAAGTTTGAAAACTTTTGGAATTATTGTGAATTAAATGTTCAAACTGACTGGTCTATAGACCAAATATTTCACAAAACTGATTGAGTGAGTTTCACGTAGCTTAAAGAAGAATGACTAAATGCGTGATGCGACGATCTTTCTATATCTCAGCCTATACACAATCGCGGGATGCGAGAGGTCAAACTGTTCTATTTTTAATTAAACTTTTGGTAACATTTCAACCTTAGGCGAACACTAGGCTAACCTATAGGCGCCAAAGTGCGCCAAACAGACCTACATAGAAACATTTATCTCAATGAAGGAACATACGTTCCAATTGACGGTCACGGCCCTCAAATATGAAGAAGCGATACAGAAAGATATTTCAACGCGAAGACGCCGCCAACAAAAGTCTACGTACAACGTACCTAGATACCAATATAATCTAAAAACAAACAGTTACAGAGAAGCTCGTGAATTTCAATAGAAAAGTGGCGGGGTCGTAAATCGGCCAAGTGCAGTGCCTCCTCGAGAGAGGGAAAGTCCACATTAGCATATAGCCCGCCGCGAGCCCAACTTGAGCAAACTCCGCGCTTTCCGAGCCAATTGAGTCGTGGAAACTTTTCACGCGGAAACTTTCGACACGAAAACTTTTGACGCTCTCTCTATTTTAGTTTGTTTTCGTCTAATTCAAGGTTCACCGATTTGGCAAACTAGTTTCATGAAGGGATAACTAAACTATTTAAAATAGGTTTTGAGGAGGGATGAGGCGAATCCGTTTTTAAATATACCCCCTTTATATCTCTCAGCCTTAAGTCGCAATAGGGTATTTTGCACCATGCAAGGAAAAATACAAAATTATGTAATATTGATAGATTTTGTTAAAAGCAAGTGAAAAATGGTGATTTCTGTTCTAAAAATGTAGTATACATTTATTATTTCAATTTTAAAATTCAGGTTTTTTAATCTGTTTTTCAAATGTCAAAAACGCTATACGCCATGCAAGCTATCGGCGTGACGTCATTAGCAGTGTAAATAAACAATGGAGTATAACTTTCTTCCTTTGCTGACATGTATTGTTTACACTGCGAGTGACGTCACAAGCATGGCGGCAGCGCCGAGACGGCCGAGATCGTGTTTTCGCGGGGATTTTTGAAATTTAAATTGAAAAGTTTTTTTACATAATATTTGTTTGCAAAAATTTTTTTTCCAATTTTTTATGGGTTTTTATAACTTACGAATTCATATAAAAAGCTTTTTGACATAGGCCGTAATACCCTATTAGCGAAAGGTCTTTGGAAATTCTCATCATAAACTTCAATAAAAGTGCATACGACACCATACAGGTACAGAGAATCTCGTGAATTTCAATAGAAAAGTGGCGGGGGTCGTAAATCGGACAAGTGCAGTGCCTCCTCGAGAGAGCGAAAGTCCACATTAGCATATTGCCAGCCCAATTTGAGCAAATTCCGCGCTTTCCGAGCCAATTGAGTCGTGGAAACTTTTCACGCAGAAACTTTTGACACTTCCTCAATTATACATAGTTTGTTTTCGTTCAATTCAATGTTCAATGATTTAGTAAACTAACTTTATGAAGGTTTTGAGAATAATAAATTTTGAGATTTTTGTATACCATTATACAAAAATCTCAAAATTTATTATTCTCAAAATTACAAACCATTACTGAAAATAAAATATAAGTAGGTCTAAGTTGACATTATTTAAAAGTTAAGGACAAGGACAACCCAAAAACCCAAACATTTTAAATTTTAATTAGCTCTCTATTAAACCAAATGAACTGTTTTATTTAGCCTTCCTTCAAAAACAGACAGGTTCTGCGTTTCGACATTGAATTAAGTTATTGCAATTAATAACACGTGGTAAACAAGCTTAATAAGTACTACCGAGTTATTCGCAATACCTTTTTGTTCAGTTGCGAATAATTAAGATACCTACTCGTACAAAGGTTATAAAGCGAGCCGCAAAAACAAACAACAAGGAATGAATGAACTCAAGCGATGAATGGAAATTAATGTACCTACGTTTTACGTACCGACTCAAGTCGTTCAACGACAGAATCGGTCGCTCGCAACTAATTGGTCGTACGAAAAATGTCATTTAGTCCATCTGTCACATGTCAGTGAGTAGTGTCAGTGAGCTGTTGATCGATTTTGGGTTGTTATGCAGAAAGTTTTCAATAACATTGCCGGCGGTACTTCATATGTGGAAGAGTGCCGTGAGTATGAACACTATCGTGTAAGTATTCGTACGGTAAACTTCAGTCATTGGTACTTCCCGTACTAATGGCGCACGTTAACTATACGAGTATTTTAATGATGTGTTCATGCTCGTCGATATACTAATGACTGACGTTTACCGTACGAATACTTTGTCGATAGTGTTTATGCTCACGGCACTGATAGTACTGAGAGATCAAGTTATGTTGGTCATGTTACTTTCAACCATTATAAACGACCTACAGTTTTCAATAACTTGTCATGTCGACCGACTTTGTACTGCTCTCTTTGTGTTTCAACTTTTATGTAGGTCACATTCAGTTTGGGGGACTTAAAAATTTTAAAGCAACTGGCTTCAATATTTGCTTACTCATTTTTATTTGCATGCGAAATTTTGAATAAATTAAACAAAAGATGTTTGTTAGTCACGGTTGAACAGATTTGATATGCGGATTGAGTATTACTTGGATTAATCTAAAAATCTATCTTAAATTATTTTTAATTTCATAAAATATCCAGTAGGTAAGTAAATATCCACTTTACCGCTAACCTCCCACGTATGACGGTGCAAAATACAGAGGGCTCAAACTGTAACGGTTGAAAGCTTTAAAATAAAGTATCGTCCAATAACTAATACACCACCTTAAGAGGACCTCCCAATTACGTTACGGCTCATACTCCAAAGAGGTCAAGCTGTATTGGCTTCATTCCTTTATTTCACTAATTCAGGGACGAAGTAAAACGTGTTCTTTATTTTTAATACGGTTAAGTGTCTATATTATTATAAAATTTGACGAAAATCCATTGACTTTTAACATATTGAATCTTAAATTTGACTTTATTAAATTATTATTACATACACATTTTCGAATACACCTATTCTTTAGGTAATGTATGTAAAATCTCGACACCAAAATATATTATATTATATATATAGGCCTTCTTTGGAAAAAAGCTGTTTATTTCTGTAACAAAAATTTACAATTAGTAAAGGCCCAAAAAACTGTTATTTTCAAATAACAAGTAGTAGTGGCACGGGCCCACTATTAAGCAGTAGACATTTTACTTTAGTCACAAAATGACATTAAATAAACATAATTCCAAGTAGACCTCGTGCAAGTAACCGTGCGTCTAACTGAAAACATCTAAAAAACCCGTCACCCGCTTCTTACAACCGGGGCCGGGGGAATAACTGAGCGTATTTCAATACGCGACATCTTTAATCTAGGCGGGATCGGTGCGGGCATAAATCTTGCAGGTCCGGGCGAGGCTTGAATCATTTAGCGCGACGGGCTCGCGACTTGCGTCCGGCACGTGCGCCCCCCCACCCCCCACCCGCAGCGCGGCTGTCTTGCCGAGACAAAGGGAAGCGAGGGACGCACCCTGTATGGGGTATCGATATCGATGACTTTACGATAGTAGGAATTATTTTAGTTCCTCGCAAAGTCCTCTTAATCCGCTAAGCATTAACGTCCGTTGTTGTATGAATGTGGGTAGTATACACATTGAAACTTGCTCGCCCTAAGTTCATAGTCCGTTTGAAGAAAACAAGTCTCCGTTGTATTATATTTGGCGCAATTTTTAGGAGTATTACGGGATCGGTGTGGGCATAAATCTTGCAGGTCCGGGCGAGGCTTGAATCATTTAGCGCGACGGGCTCGCGACTTGCGTCCGGCACGTGCGCCCCCCAACTCTCTCATTTATCTCAAAAAAATATGAATTGATACATTAATTATAAATAATAGGAGTTTTCGTGGTTTTTGCATTTAGAATCTAAAATAAATAAAATTAAGAAAAGCCGTATCAAGGGTCATAGATGATACCTATTGTAAAATCTAGACAAAAATAATAATATTAAATAAAATCATCGACAACTACGATCGACCGCAATCCCTAGTCGACGACGTCCGAGCTGCCTCTAATTTGAATTCACGGAGACTCCGCGACGCGTCCGCCGCGCCCGACTTAATGAATCGCGAGGGGGTGTGGGGGCGCTGGGGGTCGCCGGGGGGCGATCGGACGGCCACCGCATCCTCCGCGCGGATAAGTGACGCCCGTGTTGCTCCGCACCTATATACCTCGCCTTATGTACCGAGGCACATAGCGGCCGGCCTGTACCTACGTAACGCTCGCCAAATTTATGTCCCGCACATGTCTAGAGACCGCGCACCTTCAGAGGGATTTCGCATGTTTACGTACAAACGGGGGCCGCCGAAGATATTCGAGATGGAATTTTGCGTGGACCTTTATTGATGAGTTACCTAGCCGCCGGGTCGCGACCGAGGGATTCGTTCGCGCGAAGCGCTATACTTTTTTACGTTCGAAAATAAATTTGGGTAGGTAACTGTTTTTTCTTAGGTTGCCTACAAATGCGAAACTTCAAACTTGAAACGTCGTCTTCACTCTTTGAAAACTAAGCAAACAGATTAATGCGCCTGGTTATTGAAACTTGACAAAGTTTACTACGTGTCGACTCGTTAGTTCGATCAAAGCAAAGTCCAGAAAGTTCGCGGCAGTGACTGTTTTGCAGTTATTATTCATTCAAACTTTTTTCGTGACTTGGAAAGGATGAAGAAATCGCATGCTTATATCATATTAGGGAATTATGCGAATCCAAGTTGGATGTAAACAAAAACATGCTAATGGGCAATTATGTAAATGCGGCGATCGCACGACCAATCAAAACGCAGTAAATTATTCAGAGGATCCGAATACGCTCCGGGCCGTTTTCGTTGCGTTTGCTGATGGTATCGATAATCCTGATTGAAAAAGCAACACCTACACCGAATACTATTGATAATCTTGGTACAAAATCTGTGCAATACAATATCCTTTAAATTAAATAGACGTTACAATCTAAATAAATCGTTAAATCTAAGAAAGTATCGTAAACGTCGGCAGGACGCTACGATTAATAAGTATACGAAACTGCGTAAGTTAATGTTCAAGACACAGTTATAAAAAAATTGAAATCACTTTGGAAACAACGTTGGCTTCGTTTAAAGTTCAGTTAAACTTAGTCTGCGTGAAAAATATTGTTTATCTTTAAATTTTTTAAAATTCGATAACATCACATACCAGCAACTAAACTTTTGAACAAGACGAAAATCGATTATCAAAATGTGAATGTTACATTATTGTTAAGTTTACGGCACTTTCATTTCAATACAAAAACCGTCAGTGATATAAAACAAATTAGTATGCAGCTGGCCTCAAACATTCGAACAATCGCAACGATCCCCATCCGAGCAGTATCCAATTAAATGCCCCCTCCGCACAATACCTTTCGAGCATACTTTCTCAGTAAATGTAGCGCATTTTTGACCAAAACACGGCCGGGCCGCGTCCCCTAGCGCAAAACGTTCAAATTACGAACACCGTCGGGGGCACGCTAAGGGGCCCCGCGGGCATCCGTGGGAGCTCATCGCGATCCGTCCCATTATTATCGATAATCACGCGATATCGATTGGCGACGTGCGTGCAGCCCTAATTCGGCCACAGTGTAAAGATTATTGAGTAAGGCAGCGCTCAATTTGGACTTTTTCGTACGAATTTAACTTAAATTAAAATACACAATAATTATGTATTTATTTTATTGAACACCTCCTATTTCATAAACAACAAATTTCAATAATAATACATATGTATAATCCAATATTTACAAATTATAAAACTAGAAACATACTTAAGTAAGTGACGTCGGCGGGCAGTGCTGTCGAGTCAATCATACATATTTTTAAATTTTTTTATAGTATCTAGTTGAATAGTTATGCAGCATGCAGGTCAACTGTCAAATAAGTGGTTATTGCAGCCCACGGACGCCAGCATCCAACCTCAAACAGAGTAAAAATCCTATCTGATGTTGTCTGCGTAGGCTTTGCAACTCAAAAAGACTAAGATGTTCACCTCAAATAAAAATATCCGCCAAACCTTCCCAGCCTAAACACAAGACAGGAAGACGGTGTTGTTTTACGACGCGTTACGAGGCTGGCGATAGGATACCTTCCCGGAGCTATAGGTATGGCTCTACCACCTAACAATATTAAAATTATGTATGAAACTAATAAACAATGTAGGGGTAATCCTTCTGTAAGAGTTTGAATTCTCAACTTAAAAATATTATAAATCAGTGTTTTTGACTCTATGGATCTACTACCTAAATGTTCACCTCACTACTGTATAGTTTTTATACTGTGATTCGGTGCCGCGCACGGAATACGGGATACGCGAATGGAAGATAGAATTTTCAAACATTTTCTACATGGCTCGATTTACAATACGAAAGCAAATTGCTTTGTTAGAATGTACCCGAGCGTTTACCTTTGACGTTCTCGAGTGAGTATTAAAAGTACTACTGCTTTCCCGTTGCCGGTATTAATTGCGGGTATAAAGTGATTTGCGAGGATATTTTCGGTTATGGTGTTCATTAATCTTTTATTCTGAGAAGGTATTTCTCTCGTTTCAAGCAAATAAGTAAGGTATTTTCAAAGAAGAGTCCAGTCATCGGCTCTTCTCATCAAATTATTTCTGACCGGTGCGGTGTCAGGAACCCATTAATGACCCACTACAGGGTCGGGTCTCCTCTCACAATGAGAGGGATGTGTGCGGGTTGGTGGACTTCACATGCCTTTGAGAACTTTTTTTTTGTGAACTCTCAGGTTTGCAGGGTTTCCTCACGATGTTTTCCTTCACCGTAACAGCAGGTGATATTTAATTTTTATAAACCGGTGCGATACATAACCAGCCCATTGTCACGTTAGTTTACGATACTTTGATCCTCATACAAGTTTCTAGATTCAAGATTTTATCCCTTAGTCCTGAGGGCACGCCAAATGAGCATAACTGTTCTCACCCTGATCGACTTTCAGCTTGTAGAAACAAAGTATGTTTATGGAAGCATTTTGCGAAATTACCCTTTAAAACAATAATCAGAGTTTCACAACAGACATTGGCAAACAATGAATGCCGCAACGCGTTGCGAAAATTGACATTTAACACCCCAACAAAAGCCTTAGAAAACGCCAAAGAAAAACTGTTAACAATTTCACAACTCGATCGCACAACTGAAGCCATAAATCAAATCGCAACCTCCGCGATATAAACGACATCAAAATCCGGCTGGAGCCGGTTACAACCGGTTAAAGCCGGTTGTAACTGTCCCGAGCCGGATGTTGTGTTATAAAATTGCCAGAAAGACGCGGCAACAGGTGGCGTCGTTGCCAGATATTTATAGCGTCGACTGAGAGCGAGATATTACAGTTTAACTTAGAGAGCAAATCATTTAAGATATGAAGTTTTATACAGGGTGAATTTTCCAAGTGGATGAGCGTGATTTCAAAACCAACGGATTCGATACCTGGCTAGGCATATTTGTTTTCCAAAAATCCAATATGGTAGTTTTCGTTTTCATCAAAATCGGGCCCTAGACTACTTTCAGCGTTTTCGCTATTCCTCATAGTTTCGGATCGGAGTCCATCACGCTGGCCTAAGGCGGGTTGGTGGACTTAACGACATTTAAAAACATTGTAGGAACCTCTTGGGCATGCAGGTCTCTTCACAATGTCAAAAAGGAAAGAAATCTCATATTTTATTTTGTACATTTCACAACATGAACATTCAATAAAAAACTCCCATAAAGTTTTCATAATATGAAAATGTACGAGTAAATTGTACAAGTTGGTTTGTAAAACTCAGCAACAGGTCAGTGCCGTCATTGGCAGACATTTGTAACGCCAACTGAGTTTAGCGCACTCAGTAAATTGAAGTAACTTTTGATTAGTTCAGAAAGGTATGAAGTCGGTTTGAAATTAATCAGTGAGTAGAAAGTTGATTTGAATCTTAGCTTTTAAGATTTAAAATAGATTGATGATTTAAAAAATGTAACACTGAGATTTTATTAATATACCTAAATAAAAACTGCTTATAAAATTCATCAATAGGCGCCGTCACTGGCAGATATTTATAACGCCAACTGAGTTAATTACTCAGTTAGTTACTCAGTCAATTTAGGTTATTTTTGATTTGCTCAGAACATGACAAAATTTGTTTTAAAATGTTCATAGTTTTAAAGTTAATCATTAATTCTACGTAAAGTGTAATGTGGCGGTTATAAATCTAATAAATTTCCAGTAAAAGCAACAGGTTAGTGCACATACTGACAGATATTTATAACGCCAATTGAGTTCAGCACACTCAGTTTATTGTAGATTCTTTTGATTAGGTCAGAAAGTTACAAAATACAGTTTGTTTTGAAATCTTCACAGATTTTCGCTTGTCATTGATTCATGATTGATACGTAAAATTTGTTTTATGGAGGTGATAGGTACATTTATTAATAAATAATATTTTTATAAAAAATAGGCAGGAAATTAGATAAACTGGAAAATATCATAGTAACTATTGATTTATTTAACATTTCTAAGCACAAAGTTTTCTTTGAAACTTTAAATGGCACTTTTACTTGTTGAACTCTTCACAGTCATAACAAGTTCATAACAATTTCAGTTTCATTCGGACCGACTTTGGTTTAGGTAAGTACTTACTTTTATACGCTTTATTTCTTTCTTTCTTTTATTTTGTAAGATTAAACGATATTTTTAGAATATTTTTCTGTTGTCCGCTTATACCATTCCACCTTTAAGGCTTAAAGGATTACTATATCTGAGAACCAGCCTATTGCAAATTGTGTACCAACAATATACTATACCTACCTATGTTGAAATTCCCGGATTGAAATTCTCAGATTTCGGCTCTATGTACGATCTCCAATGTTCTATATACCTACAAATATAGCCTTTGTACATATATATGTATAAGAAAGTGTGTTTGTTTGTAGTTACGGTATTTTTGAAATAAATGGTGTTTTTTGCCTGTGATCGTAGATATGACGTATTATAGGGGTTAAATCACACATTTTTACACTATTAGGTACGGCGAAGCAAAAATAACGGTTGTGATTTTGAGGTTACAAAGAAACAAGTTTCTTGCTTACAGAGGTAGTTGAGATTGAAGACGTTGTATACATGTACAGTGTGTAGGAAACTGCTTGAGATTAGACAACGAAACTGAGAAATCTTGATTTTGCGTGACGAAGCCACTAGTATACTTATATATACACTCATATATATACCGTACGCCTCAACGCAGTATATGGTTGATGTACATACAGTATTTAGCCTGTATACTTTATATTGTACAAAACTAACTAACAACGGACGAAACCGCGAGCACACCACAGTATACAGTGTCCTACTGTGGCTATGTACTACGGCTATATACTAGTCTTATGTACTCGGGTCAGCTGTGCAGCGCCCTCTCCCGGCGACTCGAACTCGACACGACACTGAGAAACCGTCGGTTGAGGCTATGTTCTCAAACGGAACTAATTGCAGAATCCGGAGACGTTACCGAGATATAGCAGCGTTTCTCAACCTTTATCAGTCTGCGGACCCGTAGAAAATCAAGCACAATGTAAAGGACACTCGAAAAAAACCCAGGAATAAATGTAGGCCAATTTACTTTTAGTACTGAAAAAAAAATCGTTCCGAAATCCATTTAGAATTTTTTGCATACCTACGTTTGTATGCAATCCATCCGTTCTTACAAATTTTCGCATTTATAATAATTACCTAGTTAACCCGGAAGCCTTTGCCCTGCCAATATTAATGTAAAAAGTAACTCTTCACGAAATTTGTAACTCCAATTTCACCTCCCTAAGGGATGAATTTTGTAAAAGCTATTCTTAGTTGAGGTAATCTGCCCATAAGTTACTTCTCTGCTGAATTTCATGTTAATGATTCAATGTACAAATTTATCGCGTAAGACTTTCAACATTCGCATATTTATCGCGTAATATGTCTGTTTCCCGTTTAGTGGTGACCCAGTGCAGGTTTTCTTCCCACGAGGAGAAGGATGTAGTCCTTAGTCCACCACGCTGGCCTAGTGCGGGTTGTGGTCTTCATATGCCTTTGAGAACATTGTGGAGAAGTCTCAGGCATGTCGCTTTCCTAACTATGTTCTCCTTCACCGTTACAGCAGGTGATATTTAATTTTAATAACTTTTTTAACAATGTTATTGGCGCGTGCTACTGGGATTCGAACTCGGGCCTCTCAGATAATTGGCCGAATTCCTACCCACTATCACCGCTCATTCTAATACATTTATATAGATATTTCAAAGAAACACGTTTCATAAATTCATTTCAGACATTCATTTTCACATTTACATTCTGCATTCGTACCGACGCGCCACGTATGAAGCTCCAATGGATAAGTATACACCGTTACAAGAAATGTACCTACCTATTCTTGGTAACAACTTCTTGGTTCATAACAACCTATGAGCCGATGCTTGCAATCTTCTCCTTATCATCACACGCTTTATTTGAATGCAATCGAGCATAAAGGGAGGGGGCTAGATACTAATCAAAAGCTAGATTACCGGACTCTTGAGTCAGATGTATTCTACCCGTGTAAGTCATTGTCAGTGCTTACATAAAGCGATAAAAGCAAGTGGTCCGGGTTTAAATCGTAGCTGTTACGCGACAATGATCTCACTATAATGAGTGCGTTTTGACAAGAAGTCACCTGCTAAAGGTCACGGTGAAGAAAAACTACGTGAGGAATGTAGGTATGCCTGTTTTCCATGATCATAGCTACGTGTTGTGGCCTAGAGCGACCTAGGAGCAGTATGAGAAGTACACACTTATGTTTTCCCAAAACTTAGTGCGAGATCTGTAGCTTAAGCGCCCTTCGTACATAAGGCTACGTAAGTCTCCGATATTAATGTCGTATACGACTTTAGTATCGACGCTGACGACGAGTACGACGCGGGACTAATGTCGGCGACGCGACTAGTGTACGAACCTTCATGGATTCGTATGGCGGTAGTCGTATGGACATTAAAGTCGTCGAGTATCGAAGACTTGTGTAAGAAGGGGCTAAGTGTTATAATGTTGATATATCGAGGTGTATACTCGGCCCACCACTCCAAGCTCTAACCAGCTATCAGTCCTCCAATGAATAAATAACAACGTCGCTCCAATTTGCCGGCGATAAAGCGCAGCGCACGTTATTTAATTACCTGTTACAAGCGAACCGAACGGACACTAGAGCACCGACGTAACCCTCCAAGCGCGCGACCCGTTTAAACATTCAACATGACCGCGGGCGGGTCTTGTGGACCCCTTTGAAGATATTCGCCTTCATTAGCACGAGCTCGGGCGAGGGCATCGTGCTCGAGTGACCCGTGGGGACGTGGCCGGCTAGTAATTGCGACCGTGCGTTCAACGCTAGTTACGCCATAATCAAAGTTTCGCCGGCCAGCCAGTGGCCGCTCCTCGGATTTAATTACAATATTGGTAGGTACGTGGACGTGAGCGGCGCACGCTTTAATACCAGGTGGTTGGAGACCGAATATTAAAGCTGCTCGCTTATTTTGGGCGCATATTAATTCTGGACTCAAAATCTTGATCGTGATCCAGGGCAAATTCGTTGCACAATTAAAATTAAAAGAGATGGGTTAAATAGGGCCTACAATTTTATTTCTCGTCTACATTAGATACGACTATATCTATGCAATAGTATCCATTTATAAACAACATCTAGGCGTGTAATTAAAAGAGAACACTTCAAAAACGTCATCTTTTTAACTTTAGCACTTTAAAGTAAGAATTCTGTTTACTACTACTTTTTGCACGTGAACAAACAAAGAAGAAAAAGAAAAGAAAAACATTTCTATTGCACTGTCATTCGAATCTAGAACCCTAAACGACCCTAAACTAATCCCTAAAATGATTCGTGTATAAACTGTGGACTGTGGACAAATTTTGTTATGAAAACCTAATCCATACATATTATGAGATCATTCCCTCCGTACTAAGTACCAACCTATAACATAATACATCACTTCCTGCTTGCATATTACTTTATAGTATCCGTAGCATTTCACAAATAAACGTCCAGAAGTTTAACGGCGATCCTTATTTCACTATCTCACGCCGCGACCCGGAATCCCCACATTTGTATCAAGTGGGCAAATAAAGAAGGAAACAAGTTAGATGGAGTGGAGCCGGACCGCGTTCGCGACTAATTAACCCTCCCCGGCGGGGTGGCATCGACCCCCTTCGGCATTGGGGGGGTTGACCCCGCGTAAAAAATATGCGACTCCCGCGAGACGCGATGCGACCGAAGGCTTTAAGAATTCCTAGTGCCGACTGCACGCTTATTGAGTGGGTTTTTTTTTAAATAGTTCGCTTTGTTCGCTAGCGGATGTGACGTCAATGCTCTTTGTTTTGAACCACAGAGGGGAAGGCGTAATTTCAGAAGCGGGCTTCGATTAGATATCTGACAATGATCGTGCCTTTGTCATTGTTCTTTTTACACGCTTTTTATTAGCTTCACCTATATGTTTATTTGTTTGTAACCGATTCCTTTGGGCGCGTTTTTGACCCACTTTAAACGGCCAGATTTCGTTCAAACTTTTAGATTTATCGAGGACCAATGAGAATTTGAGAAAAAAATAATTCCATTTCTCAACTTTGTTCGCATATCTTCGATGCTTAAGATTCTGGCCGGTAACAAGGGAAATAGTTGTCCATAAAAGGCTGGACCGATTTACGGCGTATTTACGAGGCCGTTAACCAGTACGCAGGTGTAGGCACAAGTTGTTTATTATTTTTTATGTTCAAGGAATGAATGATGGAGTACGCCACCTGATGCTGAGTAGTCAATGCAGCTGATAGAAGAAGTCAAGAACCAAAGTTGGACCAAATAATTTGTCCTCCTAAGGAGAAAGCTGGAATAGGCCTGTGGCTCTAACACATAATACCTAAGTCCCTTTTAGTATCTACTGTCATATTTGGGGTCAAATTTTGACGGGAAATTGGTACTGAAGTTGATTTATCATACATTGATAATTACCGACTCTTCCTTAATGTTTGTCTTATAATTAAGGTAATTGACGCAATAGTTATAGATGCGTTCCACTGGGATTTGAAACCGAACCTTTTGAGTGACATACCAAACTCAGCCTCCCGCTCTACGTCTAATTAACCCTGTGTGCCCACCACGTCGCACGCAAAAGCTGCTCGTACGACAACGTCATTGCATACATTTTGTCGAATGTCAGAGCGTATTTCAATTTGGACAGCACCACACGGAGCCCTGTGTTTTTTGTCGTGTTGGTTGGTCGATCAGTTATATCAGCCAATTCGGACGAGGTCCAAGGCAGATCGATGAGCCATGAGCGTCTGAAGGTGGTCAGTTTCACCGCGCAGTCGGCGGCGAGTCGGCGCGACGGGGCAAGGAAGGTGGCACGCACGCTCTCACGGGAGGCCGCGACGTGCCTCCCATCGCGTTCCCGCGTCCGCTTGCCTTCTAGTGATGGCGAACACACATCGATAATAAAGGCGCAAGTCTTATTGGAACGAAGTTCCTTATCGCGCGTTGTGAAAGGGGGCTAGACGGAAAAAATTCTTACGAAAAGTTGTCACGACACTTTTTGCTGTCATGACGTAAGTCATGACGTAAATGACAATGACTGAAGTTCATGACTACGTCAGTTACATCATGAACTTCAGTTACGTCATGACAGCAAAAAGTATCGTAAGTGACATTGTCATTTACGTCATGAACTTCGTTCCTTCCGGGTGTCCCTAGACAACTCTCATTTTTTGGATTTTGGGACGTTTCTCGCGCCAAAACAGTACCCCAAAGTGGATATGTTGGCTGTTTTTAGACCAGCAACAAAGTCTTGGATAGATCTACCGATAAATCTATCTATAACAGTAGGTCCCCAATCTTAACGAGCCTATCGAAGAAATGAAGTTGCCACTAGCGGTTATCCATAAACATTCTAACCGTAGCTGACATTGCTTCCCTTATTCTATCGCAATCCTTACCCACAGCAGCAGGTAACGCATTATTCGGTTTAAATGTTGAATTGGAGTTGAATTAGGTTAATACAGCATCATTGTGTGGCAGAGCCAGGCATGGCAGTAATTTGAAGGATGAAGGATTAATGGGATGAGATGAGTAAAACTCTTACCGTAAGCCCTATTAAAGATCTTTAAACGCAGCAATTAACAGCGTACATTTAAAAATCATCTCCACACATGCTCAATGATTCGATATCGATACAGTGATCGATATCGAATCGAGTATCTCATCACTACGCAGTACGCACGTCGCGGTTTCTCCCGCGGCGTCGCGTGATGGCGGTCGCAGTCGCAGCGGTCCCCGGCGGCGCGATACGATCTCTCGCGAACGTGCGTGACCACATCCTGTCCCCCCTGTCCCCCCCTGTCCCCTTCGCCCCCTGTCCACTCGGCGGACGCGCTCGTGTGCGCGGGCGCAGCAACGCACCGCCGCGCTTCCGCCCGCGGTGTAAAGGTTGAAACAGACATGAGAACTTTTAAATAGGCTACGAGGTATCTTTTATTTTAAGAGAATCCATGGATGCTAGTCCACGGATACTATCCATGGATACTAGTCGGACAATGAAACGACTAGTATCCATGATGTCACCGACAAACGTGATACCAGCTTCACGTTCATATTCATAGAGATTCAGAGAGACGATTAGGCAGTAAAACTCCAGACTTTTACCATCTAATCCTCACGGGCACATTAGAAAACGAGGTATCTACAGCAACCTAACTTTCAGAGAAGTGGCATAATTTTTTGTCTTGTATTTCGGTTTTGCTGGTAATGTGTGACAACACTATCAGCAGTTAAGGATCAGTGCAGTGCAAGTGCATGGGATATGTCCAGCACTTTTCTGCTCAGCACACAATTTGGTGCATATTTATCTTTAATTTGTAACGTATTGCTTCTACTGACATCACAAAATCGCCTAGAGAAAAAAGTTAACAGAAAACTGTCAACTACCATATCCGGTATTCTGTATCTGCCTTATCGCGAGGTGCGCAAGGCCACATCATTTCCCCCTCACCGCGTCGGTGTCATGTTTCGCTGCCCAAAGGTTTTAACGGAATCGACCAATTAAGATCGTGTTTCAAGGTTCCTTGCCGGCCCAGATTAAAACTGCAACGCTAACGAGAGTGTTTTCAAAGTAATGGATATTACTCGAGTCAATTTTATTGAGGACTAGCTTGTGCACATGACATTCTTCGCGTGCCATTTCAAGTTTGGTGGAGTAAGAGTTAAAGTATCCCAACTCTTGTTAACGACGTGTTGACCTATTCTCATCCAACTACGTGCAAAAATTTCAAACATCTCCTTCCTTCCTGGCCCTTTATAATCTACTGCTGAACATGGACTTTGAATCCAACGGTTTCTTCTTCAGGTATTCCACCCACCTGAATGGGAGGGAGGCCTGTACTGTACAAACATAAATAGATTTAAATTTCCGTATATTTAATTATAATTAGGCGTATCTATCGCCTACAATAAGTGTGGCATTCCTATCCTCTGCAGTGATCCTGTTAATGAGTGGATTACTATTAGATAGGTAAACGAATGGATAGAAAGTATGTAGTTAAGTACTGTGTTGGTAGGCAAAATAAACTTTCCAATTCATAAGTATTAACAAAGTCTTCTTTGCTGCACCTCTACCGTTAACTAATTAACTGTGTCGCGATATTTTACTATACTGAAACTACCTACTAGCAGTCAATCGTAAAGCTACGCACACGACGTTTATTTACGCAGATCCAAATTAAAAGCAGCATAAACGCAGCAGCTACATAATAGATAATGAAAGTAAAGAATGAAGAAAATCTAATAAATTAGTGACACAGATTCCAATTTAAATTAGTTACTGTCCAATGATCGGTGGTTCGGAATTCGACCTCTTACTCGAGGGGCGCGGGGTTCGAACTCCAGTGGGATAGATGGGTACGTGGCCCATGATATAAATGGTCACTATTGCCTATTGATACGAGCTACGCCAGAGGAGTCGCTAATGCGTTCGGAGAGGCCGGCGACCAAAAATTGCAGGCATTTTCTACAATCTGATATCTGTTCACGCCCCCGCGTTACAAAAAAAAACGCTACGTGTATAACCCCCGCGATCTTATACAAGTAATCTTTATTACCCCACCAGCATATACCTATACGTGCGGTTCATCGTAATTGGCAGTCCCCTGGGACTCTTGACCTCTGGTCTTCGACGTTCTTTACACGCTGCGCTAACCGTCCGCCATCCAGTTAACTGTGACTTGGCCAATTTACACCTTATATGGCCGCAAGCCCGCTTAAAGGCTCGTTGGGTTTAATTAAAGATTTAGTTAAAGATGTGGAGGTATTTTTCTCGTGGGTATGTGATGAAGCCGTAAAAGGACGTCGTATTGACAACTCAATAATCATCTAGTGGCAATTATCATCATAATAATGGCGATGTTGTGGGGACATAGCAGTGTCCAAGAATGGGACATTAAAAAGGGTTGCAGCGAGTTCACTGTTTCATTAATGTCACAATAGATTGGTGAGAACGATTGAAGTCAAATATTAAGAAAAAATATCGTAAGTTATCATAATTCTAAAATGTAGCTAGTAATCAGCTTTCTTATGTTGTTAAGATGATACTTTGTCTCCTATTTGGCTGACATAGCCGACCAACCAACCCGACAAAATTTTAACAAAGAGCTCTGTATGGCGCTGCCCTAATTCAAATACGCACTAATGTACGACAAATTGTAAACTGGCAAATGTACGATATGACGTTTTCATACAAGCAACCTTTGCGTGCGACACGGTAGAGAACAACAATAGTATCAATGACGTGGGATAGATAGAAATAATACGGCCTTCGACAAGGTTTAGCGACTGCTATCTTATCGATAACAACTGGGACCAACGGCTTAACGCGCCCTCAGAAGCACGAAAGCGCGCATTTAATAGGCATGATGACAGTAATCAAGTTACCGCCAAAATATTTATCTGATCTAATGAAATAGGATTCAAAGATTTTGAAACATGTATTTATTCTCTAATTAATGTCGAGATTAATAATTTATGTGTTAAAATAAATCTACAAAATCCGCCATGATAGCTTAAACACCCATCAGATCGAATTACGTCAATTTACGTCACGTCTCAGTAAACGTCATTTTTTTCGTAAGCATATTTTACGCGATCTCTGCAGTTTTTACTGAGCCGTGACGTAATGAGGGACGCCATGACACGGGCGAGCGTTTTGGAATGAATTTGAAACTTAAAATTTAAATGTACTTTTATTGCACAAAAACCTTAATTTTCTATAAAAATATGATATATTTTAGACATAATAGAAACTTCTAAATATTATAGAAGAGTTTTTGAATCGAATTTGTTACTGTTAATTAGACTGTTAATTAGAAAGCGTTATTGGCCGATTATTTAGAGACCACGAAATCCTAGTGTGGGGCTATGAATAAGGCTAGTAGGATGGCACAGGGTTTTTGACTAATTCGTAATTTTGTCTAACAACTACCACATACGATGTTCTTTAATATGTTCGTACAAATATATATTACGTAGGCGTAGGGTGTTTTACGAGGCAATCTTACCCGCTTGGTGCGTGGTCCTTTTTTACGTTGCCCGAAGCGGGTGGCCGCGGGTGCATAAATGATCAAAAGGTATGCACAGAAGGTCTGTTTTTTTCTATTCTGTGGCAAATGTTATAGATGAAATAATATATAGATACCTAATATACACGGTCCCAATCAAACCTCGCAAGTTGATACAAATTTTTTTAAGAGCGTATTTTTTTTAATTTAATCGTATATTCAGACACCTTTATTACACAGCCTACAATACCTACGTTTTATTGTTTTCATGAGTATTTTCTAAAAAAATGGTTAAATTTGCATTTGTTTTTTGAAGTCTATAACATGATTTAGACAGGACAACGTTTAAAACCGTTAACTATAAAAGTTACCGAAAGAATCTTCGAAGGTAAGTCCGTAACTATGCAAATCCTGAAGGCATGAGCAACGCGCGGCAACGCATTCACATCACAGCAATTTCTTACACCGTATCCTAATTACAAATCGCACGCAAAAGCTCCGCGTGTTTATGCTTGTTTGGTGCGATCTTGTACCGCCCTTCTTATTTAGTTGCGTAGTCTATGCCCGATGGGGTGATATGGGGGTGGGGGTGTTTAATTAGAGCGGACCGCGAGCGCGTCCCGAACTGCCCCGAGTCGCTGCAGCTTTGTCTTGCCGCGCTTTGTTGCGCGATTGATTCCTGCTCATTAATACCTACGCCTTACAGTGTCAGTACCCATTAATGACCCACTACAGGGTCGGGTCTCCTCTCACAATGAGAAGGATGTAGGCCTTAGTCCACCACGCTGGCCTACTGCGGGTTGGTGGACTTCGCATGCCTTTGAGAACATTTTTTTTTTTTGTGAACTCTCAGGCATGCAGGTTTCCTCACGATGTTTTCCTTCACCGTAACAGCAGGTGATATTTAATTTCATAAATCGCACATAACTTTTTATTACAAAGTCATTGGTGCGTGCCACTGGGATTCGAACCCGGATCCCTCGATTCGAGGTCGAATTCTAAGCCACTGGGCTATCACCGCTGCCTTACAGTAGGTGTGGCGTATAGCGTGGATTATCTAGGAATTGTGAAATCTCCATCTATACCACCGCGCGTTTTTAGGAACTCAATGAGTTATGTAAATAGAAATGTTATATGAAGTGGGTATAAAAATGGGTGAAATGGGCCCATTTTTATATCCACCTCATATAGACACCTTTTTTATTTGAGCTTCAATAAGGGACGTAGCATACTGCTCATGTTGAGTTGCAGTGTCCACTTCATATCATGACGTATGCCCGTTTAATGCTGTCTAAACGATGCGATGGTGTCTAAAAGAATAGGCTCAACTGTGGAACAGTAACCAACTAAGTTACTGTCAAGAAAATAATCATCGTTTATCGATCAGCACATCGTCTTCGTAACCGTCAAAGTCGCTTATCGAATCGTTCGAGTGTCACTTAACCAATTCGTCGCCAGTCGGTCCCTTGTGGCGGAACGGAATGTAACTCCGAAATTGTAACCTGCCTAGGATAACGTTTCCAAGAGATGCTAAGTAAGCGATTCCTTCAAAACGACCAGAATGGCGTAGTGGTTAAAGTACGTGGTGCGGGGGGGAGGTCCTGGGTTCGGTACGACGAGTTTAAATTTATGTTTGTGGTCTGAGAGTACGTTCTTGTCTAGTGTATGGGAAAACTAGAGTAGGGTGATTGTGTTAACAGTAGGTATCAATACAACAATAATTTACACCGAATGTTTCAAAGGATACCGCGTCAAATTTAAGAATAATTATCTAGTATCTGGTACTTCAGCTCATTGGTGCCGTGAAGACTATGCTATAGCTAGCATGAGATATAGCTACTTATATGCTGGCTCCCGATAATTCCCGTCACGTCAGCCGTCTTCCGCCGGATAGCCCTTCAGACCCGCGGCGCTCTGCACGCCAGATCGTACACTTCACAGAATCCCATCAATACGAGTACTCTGGCGAGGTATATACCTGAACTAGCTTTTGCCCGCGACTTCATCAGCGTAACTTTTATAATTTCACTTATTCATGTGTCATAAAAACCTACCTACATCGTATTTATGAATAGAGATATTAAAATAATTTTCTTCTGTCGTCGTCCATAAGTTCTGTTAAGGAATGTGTATGCAAAAAATGAAGTAGATTGGGGTGTGTGCGGGTTTTACGAAGAAAGAATCTCTCTCCAGGAGAGGTGATGCCTGGGAAGCGATCGTGCTTCGATTATGTTATCTTGCAGAGTTGTATATATAAGCCAGCGGTGTAGAAAACTTCGATATCGTGATTCAGGCTACCCGTGGCGCCCTCTCTGGAGATGGAAGGCGACGGAAGTCGCCATAGGAGGACAACCCATGTCAGATGTTCTCATACAAATGGATATAAGAGTAGGTTATAGTTAGGATATAAGGGTAGGCCTCCCGAACCGAATTAAGAGGGTGGTTCACGGCGGATTAAGAGGGTGGCGGTAAGGTACCAGGTGAATAACGATGGCTCTACCACTTATAAAATGATTTATCATCTCTCTTGCCGAAACGAAATCAAAAGCCTACTGACTTATTTTCATTGCCAAAATCAAACCTTTGTTTAGCGGTAACGCGTGACGTTAGAGGGAGGACCGAAGTCTCGTCGGCCGTTGACGAGGGCACGACAGCATCAGAGGACCTTTCCTCGTCCCACCTCGTGTCAATCGGTGACAGGTTGTTGTTTTTACCACACAATGATCAAGAATGTATATACGACTAATATAAATTTCTAGCTGCTATGGTGTCTTTGACTAGAAAATGAGCATAGGTACAAGTTACTTAATGGAAAGTTGTCAAGGGCAAGGGGAGTCGCCAGTGCGGCTTGAAGGAGAGCTTATTTCACGCATTTATAATTTTTGAATAACCATATTGTTTGAGCCCTGCAAAAATACCTTGAGGCGCAGACTATTCGATAGTTTTGGTATCACTTGTGTAACACATACAAAAAGTGTACCTAGAGATTAAATTTCTTAAAAAATAGGACTTATCTTACTTTTAAAGAAAAAATAATAATTCAACAGTTCTTCAAATTAATTCAAGTCTTTAAAAATACAGCATTTAGCGATATTGTGAAAGAAAAAAAAATTCAGCCGTTCAGTCTTAAAAACAACTACAATTAGGTATACGATATTAAATGATACACTGCAACTCCACTGTCTTTATTTCTGTAATTGATTATTCGCAGGACATCCAAACTTCAGAAAAAAATCGTATTTTAAGAAATCTCATAAACCAAACCAAAATCTCAAACCAAATACTTAAACCAAATGTGGGTATTGCTCATATACACAGCTAGGCTTGGTATGAAAACTAAAGACAAGATAAAAAAATATTTGAAGAAAATATAGCACCAACTCTTCATAGCGCAGCTACTGTAACTGTATATATATGCAGGGTAGGTTGGCCTCTTGAATATTCCGTAATGCAGCCGAGCGTCGCTGCCCGAAAACACAGCGCTCAGCCCTCACACCCGTAGGGCGCGTTCACAGTTCGGTAACTGCGTATCTAACTACCTTCGTTGGAACGATTGTACGAGTTCTAAGGATTCTCTATTAAATAAGAATGTTTCATGAAAATGTAACTTGCATTATGATTGTTGTTGGACGATACTTAGAACCTATTGTGTAAAGTAGCGGAGATAGTGTGCGGGTTCCAATTTTATTCGAGATGCCACACACTTCGTTCTGCCAAAATATAGAAATTACTCGTTTTTCCACACATTCTTTACAGACTTTCTCGCTGTATAGGCCTTCCTTAGATTTAAACAAACATATCAAAACTAAAATAAGCTAAATCGGTTTAGCCATTCTCGAGGTTTAGCCAGACAAACGAACAGCGATTCATTTTGTTCGTATAGATTTTTAAACGTCCTATATAAACAAGGCCTAACGCAAAACGTGCGGGGTGTCTTGGGACGCGAACGGAGCGCCATTTAAAGACGTCGGGATAATTGATCGCTGACGAGGCGGAGGGCAATCTCCTGTGTATGTAAATAATCATAGATCTGATAGACCTTCGTAGGTACCACGGTGTGTATCAAAAATGGTCCCTTTGAATCGGCGCCTCGGTTTAAAAGGGAGGCGGGAAACTCCTACTCAAAGGTGTTTCTATCTAGGTACTTATAAAAAACCGTTTTACAAATAACCAATACATTCCATAACAAAATTTTTTTAATTCAAGACGCGCGCTGGGGTAATTTAGCGAGATGTAAATAAAAATCTTATCAGTTAAATTATCACACACGGATCACTCGTATAGAAATACACGTGAAACTACGAATGTTAAGATCCAGTGTTATCAATTACGTTCCAACAAAGGCAACAAAAAATTAAATAAAGCGCTTCAAAAAATAAAAATTTAACTGAAATCTGCAACTACGACACCTGCGAAACGATATTGTTGGGACAAAATTTATTAAATTTCGATCTGAAGGCTCAAACTGTGATTAAAAGTTGGTTCAGGGAGAATTTAGAATAAGTTAGTATTCAATATTCATGTTGTTATTTCAAAATAAACAATCTAGGCTTGAAGTTTGAAAGTTTTTGTGTTTTGAGGACGAATGATGAAGTGATTGATATTGAAGTGCCATTGTATAATCACACTAGAATAGAATTGTTTGTCGCGGGTTTCATTTCGAAAAAATGAGGAGAAATCATTGCTCTAATTAATAGCCAGATAACTTTGTTACTTGACCGATTACCTGAGGATTGCTAGAAGTCTACTTAGAAAGGCGTAGCTTAAACAGAATCTTTGCACGCCTGGCCATGTTGTGGAAAAGTTAGGAACTAATTAATCTTTTTTACAATCATCATTTTTTACGTCATCACATCATCATCATTATCATCAGTTTTAAGTAGGTGAGCTTGCAAGAACTTGAACATCGACAACTGTAGCACGAAAGCAAAGTGTGGCTTTCTGCAAAAGGACTATGGCGCTGCCATTGAACGTTTTGCATTTATAATGGCCATTAACAAAGAGACTTATAGACTTATATCAATCTTAATTTTAATGGCGTCCTTACTTCGTATTCGCACACTTGAACATTTCGGATTAGCAGGTTCGGCGGACGGCGGCGAGCGGGCATAATCAACAGCGGCGGTGACCGCTCGCGCGTAAATTACAAGGCCCGCCAAATTCAGCTTGACACAACCCCCTCCCTCCCCCCGCATACCCCTCTTGTCACGAGAGAACGGCTAGAGCAACGGATCCCAACCTTTTAGAAAATATACAAGTAGTGTAGTGTAGTTACACTAGTCCTAGTTACCTAGTAGTCATTCATACTCGTAGATAGTCACATTCTCACCCACGGATGCTCACGTCAGACCTCAAATAAGATGTCCACCCTGTGCGTGGGTGCTTTGCTACTTACGAGGTCCCCTCATATTACAGCCAGGGAGATAAAAGCGATGAACAAAATGCTATTTTACGGCGGTTTATGGGGATCTCAAAGACCTAGAAATTGGTACAGATATCAATATAATTTAAAAGCAATACCGTGTAAACTTAAAAGAGATGGCAAACCTTACAGTCCTTGGGCGCTGAACGGCAATAGGCGATGCAATGGGGCAATGAATTTTACAATACGCCACAACTATCCAGAGCGGTATAGGTAAATTGAAGTCCAAATGCTTAATACCTAAGCCAGACTTTGTGTCCCTCTTGAGTCGACCTGCAGATTGAGAACCCCAGCCTCAAAGTTTAATGGCAGGGTTCTACGTACGCTGGACACTTGCGTCCTTCGCAACGGCCGCTTAGAAACCGATGTGCGCCTCGCAAACCTAGCGGGCTCCGGCCAGGGCTGGCGCTTAGATTGATTGATCGGATTAAAATGGACTAAGACTGGCGAAATCTCAATATCCGGTCAAGGAGCTTCGGATCCACGATAAAGGGTGCGCTTCGGAGTTTGTGAAGAGTTATCCGATTGAGAAACAATGATTTTCGTGTTGAAAAGTTTGGATAATGATATAATCATAACCCATTACTGTCTTGAGAAAGGCTCAATGAAATCCGCTTTATCTAAGATCTATGTGGAACTGTGGGTGTATTACTACTCAGGAGGACTAAGATGGTCCCCCTAAAAGAGTATCACACACAAGATATCAGGGAAAAACTGTATCATCGCAAAAAGGCGGGTTATAATCGCATAAAATCAGTCTAGGTATTGGTTTGCGCATGAGACATTTTCTTTCAAGCCCCATAACGTTTGGTCAAACGCGTGAAACCCTTATTTTTCTTAGAACTTGGTGCATGGTAGTGGTAAAATAAACGCTTTTAAAAAGCAGCGATTTCCGTGTTTAAAATCGTCGATAATGACAGCGTGTCGGTGCATGATTAATGCGCGCATCTCAGCGTCCCCTCAGAGCGTTAATTATGCATGCTTCCTGTAATCCTTCTTAACTTTAATAGTAACAATATGGTATGCATATGTAGGTGTGAGGTAGAGGAAGATGTAAGTACCGATCACTACGACTTACAATATAAGATTATAGGAATTTATTGGAGTTTTAACTCGTTTCAGAATGATGGATATTTACTTCGAAGGCACTTTTCCGAGTCAGTCTTCAACTTCAATCTAAGGCACTTTGTACTTTCCACCTTTTGGTTTCCTTCGAAATTTTTATAATATTTTAGGTCAATCGTATTTTATAAAAAGGAGTAGGTGAGGGTAAGGTTGAGATCGGCTCCAGCCTTGTCTTTAGGTTTAGGAACCTACCTATCACAAATTTTAGACAGATCGTTCGTACAATCGTTACGTTGTGTATTTTCAGACGCGACGGTCGGAGTTCAGTTCGCATTTCCCCATTTTTCCTATTTAATTTCTCGGAATGTTTGGTTCTTTATTATTGGTTTCTAGCAATTGCTTCCAGCACATGCCAAGTCTCAACTACCAACAACTCATGCCACCGTTCGCAATTTCGCTGCAGTCAACGTTCCTGTTCTCAATTAGCAAAGTTGGTGCGATGTTCCGTGCACCAATAAACTCCAGCTTATTGCGCATCAGTCGCCGCCATTATCTCGCGCGGCCAGCGATGCCGAGCCCAATATGCCGAGGTAATAACAATCGGGACTCAAGTTCTCACTCAAGTCTCGTGTCAAGGTATCTGAACTATCTGATATTATGTACCTAGAAAGAAAATTCAGCGTTATGATTTAGGTACAAAAAGGGGCGCTTACTAATCATAATCATCAGTGAAATAAAACAAAATCTCGCGAGGCTGTGTGTGAAGTCAAGGCGATGAACCAATATTTAAACAAAATATTCACACTCATAGCTCTACAATAGGATTACCTGTGTCGTGGGTGCCATGGACAGACACAAGACAAGAACACGCACACCCAGACCAGAAATTAAGCTCATCATTTAAATCTCTGCTCCGCTGGGAATCAAACCCGGGACCTTTCGCACAGCGCACCGCTGTCTTAACCACTGCGCCACTCAGGTCGTCAATCCCCACGTAAGAGTTATCGCGAAAGTGTATTAACGACTCAGATTCTTTGTCAAATTTTACGTTTTGAATCCTGTTTCGAGTTCATCAAGACCGCCAGCATCTCAGCACAACATGATTTTGGAATTAAGATGGTCGCTTAGAAAAGCGCCTCAAACACACGAGTAATCACCCTTTGTTTGATCCGCGACGGAGTATGAGGGTGATGACATTTTTTAGCTTCTTTCAACTTCTCCAAATCCCTGATATAACGGTACATACATACTATTCACCGCTAAAATTGCGCTACTTACTCGGCTTCGGTTAACGAGTCAGGTTTTCACTGCCCCATTTTCCCCGTTCACGCTTATGTTCTTAGTTCTGTGTCCAGACTTATTATCCAGACTTTATGTTCCTGTTCTCGATTACTAAAGTCCGTGGTAAGTTTTGTGCAGCAATAAACTGTGCTGTCATTATCTCGCGACGCCAGCGAAGCCCGCGACGAACCCAATATCCCCGCGTAATAACAATCGCGACCGTCTATCGGACGCGCGTAAATTATGCACGCTTCCTGCCGTCCTCTTTAGAGTAGGTGCACGCTAAAATGAACCTTAAGTTCGAAGGGTAGAGTCGGTTCTCTGGTTTGAGGCTCGAGTGCTCGCGGATGGTCGTCGACGACACCGCCGTGCTAATGGCTAAGAGACCCTCCCTGACTCCCCCTAGTGAGACTGTGCGGTAGTTAAAGTTTTCGGCGATGCTATCTCGCGGATGGAGTAAGCGTAACGAATCGAAACTTTAATCATGCGTCTCCTTTATACACCTATTGCCTCATGTTCACTTTCTTCAGTATTTACCTTAACATTTGTGTTTTAACCTTATCATTTGGGAACAAGTTTCAGGTTATAATCTTGCAGGAAGAGCCTATGTACCAACTACGTACTAACCGATACTTTTAAAATTCTTACCTATTTTCTTTTTGTTTTGCGTAATGTGGACTGTGGCTGTCGAAAATTACTTGAGGCGACCATGCGATTCACGAGGATGATCTCTAATAGGACTTCCTTTTTATTTTAAGCGCGACGACGGCGTCCATGGGTTGTGGTGTGACCTCTTAAATCACGTGATTCTAACGTATAACGACACATGGCCTAAGATATGAGCTTGTTTCCGACTTTTAAAAAGTTAACACAAAAACAGACTGTCGAATTGTTCAGAGTCGCAAGCCAAATTCGATGCTACTCAATACTAGTCACACAAACTCCCATGGACGTTATCGAATCTTTTTGTACCTCAATTTCGCCGAGATTTTATCGCTCGCATGAAACACTGGTTACCAATCCTTATCCACGTCGCTGGCTAAGCACACGCGGCCAGAAATAAAGGAGCGCCGCTGTCTTAATTGAGCATCGGAATTGTCCAACATGTCCACTGAGCTCGATGCAGGCAATATTCGTCCTTATCAGAATGGACATAAGTGCGCTTGTTCAAAATGCATGCTGAGGTCGTAATGTTGCTGAATTATAGACGGACGGACCTCTATCGACGTCTGCGTCTATTTGCGTTGATGCAATTGTACTGTCTCTGAAAATTTGAAATTTTTTGCACACCTCTTCTAAAATTTTCGAGTATTTTCGGTTCAAATGCCTACTTTCACGGTATGTACTCGTATATGAGGGAAGTCGAGAATTCCCAAACTTCTTCTGCAAACCTTTAGAAGAAGGAAGACCCAATTGGAATTTTCAGGATTTAACAACCATGATAAATTTTCGATTCGAGTCTTATCATAAATTTCTCTAATTTCGTTAAAATCTTATTTGCGCACAACACATTGTGAATTTGGCTTCTTGGCCCAGCGTTAAAACTGGCTTTCTGGGCTAGCATGGCTCAGCCAAGTTTCCACACGCTGCTCTATGAAACCTACATAACTTGTATACCACATAGTTGAAAAGTCAATGTAAACAGATCAGTCGAAACTAAGCCTCTGTACCTACTTAACTACAGCTAAATTCATAGATAACTTATGTCAATGAAGACAGATCAGTCGAGTCTGAACCCAACCTTTGTATAATACTAACAGCCAAATTCACAGCCACCATGCTATCCGTGATTTTGATACTAAACCATAAAATAGTACTTTTTAAAATTTGACTCCAAGTTGTGCTCTGCGGAAATGAGGATTGTGCGCGGTCCAGGGATTAGCGCGGATTGCCTGTCAGCGCGTCTCGGCGGTTTTGTGCAAAAAGGTGAGCTTACGACTTGCGCTTGATGAACAGACGCAGTCATGACGTCACAGCACGACACAGGATTTCATTTAAAACGTCAGAATACGTATGTTTCCTACTGCATCTTTATCCATAACCACACGGGGTTATGTAAATTTTATTATGTCGCAAGCAAAAGTTGTTCGTATAATGAAGCTGGGGTCTGCTATTGGGCTGTTGCGGGATAGTGAACTTCACATGTCTTTAAGAAAATTATGGAGAGCTCTGGGGCATACAGGTTTCCTCACAATTTCTTTTTCACCAGCACGCGTGCTGGTTTTGAAACTGGTTCTCAAGTAAGAGAATGAATCCTTAGCCTGAGAGCTATTATTTTTAAAGCTTAATGGCTTTATAAGCTAATTTATCTGTTACTAGCTCGTAATATAGAAAATAACTTATTCCTCGGTCAACATAGAGCCGATCCGAAGTGTCATTACCGGTCTCACTAATTCCGATCGCGGAGATTACGAGCGAGCCGAAAACTGGGTTACAGGATTATCGGGCGCTATCGTGATATCTCCGCGAGACGAAGCGTAGCGAAAAATAATAATAAGTATAAGTAACTAGATTGTCACGTAACTGTAGTAGTGCAATAGTTTAGTAGCGATTTTGAGCTGAGTAAGTAGAAGGCTAGTGTGGCTACTATAATTTTTTTGTAAAAGGGAAGTAACGTAGTAAGTGGTAAGTAGCTAAGTAGGCGACCTATGCCGGACTAACTGACTTTTACAGTCTTCTACTCAATATTTATATTGGCGAAGACATTGTCTCCATAAATGCTAATCAAAGGAATATATTGCTATGGATTATAAAAATGGAATACAATGTGTGTAGGTAGCCCATTCCGCAGGAGCTAGGCTTTAAGGCAGCACGTGCAGACTTCGCACCAATATTGATAATGGCGGAGTCAGCGGCGCCGCCGCCCACGCCGCCGCGCCTCGTATAATCCGTAATTCACAGCTAAGTCCGCGCCGGGAACACGCGCGGTTTGTATAGGGCTGCCAATACGCGGTAAATATATGGTAAGGCCAATATAATATGATAAGGTACACTAAGACACAAAGCGTGCAATATCCCGCTGTTTGAGTGATCTACTCAAACGCAAGCGATCGAAAAAGTCAAGTAACGTTGGGCGTGATCAGTGGAAGTGGACCGGAAGTGGCGAATTATATACGGTGCATTATTTTTTATTATTATAAAATATCATACGTATTAATTGAACAATGTAAGTCTACGAGTAGGTATGTGTAGCGGCGCGATACCTACAGTATCTAATATGACCTCACATGAAATGACAACCACGCAAGACGACGCAAGCAGCGAAAAATATATGTATATTAAGAGGCTGGCCAACTGGAAGACGTATCCTCAAACACGCTATCAAACTTCCATAGAATCTGTGCACATAATATACAAATGGTCCGAAGTTAGCATTCGGACCGTGGTCCCAGGCAGTGACATCGTCTGGCGGGAGATCTTCCCTTTTCCTCTAAATATGTTTATAATATTGTGTTACAGCCCTGCGCTCCGTCAGGAGGGGTCGCTCGGCGCCTTGACAGCACTGCACTACGCCGTTAATCCCCTTTCCTCGCGTGATTGACAACGCGCACGGAATCATCTACGCGCATATTCGCTCGTTGTGCCACCGTCGTTGAATAAACCCTAACGATGCCAACTTTGTCGGTTAAGGATTTATGGTTAACGTTAAACTTATAAGAACGTATAAAAACGTGAATATTGCTAAACTCGCCATCGTCATTCTCATGGTCTACCTCAACTATTACCCACCTTGTTCAATCTACTGACACCTACTGTAGTCATTTCGGACTATATGCGGTTGGTAAATTCTATAGGAGCTCGCCTTTTCCCACTCGCCGCCACAGATTAAATAATAATGACCCGACTCTGCCTTCAAACGGTGCGGCGTGCCGGCCTTCATATTGGTTCTGATTTTCTAATCAACGGATATTGAAATAGCCGGCCAGTGTCAAATGAAGCTTAGAGAATACGTGAACAAGCTATAGCGTGCTCAGGTGTGCCATAAACCATCACGAAATTGCAACTATCTAGAATGACAACAGTGCTATACAACACTTTAAAAATCATGCAAGACTTATTTGGGTTCTGTAGACTGTACCCTAAAAGGTGACAACATGCCCTAAAATTCAAAGACCTTTTGACATTATTTAATTTGTCCCTTTCACTGTATCCCGTCTACGTATTCTATAACTATTAGGTATCTTATTTCCTTTAAAGAGGACTCTTTTAATATAATTTCACGCCTCAATGCAAAATTTTAGAGGTAGTGCGCTCACATGACATCGTCTTTTTCAACTTAATTTAAGAATAAAAGTAAAAGATCGCGGAAGTCCAAATTCGACTATAATTTATTGAAATTTTAATCTGACACGTAACAGAATGTGCGTACACGTCACGTTTGTCTATTTGTGCATGTAAAGCACTCAAATGCAAAGTCGATATGTGTAAAATACTCAAACTTATGGTAAAGTGCGTGTGTTTTTTTATGAATTCCATGTATTTCTAATGAATTTTATTCAAAAACATAGTCGTACGGAATTAGTACTGTGGTAGAGAACCTTTTATATGCTGGTTCGACTCACGCTTGGCAAGTTTTTATTATTCAGTGGCTCAATCCCGATAGGTACTGCAGGAAGCAGTGCCATACAAATAATCTCGTAGACGTCCATTCCACCTACGAATGCTTCTTGTGAGTAGCGCATGGAAATAAATTTACTAAAAGTGCCTGGGCTATTAGCAACATTTGAAAGTGTAAATTTATTCTCATTATATTATCCGAAAAACGACCAAGTCAGCGACATAGCTCCAAAGGCAACGACTTAGCAACAAATATTTACCAAATATGCCGAAAAATCTACAGTCGTTGGAGTAATCGTTTACTAAAATGGAGACTGCGTATGGTAATACTCCTCGGCCGGCACACGTCGTACCCACTAGACGAAAGCAACTGGATGAGGAGAGCTCAAGATGGGGTTTATTGAAAAAGAAACGACTAAACAGAATTTTTAAGGTCAATGGTGGCCGAAGAATTTAATTGAAAGGACATAATATGGGCTTGTTGCTTTAAGTTTAGTGCAAAATTGCATCATAATCAACAAAATATTCAATCATCACACTAGCTACTAATATTATTATGCCCAAAATTTTTAATGTCCTAACAATATGTGAACAGACGATTAGACTAAACACACTTAATCTTAAGAAATTAGAAGAATAACAACGTTGCTTCACTTTTTCGATCGCATTTGCTACAGTCGTGTTTGCTGCAGTCTGTCGTGAAGCATAATTCTGATTTTGAGAAAAAAAGCTACCACTTTTTCGAACTAAAGAGTAAAGTGCCTCCATTTTAAGGAATGGTATTTATCTTCATTAAGGGATTCTTAACGTGCCCTTCAAATCACGGAAGTTAATGTAATCGTCACCAATGGTCACCTATCGAAATGTAGACAAAACCAGCCAACATGGTCATATCCAGTTGGTATTATCACACAAACGCGGTGGACGTCTAATATGTCCATTTGTATTCAGATGGATGCGGTCGCCGCGCGCCTCGCGAATGCACTGCGCTTAATGTGGACACTCCCGAGAGAATTCCACAATTATGGCTCAAGTTAACGGCTCACTGAAGTTTTTAGTGGTCTAATTTAGTGATTAAATAGACAGTATGTTAGTTCTAAGGTGCCCGGTGATATAGCAGTGATTAGCTCAGTGGCTTAGAATTCGACCTGGAATCGAGGGGTCCGGGTTCAAATCCCAGTGGCACGCACCAATGACTTTGTAAAAAAGTCATGGGCGCTTTATAAAATCAAATATCACCTGCTGTTACGGTGAAGGAAAACATCGTGAGGAAACCTGCATGCCTGAGAGTTCACAAAAAAAAATGTTCGCAAAGGCATGTGAAGTCCACCAACCCGCAGTAGGCCAGCGTGGTGGACTAAGGCCTACATCCCTCTCATTGTGAGAGGAGACCCGACCCTGTAGTGGGTCATTAATGGGTTACAGACAAGGTGCCCGGAGAAGCTATTGTTCTATTCACCGTAAAACAAGAAAATTCAAATGATTTTTTTAGACTAATCATACTAGGTCCTTAATAACACTATCCAGTAGTAGTTTAACAGTAACAAATGGTGGACTTACAATATATTATAATCTTCACCGTTCACCCAAAGAGAATCGAAACTATCGAATGGCGACGACATTGAATTCACATATTTTGTATCTCGTTAGTAGTACGTCCTATACCAAAAAAAATCAAATTATAACTAAACAACATTGTTTTGATTATTATCTAGTGGGAGTCGTATTTGCTGTAAATGTCATTGTGACTAGTGACTTATAACTTTTATTTATTTAGCAATTTTTATAACATTACAAAATGAACCTAATTCACTTGTATACTTAGTTCTTTACAGAATGATGCCAACATGTCGAAACGCCTTACAAATGAATTAGCAATTACTAAATCAGTAAAGATGAAAGTAAATAAATCCGATGAAAACGACTTAAAAAAAATTAAAATCAGATGGTCAGATCTTCAAACCAATATGTACACTCAAATAAAGTCTGGCCGTATCATAACTGACTTACAAACCTACCTTAACAATATTATCATAACCGACTTACAAACCTACATTCCTAGTGTCGCCAACTTAGGCATACTTCGCGCGGGCAAACTTTTATCCCTCCCAACTTTTGCTTTCGCAGCTTCGCCGATGGACCACTTTTATTGAGTAAATATTAGGAATTGTCTTTTTGAGATCACTTTTCATTTCGAAATGACATTGTTCATTATGATGCGTGTTGGATGACTATATGTTTGTGATTTGCGGGATAAACATTTTCAAGGCAAAGAAAGAAAAAAGTATGTATGTATGTGTATTGTTGTCATTGTCAGTTGCACACATATGTAATTAAAAAATTGAAAAGGCAAAAAAGCAAGTTCTCGAGAAGAAACGTATCGATTTCTTTTTGTTTTCAAGTTCAAGAATCTGATAGCTTACATTATGTCACCTAAATGCAAAATGTTACTCTCATTACTAGACTTAATCATCCTAAGGGATAATAGCATATTCATTTAAAAACTTCAACACCACAAGCTTATCAATTAAATTTGATATAAGCAAGATCTGCTTGTTGTTACGGTAATGTCTCGGACATTACCGTAACAACGAACAATATTAAGCTTACACCAACACATTCATCAAACGAACCGTTTATAGAAAGCTATTTAAAAAATGAAGTCGCCATTTTCCATCCCCCAGGGGGGAGCAAAGGAGCCGAATCGCAAGAATCCAAGGCTCGATAAGGTGCGGCTATAAATAAAAATATTACGTGACAGGAATCAGCCGCGCCGCACGCACCGCCTCGTTGCGATCGCTACAGAACTAATAAGATACAGACAACACAATAAAGTAGAATAGAATATTTAAAAAAACATATAACGCGAATAGCCCCGCTGCTTGAATAGATCGTAAGCGATTGAACTGGAACTGACCTGGGATGTGGCGAATTAAAATGCGCGCTTCTCCCGGTTGTTATCGATAAGATTAAGAGTAGTTTTTGAAACCAAAATTTATTAGTTCGTTACGCTTAGTAGTTAATTTTAAATTTAAACATTTATATTTTCTAGAATTTTGATCTTATGCTATATTTTTGCACATCAACGACGGCTAAAAAATATTTCATTGAAACATAGCAAGAACAACATTAGATAAAATCCCATACAAGTTCAAACAATTTTGATGGAAGCAAGTGGTATTCATACATTTCTATCCATCACTAGGTCTACATTCGCAACTAACTCAATAATCGTAATGAGGAAAACGCTCGCCAATTTACATTCACGTTTCGGCAAACATTTCGCATTAAAAAAAGACAAACGAATCACGTAGAGCAGTCTGGGCACAGCTCCTTTCAGCGAGACACGAGACCTGTTCGGAGATTGGGCGCTTGTCGATCTGCAAGCGAGGGTAATATTCGTTTTTCAAAAAGAAAAGAAAAAAAAGAAAAATATCAGAAAAACATTTATTTGCACGAATATAGGTAACTTTCTATAATAATATAATAAAATGTGGGTAATATGGGTAGTAGCAACTAATACTATCTCTAAAACAATTTTGTGCAAATTAAAATTATACAAATGAACAGAAAGTGTATAAATAGTAATTGCAAGCATAGGGACCCTGAGTGTCCAATGTTTGTTGGCTTCAGCCAAAAGCTACAAAAGGTTGCTAATTTGGTCACCTCTTATTCATCGACAACCAGAATTATAACAGCTATAAAATACACGTATCTATAGTACCGCATCGGTGCGATTCGTACTAATAATATGCGCGCATTTCATGAAAATGCTGACCACGCCTGACGACACCATCAGCAAATATTGTAAACATACATACAGGAAGTCACATACGTCATACCGAAATTGACTTATTAGATGCCGTATTCTCAAATTCTGAAGTTTCATAGAACCTGATAGAAAGCAAACCCCCACGCAGTAGCATCGCCTGGCGGGAGACCTCCCCTTATCCTCAAAGGTACTGTCGGATTCGTCTGATGGATTAGTCAGGAGGGTAAACAATAAACATGGCGTGTGTTTTTAGGTCTTTTTAAACTCTACCTTATCTTTAATCGTTCACATTCCGACAAGTCAGCGAGCAAGCCGGAGAAAAAACTCCCTGAATAATAATAAGGGTTGGAGATTAGGCGCGCGTGGGCGGCGTGCGACGGTCGATCGGTCCGTTCTATTAATTACGCTGCCCAGCGGTGCCGAAGGCGCGCTACACCCTGTACCTACACGTACACTTATATCCCTCCTATATATGCCCGCACTTACAGAATACAGAAGCAAGAAAGTATAGACAGATGTGAAGCGTATTTACGTTACAAGTACGTGGGTACCCTGCACCCCCTCCCCCGCCTCTAATTGCCGCCGAGCCGGACGCGGAGCGCCCGCGGGGCTCCGGCGGCTTCCGGCTCCGGTCGCGCTCCGGTCCGGCTTACATCGCCCGATAATCTTTTCTTTGTGTCGCAGCGTTCGGATAAGATGCTAGAAGGAAATTATTTTTTCTGTTAGTAGATACTATTAGTAGAGCATGGCTTGATAAGCGGTGATACGCGGGTAAAAAGTGGACCTCGAATCGAGAAGCCGGGGTTTGAATCCATGGCCACCCATGCATGGCACGGTCCAATGACATTTGCTGGTACGATGAAGGGAAACATTGTGAGAAAACCTGCAAACCTGAGATTTCTTATTAATGTTCTCAAAGGCATGTGAAGATCATCAACTTGCAGTAGGCGAGAGTGGTGGACTATGCCTACCTTCTCATTGGGAAAGAGGGGACCTATTTACCCTGCAGTAGGTTGATTACTAAAGACTGCATGCCTTCTATGCAGTAGGAAGGTTACTAAAGGGTGCATGCATTACAGTGGATGACTGCGAATCTTTTCATAACAAACACTTGTAATGGATGTAGTGATCAGCCCGTGCTGTTTTAACACCTCCCATCAGCTTTCCAACAAGCTTCCACAACTTCTGCGTTATTTGTCTTTATTGTTGTTGTTTGTTTTACTCATCAAAACTAAACGTTTGACGACACCTAAACTATCTAAGTAACTATAGTTCCTTCAAGCTAAAAACAGATGTATCACGCGCATAGCCTTACAAAATCCTCGTCATTAGAATCTCACTAGATATAGTCAAAAAATTTACTTCAGCCAGGAAGCTTAATAAAGCGGCAGGTTCTTGATTACTCCGGTTCTGCTTCCGCTCGGAACATTTAACCTTTATTAGAAAAGAAGGTGTCAACATCGCGCTCGCTTACGTATACTAATTGAGACCGCTCTTCGCAGCCAAAGTAAGTTGCAAAGAACAGTGATGCTTGAGCTCGGACGTGGGTGATCGTTCCTCTTTAGCTTTTGTTAAATTCTCAACACATTTTTTCCACTAATCGTGAAGGCCGTCAGGATTGAGGAGGATTAGCAAACCTACAAACCTGAAGGTCCCCGAGTTCTTGTTGAGATTGATACTGTTTGGTTGCAGACACTTAATATACTCTGTAGTCTCTATATAATTTCTTTGAAAAAACAAATGTTGCCTGGCAACCAAAAGTCATAAATTTACGCGGTCCATAATCTGAAGATCGGTTATTAATTTCCGGCGTAAGTAGCTGCTATTAAATGTCATGTACCAGCAGATGAGTGGAATAAAGTTCATTTGGCTTTTCTCATCTGTCAGGGTCAAATCAGAATCAGGGGATTTGTTGAAAAGAGACATTAGAACTAGCCTAACTAAAAACTTAAAAGGTTCCTGAATCTTCTGTAATTCGCATAGACGGTTCATCCATATCAACATTATCAACTGTATGAGCAGTTTCCAAAATCATTCAAATGATTAGATCATCCAAAGTCCACCTTAGCTACCTACATCTACATCTAAGTTTTCTTTGTCGGAAACGCTGAGGGTGCAAGAAGCCGACGAGGTCGCGAGGGTCCGCGTAACGAACGCACTAATTAATGAGGGTCCGTCGATATTGATTCACGGCGTGCCGCGTGTGCCTTGAGCCCTTGAGACAAGAAACGTGTGCCTATAATTATGTATAGAGTATAGTAGTTGGCGAAGCTATAAAGAGATCTTTGAAAGGGAAAAATTCAGATCCCATAAGATTCCCAAGTTAAATAAAATTCTTCAAGATAATTGCGAAGCTGTCCAAAATTGACTCGACGGAATTGCCGACGAAGAGTTGGTAAGTCCATGACCCAATAATGAACCAACCATCCAGATGACATTTATTCTAACGTCTACAAAACTCATGTCTCCCAAAAATAGAAATTTTGACAGGCATGAAATGAAAAATATATGAAGGAAATTTCGCAACAGACAGAGGAACTTGAGCAGTTGCTGAATTAAGAAAACGACTCAAGGTTCCCTATGACAAGCGTAGTCTCCTACGCAATTGCTGAATGTCCTTAATCTTTTACATCCAATATGGTGCATAATTTCAAATGTATGTAGTGTAATTTCATGCTGTTTTGCCGCAAATGCGCTAATGATGCGCAAAAAGTAGCATTTACTTTCAGTTTCTGTGTCAGAAACATTGAGGGAGCAAGGAGGCGACGAGGTCGCGAGGGTTCGCGTAACGAACATACTAATTAATAAGGGTCCGTCGATATTGATTCACGGCGCGCCGCGTGTGCCTCCAGGCAGCTACGGGGGCATAGAGCTGATATGAAGGGGGACAAATGTACCTCCGACGGGATTTCTAACGAGAAATTTACAAATTCCTTTAACACGATCAGTGCCGTGTCAAATTTCGTGAATCTATAGCGATGTCGCCTATATGTCTTTATCTATGATTTGGGCTTGCCAGGCGGGGCACGTGATTGATGGCACTCGCACACCTTGGAAATGGCTCGCAGTAGAGCTTGTCCAGTAGATAATTAAGGACACACAACAACTCACCATTTCGTTTGATCCCTGGTTATTAGGACGACGGTGGGTGGTCGAACAATTTTAAATGACATCATCTGAGGAGGCGAAATTATTTTGCTTCAGACTGAATAAGAGATGATCTCCATTCAAAACACTGTGAGGAAAGTTCAGAAAAAAAAAATCTCAACGACATGCCAACCCGCACTAGGTCAGCGTGGTAGACCTAGTGAAGGCCTACATCCTTCTCATGGTGAGAGGAGTCCCGACCCTGTACTACAAGCTGAGTAAGATATAATCAAGTACCCAGCACTAGTTCGTAAAAAGCCTAGCGTTATCTCGTGTGAGAGTTTAATTAAACGCCATTGTTCCCGACGCTTCAGCGATGCTGTTCGAGCACGCTTCAAAGGCCGCCGGTCGCCTTTCAAACAGTTTATTACTTTACAATACAACGGATATAAAGTTTGCGTGTAGAGGTTTTTCAACAGGTTTACTTCTCCCTTCAGGAAGGATATGAAAGTGCCCGTATTAGGTACTGTTATTTGGTGGTGGGATACCTTCCGTCGCTCGTAAAGCAAGATGCATCTCGTATTGGTGGTTTACCAGTTACTACCAGCAGTCAACCATACCAGGTTACCGAAAAAATATTTCAAAATAACGCTCTTAATTCTCGTTAATAGCATCTAGCAACACAGCTACATACATACTTATGCCTGTTCGAAGACCAATGTTAAGTGCAGCAAATAATTGCTTCCCAGACTTTTCTCCTGAATTGGTAGAGAAATAAATGTGAGGTGAGGTTTCAATCTCCAACCTGAAATCCAAACCTGATTTGATGGCTTCGTTTTGCACAACATCTAGTATCAATGATAGAACGGACGCGTTTTCATCATTAAAAAAAAACTGAGAAATATAAATCTGAAATAATCATCAAAAATGACCTTCTCATAATGGCACTAACATTTGAAATTAGAACGCGCAGCCTCTGCTTATAGTACTTAGCGCGTTTAATTCTTAAAAAAGAATGTTTAAGCCTTAATTCGTTCCATGTTCAGCGGCGGCCATTTTCACTTTCTTGTTCGAAATTCGGTCCGCGCATAAAGAGATGCATGTGTGCAGCGGCGCACGGGGACCACGGAGGTGACATAGACACCACTGGGGTACAGAAGGTCTAAAGCTCTTTCGTAAATACTGTTAAATAATACTTGGACCTTGGAATAAAGATTGGACCAAGAAATCACGTCGTCCCATACAAACTTTGCCCTCTTTGTGAACCCCCTTAGGGGTAGAATTTAGGAAAATCCTTTCTTATCAGATGCATGCGTCACACCCTCCAAGTTTCAGGTCTCTACGATCAGCGGCGTAGGCTGTGCGTTGATCAAAGTTAAACAGCCACACGTCACTGCTGATTTTAATTTTAGCTCACGATTTCCCTCACGTTTTCCCTCACTGTTTCAGCAAGTGATATATATTTTTTAAAACCATTTGTGCGTGCTACTGGTATTCAAGTCCTCACCTCTTAAAAAGCATTCCTCCATATACTCGTAGCATCACTAAAAGTCGCGTCTATTGCTACCCGCAAACGATGTAGTCAGTCTGTCTACTCTACATATCACCGCTGCGGGCTAGGGGAGGTTGGGGAGGCGGCGATCTTGTTCTTTTTATCTTTCTGCCTTTTGCCTTTCTTTCCGATGCAAATTCCCCGTCACTAGCAACGCCAACGCCAGCGTCGAGGAAATACGAATTGAGAATTTTCAGTAATGTTCTTATTTTCGGACCTCGTTACGTCGGTGGACCTTTTTGTGCGCGCTACGGAGCCAGCCGCGGCGCGCTGAATTCTGTATGCCCGCCTTGTTGCGATGTAGGTCACTGCATGAGTTCGTGGTTTTGAAGTTTTGATCACGATTTTATTCATTTATCAGTAACCCGTTAATGACCCACTACAGGGTCGGGTCTCCTCTCACAATGAAAGGGATGCAGGTCTTAGTCCACCACGCTGATAACGGTGATAGCGGTGAACCTTTCCCGATAATATAATCGAAACCCACATTTAGCTGGTTAATAACGTCATAGGTGCTTTATAATCGCCACGTAAAGTAACACATCTGCCAATTGTTTGTTAAAGCTAGCTAGAAAGCAACCGTAGCCAAGAACACTCGAACAATAACATCGCAAACACAACACACGACCGGCGCACAATTCCGCAGTATAAACCGGCTACAATTCCGTAGAATAAACGTCTGTACTACGACGACGAGCCACTAAGAGCCATGATTAATATAATAGATAACCACTTAAATACCGACCGTTTGAATCATTTACTACACATATTTAAATAATTAAATTTGGACGAAAAGCATTGCAAAATTATGGAATTTCCGAAAACCCGAATTCCCGTTACAGCTTAGAGTCATTTGACGCGATTATTTATTAAAACGCGATGAAATTACATTACGTAGCCCATTGATCGAATCAATAGAATCCTTCGGCCGTGGAAAATTCCTAGAAAACTCGATGGATCATTTTGCTCTTATTCAGCCCGCGAGCGATATCCGAGCACTGTGTGAGAGTAGCTGTTGCTGAAAAACGCTGCTACGGATTTTGTAGTATAAATATCAAAATGTAAATAATTGCGGTGATAGCCTAGTGCCTTAGAATTCAACCTCAAATAGAGGGCTCCGGGTTCGAATCTCAGTGGCGCACCAATGATTTTGTAAAAAGTTATGTATTAGTTATCACCTGCTGTTAGGTACATGTGTGTGACATTGCGTTTCGATAAGTTTTGTAATTTTGTACTTTTTGTAATGAAAATAAATAGTATGGAAACTTCTGTTCTTTAGGACTAAAAATTGCTACTTTTTAATAGTCTATTTTAAGTTTATGTTGTCAGCATGCAATCCTTTGTATTTAACAAAGCACACTCTATCGGTCTCTGTCTCTTTAATGTAATTAAAGTTTCAGAACATTTCCAATAATCTGCAATGGAGATGGCTGTAAATTTTCTATTGCCTTTGTAGCGACATCAATTCGTAGAAAAACAATACAGCTAAATCAGCGTACAGTCAAATATCCATAGTGACTAACAACTCGGAAGGTCGTCTTTTTTAGTTGCACGCGGGCGTGGGTACTAATTTTTTAGATGCACATTTTACGAGTCCATGGGCGCTCAGTCTGATCCGAAATATGTGCCATCAAAACTTATTTCCGCGCGGAGCCAATCGTATGGTCATAGTGTAAAAACCAAACATGGCGCCCACCCTTAATTTTGGCGGGAAAGCTGACGTCTAACGCCCGAAATTAATAACCGATCTTCAGATTATTAATTTGGAATTTGGATTATGAATGATGGATATGAAAAAAAACATCGCGGTGGTTGGTGTACCGCTCCAAACCTAACAATTCAATTACAAATCGTCTAAACTAACCTAACCTAACTAAACAACATAGACGAATATATATAGCGGTCCCCCAACGCGATGTATTTTTTTAGAATTATTAATACTCCTACATACTTACTTTAAGATTGAGTTTCTTTCATTATTTTTAACTTTTTGAAGGGAACTCGGGTTATTGTGTCGGGGGCTTTTTTAACTTTTAATTTAATTTAACAATGGCTACTACCCTTTTTATGTCCCACTGTTCGGTACTGGTCTCTCTCCGAAACAGGGAGAGACCTGGAGTATATTCCACCACGCTGCTCCAGTGAGAATTAGCGGAGAAACGGGTTAGTGGCTAAACCGTGTCAGATTTCTTTAAATTGCCAAAAATTAAAGGCTTATCGTGCCCTCCGAAGCACAGAAGCATTTAAATTCACCACTAGAGATTACCCATCTACTGTCAGCGGCCACTATCAATCGCTTGTACTACTCAAGCAACTCAATTAACGCTGTACCGTTTTTTATATCTATTCAATTCGATGAAAAGCGCAAGAAAGCTCACAAAACATTGCCATCCGTCAATGTATTTTCGAGTATCTAAAATAAAAATGTAATCCACTTTATGAATATGTATATTAATTTACGCGCCACCAGCCGAGGTCAAAACGCGTTAGTCTATTGTTTTTCTGACTGCGTAGTATGAAAAGAACATCTCAATATTTTCAATACGACTGATCACTCCCATTTCAGGTTAGATGTCTAAGATCTTAAGAGATTACGGTGTATTGTACGGGTTAGATAATACCGTTGATATTTTTAGTCTTAGGTAGAATAGGCATACAAAAACGATAGAATAGGCATACAAAAACGGCATTGCGAAAACCGTGGTTCGAATAAAACGCAAGAATGTTTTTCAGAGAAAATAAAGACATTGAAAATCACCGCGACTGATGTCCTTTGCTGGAAGATAGAAAAAAAAGATTTGATTGTTGCCTCCAGTCGAAGAATTTTGCAACCCTTTTATGGCCCATTATTGGGCACGAGTCTTTCCCCACAACAGGGAGGCCTGGAGGGCATCCGACATGATTTAACGTATGCCAATCGTATCAAAGTACGGGGACAAAGAGGGACGTATGACACAGAATGAAGCTAATTAGATACTTCTTTTCTCTTTAAGATCGACGTTTTAAACCCTTACGAGCCATTCAGTTCATATTAACTTTAAAATTATGTTCAGATCATTTGCATTCATTGTAGTAGCGTTTATAAGACGCCGTTTGTGCATAAACGCTGTGTTATCGCAACTACACAGACTTCACGTCAAATCCATTGTACTAGGTATTAGAATAGATTAAGGTAAGGTTACGGTAGTTTAGGTTTTATGTTGGGAATAAAAAAGTCCCTTAAACTCTATCTTTTTGTAATATTAAAATTTTAATTAAGTATTTAAATTAAAAAATGTAAACATCCTAGTATAAAATGATAGTACTAAGTATAGTAGTATCGGTAGAGAAGGGAAGAATGAAATGCCTATTGGCAATATTGACAATCTCGACTAAGCCTGGTTGCATAAAATAGTGTGCACTAGTGCACTATGAGCGCGTTTGAGCTTGGAATATAAGAAAAGTAATTTAAAAGAGAAATATATTAATAGTTACGTCCAGACCATTTGCATTTATTACACTAGCGATCATAAGACGCTGTTAATGCGTAAACGTTGTGCTATCGCTACGACACAGGCTGCAAGCACTACTATTCAACTACCGTACGGTAGTTTACCTGTGTGAGACTCAATATCGTTTGAGCTGCATATGATCCGTAATCGTTTTATAGTAACCGATGCGTCGTGAGCACAAATAAATCAGTGGTAGGGATCGGCCATTGAACACCCGTCGAAACAACGCGCTAGACCAATAGACGACGTACACCGACGAACTGACGACTGACGAACCAATCGCGTGAATCGCAAATGTCAATGTCAAACCGACCAATAAAGATTGTGTTCACGACTTATGCCGACTACGGACTACTATAAATAGACTGAAATTAAAATACATTTTTGTTTGTGATGTAGATTGTAGAAGTGCCAAATAAGAATTTTTGTTTTTTTATATGTAGAAGTAACAAGTGAGCATACAGGTTATCTGACGTTAAGTGGTCACTACAAACCCTGTACGTACAAGGTGTCCAACCTCAAAAAGGTAAGTATAAACCTCAAAGAAAGACAAAGTACGTCTAGCACGAAAAATATCCCCAACTGAAGCAGAAAGCAGTTATGAATAACAGTTTGCTTCTAGCAGGTTATATGGACGACGTCACGCTCCGGAGCCTACTCAAATAGTGTTGCAAACTAATTAATTTGTTTACAAAGAAACGTGTATTCATAAACGACTTTTGAAAAATATTTTTTACGTTTTTCAGTTTTTATTTCCTATCTTTTTTTTTCTTTCTTATCTTTGACTGATGTTGCCCTGTCCACCATCTAATTAGAATAGTCTGGCACACCAGTAAGACAAATAAGACTTATCATACAAGGCAACTATGGCCCGTACATGTACATTGTACATATATGAGTACACATACGGGCTATATGTATATATGTGTATGTAGAGGACGCAATCGCGCGGCGCTGTGAGACGAGCGACCGCAGCGGGCAGGCTTTGTGCGGCTCGGTGGGAATTAGGCAGCGATATGCTGACGAGCGGAGCGGTTCGCGGTTATGTTTAGAACAAAAATATTGCTATCTTGAAGCTTAGTCTCTAGTACATACACAGTTAGCTTAAGGAAGATGTATGTTGGTGGACGAATTGTTATGGGTTTTTGGATTAAATTACGCCCGACAAAAGATTCTGAACTTATCTCATTCATTTCGTCATTATCTTTTGCTTTACAAGTTATGTAAAAATAAAATCCCCTTATCAATGGGAAACAGGTCAATAGCGACCACAATTTGCATAATATAACGAGAATAGCAGTTTAACAATTCTTGACCTATTTTAAAATACGGGAAAATCTGGTCTTTCTCACTATTTTTTTCACACATTCTGCATAAATTCTTTTCTAGCATAAAATAATGTCACAATTCTTCTATTTCTTCTCTGAGATAAACATCCCAATAAATATTACCCGCACGTCGCTCCGCTCAACACTCAGTCCCCAGCCACTGGAGAGCCCGGCGTCAGGTGCCCGTATTTCGGTCGCTCGCAGCACCGCTTGGTTTATGTAACACATACACATACACACAGCCTTATATAACCTTATATACCCACCGCGTGTAATCACACACATAATGCCTAGCTTGAGAACTAAGCTTCTTACGATAGTGATGGCTGTGAAGGCACCGAAGGGCATTGTTTTCATGTCGTATCTGCTCGGGATTATACGTTACTTTGATCCGATAATATGTAGGGTTTAATATTTGAATACTGCGAGAAGATGTTTGACTTAGGTACTTGTCAAGGTTTAGGGTATGAACTAGCGAAAACATAATTATATTATTATTTTACACGTGTACTTTATGTTTGTGCCTGTGCATCAGACGATGAACACTCAAGCTACCACTTGCCCAGAATCAGACCTAAGGCGCATCATTTGACCCTGGGCGACTAGGCTACCGTCACCCTTGCAGACATGGGAGCTCAAGCGCCCGTTCGTCAAAAATCAGACCTTGGGAGACCAGGCTACCGCCCGCCCAGCATCAGATACATGGCACCGTAGTTACTGCTAGCTCATCACCATATGCTAGGCGCCCTTGCTAGCTCCCATCCATCATCAGACCCTTGGCGCCCTAGCTACCGCCCGCCCAATATCAGACCCAACGGGCCTTAGTTACTGCTCGCCCAGGATCAGATCCTAACTTCCACCCGCCCAGCCTGAGCCCTAGGCTAGGCCCGGACCGCCATATTTACTGCTAGTAGTATAAGGCCCTCTGTGCCACCGAAAATCATTCATCCAAATAATTTCCCTACATCAATGAAAATTCCAGCTAAATCGAAAATTCTCATACCTAATAAAGTATTACCATAGACAAATTTTAACTGAAACGCAAATCAAATACGCATACATACTCGTAACATATATTCCATAAACACATTTATGTATATGGAATTGCAGCTCGGTGAAAAACACACCGCGTCCACAATAATCGGCGCTACGCAAAATATAGGAACGATTTTATTCCGTTAATCGCTCGCGGTTCTATTATGTCAGATATAAAATTGGCTAGACCGATAACTATACATAATCCGCTGAATGCCTAAATGTGTATTTAGTTACGTAACCACAGATATACATCTAAATAGATCACGCAAATGCAATGCACAGACATAGTCACGGTTTGATTCAGTCCGCAAACCACCGTTGTTTACACGAGACGTCAGATATTTTACTCCTCCAATCCAATAGCTCGAATAAGCAAAAGAAGAGTCTTCTTATATAGCAACACATCTAACCTCAACTATTGCTTTGGACGATGTAGAGACGAAACCCTCTCGCCACGCTAGTGTCCGCCCGCCCTAGAGTTGAAAAACTTTGCTTTGGAGCAGCGTAATGAGTAGAGTTTTCTAATTGTGACCAGAAAGTCTGCCTCAGCCTCAGTATTTGATGTCCATACATATTTTGAAAGGTGGTGATAACCCAGTCATTAAGAATTCGTTCTCCTACTCGAGGCGTGAAGTCCACAATCCGGTATGGACAGTAAAAAAAGAAAGTATGAAAGAAAAATGACACGAATATGGGAAAGTTATAGTATAGCAATGCATTTAGATTAATCCATTCATCAATATATCTTGTGTTTGTCATTTTCTAAACTTCTATTTTTAATGACTTCTTTTATGAATTCTGATTTATCTTTTATGATATGCGTCTGTAGTAGTATTCCAGTAGTGCCATTAGTATCGGAAGATATCAGACAGACTGATATAGCATACTAATGACTGACGTTTACCGTATGAATACGCGATATTGTTGACAGTTCTAAAGTTTTGTCGCCATAGCATCGTGATTTGAAAGTCACACAAATGTCTCGAGTCTCGACGCTAACTGCGTAGTAGCGCTGGCCCGTTATGTAATCCGTGTGTCGGGTCAGGGCTATTTCCATATCATGCTACGAAATGGCGAGAAATACACTAGGAAACCTAGCAATATCCGGTTATATAGGTAGCTTATATCTTTAACCCCCGATGCAAAAGAAGGGGTGTTATAAGTTTGACGTGTCTGTCTGTCTGTGATTTCAATTTAGTTTTTTTTATATGAAAGATGATGACGTATGATGAGTTACGGGCAAGTGTTCTTAGACATGTTTGACGAAAATCGGTTGAGTCGTTAAAAGTTGTTAAAAATTGTGGGGGGTGAAAGTGAGGGAGAATAACCGAATGTCTGCAAATATAATCGAGTGGGGTCTCAAATGAAAGCGCATCACGTGCACATTACAAAATAATTATGTTGAATGAAAATGGTCATTATTGTGTCGGGGTTTTTTTTTTAATTTTCAATTTTATGGTTATTTGACGATTGTGACGCCCTGAGTGTATAAGTGTCAGTGCGCTGCGCGGAGCAAAGATATGAATGATGAGTTTAAATTTCTGTTTCTGATCTGTGTGTGTGTTCTTAACTTGTGTGTCCATGGTATCCACGACTTGTAGTCTTCCTAATGTGGTCAATAATGAGTCTGAACTTTAAGCCATAAAAGAAAGGGTGTCTTTCTTCAGATTTTATCAATAACACATTCTGGCTACACATAAAACACCAATTTAATATTAGAACACCATACAATTTCAAAATCAGAAATTCAATTTCAAAAAAAGAATAACAAAATAAGAACACAACAGTCGCACAAAAGAAAACGTTTACATCGCGTTTGCCGCGTTTACTACACGGCGACACCATAAATTATGTTCAAACAAACGTAATAAAACTAAATGCATAAAGCAAATCGTCGACTACAGCGGGCGGGGAGGCGCGGGGGGTGTCTACAACTCCACTACGAGCACTCTCGGTTTCATTCATAACTTTTTACAAGTTTATCTGTGACGATACCTCCTACATATTTATGTGTTTGCGACTGAGGTGGCAAAGAATAAAAGTTTCGATAGGCCTATCCTTTTTTGACATTTATATTATTAGAGGTTGACCGATGTAAGCGTGACTCCCATGGCATGCGGGGTGCGGGAGGGGAACGACACTGACGTGACACTGACCAATAAGCCAGCCGTCGACACAGCGCGAGTTCTTATTTCAAACTCTGTGTTGGTTAACAATTAATTGTAGATTAATTAAGGTGTATCTTTATTAATCTTTAATTTATATCTATTACTAAAACTTTACACATTTTAGTCCATAACTTGCAGCCTGTTATATAAATAATTTTTAAATATCTTAATTTATCAAAAACCAATATTTAATCTTACCTACTTTGGTTATAACCGAAATTAACGCAACTTAAATTCAACTTACATAAATATCTTAATTAATAAAAAAACCAATATTTAATAATACCTACCTTGTTGTAACCGGAACTAACGTAGCTTTTTAACATTGAAATAAAAGTAATTGTTGACAAAAATAAATATTTCTATTGTTATCATAGCATTGGACCAATGTCGGCTAAAGAGAGAGTTTATTATTACGATCAGTTATTTAAATTAGATAATACAAATTTCGCTGATACGATTAAGTCAAACATCGAATCATAGCTAATTATATCAGTTTGGAACTTGATTATCTCTTAAGTTCTACCAATTAGGAGAGTCGCATAATAGCCGAACATGATTACTGGTTCTGAGGTTGATCACAGCTATTACATTATCGAATTCCTCATTAAACATTCAAAATAATAATATCAATTTTAGCAAGTGATATTAGTTTGTAATATAAATATAACCATTTTTTACTGAATGCATATGTATGCAGGTATGTATACCTACACGGTACATATACCAAAATAACATTTTTTTACAATTTTTGTCAGTCTGCCTATCTGTCTGTCTGTCTCTCTGTTCCGGCTCATGTTTGGAACTGCAGGACCGATTCTGACGGGGTTTTCACTGGCAGATAGCTAATGTAATAAGGAGTAGATTCCACTTTTATTTTAGAAATATATTATTTATTATAGTTAGATAGTTAAATTCCACGCGAACGTAGTCACGAGCACAGCTACGATAGTTTCTCTATATAACTCTACGAGACACTGAGAATCTAGGCATAAACCTCGCAAACGCCGTATCTGTACACCTCTCAGCTTTGCTGGCCGCACACATGCGCAATGAGAACTGGCACAGCAAACGCACACACTCACACAAATTGAAATAAAGTTTGTTTTAGTTGGGCATTGGGCATGAATGAAAGCGAGAGGGCGGGCGTCGGAACGGCCGATTGTTATCAAAACACTCGGCCGCCGGTGCCCGTGAAAATGTTGCCCGCCTTTTATTGCGTTAACAGCCATGTTAAAAGTTTTAGCGCTGACTTTTTGAACGTTTTACAGGCTCAAGTGTAAAGCAATTGTAGCGGGCGACTTCAAGCGCTGTTTTGGGTATTGGATATTCTTTTTATAAATCTTCGTATTAACGAGCACAGATTAATTTTACAGTAGTCCAAGAATACAAAATTAAGTTATAATCTATAAGCAATTTTAAAACGTAGGATAGGTGAACTACTAACTACCTTATTTAAATCACCTATCGTGACGATATTGTCATTTAAATACGAGAACATAGGGAGAGGTTTGCTGGGAACCCCATAAAATAAATTTATGGGGAGCCATAAAAGAAAAGGATATCTTAACTGTCCAATGTTACAGGCCTAAGTTAAAAACCCGCCTAGCAGATGGACGAAATGCTTCACGGCTGGTTTACAGTGTGATAGTAAGGTCCCTGAATGAACTAGGCTCTATCTTTTAAACCTACAACTATTTTACAGTGTTTAACTAGTCTGCACACTGGCTCATAAACGAGTGATTTAAGCTACATTGTTCGCAGTCTGAATATTAAACGGTTGTAAACGGTGCGGAGCTCGACAAACGAACGCTGATCCGCGCGTTCGTTTAAAATTCACTTTGTTGTTCACACCGTGATTAACTATATGCCTCGCGGGCACCGTTTTATGAATATAGATATTTGAATATTTATACCCTAAGTAATTGTGTGTTTTATGATCCTGCGCCGCTGTCGTGTCTTAAATGATCTATTGGATTTGATACGCGCGATAAGATTGCAAGATTTATAAATGCAGAAGCGTTAAGTCATTACTTTTTTACACTAGACATTTATAAAATTTAGGGCCTTTTAAGAGCAACTGCGGATTATTCGTTGATGTAATGAATCATACATCAGCTATATCAGCAGCTATCGTCCATAGCCACCACAGTAATGATTGATTTCTGTATCTTAGAATTGCTTAAAATGAAACATAAATAAATCTTGTATGCCACAACGTTACAAGCGCAAAACTGTTGAAAGTTTATATACCTACATAATATATTACATGTACGTATTACAACTAATCTGCACACTGGACCACAAAACCCGTGACATCAGCAACACTGTTCGCAGTCTGAATATTAAACGGTTGTAAACGGCGTGGCGCTCGACAAACGTACGTTGATCCGCGCGTTCGTTTAATATTCACTTTGTCGTTTATACCGTGATTAACAGCCCGTGTATGCCTCGCGGGTACCTTGTCTAAACATATTTCAATATTCACGCCTTAATTAATATAGTCTGGTTGTAGATCAGCGTTTCTCAAAGTGCTACCGCCGGAACGTTTTATGTTATTTTTATTATTAAGTACGTAATTTTATTTCAAAAAAGTAGAAAAGTACCGATCGTATTATCTTCGCTGTTTTTAAAAAATAAAACTGTGTATTTATTGCCTGTATTTTGTAAAGGCGTCTTCGTAGTCTAAAGTCTAATAGGGAGCACGTCCACACATCGTGCTTGGCACGTCCCAACGACAAGGTTGAGAAGCCCTGGTGTAGATCGTAAGCTATCAACCATATTAAGTTACGCCACACGCGGTCTACGCTTGAATAGGTATGTACAACAGTGGCCAGCTTAGCAGGTAACCTTCTGAAGTACTAAAGCATCCACTTAGAATATCAGGCAATTTTTGGTCCTCTTTCAGATTGGAGGGTTGGATAGGTAAAAACTTTCGAGTAAATTCCCCATATTGTAAGAGTACAAACAAGTAGACAAGCGTGGAAGCTGATACAGTAGCCACAGCAGCCCATGGTCAACCATTTCCTCAAATGGAGAAGAAATCCTGTCTGAGGTTGTGCTTTGCGACTCATGAGGACTAAGATGTTCGCCTCAAATAAAGTATCCCCACAACCACAGTCGAACCTCCCCAGTCGAAACACAAGACATGAAGAACATGCTGCTTTACGACGGATTGAGAGGCTCTACCACGTAACTTTCTGTCCTATTGGAGTCCACGTGTTTGAGCAGGTCGTAAGCGACAGAAAGTGTTAAGTAACATCGGGCGCGGTCAGTACCTGGATGGCTGACCGTGATTCGGAGGGCACGTTAGGCCGTCATTCCCGGTTGTTATCGATATGATAGCAGTGGCAAACCTCATCGGAAGCGGTTTGAAAACATTCGACACGCATCCAGCATCCCGCATTGGAGTTACGTGATGGAGTATGCTCCGGGCTTCCAGCTATTGTCGGCCATGAAAGGGTTCCAGCTAGCCAGTCAGAGTCCACCTAGGTATAAGGCCGAATTCTTAGCCACTGGGCTATCGCCCTTCGGATTTGATACACTGTTCTGATTCAGCGAATAACACCAAAGCGAGGAGGAATCCGCTGGCCGTCGCCGTGTCTCCGTTCCCGACGTTCTCGGTCCGGATTTAGCGTAATTGATTGACCTCGTTCGAGCACGCGTCCGATACACACGTGTCGCGGACCTACCTATGTACGGTGTGGGCGGGGTAGTATAGCCGTATAGCGGCAAGTGTTTAGTGTACTGTGTATGTGAAGTTAAAATATGAACGAGGAAATTGGTATGGACCTACTAACTGCTAAGTTATATCGTCGGTCACGGTTGTTATCGATACGATAGCAGTCGTTAGACCTTTTTGGGTGCCCTATGGGTTTGAAAACATACCTACCTCGCCATCCACCCACCATCTCGCAGAATTGGGCTGAAGGAGTCCTAATTGACCTTACTACTGCTGCAATATAAAAGGTACCTACAAGTAAAACGTCAAGGAATCACGCGTCTAGGGACAGATGGCCGCGGTGTTGGGGGAAGGGGGGAGGGGGGACGAGGGTATCGCGAGGTGCCCTTGCGCGAAGGTGAGGCGACAATTAGCGCGGTCATTCGCCGCGGCCGCTGGCGCGACTTCAACGACGCGACCGTAGAAATACGAATGAAATAGAACGGCATGTCGGCGGAGCAGGGCTATCTTAGATTCTACTAAAAAGAGAGCATATTCGGGCAAGCATTTGGGGAGCTTCGTCATAATATGTTCACATCGCTTATACCATAGACCCTGAAACCCTCATGGAAATAGGTAACAGATACAACGTCCACGTGGGCGGGACAGTCGTTCCATAGATTCTGCTCAACTGAGCGCATATCCGGGAAGCTCCATCATGTCTTCTCGTCGCGTCGCCGTCGCCTATACGATGGTTCTGACAGGGCGGAGACGTGAACTCACAGTGGGGTAGTCCAAAAGCACAACGTGGCTTAGCGAGCTGTGTTCGGTGCATCTGGATCGAGGAAATCCGAAAGAGTGCGTGGCGCACCATCGGTGGCCACTGCTGGACATAGTGCACTGATCTAGGTACTATCAGTCCTTTGATAAAGGCTGACAATACGATATGACGCGCGTGTAATAGCTCATTCCATCACTCACATCGCGATTGTGAGTGAGAGTGATATAATCTAGATAGACTCAGCGGCATTCACGTTTAACATATTCGTTCCGAATTCACTGTAGCTAGCTACTACCGCTAGCTTCGGAACAAATAGTCGAAAAGTTATTAATGCCGTTCTTTTACCTTCTTTTTCAATGGACGCCGCCGATCACCGCGATAATCGACCGGACGCGACGCCCGCGCCCGCGAATGTGCGCGTAACATGCTATACCTAGGGATTTTCCGATACCACCTAAGTATCGATACTTACTCATTTCGATAATACTCAAATCTTTTTTCGATACTACACAAATAAGTACTCCTCAAGTATCGATACTTACTGATATCGATACTTTTTGGAACTTTTATTTTATTATTTTGAGGGTGCTATCAATGAACGTTGAAGGATAATAATTTAAACAAAATTGAGACGAAAAAAACTATTTATTTATTATAAATGTTTATTAGGCTTATTATAATTTAAACAAAAAACTCTTCAGCATTAAGATTGCCCAAAAACACTAACTGTTCAAGGTATTTAGAAGACAATCTGTTTCTTGTTTGTGTCATTGTTGCACCGGCTAGGCTTTGGAAAAAAGGCACTCGCTAGGAACTGATGTTGCAACAACAATTAAATATTGCTGTGCATACTTGTACAGACAAGGAAACACCAACTTCATGTCATCCCATTCTGCAAATGGGTTGCTTTTAAGAGAAACTACTGGATTTGATAAATAAAGACGTCGTGACTCACTCACGCCGCCACGCGACGAATACCGGTAACTCGGTAACCTGATTAGCTGACTGTTTTTGCCTCGTTTTTGCTCTCTTAGTTCTGTATGATGCGTTCTCGGTTTTTTTTATTGTATTCGGTTGTTTTGCTGGTTCGATTCGATACCAAGTATTTTTGTTTCGATACCGATTATGTATCGCAAAATTGATTCGATACAATAAATACTTGGTATCGAATCAAAAGTATCGAGTACCTACTCGTATTTATTAGTATCGGAATATCCCTAGCTATACCTACCCACTAATGCAAATTCATGTAAGGTTACCATCTCTTTTCATATGAAACTTATTACGTCTTCTCTGTGGATGTGGCGACCAGACTCAAGCATCACCACGCGTTCGTAACATCGCGAGTAATTTTGTCTACATCCCTTGTCAGTAACCCATTAATGACCCACTACAGGGTCGGGTCTCCTCTCACAATGAGAGGGATGTAGGCCGCCGTCCACCACGCTGGCCTACTGCGGGTTGGTGGACTTCACATTACTTTAAGCACTTTTTTTTTTAACTCTCAGGCATGTAGGTTTCCTCACGATGTTTTCCTTCACCGTAACAGCAGGTGATATTTAATTTTAAAAAGCGCACATAACTTTTTTTACAAAGTCATCGGTACGTGCCACTGGGATTCGAACCCGGACCCCTCGATTCGAGGTCGAATTCTAAGCCACTGGACTATCATCGCTCTACATCCCTTAATGTCACATAATTGCAGGAGCATACTCCTGGTTTCCATTGTCTGTACCCACACCCACTGCAGAGTGGAGCCTCCTCTCACAATGAAAAGGATGTAGGCCTGAGTCCACCAGTCGGGCTTAATGCGGGAAGGTAGACTTCACATGCCTTTAATGGAGAACTCTCAAACTCAGGCATGCCGGTTTCCTCACGATATTTTCCTTCACAGTTACTACGGGTTATATTTAATTCTATAATGGGTGGAAAAGGTTTATTATATACCATTCCACCACACTGCTCCAGGGCATCAAATTAAGTCACTGAGAGCTTTATAAAAATAAAATAAGATATTATAATGTCGCTCGTAGTCACGGGCGGCGTGAGCGGACTCCGAGGTGTCAATCCGCGCCTGCGACGCGGTTGTTGACCGGCCCGCGGTGGCGTGACGCACGCGACCACCGCGGGATTTCGTCCTATTGCTCCACTCCTATACTGCTTATAGGCTAGTTCTCTGTCACTTGTGTCATAGCCCCACACTAGGATTCCCTGTGTCGTGGGTGCCATGGACACACACAAGACAAGATCACAACACACCCAGACCAGAAACAAATTCAAATTCATCATTCAAATCTCAGTTTTACTGGGAATCGAGCCATTGGCACGATTCGTACGACCACATCGGCGTGCGACGTTTACCGTACGAATACTGACGATATTGTTCACGGCACTGCAACACGCTTACAAAGACTCGTTAACTTTAGGCAGATTTTATTTATACAATTGGTTATTCTTCATCTTCCTATTTATACGGCACCAACGACAGCCCTCGTATGGGTACACTCACACCCGTACACATGTGGCGGCGTTATTATTTATTAGAGACATCGGATAAGTTGTCAATCGACGACGCGTGACGTCGTGCGTGACGCACGCGAGGGTGCCGGGATTGCGCGTCATTTAGCTTGAAGGGCACCCACCGTTCCCACAAAAAACGTTTTATTCTATGGTGAAAATAAGCACAATAACCTCCAACAAATCTCACGCGTTTAGTAAAATTGACCAATCAGAAGACGGAAACTTGGACCCAGCTTAAGTTTCGTAGAATCGGTCAGTAATGTACTACTGAGGTCAGGTCTCCTCTCAGAATAAAAAGGAATAAGAAGGCCCTAGTCCACCAAGCAGGACAAACATGGATTAGTGGACATGCCTTTGAGAACATTATGACGAATGCTTCGGCAAGCAAGTTTTCTCACGTTGTTTTCTTTCACTGCTACAAAATAGATGTTGCAAAAAACGCCAGTCGATGCCTACCGCTGTCGATTCGAACTTGGACCTCATACGTACAAGAAGGAATGTATAACCACTGTGCTAGACACCATTTTTATTCTTATATTGCTTATTATTATAAATCATTTAAAATTAATGTAGCTTTATTAGCAACCGTTTACAGTTATCGGCTTAATTTAGCTAGCTACCAACCCCTGCCTACATAATCCCGCTAGAAACTAAGATAGTCTTGCTTTTGTTTAAAGCAAAAAAAAATTATTCATTATACTGAGTCAATACAATCAGTGACTAGGGCCCCTATGCTAGGTTAGAAATCGTATTTCGGCAAAGATCTCCGAGGCAAAACAATGAATCATAATTAAAAGATTTTATGAGTTAATCTTAAAAGTTATCAGCCGTTTACAATTATCGGCTTAATTCAGCTAGCTAAAACACATAATCCCGCTGGAAGCTGAGCCGTCGGCGTCTGCCCGTAATGGATGTTCGAGACGAGAAAGCACAGGTGGCGTTCCCGCGACCCATCGATCTCGGCAAAAATACGATAATGCCGTATATTGCCTACACTGGCGGGTTAGCGCACAGTGGGAAGAGATAGCGGGAGCGGAGGCGCCAGCGGAAAGGACAAAGATACAACATTTTTTTGTTGTATTTGATTGTGATAGCAATTGAGTAGCAAAAGGGCATGCAGGTCACCTGATGTTATGTGGTCACTGCAGCCTATGGACGCCCGCATACAACCTCAAATAGAGAGAAAAAAGTCTTATGTGAGTCTAAAAAGATATAATAGTTTTAACATGAGCAACTAGTGCAACTAGTGATGTAGTTTGGAAATTCAATCATCAGCAATTAGTAGATTTTCGTAGATGAAAGAGTTGTCAAAATCGGCGAATAGACCTAAATAAAATCACTTAAGCATTCATCTCATTCTAGTCATTATAATATATAGCTACCATTCGCTGCAAAAACACAGGTGTATCGCAAACCGTTGATATTTAAGCTTATTTTATCAGAGATAACAACTCTCTAACGACCACCGTAACTTCGTCGGACAATCTTAAGTTTGGCTTAGAAATACAGACTAATCATCCGCTGTTCTACATTAACCATGCAGCTACCTAATATTGCCTACGCGGGGTAAAAATACACGCGATCCGTGGCCGTCAACGATAACGCAGACCCCGCCGCCCACGCTCCTCCACACTTCAATAGCCATACACTCTACCTATACACCTATGTATATCTACACACCGTATATTCATTAGCGACTCTCCGGACATTTTAAATATAGGCGACCGGGGACCGAGAGTTTTATAGGTACGAGAAAATGCAATTCCATTCGCGAGCCGATCCGACAGACTCATTCCTCGGCGGATACGTATAAAAGTTTATACCCCGCCTCGATATCAGATAGCGAGCTAAATTTATCCCGAGCGGTGACTGCAAAAGGCGAGCTCATAAAAAGCGCGGCTCGCTTGATTACAAAGCGGCGCGGCGGGTTTATGGGAGTTCGTCTCGCGGCCGCGGCGTCGCTCGCTCTCCGGCTTGTTCGGCCGAGGGTAGTTTTTCAGTCCGCAACATAAATAAGCGATCACCCCCCGCCCGCACTACCCCCGCTCGTAAACTAAGCGCAGATAGCGAGAACACTTAATGGCTGATCGGATTTTGATTAGCGCGGGCCGGCGACGCAACCCCGCTCCCGGCTCCGAGCCGAATTTGAATAGATAAGTGGGCATCCGAGGACGGCCGCTCGCGACCGTAATTTACATACTTACTGGCTTTCGGCGAGCGTGCGGTGCCAAGTTATGGACGGCGCAAAAACGATAAAGTTGATATAGAGCCCCGGTCATCGATTCGGTCGCGGCGAGTGGTTTTTCACTGAATTCTGTTTGTTATCGGCGCGCGGGCCGTGGCGGTGTCGTCATTTAACCAACTTCAAAAAAGTAAGTTATCGATGCGACATGTATGTAATTATGTAGGTATGTTATAAATTTTGACGGAACTGCAAAATATTTACATGTTATATGTTGGGCTATTACGGCTTACAAACTAGTATACCAAATTTCACAGGCGTATGTATGTATTGAATGTATTGAATTTTTTTCACCTTAGGAAATGGTAAAAGTTTCAACAAAATCGGTTCAGTAGTTTTCGTGATATCGTGACTTAAATAAATAGTAAAATGTAGTTTCTTAATTTAAAAAAATTAAGGCTTACTATTTCTTGAGGTCTTGGTTGAAATATTTTGATTCTATTAGTTAAATTGGCACCAAGTATGTAAGTAACAAATTTTATTTCACACAAAATTTTTTCAAGTCGATTAAATTTATCACTGAATTCTGTTTGTTATTGGTGCCCGGGCCGCCGGTGTCGTTTTTTGTTCGATTCGATCGCTCCGCGAGCCTGCACTATTGAAACAAAGCTCGAGCCAGTTTTGACAACTCACTTTTGTGTTTCGCGTTTCGAGTGTCGCCGAGTGCCGAGTACGTACGTACGAATACAACGGTATTTAGGTACAAAGCGAACGCGCTATTGTTGTCCGACTTGTAAGCGAGTGCGGTCATTCGAGTACTCGTTGCAGTCGTGAGCCATGTTGCAGTTTCATGGAGTATCCTAGAGCAGTGTTTCCCAAACATTGTTCTGCCATGGCCCGGTAATCTTCACACTGCCCCTTCGTGACCCACTTAACACTTTTAAACACAAACTGGTTCTATTAGGTAAAATAATAGAGATTAATAATAGTCAAAAGATTTTTTAGTAGGTACTTACTACGTATGTATTTTGGTATCGCCTATTTATGTATTCACTTAATTTAGTGCGAAGTGAGGAGCTGCTGGTTTTTTTTACCAAAACATCTAAATCCGCGGAGAATGATGAAAGTTTTTAATTATGTAAGTCTTGATTTTACTTCAAGCCAGCTTCTATATTTATCGTGACCCGGTATTTTATTTTGACGGCCCGGTACCGGGTCGCGGCCCGGCAAATGAGAAACGCTGCCCTAGAGTAGTAGGATAAGTACTCTAGCGTCCTACGATATCAGCGATTGGACTACTGAACTTTAGGACATCCTTTCAGCTTGATATATTACGGAGATAGGACTTGCTGCTATTAATCGTAATTTGCAAATGCGAATCCGATAACAGAGAGTTCCCTCGCCGTGCTGTGACTTTGACCGAACGGTCGTAAGTTGTCGCTTATAGACGTGGGTTGACGTGGGTGACGACGTTAGGGAACGTCCTAAGTGGATGGAGACGCAGACTGTACCCGTGAAAAGCTTGAAACTAGTAATCGCTTGAGGAACTAACTATTAACACAGTTTTTAAATTGTTTTTTACTGCAAGTGGGCTAAGTTTTCTGGTGTTCCTGAATTCCTGTTTTACAGAGAAAACCAAAGAACAGGCGAACGGGCAATGATTTACAGATTGATGATGATGACTAGTTATTTAGTGATGGCGCTAAGACAAAATACAAGAAATAGTCATCGATAATACTCAATTGCTAATTTTCGAAGAAATCTCTCGACAGCTCAGAGCCTGACTACGGGTGTATGCAAGTAGATGCGTGTCGTGGTTCGATAAACGCGCGGAGAGTTTGGGCCGCGCCACCCCTGCCTCCCCTTCCCGGGCGTTGGATCCATTTACGCTTGTTTAGTTTGGCAGGTAAGGCGCAACACAACACCTCACAAACATGTGATGCCCAAGAATTTCCACACAAAAATTTCCAATTTCCAAGAATTTCTAAACTGTCGATATTCAGTACCTAGTCGGTTCTTTTAATTAACCGGTCGATATTCGTTTCTTCTGATTAATCGGTCGATATTCGTTTCTTCTAATTAATCGGTCGATATTCGGTAATCTTCTAACTAATCTCGAGTCAGCTCAGACTAAGGGTACTCGTAGGTAGATGTCCGTTCGATCGCTTGTCGAGGTTCGATAAACACGCGCGGACAGTTTGGTCCGCGCCACCCCTACCTCCCCATCTCCGGGCGTCGGATCCATTACGCTTGTTTAGTTTGGCAGGTAAAGCGCAACTCGGGGATCGCAGAGACGTGCGGGTACACAACACCTTCACAAACAAGTGTCGCCAGCCATCCTCCAAATAATATCCCCCAACGATCCTTGCACGTTAGCCAAACGTCTAGGAAGTTTCGCTATACATGGATCTGACAGAGAACATCCTAGCTGGGTGGATTCGTATATACAATACCCGCGGCGAATGATAAAATTCGTGTCGTCACAGCACATGCGTATAAGATCAAACTTTACTGTCCGAGGTAAATGGTTTATGGTCTTAAGATAGCGGTCATTGCTTCTGTGCGAGTGTGCGATATTTACGCGGGAGTGACAGAGATAGGTAGATCCGGGTTGATTGATGTACGAATTTCTTAGTGGATCGCGAGCGCGGTTCATCACCTCACTTATAGACAAAAGTGTTAGCAAGAGCTAATATCAGCTTAGCAGGATCTAGAAAATTACGCTTGCTCTGCCAAAATAGCCGTTCCATTTACTCCTTATCTCTATACCTCGTTTCTTGTGTCCGACTTCTGAGTTAATATATGGAAAATCAAGCACAGAATGCCATGAGATAGTGATCCGAGATACCATAGTAACAGGTTGACTTCAACACGACATTTACGTTGACCAAATGCAAATTTTAACGTATTTAACAAACTCAAGGCAAAACGGTAATCAATTCGAACCAAGCGAAAATTGTTCGATACGAAATCCACAGGTATCGGCTAAAATTTGAAACCACTATTGCGTTCGAAAAATTGCAAATCAAACCTAAAATTTGCCCAGATCCACCGTTTATCTTAGTTTGCATTTACACACAACAAACTTGGTTGTAAAATAAGATTCTCCTTGGTCTCATTACATGTAAGCTGATAAGTGAGTGCAAAAAAACAACAAAAAACCTTACAAGCGCAATTAAATTGTACAATATCTTACAGTGTCTGATTTACGCATCTTTAAATTTCTGATTGCAACTGAATAAAAAAATTCCGGGTATTCGAAAAGCGAATGCCTTCTTATTTCAAAAGTGAATTTTCGCGGAATATTTTTGGCTATGTGCTAAATGCGCGCCAAGCACAGTCTCAACAAAAACAAAGATGGCGCCGCGCAGTTAGACGAATGTTTGCAAACAAGCGGCCAACGTCACCGTCGAGATAACACTGAGGGAGTAGCCCAAGAGCTGTCAGACATTTCCCGACAAATATTTGAGGCATCATAAAAGCATGTTGAATAGCTTTTTTTATAATAACAGCTGACGCGGAGAACTTTAAAATATGTAGTTATTTTTATTCACAAATATTGTATGTCACCAGCCTCAAATATTTTTTTCGATTTTTTTTTAATAATTTTGGAGACGCCTTACAAGGTGTCGACTCAGTATTCTAGCTCAATTTTTTTAATTTCTTAAATACTTAGTGTGTTAGAGTGTTGTTAAAAATTTGTAACGCCTTTTCGCACATAAAGATTTGTCCCTGAATTCCATTTCCTTGATCTGCATTTTTTCTATTGAGATATTGAAAATTATAAATTATCTATTCAACATGATTTTATGGTTTCTTTGAGGCATCATAACAAGTACTTCTCGAAAAACGTCTCCCAGCTCTCCAGCTAGAAGGACGCCAATTGAATTGACAATGGCGTCTAACGGTGCTGTGGACACAACCGTACGACTGTACCGTGCTGAAGGGACGCTGGCCGCTGATATTGCATACGATTTCCATGATAATACCGTATTGACCCAAGGTTTTGGCTCACCAAATAGCAAAGGCAAAGATGTGATGAAGTGGGTGTTTCAATGATGATTTACTTCAGTGTTTTTTTTTGTTATGTTGAGAAGATCTTAATGAATGCAACTTGTTTTAGTTTTAGTGCTTGATAACGAGTATTGCGCTCAACAGACAGAAGCTCCAAAAAGTATGTTTTTTACTGTAGTCCATGTATTTATGCAGGCCACCTGATATTTAAAAGTCACTGCAGCCGGACAATTAATGGACAGTGGACACCCACGTCTAACCTCAGATTAAAAATCCTATCTGCGATTGTATGCGGGTGCTTTGCTCCTCACGAGGACTAAGATGTTCACCTCAAACAAAGCGTCTCCAGCAACCATTCCTCGCCAGCCGAAACACAGGAAACAAAGAATACGGTGCTTAACTGTTAAGACTGGCGGTGAGGTCCCCGAACGAGCTATAATACTGTAACACGCGTAACTTTCGACTACAAATAACGCTAGACTTTGTATTACCTTACGATCCACACTCGCCCCGTTTTATACACATGCACGTCGTCATAATTCCGTGTAAAATACTGCACAAAGCAGCGAGGTACAACGGTGCACTTTTAAAGAAGCTATCAAAGAACGCGCTTAGAACCGAGTTTACGGCGTCGGATGAAGAGTTCCGGGTTCAATATTCTAATACATAGTTGGTCCCTTAACACGACCACCTACAATATATAATTTATTATGAAAGATAAAAAGCTTCCTATCTACGCTTGTTTGTAACCCGTTAGTGAACACTAGAGGATCGGGTCTCTTCTCACAATTAGGTAGGTGACGTAGGCTAGTCCACGTTGACTAAATGCGGATTGATGTACTTCACATGCCTTTTAGAATATTATAGAGAATTATCAGATACAATATGCAGGTTTCGTTACGATAAAAATTTCTATTTTCAAATAAGAGAGTGAAAAACCAAAGACAAAGACAAAAACGTTTATTTAGCTACATGAATATGGGTTAGTTAAGGTCCTACAAAGCATTTGATAAATTAATGTTTACCATTTTAGATAATATATGCAAAATATAAAGTAAGGTTGAAATTCCGTTCGAAAATAAAAAAAATCAGTGTCGTTCGATACTATGAAGTATTTCTAAAATACTCCTTTTGAACAACCAAAGTACTATTTTCAAATAGTTTAGGGTCCTATAAAATATTTCAACTTACTAAGTTCCCGCGGCCCTAATAGTCTAGGAGCCGCCGCCATAACCTTTATTCACATTTGGGTATACGACCAGTAATACCCGACCAAGATAGGAGACAACTAATTGGTCAAAAGGTATCATATCAAAATATTTGGGCCGCCGTTTTACGTCTAATGAGGGAACCGGATCCCAACTGCGAGGTCGTTTCGTTATACAACTATTATCCGCGTAGACTTTACAACTATAGATATATAGGCATCATTTAAATATACCGTTGCAAAGTACTTGGTATACCAGGTTTTGTTTGGCCTTTTGTAAAACTGTGTTTCAGTTTGATTTTCGCGACACAGATATGTATGTCATAATTTTCAGCATGAAAGCAACAAGAAGAAATGTAACTAACCACAATAAGGTGTTAATATTTTAAGGCAGGGCACCAGCAGAGGTACCTTACCGGCACCCCCGTAAGCCGCCGGGAATAAAGCGGCAAGTTCTTCACGTCCTGTGCTTTGATTTGGAAGATCTATGACATGTTATGAGAAAATGAAGCAAACAGTCAAACTGGCCACCTGATGCACTGCACGTTCGTTTGCTATTCATTTACTTTAAGAGATAGCCAGTAAAGTTTTCCAAGTTTTTGTACAAGTAGAACATATCTATCGTATAGTTTAACCTTTCTGCAGACATCTGCAGACATCTGCAGAAAGGTTAAACTATGCTGTATATTTATGAGAGTCGCTCGCGCTATATGGCACATAGCCAGTTAGCTAATACGAGCTAAACTAAGCGCTACCTGCAGTACGATAAGTACTCGACTGTTCTCAGATGTCTCAAGTTGGTTTAGTGAGCTTGCTACACAGCAACGCGCTCTTATCCTAGAACATTCTGGAATATTCCACGGCAGTTACGCTCAATGGACAAGTGTCGCGCGGGTTTACCGCCAACTGTGAAGCCAGTGACCTAAATACGAATGGCTGCGCTTTGACTGAGGCAAAGCTTGAACGATACGAATATGACATAAAATACAAAATAGGTAATAGAATTGAGACGAGACTAATAGTCTTCCGGGGTATTTTCGCAGCTCTCCATCGAACGGTCAACACATTGGCACACCCTTGGTGTTGCCTTATGTCAATAGGCGACGGTGGCTCATTCTTACCCATTCGTTTGAACGTTATTCAAATTTGTCTTTTATTTGGCTGCTAACCGGCAATTTTTCTGTAACTCCTTAGATATGTTATTTTCGGGTGTTACTTACAGTAACATTCTGTAATATATCTACAAAGCTCGATTCTATAGCGGAAGAGTTGCATATATAGCCCGTTGCCAGTCGACTGTTCCCAACAAACTTTACGCTACCTGTATTACATAGAAAACTCGCGTCTCACATGTCCGAAGCTTAGACGTTGTAGTTCGTAGTACGTACTACGTAGTAGTGCGAGCTTACGCTGGAACATTCTGGTAAATTCTGGTATATTCTAGAATATTCCACGGCTCGGCTCGGAATTTCCTGCGTGCTCGGCACGCAAGACAGACAGTCGAGATCGGAACCACGAATAGCATTCGTTTTCCGAGTACTTGTGCGCTCACCTTAGCCTAGTTGGTTTAATTTGACCCGAGTGACGTAGTGGTTAAGACACCGATGCGCTACGCGGAGGGTCCTGGGTTCGATTCCCAGCAGAGCAGAGGTTCGAATGATGAATTTGAATTTTTGTTTCTGGTCTGGGTGTGTTGTGTTCTTGTCTTGTGTGTATCCATGGCAGCCACGACACAGGGAATCCTAGTGTGGGGCTGTGAGCGTGAAGCGTTATTTATTATTTACCTATATACGAAATCCTGAGCGTTTTAAAACCGCATAGTTTATTAAATATTTCATCTTTTTATTGAACTTTTAAAACATTATAAAACAAAGCTTTTTTGTTGGTATGACGCCTTTTTTGTTTTTACCAATTTATTTTAAATATTATAAAGTTTCGCATTTCAAACCCATTCGACAACTACTGCTGTGGACGAATGGGTGCTCAACGGACAAGTGTCGCGTGGGTTTACTGCCTACTATAAAGCCAGTGACCCAGTTAGCTGGAGCTGGGAGCTACGCTTTGACTCCGAAGGACTCCGTCAAAGCTTAAACGATACGAAAACAACACGGAAAGTACAATTTTAGTGTAATATATTCCATTTACTTAGTTCACTTATATGTCAAGGGCTGGCTCGCTTTTCAAAAATGTATTATCTCTTCTTTATAATTCGTTATTTTAGCCACCTGTAGCACAATCAATTTACTATTTACCTACACGACGGGTAACTTTGATATTGTAGAAAACATGACAACATAATAATTAAATGTCGAAGCAAACTCGAAGTCTCCTTTGTAATTGTATGCACATGTGGCATAGTTTATTTATTCACTGTCTACACGTTACACGATCGATTGTTGCCATTGGTGCGACAAAAAACTAGGTTTTTATATTCTGCGTTTTACAATAGCTCTAAGTTTATAAGGGTGGCCACACACGCCCAGACCAGAAACAGAAATTTAAACTCGCCATTCAAATTTCTGTTCCGCTGGGAATCGAACCCAGGACCCTCCGTGCAGCGCTCCGGTGTCTTAACCACTGCGCCACTCAGGTCTTCAAATAATATTAATGTTGTATTAGCAGTATTTGTGTGTCACTACACATGTGAGATTTTACAGGACCATGAGGTTTACATACTAAAAGAAAACTAGAGTTAATAAATAGAACTCACGGCTTTTTCGACAAAACTCTTCGTAGCGCTAACAAAGCTAGCTCCTACTCCATGATCGGAACCCGGTAACGGTCTTACCGTCTCGTTAAAGAATGTTCTAGACTCTCGAGAAAGCGGGTCGTTTAGAGCTTTATTAACGCTCTGTCCTCTACTTTGAGATAAAACGGTAAGTACACGAATATCTGTGAATAGTCTTGTTACTCATTGCTCAGTGTGGTCCGACCCGCTATCTGCTAACTAGCTCAGTTACTGAGAAGCTGTGATAGCCCGCTAAGTATTCCGCCTCTTACTCGAAAGGTCCAGGTTCGAAGGTCAGTGAAGTTATGTGCGCTTTATAAAAGTTAATCACTTGCTGTAACGGTAAATGAGAAAACCTTCCTGCCTGAGAGTTCACAAAAAATGTTCTTAAAGGCATGTAAAGTCCATCAACCCGATACCCAATGGGTAAAACACAGACATATCTACTAAGTATAGCTTAGTAACAGTCTAAAGTAACAAAAACATTGCAATCCGTGCGTAAAAAACAATTTAATTAAAACTCTTATTACCTATTCATATCACTTGTGTCCAGTGTTTAATACAAAGTTTTTGTTTTCCTATTTCTTAGTTCGCTTCCCAGTGTCAGCTGGCCGGCTACCACAGCACGCTTGTAGCTCGCTCGCTTGCATTCCGCGCCGACGGAATGCCTCGGGACGACGAGCGAGCCTAGACAGACAGTCGGGTTCGCACCTACGAATAGCATTCGTTTACCAAGGACTGACTTAGTTGGTTTACTTTGACACTTCCGTGTCCAATCTTTGGATTATTTTCTAACATGGATCTCTTATTGGACTTAATATGTGTTCCCAGTGCCCTCGATACATTGGACTCTTAATGTAGGGCTACATATTATGTTAATTTTTAAATTAACAAATAATCATTTCTTTTAAAAGTAAGAATCTAGTACTTATTTATTTTATTTCTATTTCTGAGATAGACATGTACGCCGCGTAGGTACTTAATACTTATACATATCGCTTGTGTCCAGTGTATTGTTTTTGTTTTTCCATTCCTGAGTTTGCTTCTCAGTATATCCGAAGCTGGCCGGCTGCCACAGCCAACTCGCCCCTCGCTCGCTTGCATTCCGCGCCGACGGAATGCCTCGGGGCGGCAAGCGTGCCGAGCACGCAAGACAGACAGTCGAGATCGAATTCGTTTTCCGAGTACTTGTGCGCTTACCTTAGCCTAGTTGGTTTACTTTGACCCGAGTGGCGTAGTGGTTAAGACACCGATGCGCTACGCGGAGGGTCCTGGGTTCGATTCCCAGCAGAGCAGAGGTTCGAATGATGAATTTGAATTTTTGTTTCTGGTCTGGGTGTGTTGTGTTCTTGTCTTGTGTGTATCCATGGCAGCCACGACACAGGGAGTCCTAGTGTGGGGCTGTGAGTGTGAAGCGTTATTTATTATTTACCTATATACGAAATCCTGAGCGTTTTAAGAGCCTAAGTTTTAAGGTATGACGCCTTTTTTTTACCAATTAATTTTAAATATTATAAAGTTTCGCATTTCAAACCCATTCGACAACTACTGCTGTGGACGAATGGGTGATGTCTGACCATTATTAAAATTACGAAACTTACAAGTAAATTACGACCAGGTTCTAGGAGCTTAGAAGGCCCGAGGCAGCGTTTATTGGCTTGAGATCTCCAATAATTGGGCAAAGACCCAAATAACAGGTTTATGGATTCGCTGGAGGGTACCAGGCAAGTCAGCGGAAACGTCCACACATTCCGATGTCAGGGATTTAATAAAATAATTTCAAAAAAATTAACTGATTTCAAAAAACCATGAAATAAAATTTGTTATAACGTACCTATTTCTTGGGGTTCGTCCTTTTTTGAAGTCGGTTAATGAAACTAGTAACCGCTAGGGATATTCCGATACTAATAAATACGAGTAGGTACTCGATACTTTTGATTCGATACCAAGTATTTATTGTATCGAATCAATTTTGCGATACATAATCGGTATCGAAACAAAAATACTTGGTATCGAATCGAACCAGCAAAACAACCGAATACAATAAAAAAAACCGAGAACGCATCATACAGAACTAAGAGAGCAAAAACGAGGCAAAAACAGTCAGCTAATCAGGTTACCGAGTTACCGGTATTCGTCGCGTGGCGGCGTGAGTGAGTCACGACGTCTTTATTTATCAAATCCAGTAGTTTCTCTTAAAAGCAACCCATTTGCAGAATGGGATGACATGAAGTTGGTGTTTCCTTGTCTGTACAAGTATGCACAGCAATATTTAATTGTTGTTGCAACATCAGTTCCTAGCGAGTGCCTTTTTTCCAAAGCCTAGCCGGTGCAACAATGACACAAACAAGAAACAGATTGTCTTCTAAATACCTTGAACAGTTAGTGTTTTTGGGCAATCTTAATGCTGAAGAGTTTTTTGTTTAAATTATAATAAGCCTAATAAACATTTATAATAAATAAATAGTTTTTTTCGTCTCAATTTTGTTTAAATTATTATCCTTCAACGTTCATTGATAGCACCCTCAAAATAATAAAATAAAAGTTCCAAAAAGTATCGATATCAGTAAGTATCGATACTTGAGGAGTACTTATTTGTGTAGTATCGAAAAAAGATTTGAGTATTATCGAAATGAGTAAGTATCGATACTTAGGTGGTATCGGAAAATCCCTAGTAACCGCTCCGTGATCGAAATTCAATCATGATTCATTAATGTAACACTTGCAAAGTACACACATGTAAAAAGGGAAAACAATGATACCTAATACCAGTACCTGCGTAGGTCACTAATATAAATAACAATTAAATTTCACCTGCTTTATCGATGATGCAAGGGTTCTCCATAATATGGAATTACATTCTTTGTAATTTCTTTTAATTCTTCAATGTAAAATCCACCAGCTCGCAATTCAACAACAAGCTAAGCTTAAGGCGGATTGTGAAGCCGGGGACCTTCTCAATGAAACGTAGTACTTCTTTATCACATCCTCCTAAATCATAGAAAGTAGACATAGGAAGCACCTACTATTAAATCGAACAAAAGACATATTAAAGTGTCCAATTACATATAATCTCTTAATGGATTATAAATTGGTCCCGTGTTGCGTCGCGCGTAAAATTATGGCGATTCATAAATCTGCAATAACTATGCGTAATGAGCTGTTAAATCGCGAATATCTTGATAAGGCTGGTGTCACACAGGGAGCAGTGCTTATTACTTACGGTGTGTAAAATATCGGTGATTGGTGGAGGTAGAGTCGTCGTAGCTCCTGGTATTTTAGGCCACCTTCTTAACCCGCTGTGAATTGTATATTTTTTATTCCGCCGTGAAAAAGTAGATATCTATGTGTTTCGATTGGGTAGGTTGATTACCAGATATGGGTACCTACTTTATGACGCAATCACATCTTAAACAAGATCAAAACAACGTGTGTGCTATAACTTGTACTGAGATGGTCATCTGGCCGGAGATGGCCGGATCCGAGTTTCGTGTCATTTCTTAGATAGAGCGTAGGTAAGGTAGCGTAGGTGAGGACCTGCATCCAAAAATCACAACTACTAAATAGTTCTACAAATGTGAAAGTCTGTGAGGATGGATAGGTGGACGGACGTTTGTTACTCTTTCACGTAAAAACGGCTGAACAGATTTGGATGAAATTTGGTACAGAGGCAGACTATAACTCTGGGTCAAGTTCTAAAATCCACGCGGACGAAGCCGCGGTCAAAGTCTAGTCGATCCAATCGTATATCCAAGTATATTTAATTTTGCGATGGACAACAAGACCTCGTGTCCACCTAATTAGTGTGGCGTACCTAGCTTAGTAGTGGTTAGGTATATTCCCGGAGCGTTACGTTCGCAAATTCCCGAATATTCCCAATACCGCCACCCCGACCTATCTCGGCGGCCAGACGTCTTTTCTAACTTACGCAACAGAATTTACGCTCAAGCGAGCCGTGGTCCACTAGCGCTAACGTGACCCGCACACTTGCACCGTATAAGCTCCCGGCTGAGCTAACCGGAGACACCCCGCCCCCCTCGCTCAGTCGCATCTAAGGCGTCCGAGGGGGGGTCGAGCCCGCGGTCAGAGTTCTCGATGTGACAAACTATGGTATAGTGCGGTATCGGAAACGCGCCAGCCTAAGTTGGCCTCCCTCGCCCCGCGGTTCGGTATAGATAGGAACGTGTAGAAGAGGGTTCGGTAGCCGATGGGAGGTCGGGGTAAGGTGGACGGGTCGGCTATAGGTATGGATGTGGTAGATGTGTAGCGAGGCGAATGGCAGCGGGCGCTCGCAGCGTGTGGGTGAGACGTTTACGGTCGGATCGCTGGTCGACAGCGGGATGCGACCATGGTTTCTTTAATAAATTGCAGGACATCTTTGTTTTCATCCAAATTAAAAATTTATTAAAGCAGTTGTAAAAGCAGCAATAAATAATAAGTATGAGAACAGTTCAACTATTCTACACTTAAACACTATAATAATTACATGTTAGTTAGCAATAGTTAGAATGTAATAGTCTATTATAACTCTACTTTGGTTCAACCACTTTGCTTTTTTTCATTCACAATTTAAAATATTAGATTATACAATAAGTAAAAATAAAGTGATCACATTATTCCAAATTTAAAAATAAACAAAAATTAGGTGACTTTAACGTATCATGAACAAAAAGTTCGTATATTCGAAATGAAACACAACGTTAGAAATTAAAACTTACACTCAATTATGACATATCTTGTCTTGATCTCGTTAAGTGTGTCTAACATTTTTATCTTCTCTCTTATGTAATATTTAAAAAAAAATTATAAAAGAAATCTCGATTCGTACACCAAACCGATATCCACCCACGCGCGGGCAATACCGCGTTGCGAGACGCGCCGCGGTCGGCCCCTCGCGTCGCGCCAATTAATTACGGAGGCCATCTTACCCCACCTCCCCCTACACCCCCGGCCTCGCTGACGGACAATAATTGCCGAATACACGTCGCTAGCTCCAGCCGAGCCTCTTGCTACTTCGCACATCTACCTATGTGTAGCTATGTATAGGCTATAGGTACCATAGCTATACATAGATACTACCTAGGGCCTTTGTTAGATGCCGTAGCGTTGCAAACAAAAACACTAGTACCTAATTCGACTAATAAAGGATTATATGTATACTTACCTATATGATTATATAGTCATTCTGTATTTGCAATAAATATGGACGACTAATAAAAACCAGATTAAAACACGCTATTCCATCTATTCATAAGATTTCAAAGATGTCAACTACCAAAGAGCGTAAAATCCGCATAACACACACATCATAATAAAATATCTCAACACGGTGATTCATTGGAAATTATAATGCTATAAGTTTGATCTGTTACCTGCATGGATTTTCAAAAATGGAAAATATACTACCTATGCAGATGCATTCGCGAGCAATCAGTCACGGAGGCCATCTTACCCCACCTCCCCCTACACCCCCGGCCTCGCTGACAGACAATAATTGCCGAATACACGTCGCTAGCTTCAAAGTCTCTTGTTACTTCGCATACCTACGTAGTACTTACACACCTAGCTACTACCATTATAAATACTTATGAACTATACGAACATATGTACGTACGTAGATACCTACCTAAACTTACTATACCTACATAAATATCTACAGTCTACAGTCACCTACCTACATACGATACCTGTGAACTATTCGTAGATTTTGTGTCGTCGTAGCATTAGGTTCGGAGCGCGAAAGGAAGAACAAACGAAAACCCTAGCATTTATAAAGGCAATATTCTTTACTTAAAACATTCGAATAAAGAATATTGGCTCTACAAAACTTAACGGCAAAACGCGCTGATATCCTATGCTTCTATGGGGGATAAAATTCCGTCACTGTTGAAGGAAGTTAGGAAAAAGTAGAGCTTACAGCGCGAACGAAACCACGGTCAAACAGTGTTAAATTTTATTACAGTTATTGTCTTTAGACCAAAAACAAAGAGAAGAGAGTAAGGGTACGTAGAGCTACCTAATAACAATGATAAGTCATATCCTCCTTCGTCTAACCCATAGATAAAAGAAGCAAACAGAACGGCAATAATAACTTACGAATACTAGCCGAACAAAGCCGCCGAGACAAAGTCGGTGGATAGAAAACTTGGAAAATTGTCAAACCACAGAATAAAAAGATATTTCTTCCGAATCCATTGCAACTAACTCACCTAGTGTCATTCACGTCTTATTGTATCATCATCCAACTTATTGTATCATTCCCGCTCAAAGTCGTGACGATAAAAAGACCTAATACAACGCACGGTTTAGCAGAATCTGAGATACGCCTACACCGCCCACATAGTCGTTCTATCCACTTCCTGTGTCTATGGTCTAAGTTCTAACCTCTCCGGACTCTCAGTCCGCTGTCGGCTCCGACATACAATTACGCAATCCAATCCGAGAAAGCCTACACTAGATGCAGGCTACGGCGAACATTCTATATCGCTATACCCACCTACTAAGAGTACTACAGATGCAACATATAGGTACCTACCGAAAGACAAGATAGCTTTAGGTAAGCTTTCCTCACGATGTTTTCCTTCACCGTTACAGCAGGTTTATTTTTTGTGTAAAACGCTCATAACTTAGAAAAGTCATTATCACAACGGAGCATATTTTACACGGAGGCATCTTAGACTACCAGCAAGTTCTTCGTGTCTTGTGTTTCGGTTGGAGGAAGTGAGGTAGCCGTTGATATACATACATATTTGAGGCGAAAATTTAACCCTCGTCAGGAACAACGTCATTACCACTGCAGTTACCACTCTCCATGAGTTGACCTGCCTGTCCATTCGCTACCCCTATACTATAACAAAAAAAGGTAGCTCGCTTGCTACTTCCCTAGCATAAAACAGGTAATTAAGCACGCCTACCCTAGTTAAAAATTCAATGGCAATCGGTCGATCCGTCCCGATTCCCGAAATTCCGACAACAAAAACAACAACGGACCGATATTGCGCGGCAAAAACGGCACGAGACAATAAAAAACGACCGAAAGCTGGATACACATTACGTGCGGCTACATTTTATCACTGTGGCTCAGAATCAGAACATGAGCTACATTACCTCCCTATCATCATGGTGTGCATTCTACCAATCCTCAGAAGACCGACCTGGTGGACTAGGGTTTGCATCCTGGTTTACTCATTGTGGCAAGAGACTCAACTCTGCAGTGGGTCACTAATGGGTTACAGAGATGTACCAAAGCTCACATCCTTCTCATTGTGAGAGCAGACACGACCCTGCAGTGGGTCACAGACATGTAGTCTAAAGCCCCTTATAGTGTGTTTATAACCTAATCGTCTGCCCCTCAGTCGCGTCCGATTGCAACGGGCGGATGGACCGCGATGCGATAACGCACGCACCACGCACCGAACTATGCCATGAAAAAATACCATAGACAAGTTAAGTGAACAGAAACTATACTGAGCGCAAAGCAACAAGAAACGGCACAAAGAAAACGTTCGAAATGAATCCGAAGGAACAGAGAAATGTACATTTTTATTAAATACGATGAGTTGAGAAATGTACCTAGTCATAAAGAACAGACTATCTAGTCATAAAGATCGTCAATCTATCTCGTCATTAATTGTGCTTTGCTCCACGATTCCTTTTGTTAAAACATGTTTTTAGAAGACATTGCCAGCATGAGATACGATAAAAGAAGGCTTATTCAAATTCTTATTTTTTGTTAAGGTGTCTCTTTTCTGAGAAAACTAATTTGACTGTAAAGTTGTAGATACTCGAAACAAGGTAGCATTATTTGTAATAGCATCAGTTCATCACTACGTCAAATATGTCAGTTGTACATGAGCAACGAGCGAGTGCAGACGTGCGCACAGACTACTCAACCTATAAATACTGTAAGGAGTTTGGTGCTCGTAAGCGGTTGCTGCAGATAGCTGGCGGTCTTCACGATCAGTTCAAGAGCAAGGGTTAGGAGCAAAGAAGAACACGGATTGTAAATTGTATAACACTTCAATGGATTTTATAATCTTTGGCATCGCGGCACAAACCGCCAGATGCGGCACGCAGTTACCCGCGGCGTCGCAGCTGCGTGCCCGCTGCATGTGTGGCCTGCGTTGCCCACGCTACCAATCAACGGGAACTTTACACTTTGGGCTTACCCCTTGTTAAATAAAGTAGTTCATCACAAAACTGGCAGCAGAAACCACCGACGACCAAAACGACTACATTTACCCGAGTACGGCGAAGCAAAAAGGAGGGTTTTATGTGTTTGACCGGTTTGTATGTATGTATGTATGTATGTATGTATGTATGTATGTATGTATGTATGTATGTATGTATGTATGTATGTATGTATGTTCATTTGTTCCCTCATAACTTCTAAACTACTTATCACATAATATCATTAGAAGCATCTTGATTATAGGAAAATAATGTGACGTCACATTAAATTGAGTGGGTACAGCGCCCTCTAGCAGGCATAACAGACATCATGGCCTAAAATAATAAACTAAGAGTCCCAGACACCCTAAGACTACTTACCAAACAAAAACCGCTAAACGCATCAAAACACGACTTTTTCTTCATAGATTTAAAACATGATCGACAAGTGTTCATAGAAACATAATAAAGCTTAAACACATATCCTTAGATCAATTGACTGTACCACTACATTAACGTAACGCCGACTAAGTGCCTAATCAATCGTCAATATCATCTCAATAGCCGTGTTAATAAACAGATTGCGGGCGTGTCAATATACTACTAACATCTGTTTAACAACATTATGATAAACGGCAGTCGACAAATAAGAGTGTCACAATAGAATCGCGCTCCTTTTGTAAAAGACTTCAACGGAGGACTTAGACATGCGGCGTATCGGCCGCTTTGAGCGGGAAAAAATATATCGCCGATCGTAAAAATATTCATTGAAATCATAAAATAAATTAATGAAACATATATTTTTAAGTTAGCTAAATACACCATTGTAAACCGAATTCGTCAATAGACGAACTGAATCTGATGTCTAGGAAAAAGGAGCAGAGGCGGCTAGGTCGGTATCCGACTAGGTGGACTGAAGACCTAAAGAAGACAGCGGAAAACCGTTGACTTCAGAGCCCAGGGTCGTATCGAGTGGCATTGATTAGGGGAGGCACATGTCTAGAAGTCAACTATGATTGGCTGAAAGGAAGGAAAGATCCAAATTAGGCGCGACCCTCACCCTTGTGCTTACCAGATAAACATAACATATCCATTTAATGACGAGTGAATCGGCTAAAAATATATCCGGTCCAAAAGTACCGGGGAAAAGAAAAAGTACATTCAATAACTAAACTCGCTTTATAGCTATTGAACAATAGTACGACCACTGTCTAAACGACTTTATTACTCGCCATTAAATTATTTTTATGATTTTACGAGACCTTTTCACTTAATAAATATTAGCTCTATGTTGACTGCTTTATTTTTCGAGTTTGTAGCGTTTACAATTAGCTCTTTATAGAGTTGTAGCGCCGCTAATGAGATTTTTTCTTACTCTACTTTTTAGGTTAATTCGTGTACCTACATTTTTATGGTTGTAATTCCTATTTTAATTTAACTTATTAGTCTTTTTAAAAATCTAAATGTTTTTGTTTAAGGGCGACTAAATTATGTCTTTATTAAGCACGCAAAATGGCTAAAGGGGAATGGGTATTAATTAAATACTTACACGGCTAGTTTAATAACTAGTAAAAATCTAATATTACTTTGTATGTTTGTTTTTACACAGTAATGACTGAATAATTTCTAAAATTAGATACCTATGTATATCATCCAGATTGATTAAAACAATAAATACACTTTTAATTTTTTCGGGGCTCAATTTTCAAGTCCATGTGGACTTATCGAGCTTAAAAGCGAATACCGACTTTGGCACTTACTAAATGTTAGTTCATTTACTGAAGCAACAAGTAGGTTAATAAGCGCTACACGCTCCCCTCCTAGCCCGTTCGGGTCGATAAAATAATATCACATTTGGGACTAATATTTTTAATTTAATAATTATGTCATACTTATTTTAATCATACGTGGGGTTTCTTTTTCTAATTTAATAAATTGAAAAATAATCTTATCTTGTCAAGTCCTCATAAATTTTTCTCTAAAAAGCAATTATTTGGCCGTGCCCCCAGATCCGCATTTTTAGATAATATAACATACATTATCGCACAAGTATGTTTTTTTTCCAGTTTTTGTTACCAATTAACAATAGAATTAACGGTCCTTCATTTCTGTATTCGAAAAATATAGTTTGTTTAAAGGTTTTTTTTATAGTTCTGTATGCAGTAATCCAACTCGGTCGCTACCATCAAAATTGTCAATTCATACAAAGCTTTTCAAACTAGGGTTGGAAAGCCGATATGTATAATGCTCCACCTACATACACTTTCCATAGTTCCAGGAAACGACGAACCGTCACGCGTCAGCGTCAGCGCACTCACTGCCGGCCGCTCCCATTAGTTCCCGTGGAAATTGCTCATTCTCGCAAGGAACGGTTACTATATACCTGTTCAGTGGCGTACCTGGCGGAGGGCTAGGCGGGGCAGTGTCCCTGGGCCCCCAAGCTCAAGGGGCCCCTCGGACTTTGACTTACAAACTATAAATTGAACTAGTGTAAATTTCTCCCATATACAAAGTATATATTTATAAATAAACCAGACGCTGGAGTACGACGAATCTGGATTACGACAAATTTATAAGTATGTTGTTTATATTGAGTATGTTGAATCCGGAACACGACCAACAGGAACGGAACAAACGATTTTAAATAGGTAGTTTATTTGGGCCCTAGTTCGTATTTTGCCCTAGGGCCTTCGGTTACTTAGCTACGCCACTGTACCTGTACCTGTATATCACTATGCATTCCGTACGCTCGGATTAAGAAGCATAACGAGTGTATTTAGAGTAGATTATGCTAGATTTCATGATGACCTAAAATCGCGATCTTAAATGTAGGTCAAGCTAGGTCTAAAGTTTTGAATAATGAACATGATTTTGGACCACAACTCCGCTTTCTATTTTGTGTACAGAATTAAGGTTTTATACATCCAAGGGGCTATTTGTTTCGAGACTGACATTCGAATACCGTCCATGAGGCTCCACTTAAAACACACCTAATACGGTTAAATACGTTTTTTTTAACTATAAATTAATTCAATTCAGTTTTTTAAAGAATATTTTTTTTTCCTATTTCTATAAAAAAACACAACTTTCACAGAGAAAAGAATGCAGCAGTATATTACCAACTCAACGTAGCTTTATAAAATGTTCACTAGTCGATTTCCAATTGCCCAGTGGCGTTTATCTGGAGGCAAGACGGTGTCCGGTGGGTAGCAGCGGGTAGCAGCGGGTACATATTAATGAGGGCGGACGCTGGGCGGCGGCGGCGGCGCGTTGCCATGGCGACGAGCCACGACGCTCGCAGCTAGCGATAATGCTGCGATAGGTACTCGGACTAGTAGGGCTGCCACTGAGATGATTTGATTTGTTTAGTAAGGAACATTTAATTTCAAAATTCAATTCTCCTAAAAGTGTGCATTCAGGAACAACTTAATATTTAACCTACCTTCTTAAAAGTTTTGTAGTACCTACAAAGTACAGACGTTCATAGATATTTAACTAATAACTAATGCAGATAAGGCTATGTTTTCATGACACTGATTCAAAGAACAGTTTCTTTCAAAAGGATCCGCTCGGTAGATAATATTCAGTGTGATCTTGTTCAGTGCAGAAAACAGTATCAAACGAACAATACAACAACAAACGAGCAACAAACGAACGTGTGCGGATTGTTGCAAAGAAATATAAAAATACGAATTAAATAATTCTTATAAACAAGGATGTGTCATCAAATTCAATTATTATCTCCTTTTCAGGCATAGAAATTACAAGCTACTGTGCAATTTGTTTGCCCGAGAAGGTGAATATGTATTACACAAAACCATTAACTAACCCGTATCTAATCATACAAATAAACGAACATTGAAATTAAATTAATTATTCATTTAATTTAATTTAAACGAACATTGAAATTAAATTAATTATTCATTTAATTTAATTTAAATGTTCGTGCAACCCTATGCTACACGTGCGAGCTTTCCGCACCGTTCGCGTCGCGCTCGCGGGAGGGAGCCTACACTCCTACCACCCACGCAACCAACAACATCTTCCGCGAATGGACACGAGATCGTTTCTTTCTCCAAACCTATGAAAAAAAAAACTAGATTTTTATATGTCGAAATGGAGTGTGACGCTGTAATTGGATATCTAAAGTTAGGGGACTTTTATTTTCACTTCGCTTTTAACCAGAACCGCTGCTGTCACCTTTTAGAGATTTTTAACCTCTCCCAACAAATTTATCCTGTGTGTTACCCCGTGTTCTACTTCTCATGTCGCACGCAAAAGTTGCTTTTGCAACGAAAACGTCATTGCATACATCTTGTTGCATGTCAGTGTCATGTTCTATTACGACAGCTCAATACAGAGCACACTTTTATTTTTTCACAACATTTATTTTATTTGCAACGATGTATAGTATGTATGTTTTATAGAATTGTCAATTATTCTCAATAAATCTCAGTCAGTGAGTCCCCAACCCTGCGCTGTCGGCTTTACGCCCCTTTTGAGTCGTGGGTCCGCGCGGTGGGGGCAAAACCGCAACGTTCCACGCTGACCTCACTTTGCTTTCCCAAAGCTCACGAAAAGACAAAAACGCAAACAAAAAGAACAGGCAAGAATATTTAGTTCTTCTGAATTCTTTACTGGTTTTCCTACATGCTGCATATCCGTATCATACTTAAAAGGCAAAGCCGCCATATTCCATGCTTACCCGCCTAAGGGACTGTTAAAGAACGTGAAAGTTCATCACTGGTCGTGGGATCAGTGATTGAAAGTGGTCTCAAGGCTGGAAGTTATATCAATATATATGTCAGTTATATATATCAATCAACTGACAACCCTGTATTACACGTGCCAATCCACCCCTTCACGAACCGCGAGTCTAGCGGGGTTGGGGCAACCCCGCAACATCCCACGCTGACTTGACTCCGATTTCATCGCGTGCCGTAGTTCAATCAAAGTTTTAACATTCAAATTATTACGAAGATGATTTCTAATACGTGTTGCACGTCCAGTATGAAGAATTTTTTTTCAAAGGCGTGTAAAGTTCACCAACTCGCATTAGGGCAAAGTGGTGGACTAAGGCCGACATCCCTCTCATTAAGAGAGGAGACCCGACGCTGTAGTCAAAAAAAGCAAAGCAAAACAAAGAAGTCTAGCGATCCCAGCCCTACGTGCTAACCACCCTCCGCCCCTATCTCGCAGAACACGCGGCGACAAAACCTTCGCAGCCTCGGGTCCACCCGGGTCCGGCGCCATAAAGCGTCCACGCCATAGAAAAAGAAAGTTAATAGAATGTATGCCTATAAGTATCATATACGTTAATCCGGGTTATAATCTACATGTGCACCAAATTTCATGCAAATCTGTTTACCGTTTTTGCGCGAAATAGTGACAAAAATAGTTCACACTAGGCTCTAGTATTTTAGTCGTCAGGGTCATTTTAGATTACTTCCTTAGCTTCTCGACTAAATTTGCTTTTTTCAGACACATTTAGTAAATTAAATAACTAGATAAAACGTAGTCGCGATGAGTGTTAAAAGAGCTACTACTATGCGCTCAATTTCGCAGAATCAATCAGCGGGATAGCCCAGTGGCTTAGAATTCGACCTCGAATCGAGGGGTCCGGGTTCGAATCCCAGTGGCACGCACCAATGACTTTGTAATAAAAGTTATGTGCGATTTATGAAATTAAATATCACCTGCTATTACGGTGAAGGAAAACATCGTGAGGAAACCTGCATGCCTGAGAGTTCATAAAAAAAAATGTTCTCAAAGGCATGTGAAGTCCACCAACCCGCAGTAGGCCAGCGTGGTGGACTAAGGCCTACATCCTTCTCATTGTGAGAGGAGACCCGATCCTGTAGTGGGTCATTAATGGGTACTGACAATCAGCGGGATATGCCTGCCCTGCACTCATTGCCGTGTATTTACTTCCTATGTCTTCGGTCCAAGCTTTCGCTGCGTCGCGATATGAAACGACGCTCAAAGGAACGCACGTTCGTTCTAATTTCGACGTCGAGCGACCCAATTGCGTGCCCGACTCGGCTCGGCTCGCTCACCGATACACAAATGTCGATCGGATCACTAATCTATCGGGCGACCATGGCTTGCGGCGGTGGTCAGAGAGCTTTGATTAAGTAGATGGTGAATAAACCAAGAGCCTAGCCTAGACACCATAACAACATTGACACTATTTATTAGATAAAGTTTTGTAAGACTTGTAAAGGAGTTACGAGTATACTATAATTATAAAAACACGTTGACTGTAAACAAAAATCGTTGACAGCATCTCTGACTTTTGCACTTTTAAAATTCTATGGGAAATATTAATGGCTTCCATTATTCAGTTTGTTTGTTTACCTGTTTGTTACTTTGATCTTCTTTTTATGTCAAATTAGCGAAAACGTCTAAATTTTGAAGTTAAGATACAAGAGGACAAATCGCTACAATTCCTGAGAATACGCTTTTCATAATAACTGCAGACCGGCCACCGTTGCGGGCGGCAAGAGTGGGAGCTCGAACCGTCCAGCTAGGTGTAGGGGAGAGATACGAAGTCTCCCCCGGGATGAGACCGTCAAGGGCGCCGCGCAAGGGGGCACCGGTGCGTTCCACTGGAGATCCCGGAGCCCCCCACATGTGCAGAGGCAGGCCACCGAGGGGGTTTTAGTGGGTAAGAATCCCACACAACCCGGAGTCGCTCCCACGGCTCGGGTACCTATGAAGGTTCCCCCCCCCCCCCCCCGCCCCAAAAAAAGGCAGACAATCAATCTTGCTCAACAGTTTGTTTTCTAAGTTCCTGTACTAGGGTGGTTTTTAAGGTCAGATTGTACTCACTCTTAACACAAATGTTTACCTTTACACATCTTTACACTATAAACTCCACTAATTCCACTTTTACACTAACCACCTTTGACTCTAACGAATGTGATCTCCTCAGCAAATCCATTACACTCCAAATCGAATGACGAACCGCTAATTCGCGGACCATCCAAAATTCCATCCAACATCCGGCAATAAATTTAAATTCAACACCAACAGTTACAGACGCGAATCCATTCAGCAAATAGGGGCGGCCATTAACAAAGTTGCGAGCCGAGCCGCTCAACAGGTGGCGCTGTTCGTTTCAATATCTACAAAACTTTGCGAGTCGACTCAATAAATCGACCAGCGCAACTAGAGCCCCGGCACTGCCAGTCATTTCGCGCAACTTTCAGCTGTTAAAACGAGACGAGGGCTCACTTTACAGCGGGCCTTCCTTTGGCCTGTTGTTATTATCATCGTTTTGTGAGCTACAAACGAATTTGAGCCGTTTGCGGTTGCTATTGAGGCGTTAGTTGTGTGTTTCGAAAACAATTCACTATTCAACGGTTTAGTGAGATGTTTGTGTTACAAAGGTTGACATGTTTCAAGTGGATGTTGAGATCGGCTTTTATTTTTTAGTCCGAAACAATCCAGCGGCTAAACGGTTTAAGGGTCGTTTTTCATAAAGGGATATCCCTTTATTTTAAAACTGTTAAAACAAACAAAACTAGGGCACATCAATCGATCAATCTGGATGGGAGTAAAGTTTGTTATTATTTACATGTAAAGCGCATAACTGTTATCACTGTGCAATAAAGAGTAAATAAAAGAAATAAACGTGAATAATAAGGATTAGTAGACAGTAGAACCATTGTGGGAACGACACCATCTACCTCATAACTCGCCTATACGATAAGAGATAAAGTGATCTTCAGTTAAGTGTTTTGTTCGGGAAGATATGGCGACCATCTTGTCGTCACCAATAGCAACGCATCCTCTGACAGAGTATGTACCTCAAAGTTGGGTTTGGTTGGAAAATATGTGACCCTTTACCTATTCAAGCAAAGTTGTATCAAGCACCAGATAAACATATCTGATTCTATCAATAGAACTCATCGGTGATGCTCCCATGAGGATAAATACCGCTGGACAATGGTAACAAAAGTAGAAATAAACCGTTACTAGGGTGAATAATAGGTTGCCGAAGTGACGGAGAAAATATTGACCTATATTGAGAAATCGTGACCTATACCATATTTGACAGGATAAAACGTAGGCAGTAGGATAATACCTCCTACAATAAAACGCATATGACACAAAAACTTGAACACTATTATAAGTTACCATCTTGAGACGCGAAAACGCTGACGCGCTGCCATATCTCAGCAACTCTTACACAGAATTTTAAACTTTATTTCTATCACCATAAAGTCGAAGTTTGGAGTCAAAAGATCAGTCTAGACCGCTTCCGTGCGTCCAGCCGCGATGATCCTTGGATATCAGCGAGATAAGTAACCCTTCGGTAGGGTGACCATAAGTAAAGGTAAAATCGAGTCCATCCTATTTTTAACGAGAAACGTCTTTTTACAATAAATGCATCGGATCCCTGGACGGAATAAAGGAGAAAATTTTTGGAATGAAAAAAATATTAAAATGGTTTAGCCATAGGATACAGTCAAATTAAGATAAATATAACGCCTTCCCACACGGATCATCTCGCTTGTTAAATAAAGTTATGAGAGCTGCGGTTGGTAGATTGGAATATCTCTCCGAATGAGCTCCTGGTTTAACAGTTGAAGTTTGTTAGTAGCTACTGAAGCTGGCTGAAGACCGCAATTCGAAACACACTATGCTGAACAGATTTAAGACACGCGACGGAAATACGTAATGGGACTAATAGGTAATAATAGTATATCGGAAATGAGGGTTTCATTATTTTTACTAGCACTTTTTACAAGTGTGGTCACCCCACACCACTCGCATTATCAATCAACTAAGAAGCCGTCTTGAGCTTGAGACTTGGCTGAAACTGTGATATTACCGCAACAGTAATAAAGAGGCAACTCATTTACCTCCTTTATTGATTTTACGTGATTTTAAGTGGTCATTGCCATCCTTGGACACTTCCATTCAATCACTAGAAATACTAGCCTTTGCTTGCGGCTTCGTCCGCACGGTTTAAGAATTTGTTCAAGAAAGGAATAAAAGGTATCCTATTAGATATGTTAATCCATGTTAATCCCACCGACACACAAGGCATAATCAACATGATGCTTTACGGCGGGTTATGAGGATGTCTGTAAGGTAGTGAGGTACTGCCCGCACGAGCTACACTGGTTTTACCGCCTACAGAATAAATAAATGTTATTTACAAGATAATAGTCCTATTATAGTGTGACTCATTGCACAGACCAATGCGCGCGCGCATCACGCACTAATGTCACTTGGTGTGAGCTTTCATTGGCGGGAAAAGCGGTAACTATGAAAACATTTAAAAATAATTCATGTTTTTAGTATTGAAATGTGAAATCATTATAAGATATTAGTGTCAAGATTATTTGTTGCCTAAAACTGTGCGAGCGTAAAGGAAGTAGATGTAAATTTTTACTATTTATACACAACACAAATACAATATGTACGTCAGCGTACAACTAAACGCAAAGATATTATGATATTTTCCTGCATGCCTTTAACGAAAACGTTCCCGCTTCAGCTACCGCTACCTCTCTTGACCGTGTCCTCACCACGGTATTCGCGATAAAAACACCGCGCAGATGTGAATGCCTACGCGATGCAAGATGTGCTGCGCTTGCGAAAACAGCGGAAAATACCACCAGCCAACCATACTGACCACGTCAACGACCAGACCAGACTTTCCAAATAGCTAAAGCGCGTTATTTAGCGAAAGATCTGTCCTACCGAGCTTGGAACAAATTTTGTCCCTACCAAACTTTTTATTTACGTCGTAGTGAAGGGCTTTCTTCTCCTTTTCAGTTCTTTGTAGTCCACAGCTTGACGTGGGGATCTCCTAAATGCCTGGTCGGAGGGCGGCCTGTGCTCCTTTTCCACACGCACACATACACTTATTTTTTGATAGTCGCGGTTAGTCGGGACAAAGATCGGTTTTGTAAATAAAAGGGACGAAGTGAAAAGATTGGTACTTTAGTAGAGATGGTAGAGCCATCAGCAAAATACCGAAACGCGCAAAACGCTGCTGGTTTCTCCACCAATCTGGAATTGGAAGAAGGTGGTATATGCTCCAGGCTTCCCCTGTGTGACGACAGTCTCGTCCCACCCAACAGTAGGACATGAAAGATGATAATAGAATCGAATTTACATAAGAATGCACCATTGACGCCTTCATAACCCTTCACTGCGGGTTCAAGAGATTGAAGAGACCGTGTTAGTGTAGTAATAGATTCATAGTACAATCAGAACTATTTCCTCAATCAAAAAGCCTTCTACGTCTCGTATAAACTGACGAATCAATAAAAGAGCAATTCTCCTTCCGCTTATCATCACTGCACAGTTTTATTACCCCAACAAAACATAAACAAAGCAGCTACGAGTGATACACGTGGGAATATCCTCCAATTACCTGACCATAACAGCAGCAGACATGGCGGCTTAATTCGGCTTGGTGAACGGTTGCGCGGGCGCAGCGCGACTGACTCACTCGCGGGTAGGGACACCAAGCTACACCGAAATAGAGGAATCCTAATCCTGAATCCTGTAATTCCTGATCCTGATTTGATTCCGAATCAGCTACAGCTTAGGAGAGTCTATAACTAAATTAAAATTATAAGAACAATGTTTATCCGTACATGTACAAACACAATCATAAGTGGCAAGAAAAAAATCGACCTCATTGTAATAACATTACATGGTTTTGCATGCATTTAAAATAAATAATTGTACGCCACTTGCACTGACAAAAAATGCCTGTTACTTTGTTCTTTTTCAGTTCATGTAGCATTTCATTTCCATAAAGTAAACAGGGCAAGAGCACGCAAAGAGCGAAATATAGGTACATTCTAAAATCAAGCAGGTGCATATAATGTAAACATTTTAATTATTGCCAGCCCGCGTCGCCGCGCGGCCGCAGTCATGTAAACCCGACAAATCCAAATATTTGAATTTTAAACCGTTCCATTTCTTTTCGGTAATTTCATTTCTTTCTGTAGTACCGGTGAAAGTGTCCCCCGCACGGAGCGGCACCTGGTGTTCCCACCCGCGCCTCCCACGCCGCGTGCGCCGACGGAGGGCTCCCCAGTCATCGCCAGCTGAGGGCGATCACCGGCGCCCTCTTAATTGAAGCCCACTGAGTACTTGCTGTGCATTGTATTGACCCACCGATGGCCGTGACTGGCCAGCCGTTCTCTCACGCTAAACGTCGCGCCCGATAATAAACGGTATTGATATAAATACGGTTTTATACTTATTTCTATTGCAGAATGAAATTTAAAAACACTATAGCACAAGCTATGTTAGTTTCTTTTACATCGCATAATCTGCTGCCGCACAGTGATACGTCATCTGTTTTCTTCAACGACCATTTTAGCTTCGAACACTATCTTTCAGGACTTGACAACAGTTTCGTAAGGAGAAAATATTATAGATTTCCGTAATCACCGTTTGTCATTGTTATATTTCTGTTCATTATTCTGTATTTTTTTATTTTCATATTTATGGTCTTCTTAAAGCATTTGAATTCTTCAATTGGAATTTACACAAAATTTTGAGTTGTATTTGGTTCTTTAATCCAAATTCTACCCACTCTTACCAATTCTATACAATTTTACAATTTTTTAAGCAAAATTTAACCCTGCCATATAGGGTGATTAAGTAGTGCTCTATTGTATTAATACAAGGCTGTTCAACGTTTCATTTATAACAAACGGTCGCGGATGAAGCCGCATGCTTCTATATTTTTACTTGCCATAATATTTTTATAACGTTAACTAAATGTTACGAACCCCTGCCCTAGAGTGTTCCGCGGGCTCGCATAGATGGGTCAGCGATTAAGCACGTATTTAAACAAAATACCTATATCTAGACCGCAATCTGATACTAGCCGCGCTTGAGATAACGCTTGCGTTAATACGATATTTACAATATAATCTATCCTAATCACATAATAGCGATGTAAAGTTCGTAAATATTAATGAAATCGCTCTTGAAACTACCTAGTTGTCTGTTTTTAAGAAAAAAATCAGTAGAAACAGAGAACGGCCACTTAAATTATGTCAACTGATTTACTGTGCAGCTACAGGGTCCTTAACATCTTTTAAAGATTTCTAATTATAATGTTTATCATAATTTCTTCATTTGCCATTTTCCACCTTTGCCTAAGATTTGGCATAGGAAAAACATGCTCAAATAGGTTAGTATTTTCAATGAGGAATGCGATGATACTACCGTCGTCTTGGATAGTCCACAACCACACCGATGATGATATCGAAAAGTTAGCTGTATAATTAACAATTTGCACAAAGCAGAGCTCTGGGAGCCGGCGAGGGTAGGATGCGGTCCCTGGGAGGGCTCCGGCGAATTACCGCAGCGCTTCTATTCAAACGACGTTGCGAATAGTTAGCCGAACTGCTCCGGAAACTTGTAGTCTATTTCGAACTGACCAAAAATCGGAAGGGAAATTGATATTTTGCACAAATACTTCGTTGTGAATGCTGTCTCCCTTCCGGTCTATAATGATAGACCTATGCCTATAATGATGCCGTGTCGCCCGCTAAAGTTGCTGGTATGATAACGTCATTTGCATACTTTTTGGTGCATGTCAGTGTAATGTTCAATCGGAGCCATGTGTTTAAAATGTATCGTATCGGTTGCTCGGTCGGTTAAATCAGTCAATTACGACAAGGCCTTCGGCCTCCTTGATGTATCCAATGACGGTGTCACTGTCATACGAGCAACTTTTGTACGTGTACGATATGACGTTGAGGAACGGTGTTTGAAAGGTAACAAAACAAATGGTATAAAGTGTAAACCATTTTGATGTCATTTTAAGGTTCTAAACATAAAAACTTCGCACATTATAATTGATGGACCCTCGAGCCGGATTTCCTCAAAATATGAGGACAAATTATTACTTCACACACTCAAACATCTCAATACACAAATCACGTAAACATATTAGGCAACACACGGCGATTACAATCTTTATCGACGTTCGCGATTGTGTTAAAAAAACCTACGTGACGATAAGCCGGCGCCTACCAGCGATGACGCGTGTCGATGCGATATCGCACTATGCAGCGCCACAACGATGACTACCGTCGTATCGAAATTATTTGGATGGCGATACCGTAATAGCGTGCGATGTGTGACTTTTGACTACGTTCGTTTGATAAACGTGACCTTGAGTGAGTTCTTTTCGGGACCATTTTGGGTTGAAGTAAAGTTAAAGTCAAAATTGTTCGGACATAAACTTTGTATTTAAATTTTTTATATAAAAATTCAAACTCACCTTCGTATACATATCGTATGTGCCGTATTCAAATCGCCGCCGTGCTTACCGTCACTATCGACAGTACATACGTAATTCGCGGCTTCTAAGACCGTCGAATGGAATGCAATGGGGACAACCGAACGGCATTCAGGATTCCGGGTTCAATCCCCGATCGCGGATTTGTATGCCGAGAGTCTACTGAGCCGTGTTTGTGTCGCGGGCGTCCCGGTGTGAGCGTTGAGCCTCTTACAACAACTGAGCTGCATGGGTTTATCGCAAGGTGTCTTAAAGATTTACCAATAAGAGCAAAGAAAACGCCCCTTAAGTATTCAATAGGTATGATCAGGTATCTGGTTTGTAAAACTTATTCCAGATATTGGGTTTAAATAAAAGAAGAAGATGATAGACCGACCCATAAATACAAGCCTTTACAACTGGACACACAAGGAACATACATTTAGGAGTAACTTTTGGAAATTCATCGCCTAAAGTGTTGAAACTACGAGCATTGACGACCTGAGTGGCGCAGTGGTTAAGACACCGGTGCGCTGCGCGGAAGGTCCTGGGTTCGATTCCCAACAGAGCAGAGAGTTGAATGATGATTTTGAATTTCTGTTTCTGGTCTGGGTGTGTTGTGTTCTTGTCTTGTGTGTGTCCATGGCACCCACGACAGGGAATCCTAGTGTTGGGCTATGAGCGTGAAACGTTATTTATTTATTAATATTCAAAAGGGACGAGCGGGTCTCTGGTTTGTAAAACTCATTCCAGATATTGGGTTTAAATAAAAGAGGAAGACGATAGACCGACCGACAATATAAGTTATAAACCTTAACAACTGGACTTGGGGTTATAAAAATCTGGTTTTACTGAAGGAACACTCTCCACACATCACATTTAGGAGTGATTTTTGGAAATTCATCCCCTAAAGCGGCCTGAAAAGTCTGTAGTAGCTACGAATGAATTTGGATGACTACGAATCAATGTACCTACGTCCTGGTGAAAAAGAGGAAAGAATGGAATAGGAAAAGGGGAAACGGAGCTTTTAAATTCTCGCGAAATTTCTTAAAGATAATAAACATAAACCGAGCTATACCTACAGTATATATCTCTTTATAATGTGTCACTTTAAAGAGATTTTGGTATTTATAGGCTTATACCGAGTTAAGAGGATTCTGAATTTATTTATTTAACCTAAATAGCTGACTGGGGCCTATGTCAACATATCGCGATTTGGCTGACCACCCACCCACGCATAACAAATAGGTCACACACTGGAACACACCTACGCTTTGACAAGTCCTATTTGTTGTGTTGGAAAATCTATCTACATATAGTTTTTATTTTACTCTACGGATTTTACGGATCTATTCACATCATCTATACTGTGGCGAACTACGCAACATGTTAAGAGATGGCACCACGGGTATCCTGAATCACGGTATAGAATTTTTTAAAAAAGCATATTTTAAGCATATAGACGATCTGAGTGGCGCAGTGGTTGGGACGCTCGTGCGCTGCGCGGAGGGTCCTGGGTTCGATTCCCAGCGGTGCAGAGATTTGAATGATGAGTTTAAATTTCTGTTTCTGGTCTGGGTGTGTGTGTTCTTGTCTTGTGTGTCCATGGCAGCCACGACACAGGGAATCCTAGTATGGGGCTATGAGTACGAATCGTTATTTTTTATATTCAAAGTCCAAGTTGAATACCCGGGGTCGCTTACGAAGCGTGGTCACGTAATCTGGTCACCAGGTGGTCTGGTCACCAGGTGGTCTGGTCACCTGGTCACACGGACTTTGTTGCAGCGTTTCTTCTGACTTTCTCGTCCCTGTGGTTGATAGCGGGAGCCAGATTGAATCATTTATGGTCACCGTTGTTGCCTCTGTTGCCTGGTTTATAAAGCTTTCCATCCCTCTATTCCATCCCATAGTTAAACATCCAAACATTCGAACAAAGGTCACGAGACAAGTTTATGCCGACTAGCGACTACTCATTGTAACTTCGTCAAATAAACAGTTTTGTAATTGCCTTTTGTTACCAGTGGCGTAGCTAGGTAACCAAAGGCCCTAGGGCAAAATACAAACTAGGGCCCCAAATGAACTATTTAAAATCATTTGTTCCGTATTGGTCGTGTTCCGAATTCAACATACTAGATATAAACAACATACTCATAAATTTGTCGTCGTACTCCAGCGTCTGCTTTATTTATACATACTTTGAATATGGGAGAAATTTACAATAGTTCAATTTATAGTTTGTACGTCAAAATCCGAGGGGCCCCTCGAGCTTGGGGGCCCAGGTGCACTGCCCCGCCAAGTCCTCCGATAGCTACGCCACTGTTTGCTACCTTATTCACTAGCAGACACACCACCATATTAAGCTGATTATAATTATTGGCGATGTCGCTTATATATCGCGATAGCGCTGTGAGCTCTATTTAGCGCCGTCCCGACGCCCACTGGTATCGGACACCCACGGTGTTCTGTGCACGCGAGCTCGCTCCAGAAGTGTCGTATAACGCGCTATTGAAATCAATTTAGCGAAAATATTACGCCATGGTATAGTGTAAAAACTTTTCATAACTCATTGATTTGACAGGACATTTAGGTGAATATATTTTCGAATGGCGTTGAAATCCAAAAATGGCTGTACAACATTCATTTCTTGATGCGAAAATACGATTGTACTACTTGTTAAATTTGGGATTAACATGCCAAATTTAATAAGTAACGAGTATCCGAATGATGAATCAAGACGACCAATATGATGTGTTAAGTACCAGGACCAATATTATGTCTTCGAATGTGAGTGTAAGGACCCTGGATTGGCGTTCATTTTAAGATTAGATGAACTGTACTTGTGATCGTTGGGACGAGAGCGAGACGAGCTATATTGAATTCAAATAGATACCAACTCCGGCGAAATCCGATGATAGGTACTATTACTAACACATAATAATTATACTAATTTGTTGTTTAATCCACGTGCACTAAGTAGGTATATCAGTAATTAAAAGTCATACGTTACGCCATGAGCCAACGCCGATTTAGATTATAGATTTAGTCCCGCCGTCACTTGGAGCCGGTTTCGCGGTACCGACCGCCAACACTCGCGAATGTGACGTCATAGTGCAACATTTATAGCTCACATGTCATAATCACTGACCACATGCATACATACACGTGTTATCACAACGCGCCAAAGATGTTTAGCCGCTACGTTCTACTATCGTACACGTTTCTCGCATAATTCTTATCATCATGAGCATCTCCGATCTTTTTCCGTGTCCTACTCGTAATTGCACGCAAAAGTTGCTATACGACAAGATCATTGCACGACCCTAGTGGCGCAGTGGTTAGGACACCGGTGCGCTACGCGGAGGGTCCTTGTTTCGATTCCCAGCAGAGCAGAGGTTCGAATGATGAATTTGAATTTCTGTTTCTGGTCTGGGTGTATGTGTTCTTTTCTTGTGTGTGTCCATGGCACCCACGACACAAGGAATCCTAGTGTGGGGCTATGAGTGTGAAGCGTTATTTATTTTATTTATACATTTTGTTGCATGTCCGTGTCAGTGTTGTGTTCAATAACGACTGCTCAATACAAAGTCCGCGAATCCATCTACTTATATGGCAGTTCGATCAACGGACATCGCAAGAGTCTGTACCCTTAGTCTGAGTTTTAGCAGCAAACGAAACGCACACATACACAGCTTACCAGACGTAAATGCACAGTGTAATAACCAACAGAGGAAAAATATTTTTAGAAGAGTTAAGAAATTAATAAAGCGTTAGATAAATCATCACAAAAATTGCTTTATTTTTAATTAACACTCTTTCAATGTTTAAGAAACATAATAACCGTGAATTGGCCGTAATGCACTGTAAAATTTCGATCTAATACTATCCCGTAGGTATTAAATATTTGTTAGTATTATAATGTCTAACGATAGATATTCACATCTTTCACTCTATACAAAAATTTGATTTTAAATTTTTTAACTCCTCTAAAAATCTTTTACCTCTATTTGTTATTACACTGTGGACTCCTGTGTAGTAAGCTGTGTATGGATTACGTATCTATCCGAAACGAAACGCACAAACGTTTCGTTTCGGTATCGCTAAAACTCAGACTAAGGGTACTGATAAGTAGTGAGCAGTATCGGAGCGGACCGCCCACGCGTGCCCCAGCACCCACGTAACTGTACCGCCGTACCACCGTGGCAGCGATACCACGCCATATTGTCCGTTTATCGAAGACAGAGACCAATCGTTCCAATCGAGATTGCCCAGTGATAAACGATGCGATATTTAGCCACCCGATGCATGGTGGCACCGTGAAATGGCAGTACACATTTCTACTGACTACGGCGAAACAGAAAGGAGAGGTTACGTCATATCGCTTCTTAAATCAAAACATATTTTCTTTTAAACTTGCAAGACTTGCAGTGTCAATTTAATCTTTATGTTTGTTATATCTTTATTGTACAATTATTATGGTCGTTTTTCGGATAGACGTTTGCTATTGTGCAATAAATGTTTCCTTTCTTTATTTATAATTCGATCAATGAACATTGTATATACTATCGGCCACAGCTTGCGTCGTGTCGAGGGAAAGTGGGCATGCGTGAGCTTCTGGAAAGTTCGCGGCCGTCCGAAGATGATAGACCGATCCATAATATAAAAGCCTTTACAACTGGACACACAAGGAACATACATTTAGGAGTAATTTTTGGAAATTCATCGCCTAAAGTGTTGAAACTACGAGCATTGATGACCTGAGTGGCGCAGTGGTTAAGACACCGGTGCGCTGCGCGGAAGGTCCTGGGTTCGATTCCCAGCAGGATTTGAATGATGATTTTGAATTTCTGTTTCTGGTCTAGGTGTATTGTGTTCTTGTCTTGTGTGTGTCCATGGCACCCACGACACAGGGAATTCTAGTGTTGGGCTATGAGCGTGAAGCGTTATTTATTTATTAATATTCAAAAGGGACGAGCGGGTCTCTGGTTTGTAAAACTCATTGCAGATATTGGGTTTAAATAAAAGAGGAAGACGATAGACCGACCGACAATATAAATTATAAACCAGATTTTGGTATTTATAGGCTTATACCGAGTTTAGAGGATTCTGAATTTATTTATTTAACCTAAATAGCTGACTGGGGCCTATGTCAACATATCGCGATTTGGCTGACCACCCACCCACGCATAACGAATAGGTCACACACTGGAACACACCTACGCTTTGATAAGTCCTATTTGTTGTGTTGGAAAATCTATCTACATATAGTTTTTATTTTACTCTACGGATTTTACGGATCTATTCACCTCATCTATACTGTGGCGAACTTCGCAACATGTTAAGAGATGGCGCCACGGGTATCCTGAATCACGCTATAGAATTTTTTTAAAAAGCATATTTTAAGCATATAGACGACCTGAGTGGCGCAGTGGTTGGGACGCCCGACGCTGCGCGGAGGGTCCTGGGTACGACTCCCAGAGATTTGAATGATGAGTTTAAATTTTTGTTTCTGGTCTGGGTATGTGTGTTCTTGTCTTGTGTGTCCATGGCAGCCACGACACAGGGAATCCTAGTATGGGGCTATGAGTGAGAATCGTTATTTTTTATATGCAAAGTCCATGTTGAATACCCGGGGTCGCTCACGAAGCGTGGTCACGTAATCAGGTCACCAGGTGGTCTGGTCACCTGGTCACCCGAACTTTGTTGCAGCGTTTCTTCTGACTTTCTCGTCCCTGTGGCTGATAGCGGGAGCCAGCTTGAATCATTGCTGGTCACCGTTGTTGCCTCTGTTGCCTGTTTTATAAAGCTTTCCATCCATCCATTCCATCCCATAGTTAAACAGCCAAACATCCAAACACGGGTCACGAGACAAGTGAATACCGACTAGCGACTGCTCATTGTAACTTTTCGTCAATTAACCCTTTCAGACCGGCAGAGGGGTGCAGTCATAGGACTGAATTTTTTTTTCGTTATTTTTTACTCCAACTAACTTTTTTAGCCCTAATTCGCATAAGATTTAAAATAATAAAGAAAATACTATAATATCAAGGGCAAAAATTGAATATTACAGAATGGGATAATGTAGCCTATCGGTCTCAGGGACACTGCTATTTCAATCATTTCCCCATACATTTTATTGAAAATTTGAATATTTCAGAAAATGAAAAAGAAACCAATGGTTATAGACTCTTGTATAGACTTGTATAGACTTTTGTACTGCCTTTTGCTACCAGTGGCGTAGCTAGGCAACCAAAGGCCCTAGGGCAAAATACAAACTAGGGCCCCAAATAAACTATTTAAAATCGTTTGTTCCGTATTGGTCGTGTTCCGAATTCAACATACTAGATATAAACAACATACTTATAAATTTGTCGTCGTACTCCAGCGTCTGGTTTATTTATACATATGTACTTTGAATATGGGAGAAATATACACTAGTTCAATTTATAGTTTATAAGTCAAAGTTCGAGGGGCCCCTTGAGCTTGGGGGCCCAGGTGCACTGCCAAGTCCTCCGATAGCTACGCCACTGTTTGCTACCTTATTCACTAGCAGACACACCACCATATTAAGCTGAGTATAATTATTGGCGATGTCGCTTAAATATTACCTATACGATAGCGCTGTGAGCTCTATTTAGCGCCCGCCCGACGCCCACTGGTATCGGACACCCACGGTGTTCTGTGCACGCGAACTCGCTCCAGAAGTGTCGTATAACGCGCTATTGAAATCAATTTAGCGAAAATATTACGCCATGGTATAGTGTAAAAACTTTTCATAATTAATTGATTTGACAGGACATTTAGGTGAATATATTTTCGAATGGCGTTGAAATCCAAAAATGGCTGTACGACATTCATTACTTGATGCGAAAATACGATTGTACTACTTGTTAAATTTGGGATTAACATGCCAAATTTAATAAGTAACGAGTATCCGAATGATGAATCAAGGTGACCAATATGATGTGATGATGATGTGTTAAGTACCTTCTTTGAATGTGAGTGTAAGGACCCTGGATTAGCGTTCATCTTAAGATTAGATGAACTGTACTTGTGATCGTTGGGACGAGAGCGAGACGAGCTATATTGAATTCAAATAGATACCAACTCCGGCGAAATCCGATTACCTATAGATACTATTACTAACACATAATAATTATACTAATTTGTTGTTTAATCCACGTGCACTATATCGGTAATTAAAAGTCATACGTTACGCCATGAGCCAACGCCGATTTAGATTATAGATTTAGTCCCGCCGTCACTTGGAGCCGGTTTCGCGGTACCGACCGCCAACACTCGCGAATGTGACGTCATAGTGCAACATTTATAGCTCACATGTCATAATCACTGACCACATGCATACATACACGTGTTATCACAACGCGCCAAAGATGTTTAACCGCTACGTTCTACTATCGTACACGTTTCTCGCATAATTCTTCTCATCATGAGCATCTCCGATGTTTCTCCGTGTCCTAATTGCACGCAAAAGTTGCTATACGACAAGATCATTGCACGACCCTAGTGGCGCAGTGGTTAGGACACCGGTGCGCTACGCGGAGGGTCCTGGGTTCGATTCCCAGCAGAGCAGAGGTTCGAATGATGAATTTGAATTTCTGTTTCTGGTCTGGGTGTGTTGTGTTCTTGTCTTGTGTGTGTCCATGGCACTCACGACACAAGGAATCCTAGTGTGGGGCTATGAGTGTGAAGCGTTATTTATTTTATTTATACATTTTGTTGCATGTCCGTGTCAGTGTTGTGTTCAATAACGACTGCTCAATACAAAGTCCGCGAATCCATCTACTTATATGGCAGTTCGATCAACGGACATCGCAAGAGTCTGTACCCTTAGTCTGAGTTTTAGCAGCAAACGAAACGCACACATACACAGCTTACCAGACGTAAATGCACAGTGTAATAACCAACAGAGGAAAAATATTTTTAGAAGAGTTAAGAAATTAATAAAGCGTTAGATAAATCATCACAAAAATTGCTTTATTTTTAATTAACACTCTTTCAATGTTTAAGAAACATAATAACCGTGAATTGGCCGTAATGCACTGTAAAATTTCGATCTAATACTATCCCGTAGGTATTAAATATTTGTTAGTATTATAATGTCTAACGATAGATATTCACATCTTTCACTCTATACAAAAATTTGATTTTAAATTTTTTAACTCCTCTAAAAATCTTTTACCTCTATTTGTTATTACACTGTGGACTCCTGTGTAGTAAGCTGTGTATGGATTACGTATCTATCCGAAACGAAACGCACAAACGTTTCGTTTCGGTATCGCTAAAACTCAGACTAAGGGTACTGATAAGTAGTGAGCAGTATCGGAGCGGACCGCCCACGCGTCCCAGCACCCACGTAACTGTACCGCCGTACCACCGTGGCAGCGATACCACGGCATATTGTCCGTTTATCGAAGACAGAGACCAATCGTTCCAATCGAGATTGCCCAGTGATAAATGATGCGATATTTAGCCACCCGACGCATGGTGGCATCGTGAAATGGCAGTACACATTTCTACTGACTACGGCGAAACAGAAAGGAAGGTTTACGTCATAAGTCGCTCCTTAAATCAAAACATATTTTCTTTTAAACTTGCAAGACTTGCAGTGTCAATTTAATTTTTATGTTTGTTATATCTTTATTGTACAATTTTTATGGTCGTTTTTCGGATAGACGTTTGCTATTGTGCAATAAATGTTTCCTTTCTTTATTTATAATTGGATCAATGAACATTGTACATACCGGCCACAGCTTGCGCCGTGTCGAGGGAAAGTGGGCATGCGTGAGCTTCTGGAAAGTTCGCGGCCGTCGGCTGCCGACAAAACGTTAATCGTTCCGAGGCCGACTGTACTAGGTGATTATTGAGAGCTCGTTCAGGTCTCATATAATATGCATAATACTTTCTATACTACCTACTATTTATAGTACTTTTACTTTTAGAGTACTAGCTTCCGCCCGCGGCTTCGTCCACGTTAACATAAGAATTTGATCCAGAGAAAGGTTAAAAGTATCTCATACTCGTGGATTTTAGAACTTGGTGCAGAGAGGGATAAAAAGTATCCTATATGTTAATCCAGGTTATGATCTATCTGTGTACCAAATTTCATCCAAATCTGTTCAGCCGTTTTTGCGTGAAAGACTAACAAACATCCATCCATACTCACAAACATTCGCATTTATAATATTTTTAGTAGGAAGAGTAATATTATTTTGACACAGTTAAATAAGGGGTCGTCGGGCCATTTTTTCAGAGACCTGAGAGAAAGAAAGGTTTTTGAAGGCAAGCACGCCTTGGCAGTTGGATGGACGACCTAATGAGATAAATATTTGTCCTGAGAGGGAATCCAACCCACGACCAGGGTAGTAGTTAGGCTCGCTAACCACAAGACCAACGGGCCAGTCATATACAATATAAGATGATTTCTGTGTGATTTAGGCGACAGTTAAAATTAAAAACACAATTGAGTTTCTCTTTAGAAAAGAAACGACATTTTTAATGCTTATAATTAAAGTGTCGAATCTAAAATCATCAAATTAATTATAACATTAGCTTTTTGCTACAACAAAATACACATTTTATAATATCAATATTTCCTTCTGACAGTCTCCATAGTTACCAACGTACACAGATTCACGACCACAGATTGACGGAAATACCTATTTAACATGAGTACTGATATTTACTCGTAAATTAAGAAAATTATATTTTTCTTTACATACATAAGTATATCTATGGTTTGTCTATGTATAAAAGTATTGTAGGTATAGGAATAAGTACTTATCACCTGTCCAATTATATTTAGTACAGAATCTTCCCCCGGTCGTGGGTGTCCCGCCTCGTGGGCGCAGTCGCGTCGAACTCGCGTCAGCCTGATATTTAATTAAGTGGAAATGCCATCGAACGTTTGCCACGGAACCTTAATGCCACTTCAAAAAAAGCTTCTTTTCCAGACGTAGTGTGTGAGTCGGCGGTTCATAAATGAATATTTCTGTCTGAAATAATTTCAATCCCCGCACTCCCCGGATTCCCCGTGTACAAGAACACAACACACCCCGACCAGTAACAGATATTCAAATTCATTCTTCAGATCTCTGCTCTGCTGGGAATCGAACCCAGGACCCTCCACGCAACGCACCGGTGTCTTAACCACTGCGCCACTCAAGTCGTCAAAGACAAGAAAAAATAAAAGACAGATGACTTTCCTAGAGGATAGTCGGGACCATAGTGCATTTTTTATTTATTTTTGAAAATAAATTCATGACGTTACAACTTCAAAATTAAATTTCCTAATAACGACTAAATTTTTACCGATACCACCTTTAAATATGAACTAAGCTATCTTTTTTGAAAAATTAAAAATAATTTACAGAGACTGGTAGCTAATTTACAGAGATTGGTAACTACTTCCTGTAGCTCATATGCTCATTCGTAGATACTATTCTTGTTAGCTACAGTTTTGTTTAGAAAGTAAGGAGTGGCGAGGCGTTAATCGCGCAGACAGCGCCAGACAGTGACCCGACACGCGAGTGACGCGTGCGCTGCTGAGTGACGGAATGACAACATCTCAGTGCTATCGATAATATATTTTACATTTCTTCCTTTTGCACAAACAGTAAAAACCACACCATATGACGTGTATACAGCGTAGATACACCCGGCACACTTCGTTCTGCCAAATACCTATAGAAGTTTCTAGTACTTTCCTCGCATTCTTTTCAGACTTCCTTACCGTATAAACCTTCCTTGGACTTTTTCGAGCACATCAAAAGTAAAATGAGCCAAATCAGTCCAGCCATTCTCGAGTCAAAATGAGTGTTACATGAGTCAGAAAAGTTGTATCCTGACAAAGTATACAAAATTTTATAAAGCCTACCTGATTAAATGGGATCTATTTCTTTAGAAGCAACAACACATTATACAAAGTATTATACCTGTATTATAATTTTGTCATTTTGGTTGGTCGGTGACATAACCGTCAATCAATTAGTACAAGGCCAAAGGTCTCAAAATAACATACAGGCTATTGAAGTTTAATTGGCAAGCTTGTTGGCTACTTACTAAAAAAATAACAATCTATCGATACGACACTAGTCACAACCGCATCACTAACCGCGACGTTGGCGCGGCGACCTCGCGGCGACGCAGGTACGAGACATAAATACACTACAATGCACATGCTGTTTTCAATTACGCTTGTTGTTCTGCTAATAATAACTAAGCACATTTTATATTGCCACGGAATCCACGGATGATTGGCTGAAACCCTTCTTTGTAGACATAAAAAAGGGTTTCAGCCAATCATCATGGGCATGGGCTATGGTCTCATGGAACAAAAGGCTCATGTACAGTAGAAGCACTGAAGGATCTTGATTCCATCTTGACTTAGGATTGGTCGAAGAGGCGTCGATAAAGAGAGATTACGTCTAACTGGATCCTGGACATTAACGTCATAATGACGTAAACAAAAACAAAAGAGTAGTTGGTGCGTAGTTAATTTGCATTCCTGAAAAGGTGAATATGGATTGATCAAAACGCCCTGTAAAACCAAAAACTAACCCATATTCGTGGAAATTCATGGATTTTCATTTTCACAAATTGGCAGCCTCCTTACCAGACGACGTCACCGAAACGACGACCTAGCGCATTAGCAATTTGCTAGGGCCCTAAGCCGTTGGATAGTTCAGATTGTATTCGCCGTCGATGTATTCTTGCGGCACCACGACAGGTGATCAGTCTCGATGGCGTCGCGCGGCTCGTGACGTCACGACCGCGGGCGCATGTCGCGGGCGGCGCGTTGGCGCCGTGATGTATGACGGTGTGTCGCAGTCGCGTCTGTTTCCGCCTTCTATGTTGGGTCAGCGAGTGAAGCAAAATATGGTGAGGATCAGATGGAGGGTAACTTGGAGTTAATTTTAACTTGTTTTGCTCGTTCTTTCGTCGTTCTTTCAGCACGGATTGGCGCCGTAAATGCCGTGCATGACGATATTTCGCAGACGCGCGTGTTTCTGCTTTGTGTGTAAGGTAAGCGAGTTTTAAGTTAAAAAAGTTTGGGGATGAGGAGGACGACCATTTAGAGTAACGGATAACTTCTTCTTATCGTCTTTAGAACTGAACAGTATCGGTCTCTTCATTTCGTTGGGAAGCGTCATTAACATGGCCTCAATCCAGCGCGAGTTCCACTGCCTCCGACGAGATAAAGGTGGAGATAGACTCGCATAACCGCATTGCATAACCAAAGCATAATAACTAATGCTAGTAGTTGTACGCGTGTCGATAGTGTAGTGTCATGTGTCGCGATTGCCGCAAGTCTCGTAAATCAAACATTCACTTCCCCTCGCTTTTTGTTGCAGCGTCCATTCTGACAGCGCAGTTTTGTGCTAGAGTTCTTATCACACTGATGGGACTGAGCTCATCCAAATTATCTGTCATCTACCATTCTTGTTATTGGCAACTGTATTCGCAGAGCTGGCGTGCGTTTACCTTGTCACTTATGGAAGACTAAGGTTTAATGAATTATTACATTACATTAAAAAACTCCATTAAAATTTCTTTACAACTAATAAAACACTGCAAAAAAATATAGGTACCTATCATTTTAAAGGAGGTAATTTTTAAGTTTTTATTTTATGAAAAATTCTTCATTGTTCACATAACATACAGCAACACAGGTTTTCCCGGCGCAGGGTTTAGCGATTCTGTGTTCTCAGTTTACCAACTCTTCTGTTCTTAAATTTTTTCAGTTTCATGTTTACTTTTATGTCAAACTCCCTATCGTCCACCTATAAACAACATATTTCCCGTTTCCACAACTTTGCACTTTAAGTACTTATCGTCCCGTCAATGAGTGCTAGCCACATTTACAGAACTGTTGCTGTTCAGTAAATCCATGGCAAATACCACAGGATTCGCGCATTCATTGTGCTTTTACTATTTATTGGGTCACTTGGTACCATACTGGAACAAGGGAACGGGACAAGCGATGAGAGATATACTTCCTAAGTTCATGAGTTTGTGGTGCCATCGACGACCAATTAAAACGCTGACCGATCGCGGTATATCCGTTCCGTTCGAGCGGCGACGCGAGACAGTGACGCAACGCGTGCGCGACGACCGCGTAGGAGGCGCGGGATCAACTTTCTAATTAATCATTTAAAGGAAACGATTCTTATAGCTGTTACAGCTAATAATGCCAACATCACCTTTTAATCACTAACCGCCCGCTGAAATTCCACCCACACTACCTGGAACTCCACAGTCCGCTTTTCGCGCACTTTTTTGTCGCGTACCTACATGCAAAATTTGGAACGATTTTCCGACTGATGTATTTCCCCAGGTCTATGATTGAGATTCCCATCGTTCTTCAAGGGCTTAAAAAGAACTCTCGTTCAAATCCAGCAATACCTCTAGTGTTGCCCGTGGCAATAGGCGACGGCAATAAGTGAACACTTATCATCAGATCAGGTGGCCTGCATGGACGTTTGCTACTCAAATACCTACTATAAAGAAGCCTGACACACAAAAAAACATTGCTACACAAAAAAACGAAAAAAATCACTCGAACGGCGACTTCACTCAGCAACCAACCGTTGTAGAGTCCACATCACCTGATGATGCTCCGTTTTGGGGCGAAACACGTGTCGTGTACTATTGGAATAAGCTGTTATGGTATATACCTACTCAGAGAGATAAGGGAGGGTGGTGGGTCCATACCAAAACAAGTTCCACGTGTGCGGATTGTTGCAAAGAAATATAAATACAACTTAAATAACAATGGATTTCCGCAAAGTAACGCCTGATACAATACATTATAAAAAAAATCACTTACCTACCTAATGACCCCTGAACCGTGGACCTGATTATGCCCTGACTCTTAATAATTACGGACGGGAAAAGTTCTCCGTTGGGCAGATCTAAGCGGAATTAACGTCGACACAATTCCTAAGGGCAGCTCACATTTCCCGTGGGAACACTGAATTGCCTGAAGCGATTCATAGTGGATACCTTAATCTGGGCCGCACCGTGCTTACTGGATGATTTCGTGTGCAGATATTAAACCTAACTTTGAACCCAAAACTGTGTTTTTCACAATAAAGAAAGGCATTGAAAGGGAGGAAGAAACATTTGATTTACACCACATAACAAAATGTGCCCATTATTAACAACAAGATTACACATTTAATTTATACACATTTTGAAATACGACAAATAAATGTCAACCTCAGCACAGTCCATGGATAACGGTTGCTGCTATTTTGAGTACATTTTAAGCTATGTGCGATTTATAGCCCGTAACGATTACAGAAAAAAGGTGAGGAAACCTGCGTGCCTGAGAGTTGTCTATAACGTTCCTGAAGGCATGTGACGTGAGACGTCCACCAACCCGTAGGTATTAGACCAGCGTGGTAGACGAAGCCTCCTTCTCAATGTACGCAATTGGACGCCTAAGCCTAATTAGGCTTCATCATTCAAATTACTGCTCCGCCGGGATTTGAACCCAGGACCCTCGCAGAGCTAACGTCTTAACCACTGCGCCACTCAGGTCATCATCGCCAATTGCGCTCTTCATGTATATCTTGTTTCTAAAACCGGCTGAAATTTAAGAGCTTTGCTAACTCACAATCTATCCCAAATCAAGATAATCAAGATAATTTGCCACTAAGCCGTATATATGTGTATTCTACGATGATACATTCGCACGAAGCCCCTATGCTATGGGCTTTTATCGAACGCTTAAGGACGCGAGGTCCGGCAATTAGTGGAGCGCACACCGGAAAAGCGAACGTACTCGTATATACAGATACACGTATATATCGAGATATACTCGTACGGCCTTCGTCCGATACACGCTGATGGGGACGGCTAATCAACATTCTCCGGTGAAATACGCAGATATTGAACGTGCCTTCAGGGTAATAGGATGCAAAGTTTTGATTTCTTATTGATTTCTAAACCGGTTTCACATTCCTCCTCCTCCTTGAGGTCCTCGAATGGTGATTACGTAAGTAAATAAGTTCAGACCGCCCTCCGACCTGATGATACAAAGAAGACAGCGGGAAACCGTTGGATTAAAAGGGCCCAGGACCGAGCGAAATGGTGTCAATTAGGGGAGATCCATGACCAGCAGTGGACTACAACGAAGGATAAGACACATTTACTAGTAACTTTAACTAGTTGATTACGTTTTATTTACTTAGATAATATTGTCTAACAATTTAAAATACATACTTAAATAAAGTTCTAGTGATGCATTAACAAGCATCAAATTGCTCAGGCAGCTGGCCTACCCGTGCTAAAAATCATCTTATTAGAGATACATCAGGGATACATCCATTTTTTAAACCAATCATTTTGTTTAAACTCACGACCAACTATAGCATATTTTTCTAGGTCTCTACTAACACACTGCTCTCCCTAACTAAATCCGCATCGTCTGCTCCAATGTGGCTACAAACATGCGCCCCACAAACAGCGTGACGCGGCGGCTGGCGCACAATATCCTCGCAGCACATGCACAGCACATAACTTTCTGCTTTGATCATTCACTGCGAGCGGTCCTATACGACACGCTAAGGCGACGTCCACACTCAACGCGAACGAACGATCGGCCCTATAAGACACACTAAGGCTACTGGCATCGTGAACGAACCATAATAGAAAACGCGAAGATTGGTCGACTCAATTGTGATTAATTATAAATGAATGGAAAAATCTTTGTACATATTTTAAGAAAATGTGTATCGGTGTTTCTTAAAACACATATTCGCAGTGTTTTAAGGATGTAGAATTCATTAAAAAAAGATGAAGCAACAGTTCTTACAACACTTATCTTTTTTAAAAATAGAGTACCTACCTTTATTGCTGTATTTCTCTTCATTTACTAAAGAGGATTCAGTTTTTTGCTGTTTTAGAGTACCTACTTGACAATCTTCTATATCACAGCCTTAGAGTTAGATGTAACAAGTGACGACTGATTAATCTAGGTGTATGTGTATGTTCTTGTCTTGTGGGTGTCCAAAACACCCACGACACAGGAAATAGTGTGAAGCGGTATTTTTTCTAAATTTCGTGCTTTGTTACTGTCCAAGCGAATTGAAACTTGTGGGTGGACTCTTCGCACGTTCGCGTAGTATGATACAACAGAGCATGGGTACAGTCCGGCCCCCGGCGGCGCCGCGCCTCCATAAATCTCCACGAGGCCGCTTCCTTTGTTTTTTTCTCTCCGCGCGGTAATAAGATCGCGCCGCGTCAACGTCAGGTATAAATATCCGAGTGCCGTAATAATGCGACTCTTGCTGATGACTGAGACCTGTGTGCCGAGCATAACCACTAGTCTATCATCAAAGTATTCGTACAGCTAACGGGTGCCTTAGTACGGAAAGATAGACAGACATGACAATTATGGAATATAACATGGCATGACAATGATTGACATTTTAATCTATCGTAGGAATATTTTGACACAATCTTCAAAATATTCCTATGCTCACGGCACTGAGCTGGATGGAAGAACTCCAGCTCCATCTCATAAACCAAGAGATGGTCCTTTCTGTCAAAGGCTGTCAAAATGCGAAGGTGTGTCCGTAGCCCAGGCAAATGAGCGGTGTGAGGAACACCGTTGGGAGTTTGTCGATAGGAACCCGGCATCAATCCTGCTGATATTGGCTCATCAGCTCGAAAGCAGGTATCATAGGACACAGGATCATCCCTACGCACTGAATTACCGACAAATTCGGAAATAACTACAACACTTTGTCACACCGATAATGACGCGCCTGCATTATCATCAATTAGCAACAAACCTCTTGGCTTCGACGTAACAGCGCTTATTATGCCGCATCACGATACAATTAATTATACAAAATAACAAGCGCTCGCCGACTCGATGTCCGCGCGTGATTTATCGCGACCCATCGTTGAGCTGCGTGCAGCGTATATTCATCGAAATCAGGATAGATGCAACTCTTCTTGTGTTATACTGCTAGGTAACAAAATGTGTTATTCATAAATTAACAGGACAACAAAATATTAGGATTCTTCTCCGATGTAATGTAAGTAGATAATGTAGTGTAGTAGTAGCGGATGGCAATGGGGCGATATTGACACACACGATAGCTGTCACGTGTGATCCTTTATTGGACCTAGTCATACTGCACTATCGACTAAGTTTTATTTACTTTAAAAAGAGTGCTGGGAGTTTTTTTCCGCCCGCTTTTTCTCCCAGTCTACGTTTTGCCTGAGGGGCGATCAAAGCGGATGAATGTAGAATGTATAATTTATCTGTATGACTTTCATTAAGTGTGCACAAATTGTACCTAATAATGAATAAAAGCTTTTGAGTTTTGAGTTTGAGTGGAAGACAGAGATTTGTTATTCTGGCTAGATATGTATTTAACCCATTACCTGGGGTAAAGACAATGAGAAGGATATGAAAACCACGCTGGCCTAATGCGATTTGTTGCATTTCACATGCCTTTGAGAACATAATGGAGAACTGTCAGGCATACAGATTTCCTCACGATGTTTTCCTTCGCCTTTACAGTAGGTGACATTTCTATAAAGTTTTTTGCATGCCACTGGGACTCGAACTCAGACCCCTCGGGAGAGAGGCCGGACTCTTAGTCACTGGGCTTTCTTCATTCATTCCTTTTCCATAATTTTGTTAATTATTTTGTTAGTCATGCGCATTGCGATCACAAACTTACTTAAACAATAATAAATGAGCTACGGAAGTATGTTTTCAGCAGTTCCACTGCTGCTAAGAGTACCCGATGATGTGACCGTCAAGAAACGCCGACATTCGAGTGGTCATTTCATAGCACGTCATTTATTACATCTGTCGTCGTCATCTGACATCTGAATCACCGTCTCACTTACACAGTACCTTCTTAATAGTTTGAGTAAATATTGTATTAAAGTCTGATTTATTACACGATCGTGTCGAGTGGCGTCGATTATAGTAAAGCCTTTGTCTTGCCGCGAACTTCAAAGAGTTGATGTATGGGTGGAATCTGGTTTCCATTAAAAATGGGCTTGAATACCATTTGAGTACATGTGCCTAAGCGGTGATAGCCCAGTGGCTTAGAATTCGACCTCGAATCGAGGGGTCCGGGTTCGAATCCCAGTGGCACGCACCAATGACTTTGTAAAAAAAGTTATGTGCGCTTTATAAAAATTAAATATCACCTGCTGTTACGGTGAAGGAAAACATCGTGAGGAAACCTGCATGCCTGAGAGTTCAGAAAAAAAAGTTCTCAAAGGCATGTGAAGTCCACCAACCCGCAGTAGGCCAGCGTGGTGGACTAAGGCCTACATCCCCCTCATTGTGAGAGGAGACCCGACCCAGTAGTAGGTCATTAATGGGTTACTGACACACATGTGCCTAAATATCTGTTGATTTTGATAAAAGCTGTGATACCCTGCTCCCTGCTGTGATACCTAGTCCATTTTTTTACACTTGTCCAGTTGATAAACTATCTTAGCGTGTATTTTTATTTATATTTTTAATTTATTTTCATTTTTAAACCGCAATAAAAAAATAACACACACAACATAACATTTAAAGACAAATTGTCATTTAATAGCGAAACAGATTTGTAGTATGTCATGTACATTAATTATAAATTGCAAATTAAAATAAAGAGACACACTAAGATTGTTTACCAAATAGAATTGGTGTAAAAAAATGGACTATAGTGCTCTTCGTTCGTAGAGTTCTTTCAAAAGGAAGCGATAACGCAAATGCCCAGAGTGCCCAGCGGACAGAGGGGCATGTGAGAGACAATATCTACACCACATGAGATTCACCTCCGTGTAATGTCTCGCCACGTCACGCCACGTCACGCACGGCGCGTGAGAAATATCGTGTTTTTTCGCGACACAAGTCGCCCAGTCGACCAACCCTACCCCGGAAGCGTTCCCACGGATATACCTGACTTCTTATGGAACCCTTTGAGAGATACAAAAAACGACAATGCGTATAAACAAAGATCTTTTTAAATGTGTAACAAGTTCTCCCAGAAGATTCCAGAGATTGGATCTTGGGAAGATCCAATGTTCCAATTCTGAGCATCCACACAATCTAGCATTTAAATATTTGACCATGACACAGTTGTTCCAGCAACGCCGGCTGAATTGAAGTCCATTTTTCCCGCAACAGATCCGCAAAAGTCGTCGCTTTTCAACGGGCGATTGTGCCGCTCTGCGCCGGCACTGAAACACTCTGAATCGGACGTTGTTTGCGGCGTTCATGTAAAATATCTTTAGCATCCGCCATCGGCGGTCGCCAGCCGTGTTTTGTTGAACCATAGAGTTACTGGCGAGTAGAATTACCACGTGAAGTCGAGATCTCTTTGATGAAGAAAAAATCCTTCGACATAGCTGTGATTTGCAGGCTGTCATGAAACATTTATATTATGTTGGGCTGTTATTTGCAAGTTTTTTGCAAGCGCCAGGTGACTTACCTACAGGTTTATTCTCCGCAACATATTCATGCCATCCCTTTGCTGCTCAATTTTGAATTAATGGCAAACTCGAGTCGAATATTTGCAAAATAACTGCGATATTTTGGAATCACCACCTATCCTACTTTGTAGCTTTTTAGACCTCTTCCTTATATAGGAACATATAAGAGCTGCAGCCACGATGGACACACAATTTGTCTCCAATTGCATTTTGAAATATCTTGTTTCTGTCTCTGGTATTTGTACAGTACTAGGTGACGGTGGGCCACTTCTACGGGTTATCAGGTGCGCGTTTAATACCGCGGCCTACATCGCGACTGGCGACGTGCCGCCACAATGGGACGCTGAGGTTTTTGTAGAAGCCGCGCGACTAACGCAATGCCACAGTGTAGAATGAATGGTTATGGAAAATTGCAGCGAATAAGTAGAATCCTAACAAAATATACCAAACGAACAGTTTTTCGCCATGAATCATCGTTGAATTTAACTTATTTATATACGAAACCAAAACTAACAGATTTTAAAATTGATAATGGAGGAGTAGCAAGACACCACCTGGTATTAAATGTAACACCCCGTAAACAAATCAGCAAGCTACTTTTCTACTGCACTAATATTACCTAATATTGCTTGCAGCTGTTGAGCCTTCTCGTGCCATTAACACTTTTAATTATTTATTTATTTATCGGAAATCCAGATTTGTTTACGATGAAATAAAAATAAATAAAAATAGGGAACAAATTATTTGCCAAAATATATGTGTCTCATGTGTGTGTTGATAAGCGGTGATAGCCCAGTGGTTTAGAATTCGACCTCGAATCGAAGGGTCCGGGTTCGAATCCCAGTGGCGCACGCACCAATGACTTTGTAAAAAAGTTATGTGCGCTATAAAATTAAATATCACCTGCTGTTACGATGAAGGAAAACATCGTGAGGAAACCTGCAGTTCACAAAAACAATGGTCTCAAAGGTATGTGAAGTCCACCAACCCGCAGTAGGCCAGCGTGGTGGACTAAGGCCTACATCCCTCTCATTACGAGAAGGAGACCCGACCCCGTAGTGGGTCATTAATGGGTTACACGCATGTGTCACAAGGTAACAAGAGTTCCTTTACCGTTATTATTTGTTTACTGATTCACATGAACTAGGGCTCCGCGCACTCGTGGTCTCGGCGCTATACAAAGAGACATCGCAATTAGAATATAGACGGCTGGCGCGATATTCGTGGGAAGCCCCTGAGAAGGGTTGCTGGCGACCGCTTCGGAGAAAATGTCGAAAAAAAGATAGAGAAAAGGAAAAGAAATCCCTTTTATATCTGTTTTGTTGAGATAGTATTGTGTCAGTCCTGCGAACGGGAATCACTGGGAAAGAAAGGCCCTGAAATACCGATCACGTCTAGGCAAAAGAAGCACCGGCCGCTCTCAGACTAGGTGGACTGACGACATGAAGAAAACAGCTGGAAACCGTTAAATTCAAAGAGCCCAAGGCCAAGATCGGAAGAAGTGGCGTCGATTAGGGTAGACCCTGTTAAGCAGTGGACTAAAAAGAGCTGAATGGAATGGATAAGGATATCTATACCCTTTCGCTTCTTTTAGATTGTAAAATGTCAGACGAAGGTTAGCAAAATTGCGCATTAAATGTTCAATTTTTTTATTAGACACGCATAATCATACATTTCCTACAGTCTGCTAAAAAGGATATACCGCTGGCTTTTATCGCACTTCACACCCGGAGACGCAAACTCCTCCACTAGAATGCAGACGCAATCCCACTCCAAGCTCGTCTCAGCGTCGCCGAGACGTGACGCTCAAGTTCTTGCTACTTCTTACGCAGCGAACTGCCGACAAATTCTTTGTCTCAAAGAATGAACGACCTCCTAATTCGAACGAATGAAGTAAATTTAGCAAACTATTTAACTATTGGATGTTTAGTAAGCATCTACCGTACAATCTATAAGGAATTGTTTTACTGGTGGTTATCTGAATCCAAAGTACAAACTCATCCACGGTTTTTAAACTTAAGTTCCCATCGTGACTACTTGGTCGTGGCAGAGTCTTTATGAGTCCCCTTCTCGAAGGAGGCTTTTCTTGAACATGTTAAAAGATTTAATTCCCTCAGTTCAGTCCCCGTCGGAGAAAAAAAAATCTTCAAACACTTTGAATTTGTGTCGCAAATTGCAATAACTAGGAGTCAATCTCTTTTCCAAGAATTTTCCACTTTTTACTTAAATCTGTATCTTGGTTTACTGCAACTGACCAATACCCTCATATTTCGGTTAAGTAATAACTATAGGACACTTTTTATTACCTTTAAAGCAAGGACAAGTAACGGCTTGACCGAACCTTACATTCTAGGACTTCCAGTTTCGAGATCACGAGAATTTAATGTGACACAGGGCTATGCGCAAGCGCAGGCTGCATCCTCACTAATATAAATACGGAAAGATTTGTACCAATGTTCATAAACACACGTAATTTTTATAAAGTTGAAAAAAAAACTTAGCTTTACTGGTTCTAACTCCATGATTTTCCAATCAGGAGTATGTACTAGGATCCATTGATTTTGGAACTATATCCACGAATACGAAATATTCGATGACGTTAGACAAAGATTTTTGTGTATTACTTAATTTAAAAAGCACTTTCTATATCCTCTTCCCAAGGGTTGTCTGAAAGAGATCGCTTCCTAGTGATAAACCAACCATTTGTACTTTAAATTTACATGGTCCTGTTCCTGGGCTTTTATTTAGAGTGTGCAATAAAGTGTACATCTATCTATCTAGCGAATTTTTTTTCCTTCTCGTGGAACAAGCCCTCAAACAAAAGCTAGTCGAATCTAATGATTCCCAAGGCCTCGCCGCATTCTATGAATCTCAAAGAGCGGTCAGTCGCCACCACCGCTCACCACACCTTTAGCAGCTTGACTTACTACACAGTATAATAATTGTCAACATTAGCATAGTGCGTGACCGGCTTAACCGTGTAAATCTTCAGGATGTTGTTAACTAAGACATGTCACCTTCTAATAATTCAATTAAGTACAGAAGAATAAATCACGATCGATTTAAATTATGGAATTTATATTTCCACTGGTTAAATAGAAAATTTAATGTAACGTGCTATTTTGTCTTCCACAGCATGTTATGCTATGCCGATGTAGTTATGTTTAAATTGTGGATGATTTTGAAATACATTTCGCGTCCCTATCAAAATAAATCATCACATTAGGTTCTGTGCTATTCTTACCTACTACATTTTCATTTATTAGCAGCACTTATTTGCAGCAGCAGCAGCATTTATTTGCAGTTAGAAAGATGTACCAAGTGATTATGAAATCCACATTCAATACTGAAATGAAATCGTTTCGAAGGGACTTGCAATATCGCGACCCTATTATATGTAGGAGATGGGGAGATAATGAGTCCGCGCCGCCTGAAGTCAGCCGCTAATGAAGTGATTTCCCCTATACTTATTCTACTCTTTGAAAGTGATTCACTGAAATACTGCTACAATGGGTGTTATTGAAACAAAAATTTAGATTGAGTTTTAACTGTACTGCGTTTAGTAGATATACATTCCTAGGGCTAAAATAAAGTGGGAAATACTCTGCAGACAATCTTTCAAGACAATCCTAATACATATCACTAGAGAAAAAGGCAGCAGGAGGTGAGGAGATAACGAGTCCGCTAATGAAGTGATTTCCCCTATACTTATTCTACTCTTTGGAAGTGATTCACTTTAGATGGAGTTTTAACTGTACTGAGTTCAGTAGACATTCATTTCTAGGGCTAAAATGGAGTGGGAAATATTCTGCAGACAATCTTTCTAGTCAAACCTATTACATACCAGGAGAGCAGAAGGCACCAGGAGGCAGGGAGATAATGAGTCCGCCAGCGAGCCGCGGACCTGAACAATGGGCACAATGCCGCCTGAAGTCAGCCGCTAATGAAGTGATTCATTGAAATACTCAGCTACAATGGGTGTTATTGAAATATTCTGAAGACTAACTATATTACTCGTAGATATATTATTGGATCATGAAAGGGTTATACTTCGACGTTTATTTCCATTTTTAATATTTTTCAACATTATATTTCTTTTAAGTTCTAATTTTGTACTATTAGTTATTGTTAATCTTTGGCCGTTTAGTAATAAGAATTAGTGATAAGCCAAGTCCAGTAGGTAAACACAATACAACTAACAATGGGTATGAGTCACGGGACATCGAAGTGATAAAGATTGCGTTTTGGCAATACCTTAGGAGTAACTATCCCATTTGAATTTACAGTTAAATATTGCTTCCGTTTTCTTTCGCTTAAGATCTGACCGACCACATCCGGCGGACTACAAAGGGTTCAAACCAAGGAAGGAGGAAAGGGACTGAGCCTCTCTCGTTTAAATATTCAAGCCATACCAATATCTAATTCTGTGTGTACGAGTAATTCGCGTGTCTCAGCGTAAGATGCGCGTCGCATGACGGCGCTGAGAGCGGATATCTCGAGACGAGACCATCAAGTGCCGCCGGATCCGTGCCGCGACGCGGGTGACTCTATTTCTTTTGGTATCCGGACACACAAGGATGATAAGCATTTAAGAACAGTGGAGTATGATAAAAGTGGTATATGAATGGAGTATTTTTAACGTTAATAGTTCATTATGAAAATAAAGATGACACTTATGTCACATAAACTCAAACTCAAACTCAAAAGCTTTTATACATTATTAGGTTCAATTTGTGCACACTTAATGAAAGTCATACAGATAAATTATACATTCTACATTCATCCGCTTTGATCGCCCCTCAGGCAAAACGTAGACTGGGAGAAAAAAGCGGGCGGAAAAAAACTCCCAGCACTCTTTTAAAAGTAAATAAAACTTAGTCTATAATGCAGTATGGCTAGGTCCAATAAAGGAACACACGTGACAGCTATCGTGTGTGTCAATATCGCCCCATTGCCATCCGCTCACAAATGAATATTGATACATAGTGTATAGAAATAGCCTATAGTGAAGTTATTCAATCCCACGCTTTCTTATCTTCTAAATAGTCCTTAGTTTCATAATAGGCCTTTCGGCACAGGACTGATTTGATAGTTTGTTTAAATTTGTGAAAAGGCAGGGATTGAATTTCTATTGGAATTTTATTGTATATTCTCACGGACATTCCCACAAATGACCGGCTTTTTTTATGAAGCCGACATTTTGGAAATACAAGTTTGTGGACATTCCTGGTTACAATACAATTAGTTTTGTGTAAGTCCTTAAATGTTATAAACTTGCTCTTATTTTTATAAACATACATAATGTTTTCATAAATATATTGCGATGCAAGAGTGAGTATATTTATTTCTTTGAATTTGTCTCTAAGAGATTCTCTATTCCCAAGTCTATATATTGCGCGAATAGCCCTCTTCTGCAGTACAAAGACAGTTTGTATATTTGCTGCATTGCCCCACAGTAAGATGCCGTAAGACATAATACTGTGGAAGTAACTAAAGTAAACCAATCTAGCAGTGTTTACATCGGTAAGAGATCTTATTTTCCTAACTGCAAAGACCGCAGAGCTAAGTCTATTCGCCAACTTACAAATATGGGGTCCCCATTGTAATTTCGAATCAACAGTGATTCCAAGAAAACAAGCCGTGTCCACAAAACTCAGTTCTTGACCATTAAGTATTAGTTTAGTATCAACATACGAATAAAGACGATTGAATTTTGTTTGTTAATGAACATTACGTAAATGAAGTCTCTGAGTGCGGTCGTTAGATTGTTAGGTTCCACCGTTCCACATACATATTTTAATCTTGTTTGTTATGCATATATTTTTTATGTTTTAATCGATGCTACTTCTATTGTGCAATTGATATTTTTCCCGCGTGGTGGTACCCAGGGGCTTCGAAGCCGCTGGGATCGGGATTTCCTACCCAAATGTAAGTAAAAGCTGGGTTGACTCTTTTTCATTAAAAGCGTTTGGCTTCCATATAATTATATAATGTAGTATAATGGAACCATAACGTTAGGAATCTTTATAAAATATCGCGAATACAGTCCGTGAACACCTCAAACGCGTGGTGTTCGACGTGTCGTCGCTAATGGCGGCGCGGCGGCGACGACCCGCGCATCCAGCCGCCCGCCGTCCGCCGCCGCCGTCTGAGCGACGCGCGACATCGCGGTGAGATATTGCCATTGCATCATCGCGTTAATCTCAATAATATAACCGTCAAGGGTTGAGCTTACGTGACGGCGGAGAGCGACTGCTGAATATCAAGCTTTGAATAAGTAGCGGCCTTGAGCGTAAATCATGCGGCTCCAATTAGGAAATAATGGGAACTCCGAATTTGTCAGGATATAGAAGTTCCTCGATGTTGGTACCTTTTAGGGTACATACTTTAGACTACCAAGTGGAATGTGATATTATTATTTACATATACTTTCGATTTCGTCACCTAGCTAAAAAGACTAAAATCTCGATTGCTTCGAATCGAAATAAACATTAATTTAATAATATTAAGAAGGTTTTCCAAGTTTTTGACTTTCATGTCACATTGCTAAAATTGAAAATAACAATACAATCTTTGTTCTAACTAATCGAATCTAATGTTACTAAGATCTGAATTTTCTTAATTAATCATTATCGATATTCATTCTTAATTATCGCCACCATTACCAGTTATTTTACGAAAATATTTAAACGGACTATTTTCCAAATATGGTGATATCTCAAATTTTCGTAATATACCCTAGCCAGCCTAACGAATGACCCCCACTACGATTAGCAAAACATAATCTTCCCAAAATATGACCACAGCCTCCACTGTTCGTCCTTCGTCTTGGCTCATTTGCAGGAGCCCGCTTCACGCCAAAACGCTGGAACGCCTGTGTTATGAGCGACAATATTGTTTATTGTTTATAGCGCGGGGCTGTTGCCAGCTTTGCTGAGTTACTGGTATGGCGAAAGTTGGACGGAGTTTGTTTATGTTGGCTCTACTGGTAGATTTCGGCTGATTGTAATATCGGCCTTTAGTTTGTTATTAGGGAAAGCGGCTAACAACCGAAAAGCGATCAGAGATCACGACCACTGCGTATAGGTACGACTAAGAGGTCGAGGTTACTCTTTAGGAAGATGAGTTTAACGCTTATCAAGTTTATAGGGCAGCGGTGATAGCCCAGTGGCTTAGAATTCGACCTCGAATCGAGGGGTCCGGGTTCGATTCCCAGTGGCACGCACCAATGACTTTGTAATAAAAGTTATGTGCGATTTATGAAATTAAATATCACCTGCTGTTACGGTGAAGGAAAACATCGTGAGGAAACCTGCATGCCTGAGAGTTCACAAAAAAAAGTTCTCAAAGGCATGTGAAGTCCACCAACCCGCAGTAGGCCAGCGTGGTGGACTAAGGCCTACATCCTTCTCATTGTGAGAGGAGACCCGACCCTATAGTAGGTCATTAATGGGTACTGACAATAAGTTTATCGCTTTAGAGCCCAATAATTTTATTCATTGCTTTAAGCATCATTGCAAGTTCATTGACTAAGACATTTGAAAGCATAAGTCTATTTCAATCACTTGGCAGTCTCGTTATGTCTACCTTCCCCGTGCTAGAGCCGCCTGCTGCCTGCTATTGTGCGCCTATTGTCTGCGGCTCAAAATTGCGCGGTCCGCGGCGCCGCGCCTGCCAACTCATTATCCCGCTTAGGGTTGGCACGCATCAGAAATTATTATTTTTTAGTTTCTTCTAAATATTTTGAACTAGTACAAAAATAGGTTTAAAAAATTGCCATCAATTTTCAGTTTTATACGATAGCTTCAACGTTTAATTCATTAAAACATAAAACACATATACATATTTTTTTAATGTTTTGTCGTTATTATGTGCACGTAGATCACCACACACAATAGACACTTAACATAATGTAAAAGAAACAAACCAACACACACTTATTTGACATCCCTAGTCGTGAAAATTATAACATGCATCACAATCACTAGTAGCAGCTCCCTAAATCTTGATTTTTTTTAATTCTTATTACAATTGTTAGCCGCTTATCCGCTGGAGGCAGCCCTGTCGGCTACCTGCTCGCGGCCGTCGCGTCAGCAATTACCTACGAACGCGGCAGCAGTTTTTTCCGCGACCCAACCGATTTCGCCGTTCCTTGACGACTGAAGACGCCATCAAGACAGATAAACACGTGAGCCGGGACTTTGCCAATAATAATAATATAACCAGTGATGATAGGTATAATAAAAGAAAAACTACATGAATATAATGGCCCTAAAATGTATTGCGTTGCCTTGCCGCACGTTGCCTTTTGACATTGGCAGGATAATATCAAAGAATTCTTATAGTTGTATAATGAGGATAATAAACTCTAGTTTATTATTCTGCGACACTGCTGTCTTTGAACTGTGCCGTCGCGGTGCGTTTTTCTAGGAAATTTTGTCATAACACTTACTATCTATTTAATTCTTCGGTTCTTAATGTTCCTCTCTTGTACTTGAACCCTTTCAAAACCCATAAAACTGGCGGTATATAGATAGTCAATATAGTCATATTCAATCATAGAAGGAGTTTGTTAAATAATATGCGGTGCCTATTCCAACGAAAGCAATAATTGCACCGAGCACCGAACAGGTAGGTACCTAAGGCGATTCCAGAGGCACGCTCGGTAATAGCTAGGTTAGCTAGTAAGTAATCCGTGTATCAATTCCAATAATAATAATTTCACAGGCACGCACCCGCGACCCATCCATCCGCGTCCGTCATTATTATTAGAGCACCGAGCAACAGTGGGTAAGGCACCAAACAAAAGGAAGGGCGACGGCGTCACGGCACGGACGTTTTCGCGCCATTGTCGCGTTCCGGGAAAGATGGCCGCCCGCGATTGCCGATGCCGCGCCGCCGCTAGCTCGACCGTTGTAAATCATTATCGTCGCCGCGTAAAAACTAATTGAAAAGGATGCAAGCGCCCACAGATGCGGTGATCCGTAGACATGGCTTCTGGCACATTAGGTGACGGTGGTATTTGACAGAATTTTGGTAAATGGCAGACTCTTTGTTTCGGCCAAGAATATTATCGAAATAGAGGTTAAAGTTAATAATTATATTTAATAAAAAAGTAGGTAATGTTTTATTGATCTGAGATTGCCATAACAGTATTCAGGGAATATGTAGGTACTTATACAAGTACCAAAACCACAGGTAAAGGTCTTTGAATTTGCATGAAATTGGATGCATATACATATGTGTATGCCACATTCAATGCTAAAATGCGGTACAACGTCTTCTAAACTCGGACTACCAAACAATACTTATTTTTTTAATCTCCATAAAACGACTGGATGAAAAATAAGTAAGTAACATCACGCTACCGTATTATCGGTCAAAGTGAGAAATCCTTGCCATGTCTATCAGCACCTAAGTCTACACCCGCGACCGTTGTTAATGCGCATTATTAGTCAGCGCGGATCCATTCCGGCGACTCGTCGGTCGTCACGTGACCTTTATGACGAAGCGAATAAGACACAAAGTTGAGTGAACCCGCGCCCTCGCGCCGCGGCGGCGTTACGAGTATTTACCGATAAACACATTATAGCCCGGGAGCGTCGGAATAAGTACAGAAGGTTCTCGATTGTTTTTCGAATAGCAAATTGGGAATAAACAACTGATATATTTTTGCTATCGGCTTCACGTTAAGCTAGTTATGGGTGCGATAGAGTCGAAAAAAATTCTCTGAGGTGCCGAGAGTTGGGATAATATTATAATGTATTGTATTGGGATAACAACGGATGACTAGATTTTGAAATGAAATTTGCTACACAGATTGTTATCAGATGAAGCTAGTGTCATTAAGAGTCACTTCATTGGGATGTTAAATTAAAATTTAAAATTTAGTCTTAAAATGCAGACAAATATAATTTGTTGTAAACAATTCTAATTTAATGTTACTTATAAACACTTATAAACTTTCATTAGTATATAATATGACACTTCAATATCCATAACGGTTTTGTGTTATGATTCGTTTATCTCATTATACTGCAGGGCGGGCCTCATTATATTTGCGCGGAAGAGCTCGCCTGCAGTAACGCGAGCGCAGTCACGTTCGAGTTAAGGGTGCCGGGGGCGGGAAAAAATGGAAAAAACACTTTGAGGTGCCGCTAGTAAACACCCGGAAGGCCCTTCGAGAACATTCTGGAAATTTACAATCTTTTATGTCATTAGTTACGACGCATCTCCAAGCCAATGGATCTAATATTGGAATGTTATACAACAATTTAAATTAGATCGCAGCACAGTGGAGTATCTGGAGTATGTTCCTGTTGTGGGGAGAACCCCGTGCCCAGGAGTAGGACAAAGGGTTGCAGCCCACACAAACTAACTGAACATATTTATAGGTATAGGTGTATCCGAGCTGATGCGGAAGGCATCGCTCTGCCTTTAACACCGATGTATCCTTAGAAACTGAATTTCTGTTTTCTTAAGCTTTCTTCACCCTGGATTAATTCCTAGATACCTAGCGAAATCCAGTATGTATGTAATAGAAGATCACAGAATAGCTACCTACCTGACTACTAATATTGGACATTTGAACCATCGTTTAAACAAAATCAATAGAGTAACAAACAAATGACCGTGCGGCCAGTTACGGGAAACGCGGCCCATTCCGTGGGAACGACAGACGGACAAACAATAGTACATATTGTACAGTGATTATTGTGGCTCCGATACGCGGAACGGCGGGGTTTAATGGCTTAAATCGATATATAGATAGCAATTACTAGTAAGTACAGAGCTACTTTGTGCATCAGTTATTTGGAAATTGGTTCATACAGCAAAATAATCCTATAAGTTTATACAGGCAGGTCATAAAGTATCTGTGTATCAAATTTTATCCCAATCCGGTCAGCAGTTTTGCGAGAAAAAGTTGGACGTGCATGCATATTGGCAACCATTAAAAGTTACAAAAACAGGGTGTTTGTATGCGTGTTCATCTTCGCAAATTTTCAAATTGAAAAAATATTTAAGGATGTTTGTGTAATATAAAAGAAAAAATATTTCAGTGTCTATTAGGTAAGGGTATTATTCTTTCATGCAAAAAGACTAAACGAATGTGCATGAAAATTGGTACACAGATTCCGTATGCAAAGGCTCTATGGTCCGAATTCTGCAGTACAACCGGACACAATCATCGGCAAAGAGAGATCACTATTTAAATATTATAATTCTTACTGATAAGATTTCTATTTGACTCCAGGAAGTAGCAAGAAGACGCCTTCAGTAAAGCGATTAGCGAATTTTATGACCGAGAACAGTTAGTCACTAAGTCAGTAACCGGCGCGTCTAATGGAAGCTGTCGTAATATTCATACTGAGCTAACAGCGCAATAAACTCCACAAGTGATATGCAAAACCCATACAAATATTAGGCCAGACACAGAACAAGCGAGAATTACGCGCACCTAATTTCAACGTTTTTTCGGTTTTTCTCCAAAATGGAGACGTCTATGAGGTGAGATCTAATCGTGAGAAATATGTCCAGTGTTTTCTACAAACACAAAAACGAACATAGGCCAAAAAAAACTGTAAATGCATAAAAGGTCAGCCAATAGAGATTTTTTACGAAGAGTTGTATGTGGTGCGAGTTGGTGTTAAAGTTTACATTAGTAGATGAAGATAAACCGAAATCAGTCATAAATTAATAATTACTTGTCATGTCATGTCAGTACCCATTAATGACCCACTACAGGGTCGGGTCTCCTCTCACAATGAGAAGGATGTAGGCCTTAGTCCACCACGCTGGCCTACTGCGGGTTGGTGGACTTCGCATGCCTTTGAGAACATTTTTTTTTTGTGAACTCTCAGGCATGCAGGTTTCCTCACGATGTTTTCCTTCACCGTAACAGCAGGTGATATTTAATTTCATAAATCGCACATAACTTTTATTACAAAGTCATTGGTGCGTGCCACTGGGATTCGAACCCGGATCCCTCGATTCGAAGTCGAATTCTAAGCCACTGGGCTATCACCGCTGCAATAATTACTTACTTCGTATAAAATTCAGGAACGCAATTTTATCGACAGTTGTGGAGGGCCTAATTTGTGTACATACGTAGCTATACGTGTGTGTACGTACATCAACGTACGTTTGATACGAACAACGGGACCTGTTGCGCGTACCTACTGCGTATTGCACGCTAAAATTTCGTTTAGTTCTGCTAATTAATCTGTTTTATGGGATTACTAGACTGTGCCCGCGGCTTCGCCCATGTATGGCGCAGAGAAGAATGGGAACTTGGTGCAGAGAAGGATAAAAAGTATCATATATGTTAATCCAGGCTATGATCTATCTGTGTACCAAATTTCATCCAAATCTATTCAGCCGTTTTTGCGTGTAAGAGCAACAAACATCCATCCATCTTTACAAACTGTAGCTAATTTATTTTTAAGAAATTAGAAAACTGGGTTTTTTTAACATAGTTGCCGGAGATACTACATTTTAAGAACATGTGATAGGATTTCTATCCTATTTGAGGTTAGACGTGGGCACTCATGACTTCATGAGCTTCAGCGACCACTTTATATCAGTACCTACTACATTTTGCGGTGAGACCCGACCCTGCCTGTAGTGGGTCATTAACGGGTTACTGACATGCAGATCGAATAGTTTTAATACTACACGTTAGTAAGGTGTAACAAAACTCAATTTCACCACTAAAGTAATTCTTAAAAAGCACATAAAACGCAAAAAATATTCTTCAAAGTGGCCACTTCCTATCCGTTTAGTCATAAAAGAAACCAGTCGAGAAATGAGTCAATCACGCGGCCGGATATTCCCGCGTAAGATAAAAGGCCCTAATTTACATTGTTCGCTCCACATTCACGCAAAAAATGTCTTTCATTGTTTTTAAGGGATAACGAAGTCCGAAGATATTTACATGTGCATATTCATAATAATAATTTCTAAATAGACCGCTGAAAATATGGTTTTGGGGTTCCGTAGCGAAAGGGTGCTAATGCAAGCCGGACAAATTTTTCAGCATGAGTTTTTTAAGTATAAACCAGTTAATAGGCAGCAAATAATGGTAAGTGGTCAGCGTCCCCCATTGACAAGTAATACCAGCGGACAGTGTTCATATTTAAGTGACATAAACACGATACGAAAAGACGAAAATTCTCATGTCTCTGTAAAGTCCAGGTTTAGTGACCCGACCTACTTGTCTGATGATGACGATCTATTTTGCCTTATTTCACAGCACTTAAAGTAGCAGATATCATCAAAAGATTTTCCATTTAGCATTGCTTGAATACATTCCGTTAAAAACCAAAATACAAATGGCTAAGAGAAGCTTAGGCTACTAGTCAGCCTCTGTTATTAACAGTACTATATTTTATTAAATTGAACTTTATTTAAGAGTGTGTCAAATAATCATTTTCAATAAAACATTGCGCAACGATACGGAACCCTTTACACATAGTTCAAATCCGCCACGCAAATGCTTTCTTTTTTTTTGAGCGCGCGAAAGACATTCGAACGTGCTTCCGCCAATGGCCCTCTATTGTTTATGGTCGAGCAAAAAACGTTAGAAACTTTAAAATGTTCCAGTAACGTCTCCATTACGAATGGGGTGCAGTTTCTTTGTGTGCATCCTTTGGAAATAATAAACAAGCTGCGTCCGCGATTTCTTCCGCGATTGTTATTTCAACCCCTTTACAGTTCCAATTATATGGCTTTCACAATATACTCATATGAGACATTGATAACCGAGTTGGTTTAAACTTCCGCATTCTGCACATCGAAAACAGTGAATAAACTTCTGAGTTACATGCCCATATAAGTACCTATACGTAATTATATTATCATTGTAAGAACTAAACTACTTTCCTACTACAAGTATTGATAAACTTGCGTTAAGAGTAGGATCGCCTCGACTAACTGGCTATGGTTAAGAAGCATCAAACTAGTAGTAGTACTCGTAAGTAGTAACCTTTTGGTTGATCTGTAGTTTGTATGTCAGTATTTGGTAAAAATAGGCATTTTGGTTGTTTTGGAACTTGGAAGTCGTAAAGATAAGTTCATCTACCTTCAAAGGTACTAAAGTATTTAGTTATTTCGGAAAACCTTTAGGTAGGTTCATAATAATTGGCTTAACTGTTTACAAAGGGAACTCCAGGAAGGTAGGTAACCGTCACGTAACGATTGGTATTTCTACCTGCAAGGCTCCCGTCTCCCATGTACTTAGTAAAGTACTTACCTGTTTAAGCCGCCAAAATTATTAGAACAAAAGGTGGTGATTATAACCCTACTACTTACAAATGCAAAAGTTACAAAACAAAAATACATAGAAATGACATACGAGTACATAATGTATTTACGTTTCCTGATTTGTGCTGCATTACGAAGTATAAAGAAAGATAACTGACTTTTTTTTATGAAATGTTATGTAGATTATACTACAGTCCTACTACAGTAAATTCCAACTTCACGGAGCTTTAAACCTTGCGCGTGCAGAAATACCGCGTTATCTTTAAACCACAAATGACTGGGGGAAGGACGGCGGGCTTTCCGCAGTTATTCGCAAATACATACCTAGTAACACACGGACCGCTCGGTGTGTGAACGGAGTTTTTTTTTATAAAGTACCTTGAATTCATTATGAAGACAAATAAACAGCAACTTATGAACAGCTACTTCACAGTACTTCACGATATCACAGGAACGATGCACTGATGGTAACCAAACACTAACCGAAGGTTGCGTAGGTTGCTACTAAAGAGACGCCATAATCTCATGTTTGTTTCCTCAGCAACCATTTCTCCCCGTCTACTTTATGACGGGTTATCAGGGTGACCATTAACTGAATTGGTTTTACCACTTAGGTACTTTACAAGTGAGCAAAAATCCGTAATTGCTGTTTTCTGGATATAATATCGATACAGAACAAATTGTTTCGTAAAATGATTAAAGTCGAGAGAACAATAAAAGAGTGTCCTAAATCAGTTCTTGTTTGAAAACTCCAAAGCTTCTGTTGAGCCTTAATACGAAAAATATTTTCCAAAGAGGCCAACGTCGCCGTCATAACAGTTTAAAGGAGGAGCTTAGCGATATAGAGCGCCCGTTTAGAGCATATGACTTCGCAATAATCACATTATCGAAAGAGATTAGCTTTCGACCGAATTGTTGCCCCCAGCATGATTGACGACCGCCGTCACACGCTGGTAATTGGCAGCCCTATTGATGATCAGGGTAAAAGCGCACCTGATGGCCGGTAATAGGGGTCAATTTCCCGTACATCAGCCGAAGGTTGCAGGGTTGGGCCGTTATCTATGCGTCAGTCGAATGGCCTCGCCGTGTCGTCGCTCGCGCGGCCCTGTTGCACTCGCGAGTGTCACGATAACAATTACAGAGAAAACTTATTTTGCAGTATATGCAGCTGCAGGCGATTCTCCAGCTTACCGTTTGGAGATACGGTTGATTTTGGTAGAACAGCGTATGTAGGAACGAATGGCGATCTGACGCGGCGGCGATTCGAATACCAACGACACTGATCCACAAGACAAAGAGAGTGCAGAAGTCGCGCGATGCACAATCGCTATGGCTTCAATATTTATCGATGCGATAGCGATATCAAGAAACTGGCGCGAATCGTCTATACTTAATACTTAGTTTCTCTATGCAAACGTATCCACAACGAGGAACGTAGTTTCAACAACTACAATTACAAATTAAGTGTTTTAATAATTAGTTATAAAATAAATCAAACCATACATTACGGAGGATCTGAAGACCTTTCTCCAACAGGACGTTTAATGCCGAACGCGAAGGATCGAGCGATTTCAATTTGTACGCCTAAACTCACTCAGACTGACGCTCGACCTCTGCCCTCCCTGTGTTTTATGACTGAACGGACTTTTATAGGCAACGTATAAACATAATTATAGAGACAGCGCCGCGGCGTTTGTTATTCATCAGGCGGCGGCGAATAGAGGTCCCTAGATATCGGAGCGCAGTTCCGGCTATAACGCATCCGACTCAATGTCACTCAATGCTAAGATCACCGCCGCGGTGGGTATTATTAGTAAAAGTTTCATACGTCAAAGGCCTAGGTAGATATAAAGCGAGATCGGGTCATGATCGGGAGTGTATTGTGATATTTCACAGGTAGAGTGACACCAAAATCAGTAGGCCTAATTTCTTCTTTGGTAAACACCCCAAACTTTTGAAGTAACAAACAAAGCTCAGCCTATAACGCATCCGACTTAATAATGCTAAAATTGCCGACGGGTATTACGATAGTTGCACACAGTCAAAAACCTAGCTATGAATAAAACATGACGGACTATTTCACAGGTAAACTGACACCAAATACTGCGTGAAACAATCTACAGAAGGTGCAGAGATGACATGAATATGATGGTATGATCCCTACAGAGGTTTCATTGGTGATAGGACTGTAGTAGATCATGTGGAAAGTGACTGTCCGCCACCCTCAGAACCCGCCGGAACAGAACTTACGTATTTTACAGATTCCTAAGAACTTTATAAAGAAACGTAACTTGATAGTCTTTCCAGAACTGTAATTATGTAGACAGAAATAAAATTCCATGTAAAATGACGAATCAGTACCTAATCAAATAATTTAAGTTAAGGACGTTTTGCTAAAGCAGCATTTAAACCAAATTTATGTTAACACGACTGAGCAAAAGGCTACACTAACGAACTATTGGCTGTTACGTTAAAAATATTCCGTAAGTACATGGACTAAGCAGCAAGTGTCGCGACCCAAACAAGTTTCATTTAGGAAGTTGCGAGCGACTATGTTGTCTGACCTAGTGTCGCTCCGACCTCGCGCGGAGTTGCGATTCTATCGCGATTCTGTTCACCTACCTACTAGATATTTATCATCCGTTCTTTTAGTCTGAGCTTGAATACTAGCCAAGTCGTGCCGAAACATACTACCGATGAAACATTCCTCGCTAAACTCATGAGTAGCACAGCATCCACATACAATCATATACAATAACTATACTTTCTTATCTATTTGAGCCTGAATGTGTGTGACCATGAGCTGCAGTGACCACTGTACACAATTACTATAAAAAATATTGGCTGTGTGTGTAAAAGTATACGAGAGTGTGAAAGTAAAAAAAATTAAGAAGAACTGGATGACCGGTGTGTATGAGAGTTTATTTTCAATTGTGTTTGTTGCTCGCGTGTGTAAAAGTGAAGAAGAATACCTGGCTTAGTTGATATTCTGTATACTATTATTATTATTAAGACAAAGTATAAGTCTTGTTACTCAACCAAACTCAAACCTAAGACACCGGTCGCGCGAACGCCATCGTCGCAGACGTATCGAATATCCGCCGGCTTGCGATTCCTCACGACACACGCGCGGCCGAGGATCCTTTGAACGCGCACGAAAATCCGCTAGGCTGGGCGCAACGACCCATCGTACCTGATTGCACATCTAACATGTGTGAGTATGTTTGTAAGTGCGTCTGTTGCCCGCGTAGGTACAAAAGAATAGGAGAATACCTACCTAGTTGATATTGTATACATTATCATAACTAAGGTCCTTTTAATGCGCGTAAAAATCCGCTGAGGCATGGGCGCAACGACCCATCGCACCCGATTGCACATCACCGGGTGGCGCAACGATTACCCACCCGCGGCAGTTTCCATACGCTGCGATAAAACTTGTGAAAGTGCGTCAGTCGCAGTCAACTTTGCAAGGTACCGAGAGGTAGGTATAGTAGTCGCGCTGTAAGAGGCCCGTTTTGGCAGCTCGATATAGGTTGTGGGTATTTAAAATTTAAAGAGATAAAAATCGATACGAATTCATATTTTAGTTACTTATGCTACTCTAGACGGCACGGCCGTACCATCCTTTTTTCAACCCGCTATAACTTCATTGCGGATAAAACTAGGAACCTGAATTTGTAGTAGCCAAGCAGGTATTGTATAAACATGGTATATTTCAAATTTAATTCAATTTGAGCCAGTAGTTTAAGAATTATAACAAGTCAAAGTTTCTTAATTTTGTCACTCACTCACTCACCGATCATCAAAATTCTAAGGCACTTTTAGCAACCATAGAAGCTTCAAATTTAGAATACAATTTAGTGTTTAGTGTATACCTTGAGGAAAAACTAAAAAAAATTGTAATTTCAGTCCAGTTTTATAGATACACCAATTGCATAGATAACTTTGTAAACCCATACAAATGTATAGGATTACAAAGTTACATTTGCAGTTAGATTGATAACACAAAAAGAAATGAGATGCCATCAAAAACATAACTTGTAAAAAAAACCCAAGTCTCGCAACTCAGTCCGTAAAAAGTTGTGAGATCCATGTATGTATGTATCCATAGATTGACTTGGCAATCGCTGTTAACAATCCAGTGCTTTCATGCGATGGTCAAGTCAATCTATGTAAACTACACGGATCTCACAACTTTTTACGGACTGAGTTGCGAGACTTGGGTTTGTTTACAAATTATGTTTTTGATGGCATTTACAAAATTACGTTTATATATAGTAAATTGTAAGCTTACGAATAAGTTGTTTAATTTTGTGTGACGTGTCAAAATGGGAATCCAACCGCGCGACTACTATACCTATAGATAACGAGGCGACGTCGCATTGTCCGATAGATAATGGAGCGGAGACGGGCGTTCGATTACGTGGGCCGCGGCCTGTCGAGTCGGCGAGCGAGTCATCACTTCTACCACAGTATAAGGGCTATGCAGTAGTGTGACTCGGCCCTTTTGTTTGTGACGGGGGAAACTTCATAGGTATCCGAGAAACGTGGGAGCGACTCCGGGTTATGTGGGATTCTTGCCCAGTAAACCCCCTCGGTGGCGTTCCTCTGCGCATGTGGTAGGCTCCGGGATCTCCGGTGGAACGCACCGGTGAGTGTGACTCGGTTCTGTGCTTGAAAAACATTTTTTCAACCGCGCGGTTCGTTGATTTTAAATTCATCTAGCTACTCATTAACAGCTTCAGTTTATTTTAGTTTTGTGATTTGTAAATCTTATTACATTTTTTGTTAAATTCGTTGTATTTGAGATGGGGAGTGTTCGATAAGAGTACATGTTGTGTATTTTCATTAAGTAGTAACTTTTGATTTTAAAAAAACCTTTATAATTTTGAGATGTGAAATAGGTAGTATGAAAATAATCAGATAAAAAGTTCAATTAAATTCGTTCGCCAATTCGACGCATTCACGACACTTTGTGTATCTGCCGTACCAATTATACGGGGCCTCCTCGCCACGGGGGCCCCCAACATGCGTAAGCAATAATTTAAAAAAAAACGTCCCAATTTCTTTTTTATTTCAGAAATGACAAAAGTCAAAAAAGCAATTTCATTTGAATTTTTAATTTGAGTTGTTTGTAAAAATTCCTAGGGGGGTCCCGCCAAGGCAAGCTACGCCACTGGTACTGAGTGCATAACGAACGCGACGCACACATCGCGATCCAGCCGCTTGTGAAAGACATCTCTGTACGCTACCTACACTGTGCTTCTAGCGTCAACGTAGCATAGGTAGTTATAGGTAGCGTCTAAAAATTCAAGTCGCGGCGTCAGCGGGTGCAGCGCCGGTCTCGCACCATCGGGCTAATGAGTGTGAGCGCGGAGGTGGGGGGTGGGGCGGGGGGCGCGGTAATGGCGCGCGGCGTCGGATGTCGCCGGGGGGTGCCGCGCCGCCGATAACAAAATCACTAGAGAACGTACGCCGCGATCGCCGAAACCACTTGCACCGGATGCGGCAATGCCGGCGCCCGACCGCCGCCGCCCGCGTAACTTAACCGCTCTCGGGCTCTCGGCCGTGACTCATTGCTAGAAAAAATCCTTTCCGCGTAGGTAGTTACCGACGGGCGACCTTTCACGCGGACGAGCGTTTCAATATCGCGGGCGGATCGCCGCGCCTTTGTACATTTGACTGACCAGAAGGCACGATGTAGTTGGCTAATTTAGCCATCCTAGCAAATGCGCTCGATGGGTTCGATCCCCACACATAACTAATATTTGTGTGATGAGTACAAGATGAGCAAAAGTTTCTCTTCTGTATCTAGATCTCGTCTGATTACCATTGCACAGGTAGATTATACACTGGATTAAAATATAGGATACTTTTTGTCTCTTTTTGTGTGTCTGTGAACGAAGTCACGGGTTCTGCTAGTATTTTATAAATCAACGTATAACCCTACAATCCACACAAATAGTCAGAATAGGTCAATTGCCAAGCCAAACTTTTTACCTTAATCCGCGGACAAACATTAAAAAAACATAACCGGCGACAACAATAGGTAGTAGGTAGCCGCTTATAGGTATTTATGGACGCGTTATACCTGCGCGGCCAAGTGTCGCCGACTCGCTACACGTGCCGCGAGCGCTGTTTACTTATCTCTCATTGCATCATCGGCGGTTAGAAATAGCTGGCATAACTTTATTTTTTGCACAATGCCTACTCGTCAGCAAATTTCGAGTGATACCTATACAATGTACTAACACTTTTATTTACCGTATTAGGTATTCGCGTAGTCGTCAACACAAAACAGTGTTCTGGGAAAATTTTCCAAACTTCTTAACTTCGTCATTTTTTTTAATTTTTCAGTTATTTGGACATGTATGGTATCGCAATAGTAAATAATATTTCAGAATAAAAAGTATTTTAAACCTAAAGCAAAGACACTCAAAACACGCTAGATTTATTGATATAACAACACCATATATGGTGTTCCTCAGGGGACGATCTTGGGACCATTCTTCTCCAACATTTTCTATCGCCCATCAAGCCCGAAACTCACAATCATACAAATTCAAGCCCTACCATTGCCTACCATCGCTAATTATGCCACCACATTGCCGTATCCGAGCATTCGTCGTCGGGGAACATCGCCAATGCCCGAAATACAGTGCGGGCGACGCGTCGTAAATCGCGGCGGCCGAGGGCCTTTGTGTGGCCTCGACTTGGCAAAAACATACACTACCTACCTCGCTACTTGCCTACCCGCTACCTACACGCCCGCCACTCGACAAACACGTACATGCATACTGAAGGCACAGATGAGAAAGATACCGAGCACCGTGGCAGAGTAATTTGCGGATTACTGCACTATATTTTGTAATTGACATACCTAATACTGCGGCGTTTCTTGGAAATTGAGTAGATACCTACTACATCTTTTATCTATTAATTATTTACCTACCCTACTGGCAATGGTACCACTCGAGACTTGAGAAACTTACCTACAGTTTTACAGTAGTAAAAAAATTAGATCCACATCAATAGATTTTCAAGTTTGCAGTCAATTTTGTCAATTTGTCTTCAATTTATTACCACCAGGTATAATAGGCATTTGCCTGAAACTGGGCTTTAATAGATATTATTAACAAATAAATAGCAAATATTTATTTGATAAAACCTAAAATAAAATTATCACAAATGTTAATTTTTAAAAAAAGGGTTCGTTTAACCACCAATTAGTGTCACGTTGAGTCTTTTATAAATAAGCAACGGGTTTTTGAAGCGCTACCTTAATGAAGCGAGCAGAACAGATCGCGACACACAGGTGCTTCTACTCTATACGTACGTAGGTAGAGTTACAAAATCCTTCCAAATCACCGCAAACACATAGTTGGAGAGCTTGCTGACCGGTTTTCGAAAAGTATTTGAGGCATCATAAAATCAAGTCGAATTTTTGTAACATCCGTATACCTACAGAAAATGCAGATCTGACTGACGGGTGTTTGCGCCATTTGAAATTTTTGTTTAAAATCTCGCTTAAACACTTTTTACATTATAGTAAAAACAATTTTGGAGACGCCTGGTGCGGCCTCAAACCCGACTCAGTGTTTTGGGTACATTTTTTTAAATTTCTTAAATACTGCATTTAATGTTGTTAAAAATTTCAAAACGCCTCAAACACATTTTCCCAAAGAAAATTGTTCTTTCTTCATTTACAGCTTGGCTCGATTCCATACCCGCCAGCCAGGTCTGCATTTTTTGTGTTCGGATATTACAAATAAGCTACTCAACATGCTTTTATGATATCTTAAACACGTCTCCAAAAATGTCTGACAACTCTTGGGCTAACATGGCAAGAGCAGCGGAGCCGAAAGTCCCCAACACGTGCATAAAGTCATGCGAATTCGTCCAGAAATACGTGGAGTTTTATCTCAAAAGCGCGGGAATTTCCCAATTTTCCTTTCGCTCACGATTTCTCGCTCGTTTTTCTGAGATCGAGTATTTGCTAACACAGGGACGTACGTAATTGTTCTAAGCGTTAAAGGAAATTCTCTTTGGCTCTGGAAATATCACGGATCTCGGGTTCCTTTTCAGAAATGAAAAAACTGCTTAGTTTGTGTTTATTTATTTCCCTGTTCTCTTGATCACTGGCCCAGCAGCTCTAACTACTGCATCATAGTCACCACCTTGATCGAATATTATGATGAGAGTATTACTAGATGGCTGGCCACATCAAGGACTGAAACCCGGGGGCGAAGAAAGGACTTCGAATGGTGAGGCATTACGCGAATCGAATCAAAACTATTAAGTAACGGTCTAACAATCGTTTCAGAATCATCAATCAATTAGGCATTAGTCTCCAAATACTACACCATCATTTCCAGCGTTCTTTTAGCCCAAGTTTCTCCAAACCGCGAGAGCTATAAGTAAATATACAAAAGCAACCTCCACTCTTCCAAGTTCCATGACCAAACATTCAAAGGCGCCAAAATTCTCAAAGCATATACGGACAATTTTGCACGATTCAAAGAATCCGCAGTGCTCGCCGTGCCGAGAACTTTGTGAAGACTTATGGACTTAATAAGTGTAGCTTTTCACTAGTTAGTAACGTTGAATGTGTGATTTGGTAGCTGCAGGAAATTTCAATTATTTTTATGCAAAAGACACGCCATCTTCTGACATAAACTTTGCAAGAAGAGTTGAAGATAATTATGTACCTAAAAAGGATAAAGAAAGAAAAAAGTTATCATTGTCTGTAAATACAACAATACATTTAGAGTCTGGTTAGTATTTTATCCGATAATACCCCACTACACCGTCGGGTCTCCTCTCACAATGAGAAGGCTGTAAAGCCTTAGTCCACCACGCCGACCGGTCGCTGGACTTCACATGCCTTTGAGAACATTATGTAGAACTCGCAGGTTGGCTAACAAGTTTCCTCACGATGTGTTCCTTCACCGTTACAGCAAGTGATATTTATTTTACAAAGCGCAAAAAGTCTGGTTCCAGCATTTTTGGCCACATCTCCAAACCGCATGAGAGCAATGAATGTAGCAACTTCAGCTCCTTAAGGCCCAAAGCTACGGCCAAAGAATTAAAAGAGGCCAAATTCTCAAAGAATTTTCAGTGTACGCAGATAATTTCGCCACATTCAAAGAATCCAGTGTTTGGTGTGTCATTAACTTCAGGCTTAATAAGGTTTAAGTGTTCACTACTCAAGTTTCGTAGTATTTAGTAGACCGAATTATAAATACGTAGTAAAACCATTAGAGGTTGCCCAATAAAGCTCAGTTATTTTAAAAACTATCTAAGAATCCTTCTGAATGTGATTTTTAAAACAATAACAGTATCAATCTAGTCATTGTAAGTTACAGCCTTACGGTCTAACTTATGACATGTTGATACTCCTACATTTCTCTAGACAATATTAAATCGAAAATTTTCCATATTGTTACCTTTGCAACGACAGCGCCCAGTAGGTGGTAATTAATGACTATTAATTTCTTTTGAAATTAAATCGTTTCTTCTTGGTGTTTTGCGTCTTTCCTTTGCCTTGTAGTATGTACCTATTACATACTTAGTAGTTACTTATAGTTGTAACCTTCGGCTTGACGGATTAGCCTTCAGGCTTACATTTCACCCGATGTTAAGGCCGCCAGTTATACAACGCAAATCTACAAAACATTCACTGAGAGGATCTAGATGACTAGACTTAGACGTCTTAATGTCTTAAATGTCTTAATTGGAAACATTTCGAAACGTTTTTGAATAGGGATATTTCCATCATTCACAACAAATTTCAAAATACAATCCGCATACAATAGCGCGTTCAGACAAGATTCAGACGTCTGAAAAAGTGAAAATCCAACATTCCGTCAAATATCTGTAGGTAAGTCAATTTCACTGCGTACGAAAACAATAAAAAAAATTGTTGACTTGAGTTGAGTTGTTTTTCCGTTGACTTGAAAAATCGACGATAGCATACCTTCCGTTGATCATACAAAATCAATGTAGATGCCTTTTTGACAGTTCATCATTAAAAGTAGGTGAATTGACTGAGCAAACTTTCCTATTGTTGACAGGTTACGATTACTTATTTGGCATAGAGCTGAAAATCCTCTAGCACTGCACTACATGCGGTGTCGAAATGCGATACATTTTGTTGTACAGAACAGAGTGCGCTCACCGTTTCCGCGTCGCGGATAAATCCAGATAATTGACTACGCTGGAACTTCACCCGAATGAATTAACATGAGAGGAGAGCACGTTGAATCAGAAACTTTATCCTAAAAATTGTTTAGTTAGTCTATGTGAGTTTCTATTACTCGTACCTTAGAGGCTTAGATAGTTACAAGGATTTGTCCAAAGTTCTATAAAATTGCTTTAACATCTGAGCTGTTTAATTCATCCATCCTTATTTGTTTTAATGGCTTCAGGTAGTATCAGTTGCCTGTGAGGGGCTTAAGGCCATTGTTCTATAGTTATTTTTTTTCCTATACCCTCCAAAATGGGAAATGTTTACAGTTATCCGCTAATCACTACGTACAATGTGCGCGATAAAGTTCCGCGAATTCGTTGCGGTGCCGCTGCGGTCGTGAACGCTCCACTGCACCCGGCAATAAATGGCAAAACACGTCGAATTCAAACGCTCATTATATTCATTCATTCATTAAATTCATTATATACTCGACGAAGCGAAAAAACGCAGCTCGGAGCCACGGACGTAATCGGCGCTATCGCTCGCCAACTAATCGTCTGCAGACGGCCCCGAGACGAACGTTACGAGACAAAGTTTGGAACTTAGAAAAGTTGCGGCGTCCGCGGTCTCTCGGCAAAAGTTTGCGGAGTCGCACCGCCTCGAGCGCCCCGAGCTCTTCGTTCGCGAGGGTCGCCGCTCGCTTCCTTCGGAGTTCGGGTAGAAAGTGGATGCGTCGGAATTAATTGCATTAATAAAGTGCGGAGGCTAGGCCGGTGCGCTGTGTTTACGGGCGGGCGCGGGGACGCGGGGCGCGGCGGCGGCGCGGGGCAAGCGCGGACGGACACAAAGGAGAGGCGCGGCCGGCGGCCGGCGGGCCGCGGGTGGCCTTATCACCGACCGGGACCGGCACACAGCCGCCTCGCGCGTCCCGCGACGCACGCCTCGCGACACATCACCGCCGCTCCGCGCTCTGCGCTCCGTCGCCGCGACCGCGACCGCGACTCGTGATAGTGAGTGACACCGCGTCTCTGGCCGTGCCTCAGTGACTGTGCGACGAGCACGTGCCGTGTGCCGGCGGCGCGCACTGCGCAACACTACCCATACTTTTATTGGCCGGATCTTGGATTCCACCCCTGGAGAAGTTTACAATAACGCAAAACGGCTGAGCTTTCAAAAATTGTAAACACAACACACGTGCCGCCGACTCGCAAGTAAGTTCGCGACTTGTTACAAAGCAGTTTTCAGTAGGTACTTTGCATGCTCTTCAAAACAACGTAAGATTTTATAATTCTAAACTGGCATTGCGTGTAAAATAGATTACCATAAAAAAGAATTTCAAATTGTAAATAGGAAGTAAAAAAATAGAAAACAGGACTTTTTTTAAAAAGAGTAAAAAGAGAGGAATGTATTAGGTCTTCTAAACTTTCACAAGCTTTAGTGAGCTTTAGATATGTTTTCATTGTGTAATAAAGTAATGTATAATATGTGGTAGGTAAAAAACAAAAAGTACTTATTAAATGAATTTTTAAAACAATCAGAATAAGTACCAGTAAAAACAATTTTATGTACTTACTATAAAAGAATTTGAAAGCCGACACGTATTCAATCCGTGGTTTCAAATTTTATTGCAGTGTCATAATAATACCTACCTATTTGGTAGATAGTTTAAACTTTAGAATCCTTCCTTCCATTTCATGATAAACTAAGTAATTAGTAAACTTAAACTAAGTAAGTATTACCGCTGTTACTTTTTGCAGTTACTGTTTAGAAAATGCACATTTTGTAAAAAGCGGTCTAAAAATTTCTCGGAAATCGCTAGGTTTTCTTTAAAAAATATATTGTGTCATTGTTATATAGAGAACGGTAGGTTCATGGCAAGTTTATGGGATTGGAAAATTATAACTAAAGGTAAATAAAACTATCAATAAAATAATATTTAAGTAAGTCAAAAATGTTTAAATGGAAAAATGCACTTACCACAACCCACAAATGCACAACCCAAAAAAGATTGATTTAAGGTTTTTAAAAAGGTATCTTTGAACCAATAAATCATTACCGTTTAAACAGATTGTTTACCACTTATAGTATCCACTTAATTACTATAAAAACAGGGCTTTAAAGATAGAGTTTAAAAGACAAGAAAAATTACAATACATACTTAGTTTTTATTGTGCAAAGCTTCACTGAAAAACGCTTATCAATCGTTGTAATAAAGGCCTAAAATCTAGTCATAGAAGTCAATCATCATTCAATTACAAACAAAAATAAACCTCTGTGCAAAAAGAAAGTTCAGTGTAGTCTACTTGAATTTAATAAAAAATGGCCCGTTTATAAAATATAATAATAATAATATAGGTACATATTTGAATCCTTGAATTTTTCCTATTTTAAAATGTGAGAGCAAACAGATTATTTGCAAATATTTAATTAAAGATAACTGCATTTAAAGTGAAAGTAAAGAAATATCTTTTGCGTGTTAATAATAATAACGCAATGTGCGCTATTTGTTTATATGTATTAAAAATGCTTAATTGTTTACATAAAAAACTCGACTGTAAGTACAATAATATAAGCCATCAATATAAGACAATTAAAACTTTAATTTAACGACAAACGTTTTTAATCAACCCGTAAACGACCAAGACCTTATTTTATGAGTTTGCGCGTCGTGTCAACGGTCGTACACAAAAAAACACGGTAATATTTTTCGGATGCGTTCGTGTACCGCCACCTATCGGTGACCGAGTGCGGCGCGCTGGCAAGGTCACCGTGTCAACGACCCGACAACTTTTGCCGCGTTACTGTTGTCGTAGGTCATAATTTTATGTCTTCTTTTTGTTTATCTTTTCGTAACTTTATAGCTTTCCGCGTAAACACATTATTGTTTTCGTGTGCCCGAATAATAAAACGATTTTTATCTCGCGTGCGGAGCGTAGGTGTCGCCCATATTAACGGACTTGCGGATCTCGCGGTGGACGATAATAAACAAGTTTAATAAACTCCGATGCGAAGTATTTTCGCGAGACGGGCGATGCGTTCATTTTTTGTAACTCCTGTGAAAAACAACTATCGGTAGGTCATTTTCGCGGGTCAAATGAAAGGCAACGTCAATTATTATCGAATTGGTATCAGCTTATCGATATAGAAGCGTTGATTTTTATGAGTAAATATTGGTTTTAAACTAATACGTCTCACACATTAATGATAATGGTAATTACCCATTACTAATAAAACTATTTTAACCCGTAGTTTGCGACGGCATCGGAGAAAATGTGCGTAATTTAGTCCGCGACGTAGAGTAATGTTACATACGGGACCGCTCTCAGCGATAACTTTGCACGTCGGCTGTCAACGGCCCGACCGCTAATTATCGCGCCAAACGAATTTGTTACACACGAACCGGACTCGAGGGGATGGTTAAAATTATAGCGGCACACTAATGGAAGCTTTCATTTGTTGCAGCAAGCGAGGGGCAAAGATGACGACGAAGGGCAAGCGGCCGATGCGCGCCCTCACGCCCGGCGACAAGATCGAGGCGATCCAGCGCGTCAACGACGGCGAGTCCAAGGCGTCCGTCGCGCGCGACATCGGCGTGCCCGAGTCCACGCTGCGCGGCTGGTGCAAGAACGAGGACAAGCTGCGCTACATGACCTCGCGCCTCTCCTCGCCCGACACCGACAAGAGCAACGACGGCGAGCCGCCCGACAAGCGCGCGCGCACCGAGTCGCCCGCCGCGCCGCCCTCGCCCGCGCCCGCCGGCCTCGACCTCACCACCGCGCCCGCCCCGCCCGCACCCCTCGCGCCCCTCGCGCCGCCCGCCCCCGCGCTCGCCCCCGCCCCGCACGCCCCGTCCGCCGACGTGCCCGTCGAGCTCACCACCAAGCGCGCCGAGCCCTCGCCGCCGCACCACCACGCCCCACGCGAGCGCCGCCCCGAGCCCGGCGCCAGCGTCTCGATGAGCGCCATCAGCCCGCTCTCCGGCCTCGCCCACCTGCCGGGCCTCTCGCACTCCCACCTCGGCCTGAGCTTCAACGAGATCGCGACCAATCTGACGCTGCTCGCTCAGCTGAACCCCGGCCTGTCGACGCTGTCGGCGCAGCCCGCGAGTCGGGCGCTGCGCTCGGTCCGCTCCCCGAAGCCGGCGCACAACGGGGTGCTCAATCTCAACGAGAGCAAGCACCGGAGCAAGTCGCACCACGCCTCGGACCCGTACCGCCACGGCGGGTCCAAGTCGAGCCACCACGGCCTCTCGGCGGCCGCGCAGCCCGTCGACGACACGCTGTGGTACTGGCTGAAGACGCAGCAGGCGATGCTCGACCTGACCGCGCAGACCGCGACCGCGCACCCCTTGCAGCTCCCGAAGGCGGCGGAGCCGATCCCGCCGAAGCCTGTCGCCCCGGCGCCCCCGATCAACTCGCATCTCGACTACAACAGAAACTCGTGGCTGTGGCAGTACTACAAGCAGTTCGGGGGCGCGATGCCGTTCCCGGAGGACAAGCTCAAGTCGGCCGCCCAGGTGCCGAAGGACAAGTCATCGGAGAATATCCTCTACTCGCACCTGACCAAGGGCAAGACGGAGGACGAGCACGCGAGGACGACGACGAGCCCCGTGCGGCCGCACCGGCAGCCGGCGGAGGAGAGCCGGCGGGGGGCCGCGGACGAGCCGCGCGTCGCCGAGCCGGCCGCGAGCCCGGACGCCGGCGCGGACGTCGGCGTCGAGAACAAGGAGCCGGCGCCGGAGCGGACGCACGAGACGGCGCGGAGTCAGACCAAGGCGCGGACGGTGCTCGACAACCTGCTGTTCAACAACGCGAACCGCGACCGGAGCGAGGAGGCGCGCAACGGCGACGCGGCGCACGGCGAGTGGGAGGCGGGCGCGGCGGAGGCGCTGGAGCACGGCGACAAGTTCCTCGCGTGGCTGGAGGCGAGCGGCGACCCCAGCGTCACGCGCATGCACGTGCACCAGCTGCGCGCGCTGCTGCACAACCTGCGCGCACGCCGCACTGCGCCCGCGGAGCCCGCCGCCGCCGCCGCCGCCGCCGACCACGCCGCCCGCCGCAAGTAGGCCCGACGCGGGCCGCGCCCTCTCGCTACAGGGAATATTTCAATTATGTGTGTACATACATAGTTACGTCGCCAGTAAGCGTTCACTTGTGATATGTGTAGCCAAATTTGCGTAATTTCTTTGTTCTAAAAGAAAAGCTATGCATTATATTTCTTTAGTTTTAAGGTTATCGTTAAGTAAGTTATGGTCGGACGCCGTTCTCTAAGCTTCGTCGGGTGACTGCGTCGACAGTTGATCTTTTTCCGAGTTTATAAACTTTTAATAAATAGTTCTGTAAAAATTGATGTTATCGATCTGCTGCATTCACGTTAATTTTCGATGCACACGAACCGTTATGTGATTAGGATAAGTAGTACCGCTGTATGTTGCCATTCGACGATTACATTCCTAGGTATTCCTGTAGTAGTTGGATCCCTATGTTCTACCTCAAGTCAAAACTAAATGCTAAGTCACGGCATCCTTTCGACCGATTGCCGGTGTTGCGCGTGTTCTTGTTTATCGTGCGGGTCGTCATGGATTATACCAAATGTTGAAAGGATGCGATCGATGTGCCAATCGTGCGAACAAGGTAATATTGTTAAGATATACGAGACCGTTGCGTTAGGGGCACGGACCGATGATAACACTATTGTAAAATACTCCTACGCTTCGAACGTCCGACGTGTGAACATTGTGAAGTGAACGTTACATAATTTTTGTTACACTTGAGAAATTAGGGATGTGCGCGCGATGCGTTGAAAGTTGTTACTGCTGCTTCTCTCTTCTCTCATATTCAGTTACCTATCTCAACCAAATGTATGTTTAAATCTAGCCATTGGGCCAAATATTTCTAAACAATTATCCTGAAAATGGAAGCGATGTTTCTTCAGTCACACTTAACCATGCTCAAAGGATTTAAGAACCTCTTCCGTTTTCAGGCGGTTAATTAAAGTGTATGAGGAAAGAAAGGTTTGTGCAATAGTGTTATTTGAGGTCCGTGGCGAGTGCTAGTGACACATGGTCGCGTAATTGTTTTCTATTGCTCAGTATTTTATATGGTAGAGACATTATCTTATGTATCGACTCGGAATTGTATTATATGTTAAAGTTAACAGTTAAGGACACTGTGATCAAAATTATAAATTATTGAGAGATTATTAATATTGTAAGTACATTCCTAATTAATAGAGTGTATTATTGTAATGTTAAAGGTTGTCCATGGTGTGTTTGAATTTTAAGGGCGGGGAGCGAAGATAATATGTTTAGAAAAGTTCAAATACTGAGTCTCCTTTCCATTGAAGTTAGAATAGTTGATTTGCATTTCTTATTAATTATATTAGCTCCATTGGAAAACTTTTCGAGAGATGATATTTTGTACAAAATTAAAAATTGGATTATAAAAGTGATTTTCCTTAAACACAAGTGTTTTTGTGATCTTGAAAATGTTGAAGAATTAAATTTGATTGAAACTTTAACTAAAGCCTGACTTTTATTTTTTGTCACCTCCATAAAAATAAGAGTATACCTAACGAACTATTGTGTTTCTCATAGCACGCTATTATAAAATATAATATGATACACATTCTGTGCCACATATTTAATTCATAACCATCAATTTTAACAATAAAATAAATGAATCATCGACTACCCTTACTTCTTTATACCAAAAATTACACTAATAGCCCAAAACCATGACCAATTGACCACTTAAATCCAACTTCACTTTTATGAGACATATAGCACCATCTATCGTGGAGTAGCAATATTATAACAGCGGTAATACTAAAAAGAAATTTAATAAAAACTCACGTGCAACATCGGCTTGGAGAGGGGCTCGTAGTCGAAGTAGTCGGACACTAACGCTGCTAAACCTTGCCAGGTATTTGTTCCTGCGTAGCATAGTTTTGTGGGACGGATGGAAGTGCACACCATTTTCTAAATAATAACACAAATATTTAACCCATAGTTAAAAAAAGTTTTAGTCAAAAGTAAATTAAATACCAGAACATCAATCCCAGATTAATATAATAATTTCAGATGTTTCTTTGCAATTAATAAAATTTAATAATACTACTACTACTAGTAACGCCATCTAGTATTGAGTAGCAGAACTAAAAATAAAATACCTGCAATCCGCATTCATTTGGAGCTTGCAGAAATAAAGGCTTTCTCGATTTATAGTGGAAAAGAAATTGCCTTCTGAAGTTTTCAGCGTATGCCAACAAAAGACGTTCTTTTGTATTGTTCGTATAATAACTTTCAGGGAAACAGGTTCGAGTTTCAAATACCGGCTCTGATAATTCGGGCCAACACAAATTTATCACTCCAAGTTCATAGATGGCATTGTTAAGTGTTTCTAATGTAAGTGGATCAGTTATTTCCTTAAGGCTAAATATTCTTGGGGAAATTTCTTCAAAATCTCCTTCTTCTTGGGGTCGATCAAATATTTCACTGGTAACGTTCTCATTTACTTCTAAAACGGGATCTAGCGTCTCTTGCTCCAATTTCTTGTCCGCGGAGAACGATTCAGAAGTTGCTTTTAAAACAGTACTCATTTCTTTTATAACGGTATAATCTTATTATACAAAACACGTTTTTATCGACACAGTACTATTATTTGTTTATCGACATACTTTCAGGATTTCAGAATTTCAGTTGCCTAGCAACAAAATAGCTTTGTTGGTAGATCTTGAAGGTGGAACCTTATTGGAACTTGGACTCAAATACCCATATAGATCACAAAAGATTATTTATATGAACAAATAAATATACCTTGCCTACGAAATCTACATCCAATTTCTGATTGTTAAAATAGGATTTCAAGCTATGTAGCATAGATATAATATGCTATGTGGTTATCATAGTTGCAGCGATTAATTAACTTTACTTCCAGTAGGGCTTCAAGCTATCATACTTCCCTCACAAGTAAGATTATAACGACTATACACAGCCTCCTCGGCTCACCCAGTTTCTTAAAATAGAAGCAACGTGGAGAAGTATGCTCTAGGCTTCTTCCTATTGTAAGGACTCTAAGGATCTAATGAATGAACCCTACGGTCTGCCTAACATACAATGTACCTAACCAACCCAGTGCGGATCATAGACACAACAGCATCAATACAATATTTAGTCATACTATCCGAACTTTTGAAGTGACATTGATATTTGACGTCAAAAATAATGACATTTGGAAAAGCGCCAAACGTCAGTCATGAAATTATCATGATGCAGATGTTGCAATGAAAATATACGAAGAATTCACAAATTCAAATCAAAGGTCGACTTGTGTATGTTGTACTCAGTAATCATACATTTCAATGGAGCTATAATTGTTAACCGGAATATATAAAGCTGTGTACATTTTGCGTCGTAAGAAACTAACCTTCGATTTGCATCGGTTTATTGTGACGAAGTGTGGAAAATCAATTGTTTTTGTGTCGCAGGCTTATTGAACAGTTTATCTTTAGTTTTATCGCAAAAGGTTGAGTTCAGGGGTCTCAAGGTTGGTTCAAAAAAATGGGTAACAAATCTTCTCTGCTGTTGCGAGAGGAAGAAATTGCGCAGATTCAGGAAGAAACCGGATGTAAGTAAATGTTGAATAAAAAAACACTCCAGTATTTGAAATTAAATGTATTGTTATCATTGCTTTGTCTTCTCATGTATATAAAACTGAGACCTATAAATGTAAAAAAGTTTTATTTAAAAGGACTAGACAGTAAATGTGCTATTAAATTTTGTTTAGTAATTTAGTAAGCATTATTCAAAATTGGTAAAGGTTGTTAGTCTGGGTAAAACTCGGGAACAGCCCGACTAATTTGGAAATGTTAATGTAAGTTGAATAGAATGCCAGGTAAATCCTTATGCTTGAAAAGGACTCACAGTAAAAATGTATACACTTTTACTTATTATACATAATAAGATTTGTTGGCACCTGCCTACACACTTATTGCAACTTACTCCTGTAGAACCAGCTGAAATTATAACACTAGCAACAAAAAGTAGTTCCTGTTGCCATTGACTGAATTATACCATACTGAATGCTGGGCATTTGGCGGGTATCCTGGCAAATCGCAAGTTCATCACCTTTTTTACATTTAATCTGACAAATAAATGAATTAAAAAATATATTTTGTTCTTTATGTACCTTGCTTTTAAAATTGAAAAACCAAATTCAATTATCAGCCATTCCATTACTATGACAACATAAGTGTGAGAATATTTTTTCACATTAAAGTTTTTCCTGCATTAGTTATTGTTATTTTGAAACAATTACTTTATTCAGATTGTTTCTGTTTTCTACTATTTTATCTTTGTATTTGAATAATCTAGTAGTTTCAAACATTGATTTGGATTGTAGATTTCGATAGTGTTTCTGATGTTAGGTTGCCAGACATAATGTCTTAATTTAAAGCAGTTAAAAAAAGTATCAATATCAATCCATATCCGAAGATATAATATAAATCAGCATCATTTTGAAAAGAAGTGTAAATCAAAAATTTAAATTCAAAATCAATGATTTAAATTTTGGTTTCAGTTACACCAAATCAGATTGAACGTCTCTACTCCCGCTTCACATCACTAGACAAGAATGATTGTGGAACTCTCTCCCGAGAGGACTTCCTCCGGATCCCTGAGTTGGCAATCAACCCGCTCAGTGAGAGAATTGTCCACTCGTTCTTTGCCGAGAGCCACGACGACAGAGTCAACTTCCTGCAGTTCATGAGGGTGCTGGCTCACTTCAGGCCCATAAGGAAGAATAGGGAGAATAGACTCAATAGCAGGGAAGAAAAACTGAGATGTAAGTTCTTTTGTCTATTGTAGGAAATGTTAAAATACATAACTAAGAAACTGTCAGCTAGATTTTGGTGCAGGTTCCCATAAATGAGTGCTTTTCATTTCCATAAAATATGGGAATGCCATCTTGTGATTATTTGAGAATAGTGGAACCATCTGCATTGACAGGTAGTGGATCCATAGCAGCTTTCCCTGGGACCTTACCCCCACTTGTGAAGCAGCATAGTCTTCATGTTCTGTAGTTCCTTGCCTTTGTGGTCGGATTGCAAGAAGTGCTTTATTTATTTTGAGGCGAAAATCTTAGTCCTTAGCAACACACTCACATACTGCTTCACATAGATTATATGTTATTAAGACTTAATCAGGTGGTAATTTAATTTTTTATTCCATAAGAAAAATTTGTGACAAAATTGTGTATTCTGTTACCTTGTCAGTAATGAGTAGGTGATAAATTGTTGTTTCAATATTGTTTTTCCTTGATTTACTTATATTATTGAGTTTGATTGCAGTTGCATTCTCCATGTACGACTTGGACAATGATGGTAAAATCTCCAGGGATGAACTTCTTGCTATTTTGCATATGATGGTGGGAGTAAATATTAGGTGAGTTTTAACTAATGCTTAAAGGTACCATTCCTCACAAAAAATATTGCATGTAGCCAAAAGTGGTAAAATAATTATTATTACTGTTGTTTCCAGCGAAGAGCAGTTATCAAGTATCGCAGAACGCACAATACTAGAAGCTGACACAAACAATGACCAGATGATCTCTTTCGAGGAGTTCTGCCGGGCGCTGGAGAGGACTGATGTCGAGCAGAAGATGTCCATTCGCTTCCTAAATTGACCACCACCCTGAGGCATAAATAAAATAAAATAACCTACAAGAAATATCTACATACAGTGATATTTATATTCCTTAGTCTTTACTCTGTATCTATGCAGTGGAGAGACACTAGCCATATGTTTTGTTATCGATTGGCAAAAGAATTAATATAATTATGTAAAATTCATTGCAATTACATTGATGTATATTGGTAGTATTGATTATCGTATGTTGTATTATTATGGGTAATAGAGAATGTAGATGTTCGTTTTTTATTATTTCGTAACAATCCATGAAAGTTGATATGCTTCAGTTAGTTCTAAGTTTTTTATACAAAGAGTAGTGACCATTTATTCCAATCTATTATTATGGAGTTACACAATACAACAGTCAGTTTCAGGACGCATTTTATGTTTTGTACATTCAATATTGACCACCACTAGGTAGATTTTTACGCAACAAAGCGAAAGAGAGTTTATACAACAATTTCGGAAAATTGATATACTGTTTTTTTAGTAAACTAACAAATTGGTTGGGCTGAAATATAACATAATTATATTATGAAGAATATCCTGTTCCATGACAGATAATAATACTTATTAGGATATTGATAAGGTACCTACCTTCCCCAGTAGAGCTATGGGCTAAATACTTGTCTTTAAAGTGCATTATTTTATAAATATAACATTTAGCACTGAGAAAACAATTCCAATTATTATAATGTGTAAACAGAAGGTTACTTAAAGTTTATTAATAGTAATTATATCCAATAAAAAACTTAACGCATTATTTTCGCATTTAAGTATTAGAATAATAAATAATTGATGTTTAGTGCTTTGCCATGTCATAGCAATGCACAAGACAAGAGCTAGTGAATTAAGACCAAATAAATAAAAATGGGGTGATATAACACAATTGTATAGTTCTATTTATTGTTTGATGTGTTGTAGATAAATGGTAAATCAATATAATTATTTTGTATAACATTGGGATTTTTATTTTTAACTTTCTTAATTCTCTACTTTCTCTACTAATTAGTCATAGTCAGCTCTGATTACATAAAAAAATACATAATAAAGAAGAACTAAAGCACAGTTTTTTTGAGAATGAATAAGGAGAATAATAAAAAAGTCATGATAATTCCATAAACATTTTATTTTCATATTATAATTTACATTGTAGAAAATATAATTATAACTTAAATTGCGAATGATTACAAAGACTTGTGATCTTTCACAGAACTTTTATGTATTTATATAAAAATAGGTTTCTCTATTGAATTGCGTTTTTAATTTTTCAATACTGCATATAGGCTATTTGAATTTCGTAGGTGATATAAAACAATTCCAATAGTAAACCTAAGTTCGCACTACTGTGGATTATCTTAATACTCAAAATTCAAATCATAAATAATAACATTGTAATTTATTAAATTACAATAATAGCTTACTCCTGTCACAAAAATCAATTCTAATACATGTTTATTAAAATTTATGTCAGCCTGGCTATTGAAATCTTGAATAATATCTTACAAAATCAAATAACTGTTAGATAAGAACATTTAAAATCTTCCGTCATTTATATTTTTCATCACACTCGTGTGAACTCGATATTAAATTTGAATTAGAATTCTCAGACGTAATTATATAAAAAAACTTAGAAGTCTAAGATTCGTCTGTCTGCTACAAACGACTACTTACTTCCAAGTTAACCATTCCTTTACATATAACATCAAACTGTATTCTAGCTATACACCTAAAATAATAAACCTTCAATGGCGCCACATTTATCTTTCATATAGCCACACCGATATCTTTCTTCTATAACGTCAACGTCAAGCTTCCGCAAGCTCATTGGCTCAAAATCATGACACTTATAATTGAACTGTTGCCAGTAAAATGAATTATTAGTTCACAAATGTTCCGCAACATGGCGAGGTGCGCAAAAACTTCAGTTAGATGTTCCCGCTTAATGATTCCTATTTGAACAAAGTGTGTTGCAATCAGTTCTGTGCAAGACCAAAGTCGTCGTCGGGCTCTCGTCAGGCCGTGGAGGAGACCGCCAGCTTCTTCAGGTGCTCCATGAACACTTGCAGAGACACGTCGTCCGTCAGCACGGGGGCGCCACCGTCCTGTGTTGCATGATAAAAAAATTATTGCATCGAAAAAATGATTTATCATTAATCATAGAAACAGGACATTCAAAAAATTAATTTACAAATTAATGGTAGTGATATGAAGATGACATCGAATTAATGATTTGTCATTATGCGATTATGAAACGATTAAAGATGACATGGAAACATTAGAATTAACGTTAATGATTGTGAGTTGAATTAAAGATGACATCGAGACAATAGATTTATCATTAACGATTGTAACTTGAATTAAAATGGCATCGAAATGATTTAAAAGTCAATTATTGAGACGTGAATGAAAGATGACATCTAAAAAAATATTTTATTATTTTACCGCTAATGATTATAAAATAAAATCATTGTTAAAGAGATTCACCCATGCTTAAAACTTTTGAGGATTAGTTTATAATTTCTTACATTCCATAATGTATGTTTCTTTGTTTCTTTACATCGATTAATGTTCATTAAAATGGTTGTCGCATGAAAGGGTTGTGATAGATATAATCAAACATTTCTTTAGAATAAGTAAATGTTGCAAAAGGTGCTTCAATATTTAGACCTTATAATTTTGCTACTTGGCTTATGTACTTTGCTTCATACGTAGTTTTGTTTGTCTTATTAAATATTTTAAAACATAAAATATTTAAAAATATTAATATAACACTTCAGAAGCATAATTATGAAATTTTATAAAGTTAACACTGAGAATGGAACTTCACAGGTAATGAAACTTGAAAGATGTTTTAAACTTAAAATCCCAAGAAATACTGTGCATACTATTAAAATGAAGTTCAATCCTCTATGCTTGCAATGGGTTATTAATTCTTGAAATGATTATGAAAATCAGCAATAGTTAAATACATATTGTTAGTTCATTTAGTTATTAATACCACTTGTAAATATTGACCTTCAAAAATGGAATTAAAAATAATGCTTGGTAATGTAAATACAAAAGCGCTAAAAGGAACATTCGCTTCAGTGAATTTGCATAAAAACAAAAAAACACCTTTCAAAAGTGGCATCAGCGATAAAAATGAATCTAATTAGTTAAATGAATTATGTTAAGACACCCAACACCGATTTGGTATGAAAATATAAAGTAAAAAAAACTCTACCGCAGATGGTATCGGCATCGCCTGGTTTTCGCCAAAACAATGATGAAACAAAAAACAAAACGTCAAATTCAAACCATGCTTAGATGGCATGCAAATTTCAAACACTTTTTGTCCGAGTGTCGCTCACAGCCCAAGTTTTTTGTGACTAGAATATTAATAGTGTGTGCGGGAAACTATTATTTAATATGAAAATTGTTATAATTATAGTCAAGCGAATTCAATTTATTTGCATGTTATTATCCCATACCTAAAATTAAATTTTATGGGAATGTGTTAAAGATTTCGCTGGCAATTTAAATGAGTTTTAATGAGTGTAATAAATTTCTTTGATAAGACAAAATCTAAGCCTTTTAAAAGGTGCAATTAAAATCTTTGTTTTGTTTCATTGCCGTCTATTTTGTCATTGTCGTTTCATTGTTGTCACATTGTCATTCTTAAGAATACATCCAGCTTTGAAACAAAAAATAAAACCTTGTTAACTGAAGCCATCAGTTTTGACTGGCTTACAGCCTACAGATTTTCCAATGCAGTCAATTTATAATAGTCCACTCAATTGTCGAATATTGTATTAAATAATCAATACGTTTTTAATAAAATTACTTAATACTAAGTTAAAAAATCACTGCACTCCACTCGGACAGAAATTTAAAATTTTCAATAAAAATTTAGAAAACATGAAAACTCTAAAACGGATGCATATAAAAAACTGTGAACGAATATTGTTATGTTTGAATTTTCAATGATATGTTAAAAATCAAAGTCTTCTGAATACTCACGCCTCCGTACGCGTACATATTGTTGTGTGTCTGCGAAGGATTCACCTTCGACAGAAGGAACCGGGCCTGTAAGAGAAATTTACAAAAATATATCAAAAACCCCTTTAGAGATATTTTCACTTATATAATACTTATATACATACAACAGTCCAACAAAAGTTTATATAGCAAGAAACATAACTTAAATATGTAATTATTCTGTCATTTGTTTATGAAGTTTTAAAGAAAGCGGCAGCATATTATAACATCATAAATGCGATAATTGAAGACATGAAAACAATTATCTAAAGGATATTAAAGTAATATAAACTCTATTTTGTTCAAAAATAGATGTCTTCAACGTCTTTTGAATATATGTATCGTCAAACTTGAGTAAACCGAGTTCTTCTGATAGACTAACACGTTGGAGTTAAAATGATCTAGAAAACTTCTATAGCGTGATTCGGGATACCCGTCTCGCCATCTCTTGATGTTGCCACAAAACTACAACTCACTATGGAATGAAAACAATATACCGAATGACGGTAAAAACAGTCAAACCCCATTCAACGTTAGCAACAACAGTGAAGTGATGAACATAGAATTTACAAACAAAGTGGAAACAATAAGCCGCCATGCTGTGTCGCGCGTTGCTCGCCGCGGCCGCCCTCTCATGTACGTTGTCAATACCACGCGCTCAGGCCACGGGGCGCTTGACGCAGATAAAAGGTTTAATGCCAATCATAATGTATAATTGCGTAAGTCTCCTTACGATCACAAACAAAGTGTTTATAGTGTGGGTGGAAGAATTTTTTTTAACGCAGAAAGTGATTTTGTGAATCAATTAACAGAGAAAGTGGTGCAACATTTAAATACTTCTGTATATAAGTAGCCAGACGTTTGTATGCTTTTAAAAGATGTATTCACAGTAGGATGTCATGCATTATACAATGCATAATTTTACCATCAAATTGAAGTCAAGCGATACTAGAAAAATTTACCGAGACATTAATGAGTGAAAATGTTGCAGATTTGATTTGCGTTCTAGTAATGAGTGGAATGCAAAAAGAGGACTTGGAGATAAGCATGCTGCGGAAACTGCAGCGATACGATGTAAACATTGACGACTTGAACAATGGGTGAGTTGAGAATTTGATTATCTTATTTCTTTCTTTTAAATAGATTTATACTACTAGTGATACTAAAAATCACGAATAAATTTTTAAATTGTAAATAAAATCTCACACTTATGAAAATTTGTACAAGTTAAAACCTCTTAGAGATAAACACGTACGTAGGTAAATGTGCATTTCACTATGTATGAGATAATTTTTGATTTAAGGAAACTTCGACGTGATTGCCCCTCTACAAATAAAGTTATAACAACAGAGGCCTTCATTACAACCACTGAATTGATAACCACAAGCACTATAGGTAATTGAAATCAAACAACATTCAAGCATTTCAAAAGCACTTGATATTATATTTATTTCTCAACAATATAATTTCAGCAGATCTGTTGAATGGTTTGAATGCGGCGAAGATTTTGAATTATTTGAAAGCTCAACAGAAACCAATACTAACTCAAACCACAACAGAAATATATACGTTTACGGAACAAGATGTAACGCCAACCTCGGTATATTTAAATCCCAGACCAAAAATTGACCTGAATCTCTTACAAGAATATTTTCAAGCAACAACAACTTATAGGCCTACCAATGAAGATCAGAAAGAAAGCACAAGCCGTTTAAATATAGATGAGTACATCTACTCAAACTTTTTAAGCGGAAATGAAATGGACACGAAGGAAGCTCCATTTATTAATAAAGCTTTTAAGGACTTTTTAATCCAACATCGTTTTACAACTACAACAACCGAAAAGATTACTACGAAACGAACCAATGAGATAAACAATATATATGAACAAATTAGCAACCTTATAAAAATAAAAAATAATTCAAATAAGGTTATTGAAAGAAAAAATAAAAAATTGAATGAAAATCGTGGCTATAATAACGCGGGGGAAAGTATTAAAAATGTCATATCAAGCGACATGAACGAAGACAAAAATAAGGTCGAAAAAAATAATTTAGAAATAAAAACCATTTACGATTTTATAACAATCATCAACCAATTTAAAACCTATTTGCCTCTAGCTTGGTCTCAAAATGATTCTACGATATTGCCTCAATATCATGATGTAAAACTGGAAAATATATTCAACAACAATGCAGCACCAGTGAGTACTAGAAAACCCGATAAAAGTATATTAAAAATACCAGACTCTCAAACTGAACTGAAAACAAAATCATTGTCGCCTATTTTAGTTAAAGAAATAGCTGAGAATATTAAGGATGTTATAATTAAAGATTTACGCAAAGAACTATCTAGTATTTATTTTAAGCTTAATGAAACAATTTCCACTCTAACACCACCATTGATAACTACATCAGGTAAAATATTCTGCAATCGTCCTATATTTTAAATGATATCTTTATTCGATTTAATTAAATATGTATATTAAATATCTTTTATTTCCAGCAGCGCCTACACGGAAACCTTCTGAAACTATTTTACAAGAAAAAGAACTATCTACAATGGGTACGTTTATAGAATTATACGACCGAATAAAAACGATGAAACAAAGTTTTTTTGTTATACCAGTTAATAATAGAACAGACAATTTTAGAGAGGACATGAAAAGTCAAACTATCTTTCCAAGGATTATACCGATGATTAATAAATTTAACGATCCACAACCCAAAGTATCCTATCTGCCAATAGAAGAGTATAAAGCAAAGCAGTTTGTTCGGGAGAATCCATATCTACCAAGACAGAAAAATAAATATCAAAGACCAATAACAATTCAAACAAATTCCATTGAAATAAAACCATTAGCACTTCCTTTAAGTAAACCTGAAAACTTGGTAAGGGAAAATATTATAATAAGCGCCAGACAAGATTCTCAAAGCAGAGACATTACACATGCAAGGCACTTACCAAGAACAAACAGTTTACCTGTTGTTCAAAATATTCACAGAAACGGAGATAACATGCAAAATCTAATGCAGCAAAATTATGAGTTTACGCACAATTCACCATTTGTTCCATCTTACTACACTCACCACGTTCCAAAACACAATAGAGACGACATAAGGGTAACGATGACAAACAACGGTAACTCAAGGTTGGATGCAGATTATTACGAAAGAATAAATTTTGGTGCCCACAATAACGGTGACATAGAAAACACTGCAATGTTAAGACATCACAACATTCCGAGATTTCATGAAAGACTGGAGAGACTGGAGGATGGAGGTTCAGCAATGTTAAAGAGAAACATACCCAACAGATTTCACAGACAAAAGCAAGAAAATGTTGAAGATGTTGCTTCAAGACAGCAACTTTCTCTTATTGATATGAAAAAGGGTAAAAATTACGATGACACGCATTTCAAAAACTTTCTCAACACCCAACAGAAGGTAACTGATATTTTGGAAAAAATATTAGCAAGTAACTCTAAAAATAATATGCCCAGAAGTGTGGAATTTGCATAATATATTTTATCAATACCAGATATGTATTTTATTTAGTAATGCAAATGTGCCGTCGGTCCCGGTTGTTGTCGATAAGATGTCGATAAGCAATCAGTTGTTAAAGTTTGTTGGGAGCCCAAACATCAGACATAGGGTAGCCACTCGCCTGATTCTCAACCATCCGCATCCACATATTGTTAAATTCAGCATCTCAGGCCATCCGTAAGCCTTAGGCGACATCATCCACTCCGATGGTAAGCCATTGGGTGGCCGCAGGCCAGCAAAAAACAGCAGTGCAATTATCACCATCCCTCAGGCCACCCAAGGTATTTTTGGCCTTAGGATAAATATGCCCCAGGCCTCCTGTTGTATGGATAGACCTATGCCCAGCAGTGGGACATTAAAAGTGTCACAGCTAAAGTTCCTGACCAGTGAGCCACCCTGCTCCGTGTCGATGTATCTGGGCGCCGGGAAGCGGCTCTGGAGAATCTTTCTCTCTAGGCCTCCCATTGTAAAAAGGTAAATACGCCCCAGGCTCCTCTGTCGTGGTGATAGACCCAGCAGTGGTATGTGAATAGTTTTACTGCAAAAGCAAAATAATTATCCTGACCTGTGAGCCACCATGCTCCGTGTCAATGTATCTGGGCACCGGGAAGCGGCTCTGGAGTATCTCTTGGGCGTCGTCGACGGGCGCCCGCAGCAGTTGGGCGAAGCTCTCGTACTCCGGCATGTCCTGGTAGCGGAGCGCGCGCCACTGCGCTATCGTCTATTGGGGAAATAATTCTTAAAGTAAACCGGAAAAGATAATATATTGTTTCGTGCACCAAAATACGTCATGTGAATAGCAAAATTTCGTCAGTCAATGACACTCGAAAGTTAATAATAACAACTTTAATAGGTGATGGAGCTTGCCCCGAGAGATACCTTACTTATGTTTGTGTGTTCTTTTTCATAATTTGAAGTGAACATCTTAGTCTTCAGGAATAGCAACACATCTACTTACATTGTACATCTTAAGAGTAATTTAAAGCATTGTTTATCAAAATTGACCTTATTGAGTATAAAAGACATTTTCGATCCCAAATGTGTGTGATTACCTCTCCGTGGTATATCAAGATCTGGAAGAAGGTGTCCATGAGAAGGATGCGGTCTGGCTGTATGGAGGAGGTGTCCAGCAACACAGGCTCCGGCGGGCCTCCGAAGCTGTACGAGTACAGGATCGGCTGGATCATGATCAGCGACTGCGTCAGGTCCTCGCGCATCAGCATGTGTCTGGAGAGAACGACATTGTCACATAGTTTTTGCAAATTATTTGAAACATTAGGGCCGTTAGTCTCCTAATATGCATTTAAAGAATAAAGTTAGTATTCAGTTGTTATGAACCCGAGAACATGCTGTAGTTTCAATAATTATAACTTATAAGACAGTTCTATGTAACTACACTTTTCACGAAAATACAATACATGATCCCTTAATCACTCACATTAATTCATTCATTGTTGTTTCATTTGTATCATAATAAAATTTACTTACATCGCAGTGTTGTGGAAAAGTTAGAAACCAATTTCTTTTACAGACAATTATGTGTATATTATGTGAACAATGTCATATTTTGAGCCAATTTATGAGTAAAATATGGGCTTGACTGTATCAAAATTTAAAATGGCGCCACCATTGAACGAATTTGTTTTATGGTAAAACTACTACTATCAGAGGACTAAGATACATCAGCTGATAATTATAATACACACTTTTATATATGTAGATAAAACTGTTATATAAGTTTTCCGCAGTATACTGAGGTGCATAAAAAGCCTGACACAGCTATACATAATCATGTAGAAGATAGTGTTGTGTCACCTGTAGAAGGTAGTTTCGTCAGGAGAGTTGTTGAACACCTGCAGGAACTGGGAGCGACGCAGGTGGTACATGAACTGCGGGTACAGACTGAAGTTCTCGGACAGACGGAAGCTGTTCGGGTCGTCCTTGCCGTACTCGCCGAACTTTTGACACTGCAACAAATATTGAAAGTTCTCAGTACCTTTTGGTGATACCATAAATTGTTCATTTTTTATTTCAGTAGCAAGTGCCAACAAGCAAACTGATTTTAAGTGGTCGATACAACACATGGGTGTCATGTGTTGTATTCAACCAACCTCAAACAGGATCTAAAGCTGTTTATAGGGTTTGTTGCACACGAGGATTACGTCTCATCTGTTGCCCTGCAATGGTCTATCGGCTTCTATCAGATATGCCTGAATAAGCAACCATTTACTCGTTTGCCCACTAAGTGGATTTAAGCAGTGTTATTTTTATTAATTATTTATAGTAAACAAACCGGAATAATATGGCCTCCCTTACTCGAAGGGATCATTGCAACCTACAACCAAACTCAAATAGGAGAGAAGTCCTATCTTAGCCTCGCTACTTGTGATGCAATATGTAAACAAAATGTCTCCAAGGAATAAACTACATTTAAAAGACTAGTCCATACCAATCTAATAAGCATGCGGTCCAGCCAGCGCAGCACGTCAGGGCTGTCCTCCTGTTCAGCGCGGTACACCACCAGGCGAGCCATCACCACCGCCGCGGCCTCCTGGTCGAAGCCCGCCGCTATGTGGTGCAGGTTCACGGCTGCATCGCCCCAGCTTTCGAACAATAATAAATTATAAATCTTTATCGGTTCGCTTCTAGGTAACACATAGGTCTTAAAAATACAAGCAATGCTCCAACATATACGTCATTTACAGCATCCCAAATAAATTATAATTAATAATGTCCAAATGTTATACATTTTATTACTATCCAAATGATATCTTCATTCGTTTCATTCATCAAATGAATGATGTCTAAGAGTTTTCATTTATTTATATAATGTGCTGCTATTGTAGGTTTTTTATACAAAATCGTAATCAATATCAATCAATACAATATCATGTGCCGTTGCGGCACTGTACATGCCACCTGGTACATGATGGTACACATCACCTATGAACATGGCCAGGAGGGTCGCCAGTGTTTTACAGGCTTAGGGGGAGTGCTTTTTGAAAGTTCAGTGACTTGGACAGTCAGTCTTCACTCCAGCCATGCAGCTTTCCTTGTGATGTTCCCTGTGTTTTTAATTGCACTCTGCCAGACTGGCCTACTCTCGAATGGCATGCCCTCGGCACTCTGAATGGCCCAGCTCCAGACAGTGCGGAGTTGCGTAGAAGAAGCCCATGTACAGCAGTGGAGCATGGGCCTGAAAAGTGAAAGATATAACTCACTTCCTAGCAACCGTAGTGACTCTGACGCGACGTTGGCCGCTCGAGTGCTGGTACTGCGTGATGAGCTGCACGCAGCCGCGCCCGCCCTGCGGCACAGGAGCCGCGTGCTGGTTCACCACCTAAAATGACATAACAATACATACTACTATAGTTGCCGTCTCGAGTGATGAGCACAACTTTCATTGGTCGGTTTGACATTGACTGCGCTGCGGTGCACACGATTGGTTCGACAAACGTCAGTCGTCTATTGGTCGTCTATAGGTCCAGCACGTTTTTTCGGCTGCTGTACATTGGCCGAAAGTATACACTATCCCTACCACTGATAATCTGTGCTCACGACTCATGAAGGTTACTATATAATTATGAAAAAAAAGTAATGCTTCACATTTTACTTTTATTTTTTGACCCTATATTTATCCGGTTATGAGGTTTTGTGATGGTGCTTTTCATGAGGACTGAGATTTGAGAGGACTGAGAAGGAACTATGACTCTACCACCCATACAACTTCCTTTATCGTGGGTTCCACACCCGACACTCGAGTTACCCATCATTCAAACATCGACTTTGCTGGGATTTAAACACCAGGCCTGCCACTGTATGGAATACATCACTATTTCAACTATTTGTACTATGGTTGTATCTCCGATAAATATTATGACATCATTAGGACTGGTGGCTATTTCGCTCAAAGGCTGAGCCTGCGTGTTCAGCGTGGAAATGCCGCCAGCGTCTTGGGAACGATGCCTCACACTTAAGAAGAAATATTTTTATTGAGTTTTTTTTTGTAATATTTTCTGTAAATATAAGGTTATTTAAGTTTCTTTTTTTATTTTTGTTTGCTTTTCTGTTATGTTTTCATGTCACATTTCATTGATTCTACCGATTACTGTAGGTACTAGGGTTTTCTTGTCTTTATTAATAAAAACTTAATTATAACATTAAAAATAATGAGCTATCAGACTAATGTGCTCACTCAGAGACGTCATTTAATGTAATGTTCATTAACAAACAAATTCAATCGTCTTTATTCGTATGAACATTAAGTTTAATGAATATATAATAATAATATAATAACGCTTCACATTCATAGCCATTCACTAGGATTCCCTGTCGTGGGTGCCATGGACACACACAAGACAAGAACACAACACACCCAGACCAGACACAGAAATTCAAATTTATCATTCAAATTATTGCTCTGCTGGGAATCGAACCCAGGACCTTCCACGCAGCGCATCGGCGTCTTAACCACTGCGCCACTCAGGTCGTAAATGTCTGTGAGTGTGACTGCGAGACGTTTCTGTGTCTAAATTACCTCAAAAAAGATAGCCATCGTGGTGCTGGGCGTGAAGGTGCACATCTTCCACTGGCTGGTGTTGCCCATGCCCACCTCCTGGTCCGACACGCAAGGCCCCTTCACGTTCAACGACACGCACGATCCGATCGCGCCCGATACTGCAACGAAAACACATTTCAATAACAACCATTCACTTCGAGTTTGGTTTTCGGCATTTACTTATCTAACAGATAGTGTTACAAGCGCTTGATATGCTTTTTATACCTTTGTGTTCAAGAAAAAGGGACAAATGAAAGCTAACTGTTTTTCAGAGCTATAAACAATCAAATCAATTACAACTTCATTAACATGCTTTTAATCATTTTATTCTCGTAAATTTCTTGTCGAGAAATTTGTCAGTAACCCATTAATGACCCACTGCAGGGTCGGGTCTCCTCTCACAATGAGAGGGATGTAGGCCGCCGTCCACCACGCTGGCCTAGTGCGGGTTAGTGGACTGCACATGCCTTTGAGAACTTTTTTTTTCTGAACTCTCAGGCATGCAGGTTTCCTCACGATGTTTTCCTTCACCGTAAAAGCAGGTGATATTTAATTTTTATAAAGCGCACATAACTTTTTCACAGTCATTGGTGTGTGCCACTGGGATTCGAACCCGGACCCCTCGATTCGAGGTCGAATTCTAAGCCACTGGGCTATCACCACTACAAAATTTGCAAATACATAATTAAGATTTTTTTCTCTTACTTTTGAGTTCTCGACTGCACTTCACCTCCAATGTGCCGTTGAAAGCCATCTTATAGTCTCCCTTCTGATCCTTAGCAAACACTCTCTGGAAGGTCTGCTTGAACAGCGATGAGTTGAACGAGTCACCCATCACCATATGACCACTGAAAGCATAAATTTTATATATATTTTTTTAATACAACAAAATATGGATTTGGTTTTCATATTAGAAAAGCTTAAAATAGTTGAAATATATCTGAGCATAATCTTTGTACATTTTTAGATAAAATTAGTAATTCTCTTCTCAAATTTGTAAGTATTGAGTCTATACAGAAAAAACAGAAAAAAAAATACCAATATTTTATAAAATAAGCCATTAGTATAGCCACTAGGTGGGATTTACACTTGTTTGCTTTCAGTTAATTAAAAACATACAATCTTTGAAGGTATATAAAATAAACATAAAAAAAAATTAAAGACTTTCAAACATGAATATAAAATGATAATAAAATGTAAGAAGTAAGCATATTGTGCAACTCACAAATTACATTATTGAGACCATGATAAAAACTTCTTGATAATGAGGCGATAATTATGCAATAATTACTCACCCAGTGGAGTTGCAACACTGCTTCATTTCCATCAGCCCTGTCTGATCTAAGGCACAAGAGTAAATATCAATGGAATGACCATTAGTGGCCGACCTCAGGGAAAGTGCTTCATAGTGCTTGATAGCTTTCTTCATGTACTTGGCATTGTCCTTGTGAATGTCATGATGGGAGCGGATTGGCAGCTTCAGCTCATCGTTAACCACCTGGCCGGGACCCTGAGAGCATGGGCCTCCGAGGAACATCATGATCCTGGCGCCCGTGTTAGGGTATGTGACTTCCAGCAGCCCTACAGCTAGCGATAGAGCGACGCCGCTGCTTCGTAGCGGTCGTCTCCCTACACCTAGGGGCCATGGATCTCTGCCGAGTTCACTCAATAAGTCTGTCAGTGCCATGTCACATTGTTTGACAGGTTGCAGGAAGCGATGGGCAGGCGGCTGGGGTGTTGGTGCTCCGGGACGCTGCTGAGGGTTGGCAGCGTTCACACGTCCAATACCTAGCTGCTCTTGGATTTGTTTCGCTGACAAATCTTTTGTGCCTTTGAATACGAAACATTTGTATATGCCTTCAGTACCTGAAATTGAAATTTTTGTTTCTATAATTTTAATTTAAGAGCAAAATTTGCAAAATTAGGACATTTAAAGTCAAAAGTTAAAGTATTGACTTTAACTAATACTTTTACTAAGACTTTAAATAATTTTTCATTATGCATTGGCATAATGAAAAATTTTTAAAACAACATAAATTATAAGCTTGATTTTTTAAATCTGATTTTTCACATCTTTTTTTAAAAGGCATGGGGGGGAATTTGATTTGAAAAGGCTATCATTAAAAAGAAAATTTATTGAAAAGCATTATTTTTATAAAAATAACCCTTACCCAGTTCATGTATTTGCACCATGCGGCCAAACGTGATAAGTCCTACTAATGCATTCTGGGGCATTAAACTCAGGGATGTTTGGAGTGAATCTTTCAGAGCTCCCAGTTCCTCTTCATCCAAGCATGTGTCGACCACTAGCAGGAATATAGGGGGCATGCTTTGGGCCCTCGTGATGGTGTACTCAATTGTGGAGAAGTTTGGAATGAGCTCCGCTGGCTGATGCTGCTCTGATATAGCGGCATATTGAGGAGGGAACTGTCAAACAAAAAAGATATATGAGAACAAGTCTTGATCTTTTGAAAATCAAAAATATGATCAGCTTAAGGTAACAGTGGAATTTAACACTTTCAGAGTGAATTTCAAGGAATATTTTTAAGTAAATATACCATCCTATTATCTTGTAATAGTGGACCAATAGCTCTGATGTTTTCAGAGGTTTCATCAATGTGAGCAAGTCTATCTAAATATGCATAGTGCAAGTGCAAATTAAATAAAACATGCCTTTAGAACTCTGTTTTTGGTGAATAAGGCAAGGCAAGTCACAACTCTTCAATTCATTCATTAAAAAACAAGAGTATTGGATGGATTGGCCAAAATTACAACATTAAACATTGCAAAATTTTTAATCATCCTGTTCCTGTATCATCATAGGATGAGATTAGTCATGTATATACTTAATAATATGAAGCTAACGTATATATATGTGAGTCTTATAGGATCTTACCGGATTTCTTTGGAAGCAGAAGTTACAGACCCACAGCTTGGCTCTGTAGTCGACTTGGCACATCGGATTCAATACTGCGCGGCAAGTATTACGTGTACAGAGCACGGGTTCATACTGAATTGGGGGTAAGTCTGGCCGCTCCTTCAGCGGCTGGTACAGGCATACAAGGGGTACGACAAGCCTCGTAGCTTCGATCCTGCTGGAAGGCCACACATTCCAAGTGAACCTTATGCCGTCTCGGTCCTCGTTCTGCTGAATAAACTCCTCATACGTCGCCATGTCGCTGAATAACTGCGCAAACACCAAAAAACAATCACTGTAACAGCTTCCAATTTCACAGGATTATATTACGGTAAACTTTGGTTGTTTACGTACCAAGCTGGCCTGTGGTGATTTATTAAAGATACATGTGTATTTTTCTCACTGTATAATTATTACTCATTCAGAAAATTTAATAACATTCGGTTTTCCCAGCAGACGGGCGAGTCTGGCTGATTTGGCAAATGTCAAGACCAAGACCATCGACTCAAAAGCCGGAGGGTGCTGTCACTCCGGCCACGTCATTTTTGAAAACGAAGCATTGAACAGTAAATTATAAAAAATTAAATATAAATCTTTTTTTAATTATTCAGATTTTAGAATTAAAATAATACTTTCACAATAAATTTAAAAATATTTAAAATTCTTATTAAAATATCAAATAGTGCATTGTTTATGGACGTATCAAAGACAAAGTAGAATGTCTTGCCATAGACACGTGAGCGTTCTTGTCTATGGTCAATTCAATTACGTTCCGTTCCATGTTACGCCTTAATATATTTTGAATAAAAATAAAAAAAACTTCAAAATTTTAATTCTCCTTTTAGTTGCTTTACACGTATAAAAATATAAAATTCTAAACTCATATAAAATCAAGTGAAATCAAAATAGTTTAGAGGAATAAATTTTAATGCAATCTGTGGTACGCACTTATCTTGACAAATACGTACGAAACGTTCAGTGCAGTAATGAAACGTTATTGAATGAAACATTTTTTTTATTTTAGGACATAGTAAATTATATTTCAATTGTTGGACATGATTTGTAAAATAACTTTTATTATAATATAAAACAACACTCGTTTTTGGAACTATCAGTGAACGTAAAATTAATGATATGTCATTGCTTTGTTTCAAGAGCAGGAAGTTTACGCCAAAAAGTGCGACTGCGCACTGGCCAAATTAGTAGGTAGTGTGAAAGAAAATGGCGATCAGCGAAAGGCGTCCGGAGTTAACGTGATGAAAAACATTGTTAAAAGCTCAATTACATAGTGTTATAGTTATTAAATGTGTCAGATGTAGATTAATTAAGTGTTAATGAATAGTGATTGTGTATAAAAATGGCTGCGAATACGTACAGAGTCGGCGGTAAGTAACAATAATTGGTTATTTTTGTTGTAGCTTCGCCGGTTCAGCGCCAGCCGACTAGCGGTGCTTTGCTTTGATTGTCGTACCTTCATTAATCGCTCACATTAATTAGTTCAGTGATGTTACATGTCGTTTTATGATATTTTCAATGTTATTCAGAAATGTTTATAAATCGTACTTAACAGCGTTCGAGTAAATGTTATATTTATTTTACCAAATTTCTTCAAATAGGACATTAGCATTGCATCTAGGTATCATTGTATTGGCTCGCGTATCTGCATACGTCTGGTTAGACACGAGAGTGGAGTCGTCGGCGCCCGGTTTGGCTCGCATTTTCTGGGTTTCGTTGAAGTTTTGATGGGTTTGACATGCGATTTTAGGTTATATTCGATGTTGTCATAACAGTTTTATGAAATATTATGATGATATGTAGATGCCGTCGTAGGTGTAGAGTCGTATACTCGATGATGAGGTATAGGTCTGCGTGGGGAGATGCCGGTCGAGTTTGGTGTTGATAAGCCGGCGACGCGAGGTGGTCGGTGGTCGGCGGCGTTGTCGCGGGGGACCCGGGCGGTGTGCGGCGCTTCGCGGTCGTCGCGCCGAATGCTAATTAGCTCTTCCTTTTATACTACTTCCTATCACTAAATATCGCGCCATTAAAAAACTCGTATTGAACCCACATTTTATTGACGCTGACAATGTATGTACAAGCTATTTATTTATCATTTGGGGACACCTGAAATAACAAGTTGTTATTAAAATTCTGTTAAAAAAATCTGGATAGTTTATAGTGGCACATTTAATTTCTTACTTTGGGTTACATTATGCCTAATTGCTAGCTAGCACAAATAAATACTTGTCCTACAATTAGTGTCTGCATTTTCTTTAAAAAGAGAATTATTTTGATAAACACTTGCACAACATATACAACACAAAATAACTTTTTAAATTGTTTATGTACATAAAAACTTATACATACTCATTAAAATTAAAAGAATTTAAATAAATGTACACACTATTTAAGTATGAGTATTGTAAAAGTCTTTAAAATCAAATAAAATTACTTCATTAAATCCTTTGTATACAAACACTACATATTGCTTTGCTTATAGATAAGTTTATCATCAACCAAGACTTATCCTCTTTTACCTTTTACATCTTTATTTATGGGTGCTGTACCTAGCTGTAGATTTATGTTTTGAAAAGGATAAAGTATGTTATGAAAAGGTTCATTAAACTTTGTACAGTTCATTGACATTCGACTTTTCATGGAAATGATATGTGCCTCTAACTTATACAATAGTTGATTTGGATAAACTAACTGAATATACTGAACTATTTATTACCTATTCAGTTTGTTTTGGTGCTGTTACTTCTTCAAAAATTATTTAAACAGAAAAAATCATTTTCAAATAATATTGAAATGTCTATTGGCTCTTTATAATTCATCATAGCCTAAACTAAAAAAGAAATGTATAAATCAATTTATGAAATGTGTTGTTTTAAATGTCACTTTATCTAACATTCTTGTCTCAACATAATCATTAAGCACACAGGAGAACATACATAGTATTGAAACCTTTTTTTCTTATTTGCACTCTGTTGTATTCAAGGCTGATCTAAAAGTAGACTTGTATTCTAATCATAACACCATAAAGTTCATCGCTCTATCTGTAAACCACTGCAGGGTAATGACCCTCTACAGGGTTGGGTCTCTCACAAAGAGAAGGGTGTAGGCTTTAGTCCACCACCCTGGCCTAATGCAGTTTGGTGGACTTCACATGTCTTTGTAAATATTAAGGAAAACTCTTAGCCATGATTGTTTCCTTACAATATCTTCACTGTTACAGCAGGTGACATTTACGATAACTAAGTGTGTATTATATGACTTAAGGAAAAATATTGGTGCATGCCACTGGGGTTCAAACCTGGACCTCTAATAGCAATAGACCAAATCACCAATAACAACCCCGCAAACTGCTACAAAAATTTACTTTTATTATATAGCAATAAGATGGCCCGTTTAACACAAGAACCTGTGACTCATGTCACTCATTTGTCCAAGTCATGTATATCTGACTTGTAGCTAGTGATAAAAACTCTAGGTAGTTATCATCTCATACAAGTTGGCAAATAGAGTCAGGGCTGTGTTCTGCACACAATTTGATAATCTGCCACATCATGTATAAATTTATATTTATTATCTAGATACCTACTACTACCTACATTATATAATATTCATATTATCTATTACAGAGCTGCTGTTATTATAATTTTCACTTATAATTTATTGAATAGTGTTTAAAATAACCTGATAGTTGTTTAATATGTTGTAACTGTAATTGCAACTTATTAAAAGTTACCCTCCCCACAAAGGGTTGACAATTCTTTCACTTTGGTGATTACTATCTTCCTGAAACAGTTTGTTGCTATGCTATTATATGGAAAATATTTAGTTTCGTCAATTTATTTCTCTAATTTAAAGTAATATCACTAGGTCACTTTAATTTAATATAACCTGACATTGAATTTGTAATTAATTACTTAATTCATGATACCTCAAGCGAAAATGAGTTGCTACTTTGAAATAACATTAAATTAAAGCTTGAATCAAGGGATTCGGGTTTGAATCCCAGTGGCATGCACGAATGACTTTGTAAACAAGTTGTGTGCGTTTTATAAAATAAAATGTCACCTGCTGTTATGGTGAAGGAAAACATCGTGAGGAAACCTGCATGCCTGAGAGTTCACAAAAAAATGTTCTCAAAGATATGTGAAGTCCACCAACCCGCAGTAGGCCATTGGGTCATTAATGGGTTACTGACAAAAATGAATCTCCAAATCTATCAATCCCCATTAGGCCAAACTGGTGGAATAAAGCTTAAATCCCTCACCCTGCAATAGATTAAACAAATAAAAATAATCATGATGCCTTTAAAGTAAGTAATTCAGAGTACTGGATACAGAGACAGACAGATCTTAAGTGGCGTCATACACATGATTGTAGTGGTGTAGGCAGAAATCCATTCATTACATAATGACGAAAGGTGAATATCACACATGCAAGTTGCATATGCATATTATATCAGCATAATAATATCTGTCTTAATCCAGTTGACTACATACCTGTATAAAAAAAGTATCCCATCAATATTGTACCTAAATGTAAAAAAATGTAAAAATGAATGGGAATTTTGAAATCTAAGCTAACGAATTCGCAAGCAGAATGCATACGCTATAATGCGCCTATTTCATTCATGTATGCCTTAAATCCGAATGAAACCTAACAAAGGTTGTACACATTCACTGGCAATCCCTATTGTTCCTGCATTTAGTACTTCTGTAATTAGGGAGATTAAAACATGAAAACACCACCATTGCCGGGCAAACAGACTAAAACGCGTTACAATAACTTAAAAGTTATAGCACTTTAAACGCAATCTCATCAGCGGCACGCGAAAATGGGTTACTGCAGCAACAACAGCCCCCTTTCTTATAACAAGCGTTACAATACGCCCAACAATGATGCTCGGATACAAAAGTATATATAAGGCGCGCTGCAGACGCACTACTGGGCTGCGACGTTTGAACTAAGGCCGGTAAAAAGAGTCATTTTTTAATTACGAGTGTAGACTGTAGACAGGACAACCTATAAATTGCTAAGCACTGATACGGTTTTGGTAAAAAGTCTTGTTTCCATATAATTTTTCTGGTAAACATTTGCCACAATGTAATGGTTTTCGAGTATAATACGGCTCTTCGTGGATGATCCCTTTATATTTGTCTAACTTGCAACAAAATATTTGTATTGTGCAATCATGTTTCTGCTCTTTTCTAGTCAAATTAAAGTAGTAAAAGTATAAATTTTAAAAATTAAAGTATTTTTGAGTTCGACTGGTCGCACGTCTGTTCCGACCCAACGCTGTATATTGTAAAGCTGTATAGGACGGTGGATGGCAAGCCGCAGCGGTCGGGATCGCGAGCGTTCTGTTGCCGCGCGTACCCACTGTGGCGATTTGTCAATTTTCTACCGTTTTGTTAAAATGGAGCCGGCTATTAAAATGTTATTAAAATCGCAAAGATAGAGCGTTGCACTAAACAGTGTGAACGGTCTTTCAGAGAAGGGACGTGCATAATTGCTAAACAGTGACGGGTATAGTTGCAGATCATATTTCTTGATCGTGTTGGATAAAGTAAACCTTTGTGGTTTTTACAATATTTGGTACTTACTCGCGCGATTTGGTGTTCAATAACCGTAAGCCTTTCCATGTGCATCTGTGTTTCTAAGTGTAACTGAATATACGGACCTCACAAGGCCTCACGCTGTCTTCTGAATAATATGCTAATCAATTGTATGCAGAATTTCTGACTCAAAAATATACAAACTGAGGACGATAAAAAACGATGAAATAATGATCTATCTAGTACCTATTAACATTTATGTCTTGTTGACTTTCCATTACGACCATTGACTAAAGCTTAGATAGAGCCATCTATATCACCCAACAATACAATTCATCGCAAAGTCGTCTATGAAACCCGCACAGATACGGCACTGACATATCTCTGCGGTATGCTCGCAATAGCCACCGTGTCCACCGGTGAAAGTCTCATGCCTGCCTAAGTACGTTGCCGAACAATAAACTGGTCCTGTCAGGCTCAGTCGACCGGCGAGCCGCAATTATAATTTTACTAACAGTTTTCCAAAGAACGTCGTCGCCGGTGTCGCAGACGCAATTAAGCTCGGTATGCATTATCCGTCTGGCTGTTGATCTTTTTATGTCGTCCTCCTGCTGAGATGTCAGTTTCCTGAACTAGCTTGCGAACTGAGGAATGATTTTACTAGTCGCGGGAGTAGTTGCGAAGACCAAATTTTTAATGGATGTCTTAATTCTTGTTTGAAAAATCTGTTTTTTTTTGCATTCAAACATATTTGTCATTTACTAGTGTAAAAGAAACATTTTTTCAAAAAGATTGTACTTGGAGATAAAAGGATAGAAAATAGTTTCTAATGTTAAATCTATGGACATTATTCATATAATAATAGCTGTATGTGCTCCGCAATAAAAAAAATATAGCTACGACTTTTTGATTAATTTTATGAATGAATCCCAAATCAAATTACACATCTAACTTGCTCGAACGACGTGTAAGCCACTTTACCACATAACCGACAGCTATCCAAGTACTGAAAAGTAAATAGCTTGTTGTTATTATGTGCTATGTTGATGTTATAGTTCACTGTTTGTTTACCACGCTTATACCGCGTCGGCGTCGTGAGTATAGTCTTACCTTTTATCCAAGGTATTTGTGTATAACCTAAATTGAGCTAAATAAAACATAAGTCATTGATACATAGTTATTAATTTATGAGTCATCATACTCCGTAAATTTCCAGCTACCAGATCTTTATTACGGAATTAGATCTGATGCCAATTCTTTTTAAGAAACGCTATATACATTATACGTAATTTATATAAGCTTTGTTGATCACAACGACAAGACCAATATGTTTCTTTTAGCATATATATACTAAATGAATGCCGGCGGTCATTGAGCGCATAAATGTATCTAAGTACTCCATTTATATGGGCGTTTCTAAAGCTTGCTAATAATATTTTAATATTGAATATGAAAATCGTATGTAGTATCAAGCGCGTCGCAAACAATTCTTGACACAAAGATGGAGGAATGACGCAAAGGTAGGACGCAAAGGAGGGATAGATTCACGTCAACCACGTGGCTGAACGCTTGCGAGATTTCGAAAACTAGGATCTGAATGAATGTTAGCCGTTAAAAATCTATATTGTTTAATGTAGTTCAATTACGAGGACTTAACAGCAGTGTGTGAATACGTCGAAAATACTTCGTCATAATAGTCTAATGAAATGACTCAATAGTACGTAGAACACATCTCGCCAAGCCAGCGCATTCGCTAGCCACGCGTCTTGCCCCCCTAATTTGTATGTAACGTACGCATTGCGACAGAGCGTGGCGTCAAAACCTGTCCGATATTCATTGAACGTATGCCGGACTAATCCGCCCGGGCTACTCTTTGTTTTACGTAACACAACTACAACTCGCGAGATGGCCGCCTACAAAATCAAGTACCGTTTTGAGACACGGTGACAGTGTTGTTTTAAATTGTTGCTAGCGATCAGACTATAGTATTATTATTAAAAAATTGAATCCTCACTACTATAAATGCGGAAGTATGTGAAGGTGGATGGATGTATGTTATTCTTTTACTGAACTGAATGTATTGATATCGTTCTTAGTAAACAACAACACTTTTTGTATGAGTCACTTTGCGTTTCGTCCCTTTAAAAGTGCGTAATAAATCGTACGAATCTAAACTGAGTCCGATACATTTTGTATCCGAAGTTAAATGTTTTAGTTTTTCTTTATATCTCAACTAAGTAGGAGTTAGATATTTAATTTCGGATTTTTTTTCAAGGTAAAAGTTAGCCAATGCTTGCTCATCCTTAAAACATTTAATAAAATACTGGATTTTATACTTAGTATTAAATTTCATTACAATCTGTCGAGTGATTCCGTGCATAAAGGCGTGACTTTATCCGACATTAAAACACCCACTTCATCTGTGATTCTTGAAAAAAGTAGCTTGTATACTTCTAAGCATCAATTTGCCCCAGTGCCCTAGTTTAATTTCATCACATTCGATCTTTAGTGTTTCCTGTGAATGCATAAATACAGCCCCGTGCCCTGAATGTTCCACCTAGAAAACCTTAAGCAACAAAGAAAACATCAGAATCGGTCCAGCAGTCTTAAGAATTCAGTCACAACAGAATCCAGTTACTTAATAAAATAAAAATATGTAGGTATCAAATCACAAGCACCAAAACATCAGACTGCAAACATCAAGAGGCTTGGGTCGACGCTAGAGACAATTTTTTTCTACTATTTATTGAACAAACACTAATGTCGGTTAGTGTATGCTCAACCTGATCTCGTAAACCTCTTGACTGACTGATCGACGGAGATAAATGAAATAGTAGGTTGTTACGATGCGGTTTTACAACTCTGACACAATCGTAGGATTATTTAAATTGATCGCTATTATCTCTATTAGTAAATTGGATGTTTTCTTAGATTTTTTTGGATGTAAGGCTTGTTATATTATACCTACAATTTATTTGTATTGCCGGTTGAGGGCTGCATTAATTTTATTTGTGGAGTACATCGTGGCGGAAATTAGACGTTAGAGGACGCTTGATTATATTGGCACCTGCGCAAAACCGGATTTGTATTGTAGCTTTGCAGATTTATTTGAGTGGTATGGTATTTGGCCCTAAAAGCGACGTCATCTTTAGAACACCCGTGTGCCAATAATGCATATTTTCATATACATTTTTGAAAAACGCACTTTTTCTTTGGTCCAAAAGTAAAAAATAATCATAACGCTGAGATTTCGGCATTTATTTATGATGTGATGCAGTGTCATATAGGAATGAGGGAAGCCGCATTTTTATATTTAACTCCGAGTAGTAAGCGCAACTGGAGTTGTTGTACCTACATGGTTTCAAAATTTTTCAAAAACTAAGAGGCATTAGCACTCAATTTTAATATAATAGCCATCTACGGACCATGCTTTAAAAATGTACCTTTATATGCGTATTATAGTTAGTAGATTAGATAGATATGCCTACTGGGTCAGTCTTGATCTCATCACTTTTAATCTAATGCCAGCTTCAAATCTTTCATTACTAAACAAACGTGACCACATAAAAACACGTTTAAATACAACCTGCATAGTTATTCACATGATCGGGCATCGATCTTGCATGTGCATAAAGCCAAGTGTCTCGCAACCTACATAATACGTCACCCATACTCACTTGCGTTTTAGTGTTATTACATTACATATTCATTCAACTGCATTGTGTGCGCTCGACAATTTGCACTTATGATCGTGTTAGCAAACATTTTGGCGAATTTCATAAAATCTTACGCATATTTGTCAGTGGAAAAAGTAGTCTTGAAATAAACATAACATAATAGCAATTGATAGACAGAGCTAGTACTGGCGATAGTGATGAGTCGGTCACCCATTTCAAGCACGCTTTTGTACATCGGATTCACATACTGTCTATCACTCGCAATTTTACTGTTACTGATACTAATAGTGTTTAAAGAATTTAAAATAGGATCAGCGTTTCTTTTTAAACCAACCAAACAAAATTCATGATACCCTATGGACTTAGCGTCGCCAATAGACTTTAAGCTACTTTAAGCCTTTTTGTAGAGCCCTTCCTTATTATTTCATACAAAGAGCCTTTTACATTTTTCAAGACTTAATTCACATTGATGTGACATGTTCCAGAGTGAAATAAAGAATGGAAAGCATCCACATACGATCTCGGAAATTCATCTTACCTGTGCGTCTCACAAGTCAGTACTAATGTAGACTTCTATATTAGAAGCATCTGTTTGCAGCCGCCGTGAGTTGCATTCCGATGCTATAATTGTAATGGCCGATCACAATGAAAACATGCTGAATATGTTTTTGGTTGCGGTTATAATGCGAGTGCAGGAGCGTGCTCGATTGCAATTCTTGAGAACGATGGCGTAGGTGGGATACCTTAAGTTGAACAAGGGGCAACTAGGAAGGAGCAGTGTTTTTATGAGATACTTTATACATAGCAATACCCACGGGTTTAGATGTTTAGAAATCAGGATAAAAAGAGGGTATGTCCCGTTTTGATATTTGTTAAAAAATCTAAGAGATACAAGAGGTAATCTTTGAAATTTCATGTTAATTTCAGATTTCAGATTACTCCTTATATATAGACTATTAAAGTAAATTTATCATCATCTCATATTTTGTCTCTTTTGTCCCTCACTTTACTCATACGATTGACTGCTTAGATGTCTAAGACCAGACCGTTCAGCAATTAAAAACAGACTCTAGACCGGAAAAGCACTTCGTAGACGGGTATTTCTCTTCACTTTTAATGAATAGGACCTGACAATTTAACCATTTTTATTATTTTTAATGACCTAAGAATGATTATTGCGTAGTAACTACTGTAGTTGTTTGGAAGATTTAACGATTCGTATTGAATAGAAAAACACATAGTCGTTGACTGCACACAGGCAATATTTAATCGTGGGTTGAGTTTCAACAAAAGCATACATTTGAAGACTTCAAAGCTATTTTGCCAATTCACGTTTCCTTCTACTTTTAGGAAAGGCCTATCGGTCTTCAGAACACAACTTTATTTGTGTATAGGTACTTCAGTTGAATGATATTCATATCATACGTCGTACTCAAATGTTGTTCGCCATATCTCTCGTAGCATATTGAACTTCCGATTCTCCACAAGTTGGCAACGAAAGCACAAGTTTGGAGACCCTTGAAAGCGATAATCTTGGCAATTCATGTTCACCGCGGCTGGCATTGAAAGTAGGAATAGTGGTCAGCAATGTGATATTTTATTTTGGAATCTCATTCAGACTGCAAGATGTTGATTCAATCAGAGTTTAGTATTAGGTGAAGAAAATCAATAATTTTATTTGTTTTGTAAACGTTAGGTTTGTGAGAATGGATAAATGTTTGCTACTCTTTGACGACAAAGAGGATTTGTAGGAAATTTGGTAATAGTACAATATAATATTATGTATATAGGTAGTTTGAAATCGCGATTGGAATATAGTATACGTACCTTTCATCTCACTTTTTAGCACCAAACTTTTTATCTTGCATGGACTTTACAATGCGAATGAAGTCGCAGGCTGAAACTAGTACCTATAATAAATTGCAAAAACCACCGATTTAGTTTGTAACTCAAAATCTAGCAACATGTTTATCTTTTAGACGATCTCGGTATAGTCATCATGAATTTATTTTAAAATCTTTTCTTACTGAAAATTTTACTTGTAGTTGTCGTAACAAGAGTTGTGCTTTAAGTCGTGAATATTTTAAATCTGATTAACTTCTAATCCACCGGTGCACGCCAGTTTAAGCCTTCATTAGGTCGTTGACTTTGATAAACAGTTCTGCTCACTGGATCCCTTCCTTTCATTTATGGTTTTATTATATGTAGGATATTATTTTACGGCAGCGGAACGAGTGTTATAAATTAAACCGAAGTTTGTCTAATTTATTAATTTACTTGTTTTTTTTTAAATATTAATATCTACTTGAGAATTTGTGTCATATGTAACGTATAAAATCATTTATATTAAGTAACTAAGTTTTGTCTAGAGATCTAATCGGAAACCATGCGTTGCTAGATTCTAGAGCCTTATTTAAAAAAAATATATGTGTAAAGTTTTAACTCTTAACCAAATGCTTTTGGCTGTTTTACGAACTTGAGTAACAAACACACAACATTCCACATTTTTAATATTAATCGGATCTTTTTGAAAACTTGAGCATTAATGGCTTTTAAATAACGATAAGAAAGTTGAAGTTAGGACAAAAAAAAATGACTAAAATCATTACCCATTAGTAATTCTCGACTTCAATTTATGAAATGGATATTTGTTCGTTATTATATCCCTAACATTTGAATACATTGTAAAAATATTCGATTAATTAACCCTGCTCACAGCAACTGTTCATTGTTATGAGATAAGCTACTCGTAGAATTTTCCACGCGAGATTAACGTTATTTATGACACAGTAGCTAATTTCTGTGTGGTCGAAACGTGTATGATTTATTTATTAGTGTATTACTATTTCAATTTTTTTGAAGAATAAAGTCGTGACATCCACGTTTCGGTAACTGCATCACAAATCGATACAAGCGCAAATGTGTTGCAATCTCCCCAAAGAAATCCAATCATTCCCGACCTCCTATGATGTCGTGGCGGGCTAAATTTACTATACACTTACTTATTGACACGTTCCAAAAATACACCGAACTCTTGGCAAAACTGAACGGGCGTTAACATCGCTATCAGCCGCATTATGCCCAACTTACATATACATAACCAACTGGGTAATAATATCTACGTGTGTATAGACGCGCCGCGTTCGCGGTGCCCCGTCGCCTATCTATGTAGATGAAGTACGTCAGCATATTGTGTAGGTACTCGACTCGTACATAGATCTCAATAATATAAAGTTCTTATAGCAGCCAGGTCGCGCGCCGCCAGCCAGCTCGAGCTACGAATTTTTACGCTTGCATATGTTTTTGGGTATGCGGTTTCCACGGAGGTCGTTACGTTGTTTCAAGCACTTTTGATGCAAACAGGCTCTGTTTAAAAGCTTTTTATTTTTCACTTGCCTCGAGCTTCGCTGGCGCTGGATGTATTCTGTGCCAGCATTATGATATTAGAAGGTTTACGTATCCTCAACATCTAAACAAGTTTTTTTTTATAAAGAATTTTTACTAAAAGTAGTCACTACGAGGTCTAAAGAGAAGCTTTTACCTGCGGATGTGAGTGGTGTTGTTATTCACAGAATTCAACAACTTTGCCATTGTTAAATTGATCAATGATGATGTCGAGGTGGTCGATCATCCTTGGTAGTTAAATTAGATCCAAAGTTGTCTTCAAAGCTAGTTGTAGTACACCTTTTTGACAAAGAAGGTACAACTACCTTCGTTCTCTCCGCGTAAAAACTACGAAACTATGACCTATGTTCCACGATAATGTAATGCGAAAATAAACCCACGCTCAAAGCTCTCTTTATTCTTATTCAAAGCATATTTTTAATTAGCCAAGTAGGAGTGTAGCAGCATTTTACTTTGGGAGATGAGGTTTCAGTAGGCTGCATGTCTAGAAGAAGACGCCGTGATATTTTGGTGATAGTTAATTACAATTTTTAAGGTGATATTATCCATATTATGTTATTGATTGGTCATCAAAGGCGGCCTTCATTTGCTGTTCAGTCTTGCATAGGGCATGAAATGTAAGGCTGTTTTGGAAGCCAGGTTTCTGATAACTTGATAAATTAAAACTTGTTTCGCCAACAACTAACCTTCCTGTGTCCCATTCGATATTCAAAAATATTTGTTAGCGAAGAGAAACTTCGTCGCCGAGTATGTTTGCAGCCTCCCCGTTAGGGGCAGCAATGTCCATCAGAGGAATAAAAAAAACATTACTGGTGTTCCAGTGATATTAGGTTGCAAAATCTGTACCGTTCCTTATTAGAACATTACGCACGTGAATCCGCATCTCACCGTGGTCTAATTTTAGATCAGTCATGATACTCAAGATCGCACCAAATGGAAAGTTTCAATACACGGAGAGATCTGCGGAATCAATTAGTCGACATTTTACGTCACAACTTAAAGACACGCAATATTTCTTTTATGGCAAAAAACTACAGATATTAAAAAAGTACTCTCGTTACTATAATCTTAAGCACAATGAGAATCTGTACTTAATTTTTTTTAAATTGTAGCATTCTTCTGAGTTGTTTTGTCTGTATTTACGTCGACCGATTACAAACATATTTCTTCAAATCCTTTTAAAATCAAGCGGTTACTGCTTAATATTGTTTATTTGGTCCCGTTTGTGTAGTTAAATAAAACAAGGAGTTAAACGGTGGCCGCACAGCTATCGCATAGAAAGCATCCGGCTACCATCCTTTCATTAAATCCGTGGTTGAAATAAGAGTGTTTTCATTTGACCGGCTGACCTTAACTCGGTAACTACACCGCGAGCTCTGTTGTTATGGATTACAGTGGCAATGACCCCTTAATTAGATGGACCACCAGTTCCTTTTAAATCTCGATAAAATCATTCATGACGGATGAAATCACTGTAATAATCGTCGTTTGGGGGTATAAATTATGTATTTTTCGTCGTAAAATTAATTATATCTCGCTTGACCAAGTTAATTTAGTATTTAAAAGGCATGTCCGATTGATTTCCATCGAGAAGTTTCCAGTTATTTGTTTTCTACAACCATCCATAAAGGATAATGTTGGCGCAACAAAATTTCGCATGCCCATTCAGGGTTGTAATTATACTACTTAATCTTTCTTGTCTTATTCTTGTTTTCCTCGTTTTCTCTCCATTTCTTTGGATTTAAACATCTCGCTAAACCTTAGCACTTAGGATAATTGTTATTCAGAGGAGGCTACGTTGAGTTCAGAGCAACACTAATCGTACAAGTCCGACGTGATTACCTCAAATGTGGTTTAGAATAAACTGTTGCGGGCCATTGTGCTCCCCTGCCCCGTGCTTTGTTGTATGGTGTAACGGTAATGTGCGCCATTTTTGTTTGTTCTCCACGAGAAGGCAAATGTATGGTGTAATTTCGTATTGCATCGAAATTGTAACTTTCTGTCGGCTACTTTCATACTTATCAAACACATAGTTAAACGCCGTGCAAAAATCGTGGTGCATCCAACGCGATGACTTAGATCTACTTGGACTTCTGAGCCATTGCGTTGCATGTATGTGAATGAAGACCAGGCCTGGTCCCTGGGTTTACGTAACGTAGGGTATTTAGATGACCATTCTTCTAAACACCCTACGTTGAACTTACATTGTTTACGGCATCCCGATTTTCGTATCTACACACTTTTAGTAAATCTTTACCTACTATCATTCATTCGTTTTCCATTCATTAAATTCGTTTCTTTATTACTATTAACGGTATTGCGTTCTATATGATATCACGTCTGATCTAAAGGTTAATTAGTCATTTTATGTCCATTTAACTACTATACATAGAATAGATATTATTATGTTGCAAGCCTATTAAGTATTGAAATAATCTATCAAAACTTTCATGAGCGTTGAACACAAGAACAAAACATGTTAGCGAAGCCGCCTAAAGCCGTACTTATCCTAATAACTTGGTAGTTTTTTTCACCTGGAAAGTTTTCAACGTAAAGGTAATTTTCAAAACTCCCGGAAAACTTTTCAGGAAACCCCCCTATTTTCGGACCAAATGACTGGGCTAATACGTGCACATTGAAACATCAAAGCCAGCCTGTGGCACCCGCTGAATCTAGCCCCTTTCACGGATATCTATGTTATAGCACACACAAAATATTTGATTTTGTTTTTTGTTAATGTTTCTTTCTATGTGTTTTTTTGTGTTTGTGTTTTGTTTATTTTTCATATTTTTGCGTGAATGAATGTATTTTCTTTCTTAAAAAATATTTATAAATACATATATTACATGCTCTAGGTATTTAAGGTTTACTGAACTATACCTATAACATTAAACATACAGATATTTGTAACGCCGATAAAATCTTATATTTATATAGCAATAGCCTATCCGGTATTGGTGCTAATGACTTTACTCTTTACTGCGCATTGCATCACATCCTTTATTTACTACATTACCTACTTATTTCTTACATCAATACGAAAGTTGATATTACTTAAATACAAGCAAAAAACATAATTATAGCCTATATTATTTTATTTTGATTTTATTTTACTTTTTTAGCAAATTCTAAAAACTTACAGTATTTTATTTTAGAATTTTCGGTAAGACCGTGATGTGTATTTTATTACGTAATTCTGATTAGTTGCTAAATGGCCTCTTTTTTTCTTATGTTCAGAAATTCCATATTACAGTAATGATGTTAGAATTTTCCTAAAAAAAGGTTTTTTTAAGACTAAAAGGAATTCATTAAAATAATAATATGTTACATGGCCCACGAATTATCTTACCGCCAGCACCTTAAACCGTTGTAAAAGAAACATTTTCTTCATGTCTGTTATTTTGTTTGGGGAGGAGTGGTTGCCGGAAATACCCGTGTACTTAGTCCTATTGAGTAGTAAAGTTAGATCGTAGTCCTAAAGTAAGATCATAGTTCAGTCATAAGAATTTCTACCCTAAGAGCATTTAATTTTGAGGTAGGACGTGGATGTCCATGGGCTGCAGCGACCACATAACATGGGGCCTGCATGATTCTAAAAAATATATTAGAATAAAAATTATGAAATAAACACCTTTGTTGAGTCACACATCAAGTAATACGTTATCTGTCTGATTAATCAGTTAGTCTTTAATCTTGCCGTGTAACATTTCAGCGCAATCATTGTTTACACAGATCGCATTGTTCAAAACTTTAAAACGTTATTATTTCTTTGTTCACAGACTGCGTCTATTTCGAGACGTCGTCGACGTCTCCGTACCAAATCCGCCGGATAGAGGAACTGAACAAAACAGCATCAGGCAACGTGGAGGCAAAAGTCATGTGTTTCTACAGGAGGCGGGACCTGCCCAACCCGCTTATACAATTAGCAGATAAGCATCAAAGTGAGTACACGTTGCATGATAACACGTGAAAGCAAACTTCCTCTGGGTTTTCACCGGTAGTTCTTAGTTTGATTGCAATCCATTTATTTAAAAGGTGGCAAAGCCATTGAAATTTGTTTATCAAGGTACTTCTACCCTTAGATAAAGGAAGTAAACATGGAATTTTAAGTTACGAACCTTTGGTGCCGAAGAAATAATTATACAGCTATCTTACTTAATCTACTTACTTTGAAAGGTATTGGCATTTAAGATCTTTAAAGGTCATACAAGATCATCAGAATAATGCAAGGAAACACGTTAAAGTAAACTTTTCCAGCGTTTTTCACCGCGAGGCCTTAGTCAAAGAATACCTGAATCGAAGTACAATGATAATGATACAGACTGCGTATTTATGCATCGATTCAAATGCACGTTGTACGATTCACGCCTACTACTAAATTGCAACACTCGCAACTCTGCCAAATTGTGAAGAGCGGTTGTAATTAACGAATAATTCCGTACATGGCGTGAATAGGTTGACAAGTCGAAAATGCAAACTTTTCAGGGCAGCCTTTTAAAGTTTACTTTTTTATTGGTAAATCCATCTATGTATCTATGTAATAATTTGAAAAGTCGATTCTTATAAAATATAATGCAATAAAAAAAACAAAAATAAAAAAAAATGGATTTACCAATAAAAAAGTAAACTTTAAAAAGCTGCCCTGAAAAGTTTGCATTTTCGACTTGTCAACCTATTCACGCCATGTACGGAATTAAAAACTACAGCTACATATTGCTGCTAAAGTACGCGTACGTTTGAATCAGTCTGTATCTACCATGCTGTACTTACGCTCTAAGGGCGATTACATACTGTGCGTAATCTTATAGCCTACCAAAGTTCATAATTGTACGTTCATATCTACAAAAACATTCGCTCATAATTATGACCTAAAGAGCATTCCATACAAGTTGATACACGTTGAGTTCCCATCTAGTGACATCGCCCTAACAGCGATTCTCGATAGCGATAACACTGAATGTAACTAACTAACATTAATGAAAACTAATCCTAATGTACTCATGAAAGCGCTTACGTATCATACGGGTTCGTACACGTTGAATTCACGTTCGAAGTGCACATTATACTAGCATTTTAGGCATTGGCGTTCTCATTAGGTCGTAAGATCCGCGGTAACCACGCGACTGTAGCCGACTGCCACATTAAAAAAGTGCCCTGCAGCCGCGCTGCTGCCATGCTATATTAAAAGTATGACAGCTGCCGCAAAACTCACGACATAATGAGAAGCCACCCGACTTAATTTTCATTGTTGAGACACGTTTAGATAATAAAATACTGGCCACTCGAGTAAGACACTAACTAGCCCAGTGTGAACCAGGTTTAACAGAGCGAGGTTCACGATCGCGATAACGCTGACGCCTAGTACGGCGGGCGGGAGATACGATAGCTCGATTGGCGCGTACTCGAGCTGTACCAAACTTTGATTCGTCCATTAATTAAAACTGTAATAAACACTCCTTTTTAATGCTTTCTGACATCTACGGCCAGTTCCACCGGTTAGTGATAAGGGTCCTGATAGTAACATAATATTGAGGTTCAAATGATTGAAGATATGTAGGTATTATATTTGCCCTGTTTTTACGAAAACTTTAGTATTTCTATTTATGACTAATGAAAATTATAGAATAATATATAAAATTATAAATATGTATATATGTAGTAGTTTTTAACCAAAATCGTCTATGGATGAATTAGCAAGTAGTAAAACTATTAAGAATGAACATATTCTGGAATAATCAAACATATCGAATTTAACGCAAAGATGCCAGCACAAAAACTAGTTAAAAATACGTGTCGTCGTTATGTCATTATGTTATTATTGATTATGATAATCCAATAATAACGGGAGAATAATCGCGTTTGGTATTTAATAATAGACGGGCAACCTTGTAGTGGTTATTGCTAATGTATAGAGAAGTGTTCTGCTAATCTGCAATTGGAGCTGCGTCACGGACCCATGTGGCTATACGCGTGTTTGATTGTTTTCTATGAATAGCCGATTATCCTATAGTAAGTGTGGCCGCGAGGATCTTGTGCCTACTCGCAGTGGGTGTCCGTTAATGGTTTCTGTAACAGTTTGCTTGGTTTTATTCCACATTGGTTATCTACCACTCCATAATCAGCTGACAATTCTATTTGTTAACATTGGGCAAGCTACATTTAAAAAAAATCAATAATAAAGTGACGTAAAATTTGTTTTACTACATACTTTGGCGAGCCCGCTGATAAATCCACTCTACTCTCTTAAGCATTCTACAAATTTTATTGGCTGGGAAGAAATAACGAAATTTGCGTGTGGCTCAGGGACCACTGATCCGTTATTATTTTTGATCACAGTCTTACTTTTTACCGCTCATAACAAAGCGCAACGCTGGGTTTGAAAAATATATTGGTCTTGTAGTCTACCTTTTGAGGTTTACTCACTGTGCGACATAGGCCATACTTAAACGATACCATTTCGCCGTCTCTTAGGTCTTCCGTCTTTCACATCATCGGCCCACCAAATTAGAGGACTTTTCTGTCAAGAAAACCTTTCTTTGCCACCGGCTATCGGTTTTTTAGGGAAATTGACCCTTTTTGGTGTTTGCAAGATCTATTGCTTATGTAGCACTTTACAGGACATATTTGATTGTTCGTGTCTTACGATAAAATTAAAAACATCTGCTTGTTACGCCATTGCGTGAAACATGTAATTAAACACCAAGTGATATTGTTATCGCCCCTTGTCGTACTTTCAAATTACAATAGCTTTTATAGTATAAGTAGCACCGCCATAGTGTCGGTTTACTATCCGATGAAGCTACTCTGAAGGAGACTTATTTAGAGCTGCTATTAAACTGTCACGGCAAGTAGGTAATTGCGCCCATTGACTGCATATTCCATTCAAATTATATTTTCTCTTTTTATATTAAACTAGCTGACCCAGCAGGCTTCGCTCTGCCAATGAATTTTTATTTTTTTTATTTTTATTTAATAGCCTATGTTACTCAGGCCGAATGAAGCTTTCCAATGGTGAAAGAATTTTTGAAATCGGTCCAGTAGATTTTGAGTTTATTCGTTACAAACATACAAAAATACAAATGTTTCCTCTTTATAATATTAGTATAGATTTATAAACTTTGAAACTACGCCTACTGGTCGAAGCGTCACAAACAAACATGGATCACGGCATTTGTCAGTAACCCATTAACAACCCACAACAGGGTCGGGTCACAATGAGTGGGATGTAGGCCTTAGTCCACCACGCTGGCCTGCTGCGGGTTGGTGGACTTCACATACCTTTGAAAACATTTTTTTGTAAACTCAGGTATGCAGGCTTACTTACGATGTTTCCTTCACCGTTACAGTCGATGATATTCAATTTTATAAAGCGCACATAACGTTTTTTTACAAATTGGTGCGTGCCACTGGGATTCGAACCCGGACCTCTCGATTCGAGGTCGAATTCTAAGCCACTGGGCTATCTCCGCTCATTGTCCTCCGTAATTTCTTGTCTATTTTGATGCTTTCTGATCCTGACACATAATATTGAAGAGACTAATATAATTTGTCTACTTGTGAATAGAATACCATTTTGTGATGCCAAAACCTTTTAATCGCTCACCACAATCAAGTTGATTAAACAGAAAAAAATGTCATTTAACAAAGATAAGGTTCGACGCACAGTTTATAATCGTTGTTGGTATGTTGAAGCCATTAAATTTACCTCATTTTCCAAGAACGTACACAGCTTTGACTACAGCTAGACAATCGTGTCGACGCTTAGGTACTATGAAATTGATCAAGATAAACATCGAACCCGTAAACTCACGTGAACTCGATTCAACGTCTTGCCGTGGCTATAAAATAAAGATGTGCCGAGTCGGTCAATTTTAGTATCGATTTTTTTAATACTGGTAAAGAAATAGTCGAGTTAGAACTCGGTTCAACAGTATCGTTTGAACATTACATTTAAAAGTCCATATCCCTTAAACAATTCGTTTACTTAAATACTAGTTCCTTTACGGGGCTAATCTCTACGTAGTTATAAACCTTCGGGTCGCCTCGTTCGGCTATTTCAGAGAACTATTTATTAGAAGTTCGCACTGGACACGAAGAATTTGTTCCTCTTTAGTGTCGAGGTCAGTAATCGAGAACCGCAAGTTTCTGAATACTTTATTCAGAAAACTCGAGTAGGTATACGAGTGGTTGAAAATATTCGAATACCGACTCGAGTCGACCTGACTCGGTCCATCTCTACTATTGAGGCGAACGGTGGGGTCACGCGAACACGCAAATGCGACGATTCCCTACGATAAGTGCGACTACCAGGTTTAGTTTGCATAGGCCTTGGCCACCATCTTTCCGTTGACGTGGAATGTTCTAGAACGCGAACTATTTATTGCCTCACATCGCACTTATCCACGGATTGAACTTTCGAATGTTATAAGGACGTTGTGTGTGACTAACATGCTTATTGTTGCCTTCTCATGTTGGACAGACATCGAAATTTAGATCCGTATAGGTATATTATAAATTTTCGTTTACGTATGTATTTATATTTGATCGTTCGCATTTTATATATTATATCCTGCGAGAATTAATCGATGTTTTTGTCACAAAATCGACAACCTTTAATACAATCGACAAGCTTTAAACGGACAAAGGGACAGATGTTCACCGAAGGTGTGTCCATTTGACATTGAAATAATTAAACGCAGCTGTCGCTCTTAATGCTCAAATATGAATTTTAGTTAGTAACCTTTTAATGTATATTGATCGAATGTGACAAAACATTTCCTATCGAGATTTACGCAAAAATTTTGCATCTTTGCAAAATTTAATGAAAAGACATTGTAGTCCAGTCAGTTTGAACATTTAATTCACAATAATTCCAAAAGTTTTCAAATTTTGATGTAAGGTCGGTGTTGCCGCCATGATTTGGTTTAGTGGTTTAACTTAACCAATATCCTCTGTCCCTTTCCCACGCATGCAAAAGCCTATGCGCACGAGTGAAGAGAGCGACATAAAATATAACAGTCTTCGATAATCTTCCGCGCCGCTCGTATGCAAATAAACCTTGCAAACAAATATTAATAGTAATAGTATAGTGTGATATCCAAATATAGTGCTGTAAGTGCAGGAACAGGAACAGGGATCCCTGAACAAGTGTGGTTTTGTGTGTGCCTGGAGAAAATTGCTGGATTATACTGGATTTGCCGTGCGGCCGCCATACGTGCCGCCTCCACGTGTTACGAAGGTAAGCTTGCGTGGTTTTCCATCCTTCTGACTCCTAGACACCACTAGCCTCCAGTAACCCAAACACCAAAATACAGTCCACTAAACCGCAAAGCCAAATTTAGGCTTCTTCCGCCGCTTCCGCGTATCCATAAATTGTTCCTTCGGCCGGATCATGAACTGGTATTAAACTAGAACCATAAATTGGTTCATCGTATTCAGTGGTCACTAGTTCCAAAATCCGTACTTTAAAAAACTGTCGAAAGGCCCTGCAGTTCAGCTAAGCCGGGGGCCTTATATCTGTATCTATTCTTGTCATCCACAATCATTATTTATATATACCTCTTCCGCAGTCTATATACAGCCGCAGTCAGTATATATTATATACTTATTCCCGCAGTCATTACCTATATATATATATAGGTACTACACTCCCGCAGTCTTATGTACCCGCAGTCACATAAAAAATAGATACAGATTCATAACGTTCCGCTCCGCACCTTGTAATATTTTCTTATTTCATTTAACTTGTATTGTACCTACATACGAATATAACCCCGCAATTAATTAATAAATATTACAAGTGTTAATATCGGAGACTCAATTTCGCCCGTTCCGTGTCTACATGAAACGGAATCGTGTCTTTCCCACCAGGTTATTTCTTCATAGGATTATTTACCTATATCGCTAGTTAACCGGTAGATCTATAGATATTATAGGTAAAAACGCTTCGAGTACTTTATACCTACGCACGTTCATTACTCGCCTATCGACGTTTTTAATTAATAATCATACACATTTACTCGACTTAAAGTTAAAATGTCTAAGCAGTCACAGAGAACTGACGGTACCGAAAGTAAAGATGTCTGTGGTTCGTCTCCTAACATTAATTTATTAATGCTAGAAGCTAAACGTAATGAGTTGTTTGCGCGTGCGCAATCAATTTATAACAAGGCACAGCTTGCGTTTAAAAGTGAGTCGCTTAAAGATGACTTCCTGATTTCTTTAGAAACTTTAGATGACTTAAAAACAGATTTTCGTAACGTCGAGGATGAATATAACAGGACATTGCTGGCTATTGATCCTACAAAAATACCTAGTTTTCAGTCATACTCCGCCTTTGAAGATTTGTTTTGCTATATAAAAAAGGTAGCTAAAAAATTAAATGTCACAAATGATAGCTCCTCATCATGTAGCGACAGACCTTCCACGATGCCTAGAAGACCTGTATTACCGCCTATTGAACTGATAAACTTTGATGGTGATATAAAAAAATGGCCGTTGTTTTACGCTAGTTTTAAGTCAACCGTTCATGATAATAATTCATTGACGGACGACGAAAAACTTTACTATTTAATAGGAAAATTATCCACTAAGGTTCAATCAACATTTGCAGGTATTTCACCCTTTGGTGAAAATTATGATATAATTTTAAAATCCCTTATAGATCGTTACAGTGATATTCGTACAATAGCATCCTCTTATATTGATCAAATAATAAATCTTAAATTATCAGGTTCCGCGTCCGCTTCTAATTATGAAATTTTTATCGATAAAATTGTTACCGCAGTCAACGCTCTTAAAAATTTAAAAATAGATAGTTTAGCCGATTTCATTCTGTTTTATTTCTCTTTGAAAAAGTTAGACATAGAAACGATACGTGCGTTTGAAAATACTTTAGGTACCAATACAATTCCCACTTTTGACGAATTGTCCGCATTTATTAAGAAACAGTGTAAAGTATTTTCACATTCTTCCATAAATAATAACTCCCGCGCAACGTCCGTTGCTCATAATTATAATCCGCGTAATAAGATAACCGCACCTAAAACTCAATCTTATGTGGCAGCGTCGGTAGCGAACAAGTGTCTGTGTGACAATGTGGTCCACGACCATTATTACAAATGCCCGCTGTTTCACTCATTAACGCAGTCAGCCCGCTTTAAATATGTTAAAGAACATAACGCATGTGTTAATTGCTTGAGTAGCAAACATAAAGTTAGTAATTGTAACTCCCCCAAGAACTGTCGTAAGTGTTTACAAAGGCACCATGCATTATTATGTGCTCATATAGATAACAGATCACAACAGCGCGTGCCCAGGCGCGCGAGCCCCGTACCTTCGCCTGCTCCGCAGTCAGATCAACCATCGAATGGCAATAACACCGAGGCCTCCTTGTGCGCGACCTCACTCCGTGCCCTACGGCCGGCGGAGACAGACGCTGTCAGAAGCGATTGCATTCCCCACTCCACGGTATTATTACCTACAGCTCGTGTTGTTATGTATGATGTCGCAGGTAATAAACACATTGTCAGATGCCTGTTAGATAGTGCATCGCAAAGCAACTTTATCACTATTGACTGTTGCAATCGCTTAGGTATAAATAACTATAAAAATACTCATCTAGTAGTTATAGGTATAGGGGGTTCAAAGCATTCGGTTAAAGGTTCAACAGATATTAAGATTCATTCCCGCTATAACTCGAAAATCAGTTATGATCTTACGGCCCTTGTGGTTGACAACATAACCCACGACTTGCCCGCCGTGTCTGTGGACCTTAATAACTTGCATTTAGATTCATTTTCGCTTGCTGACGATGACTTAGGCAGTTCAAAAAGAATAGATGTACTTATCGGTGCATCATTGTTTCCACATATTATACAGCCCGACTTAAAGTCGTGCAACGCATTACTTCCGCCTACCGCTGTCAACACTGTGTTCGGCTATGTATTAATGGGATCGGTTCCTATTTTACATAGCCAACATATATACACAACTTCATGTTGCGCGAGTATTCATGAGTCGATGGATACTCTAATTAAAAGATTTTTTGAATTAGAGGAGGTTACATCTCCGCCAGCTTATAGTAAAGAGGATCTTCATTGCGAAGACTTTTTTCGCGCTACCACTATACGTGACGGAAGTGGTAGATATACGGTCGCGTTACCTTTTAAGGGTGACGTAAATACGTTAGGAGACTCGTTTTCAACTGCTCGGAAACGGTTCTTATGTTTAGAAAATAAATTACAAGCATCACCAAGCTTACGCACCGCGTACGATAGTGTCATTCGTGAATATATCGATAAAAAATATTTATATCCTGTGACGAGTGAGGACATTGAGTCCAAGCCCACTTATTACATTCCGCACCACGGGGTAATAAGAAATGATAAGACTACTACCAAGCTTCGGGTTGTCTTAGATGCTAGTTGCAAGTCGAGCACTAATGTATCCTTGAATGACATAATGTACTCGGGCCCTAATTTACAAGGGGACTTATTTTCCATTCTAATTAATTTTAGGCTATTTGCCGTTGCGTTATCCGCCGACTGTAAGCAAATGTACCTACAGATACGCGTTAGAGAATCGGATCGCTGTTTTCAACGGATCTTATATAGATTCAATCCGCGTGAAACGTTACAAATATTAGAATTTTCTCGCGTCTGTTTTGGTCAGAAAGCCAGTCCGTATCTGGCCCTCCGCGTGGTACAGCAGCTTGTTAAGGACGAGGGCAGCAGCTTCCCTGCTGCAGCAGAGATTCTTTCGAATTGTTTATACATGGATGACATAGTCTTTAGTGTAAAAAATAACTACATGGCCATCGAAGCAAGCCAACAGCTGATACAACTCTTTAAGGCTGGTGGGTTCGACCTCGTTAAATGGGTCTCTAGCTCCCCAGCGGTCTTACGTCACATCCCGTCATCGCACAGGTCGACTCCGGACATTGAGTTCGATGGGTCCGTTCAGCATAAGATCCTGGGCTTACACTGGAACCAATCCAGTGACTTGCTTTATTTCAAGGTCGGTGCTCCAAGTGAAGGGTGCACCAAGCGTGTAATATTATCTACTGTCGCACGACTGTGGGATATTTTAGGGTTCGTGGCTCCTGTCACTCTTCATGCCAAACTTCTCATCAAGGAACTTTGGTTATTGCGGTGTGACTGGGACGATAGCCCTCCACGCCATATAGTTTCCAACTGGAAACAATTTTGCAAGGAGCTGCCCGTGCTGAACGAGCTTCGTATACCACGGCACCTGGGGGTCGTTGAGGGTTGCGAAATAAACATAGTTGGCTTTGCTGACGCTAGCGAGCGAGCCTACGGTGCTGTAGTGTACTTGCACGTCACGCACTGTAGTGTCATCTCCGTCAGGCTCGTATGCGCTAAGTCCAAGGTAGCACCATTGAAGGTACTAACCGTCGCTCGTTTGGAACTCTGTGCTGCCCTGCTGTTGTCCAAGTTATTACGCATTGTCTTTGACAATTATAATTCCCGTTATAAAATAAATAAAATATTCGCATTCAGCGATTCTAAAGTAGTTTTATGCTGGTTAAAATCCTCCCCGCACCGCTGGCAGACATTTGTGGCTAACCGGGTTATAAAAATAATTGAAAATGTACCTGCCAACAATTTTCATCATATTGCAGGTGTTGAGAACCCTGCTGACTGCCTTTCCAGGGGTTTATCACCAGCTAAGTTACTTGATCATCCTCTGTGGTTTGATGGTCCACCGTGGTTGAGTCGAAATATTTTAGAATGGCCCATTAATAATGAATTTGATGGTAGCTTGGACAACATACCGGAACAAAAATCATGCACTAATGTTGCAACAGCCAACTTAAAATTTCTGCTTTTATATGAATTGGCTAAACGGTTCTCATCTTTTTTGAAATTAATACGCGTCGCCGTTTATATTTACCGCTTCTTAAAAATTCTCCCGCGTTCTAAAGGCCCTATCACCAGTCTAGAACTACAATTTATAGAAACCAAAGTTATTGGTGCTCTTCAAAATGTTTATTTTTATGATGACATTGTTAATTTAAAAAATAATAAAATTTGTTCGTCTCCCGCATTACTTAAACTTAAACCGTTTTTAGACAAGGACGGACTTATTCGTGTTGGCGGCCGCCTTTCAAATTCTGCCGAGGAATATGCATATAAGCATCCCTACGTTTTGCCGCGTAGTGATCACATTGTTAACTTATTGATTGACATGTATCATGAACAGTACCTACACGCTGGTCCTGAGCATTTAATATCACTGTTACGGCAAAAGTTTTGGATCCTCGCAGCCCGCAATATCGTACGGCAACGGATCAACAGGTGCAATACTTGTTTCCGATTTCGACCGAAACCGACGTATCCCATCATGGCTGACCTTCCAGCCCAACGCGTGAATCGTATGGAAAAGGCATTTTCGCATACCGGTGTTGATTACGCTGGGCCGCTGATATACACGCCATATCGCGCGCGCGGTGTCAGGACACTCAAAGCCTGGCTCTGTGTGTTTACTTGTCTCACAACTCGTGCTATTCACATTGAAATAGCAACCGATTTGAGCACTCCCGCGTTTCTTGCCGCATTTAAAAGATTTATTTCGCGACGTGGTCCAGTGCAGTGTATGTACTCCGATCGTGGTACTAATTTTATGGGCTTTCGCTCATACTTGCGAGACCTTTATAAGTTTCTGTCAGAGCTTCAACCCAACTTGGAACTGGAGCTCATTCAGAACCGCATCGAGTGGCGCTGCATGCCTGCATCGTCTCCACATTGGGGTGGATGCTGGGAGAGCATGGTGAAGCAGGTGAAAACACACCTGTTTAAAGTGATAGGACAGCAGATTCTTTCTTATGAAGAATTACTGACTATCCTCACACAAATTGAGGCGCTACTAAACTCTCGCCCGCTTACAGTTTTAAGCAGTGATCCAGCTGAACCCACTGCTTTAACACCCGCTCACTTTTTGAACACAACACCGCTGTCCTCTCTACCGGTACCTCCGGAAGATAACCATTCGCTTGGTCTAACGCAGAGACATAGGCTTCTAGATAACATGCTTCAGTCTTTTTGGAAGCGCTGGCGCCTCGAATATCTGCATCAACTGCAATCGAGGTCCAAATGGATTAAACCATCGGTTTCCATTGATGTTGGAACTGTAGTAGTAATCATAGTGGATAACGTTCCTCCATTATCATGGCCACTGGGCGTCGTGGAAGAAATACACCCTTCGAAAGATGGAACCGTCCGCGTAGTTACTGTTAGGACTGCTAAGGGTAGACTTGTACGCCCAGTAGTCAAGCTGTGTCCTTTACCTAGCCAATAAAATGTAACTTTAATTCCGCATGTTAGTTTAGTTTAGTAAGTTACCGCTGTATATAAATTTAGTTTTCATTAAGAAATCTTATCCGCAACCGCGATATGGGTAAATTAATCCTATATGTTTTATTTTTCTTTTATATTTTATTTCTATTAAAGGTGACCCTTTAAAGCCGGGGGAATATGTTGCCGCCATGATTTGGTTTAGTGGTTTAACTTAACCAATATCCTCTGTCCCTTTCCCACGCATGCAAAAGCCTATGCGCACGAGTGAAGAGAGCGACATAAAATATAACAGTCTTCGATAATCTTCCGCGCCGCTCGTATGCAAATAAACCTTGCAAACAAATATTAATAGTAATAGTATAGTGTGATATCCAAATATAGTGCTGTAAGTGCAGGAACAGGAACAGGGATCCCTGAACAAGTGTGGTTTTGTGTGTGCCTGGAGAAAATTGCTGGATTATACTGGATTTGCCGTGCGGCCGCCATACGTGCCGCCTCCACGTGTTACGAAGGTAAGCTTGCGTGGTTTTCCATCCTTCTGACTCCTAGACACCACTAGCCTCCAGTAACCCAAACACCAAAATACAGTCCACTAAACCGCAAAGCCAAATTTAGGCTTCTTCCGCCGCTTCCGCGTATCCAGTCGGGAATGGTATTAAAACAAACTATAAAATTTTGCAACCTGTTCTGCGGTCCGGAACATTGTTAAAATTGCAATTAAATTAATTTTTGCTATATGGTCGTGAAAAAAATTCCAAAAGTTCTGCAAACTTGGAGTGGTGTTAAATATATTATTTTACATCACGTGTCAAATTTGCAACCAATTTAAGTGTACGGAACATTTTTTTTATTAAAAATTAATGTTTTTCTTTATTAAACTGAAGGAAAACGTTCCACAAGTTCTGCAAATTTGACAGATATATCGGAAAAATATACCGAACGATTGTATAAATTTGCAACCTTTTACGTTGACCGGAACATATTTATTTATAATTCTTTTTAATTCGTGGTCATTTTTTCGAGTAAGGTGGTCTCGGAATAATTACAAAAGTTTTGAAACTTGGTTGCAAACTTCGAAAACATCTATTCTGATGCATTTGCAAATTTGCAACCTCATACGCGATCCGGAACTTTATGCAATTTGCAAAAATGTAATTTTTTTATTTTATCACCTTATTACATTTTTGCAAATTGCATAAAGTTCCGGATCGCGTATGAGGTTGCAAATTTGCAAATGCATCAGAATAGATGTTTTCGAAGTTTGCAACCAAGTTTCAAAACTTTTGTAATTATTCCGAGACCACCTTACTCGAAAAAATGACCACGAATTAAAAAGAATTATAAATAAATATGTTCCGGTCAACGTAAAAGGTTGCAAATTTATACAATCGTTCGGTATATTTTTCCGATATATCTGTCAAATTTGCAGAACTTTTGGAACGTTTTCCTTCAGTTTAATAAAGAAAAACATTAATTTTTAATAAAAAAAATGTTCCGTACACTTAAATTGGTTGCAAATTTGACACGTGATGTAAAATAATATATTTAACACCACTCCAAGTTTGCAGATCTTTTGGAATTTTTTTCACGACCATATAGCAAAAATTAATTTAATTGCAATTTTAACAATGTTCCGGACTGCGGACAAGGTTGCAAAATGAGATTTATTGTCGTCCCAATGTACCATTCACTTGACCGAAGTTTGAAAACTTTTGGAATTATTGTTAAATTTTCGATTTTTAATGTTCAAAATGACTGGACTATTGGTTAAAACATTTTTAACGATAGTTCAATTGAATAATTGGTATTGTTAGTAACATCTTGTAAGTTTTCACGATCTTACCATGTGTCCTAGGTAAAAGGTTTATTTCATCGAAGCATTTCTTCTATAGCCAATGGTGAAAAAGAAAAAGAAAAGAATTCTCCAATTGTGGAAATAAGTGGACGTTAAAGATTTCTTATCGAGAAAACTATTACGAAATCCTCGTAAAATGAGAAATACAATATTAAAATTAACATCAATGCCAGTCTTTCCCCAACTCCTTGCCGGGCTATCCACGATTGCACGGCGGATTTGAAAGCGCCAGGTTGCGTGCACTCCCGCGCTGGCGACTTTGCTTCCATTTCAACTTTAATCAATTGTAATTAAAACCGAAACATTCATCTCATCGACTCTCATTAGACGACCCTCCGCTTGAATGGCGCTATTTACTCGCAACTTCGCAGACGAGCGGGATCTGCGTACATGATTACTGCCTTTTATTGTCGCGGGTTTAATTTCGCGTGTGCAGGAATTTGCTTCTTACTGGAATGGATGTGAGGAATTGTGGTGTGGCGTTACAGCTGTCGATACTGCACGAAAATTCTAAAATTTCCCATTCAAAAACTCCCTAATCGCAGAAGGGTCCCCCGTCATGAATAATGTTTTCAGGCAATTTTTTGCCGTAGAAATAAATGGTACATAAAGTAGAAGTTCGATTCTGTTCATCCAGTTTCGAGTACTTCCGCAGGTTAATGAAAGAAAAGTGCTTATATCCATAAGATCAATGACAACAACGAAAACTGTTATGTTTTTGTATACACCGTAACAGCAGGTGATATTTCATTTTATAAAGCGCACATAACTTTTTTTTACAAAGTCATTGGTGCGTGCCACTGGGATTCTAAGCCACTGGGCTATCACCGCAATATAAAAATGTATAAATGTTGCTATTAGGCTAAAATTTTTGAGCTAATAGGCCCATGTTATTCGACTTCTGAAAAAGATGTTACAGCTCGTACAGTCCGGCTTAGGTTCAGGCGGAGTGGCGTCGATTAGGGGATGACTATGTCCAGGAAAACGATGTCAAGAGGATGATAGATAGAATAGATGGCTCGTCTGTTGACTTTTTTGGTACATTTGTATTCGAATATATTCGTAGCCTATTGGCATTCAATCGGATACGATCACACTTTTCTAAATTTACCTTGAAGTAAGCGTATAAACTCTGTGTATTGATTCATAAAATTACTTAGTGCATATGCAAATGGTATTTTAGTAATTTACGCATGATGTCATCGCGGCTGTCCACTGATCATGGTTAACTAGTATTGTCTTATCCAAACCCGAGAGATTGTATGACCTCTCTCTTTCGAGAATCTTCCATAAGTTCATTTCAATTAGTTATTAATGTGGTACCTACATTATTATGCTAGATCGTTCCTAGAAGTTTATAACGTAGTAGCGGTAGAATGGATATGTATAGACACCATTTTTTGTATTGATAGTAGGAAGTCCACTTTGAGAAGAATGATGATTAAGTAAAATTCTAGGCTACAATTGTCATCCAAAGAAAAAATATTTTATCCTCTTCACGTAACGTGTTATGCACCCATGACGCAGAAAACATTTCTTTCTTTTCGAACAGGACGCCGATACCTATGTATGTACTCGTAATACGCAGTTTCCGCAGTGTGTTAGCTGATCGACTTTACGTACATACATTGGGCAGCCGGGCGGGCCCCGGGACAAAGATCGTGTGTTAATTCGGCCCGCGTAGACCCATGGGCGCGGGGCCGGGGTTAGTAAACATAATCATTCCCTCCTCCCGTTCTACAATTTAGTGGCTAAATGGGAATGAAGAGTGGCCCGTGACCCCCCCTACCGAACGACTGACCCCTAAACGCCCACGCATTTTGCATTATGTACCTACACACACGCGTTTTCAAATCGCTTATTCTAATTTTTTACTAGGGCTATCTTAGACGACTTTCCATTGTGCGTCGAATGTCTTTAGCTATGTTATTTATTTTTGAATTAAATACTCATAGGACATGATATATTGTATCCCTATTACTTAATATCGATCAAGAATCTTCATAGCGCAATTAATCTGGAGATTTCAACAAACCTACGCGTGGGTTTGTTGGTCTATTAATAAAAAAGCCCGCGAGACATCAATACTCGGTGAGTCGTATTCTAAACTCCTTAACAAGATGCCTCCCTCGGTCCCCGCGACCCCCTAATATCGACCGTGGCGCCCTCATCTCGCAGGTACACACAACACTTATCCCTGTTTTAATTGTCGCCACGCGCGGATGACCCAAGCCTCAAACTCGATACTATTGCCGGTATGCGGCCAACCGACGCGATTAATTCATATACGTATAAATAGTATATCGTTTTTCAGCTATGTTTGCGTTTATGCTGATTTATTTGTGCAATAACAAACTAAATAATGATTATTATGAAACTCATTTATTGCCCAATAAATTATTTGGAGTTTAACTTACGTGTACCACGGATAAAGACATTTTGAACATAAAACGATTTTTTAAAAAAGTTTACGTAATATAAATTAAGCGAACGTACAGGCCACATAGTGGTGTGTTCGCTGCAATGACAACCTAAAAGTATCGAAACATAGTCTGAGGTTGTATGTGGAAGCCTGGTTTTCCAAGTTCCAAGAATCTCTGCAATCTAGATCATAAGATAAGAAAAACTTATAAATTATGTTTACTTGGGCAGTAATGAATGCTTGATGAATTCCAGTGTTTGCCGCCTGCACAGCAAAGTAAAAATACACAATATCCAAAATGTTCTTATGCATTAACAGACAGCTGTCCTTATCCAGGAATCATACGCGAAAGGTTGGCGACAATGACCAACCGCATATTTGCGGTTTATGTGGCCGTAAAGTGGCGGGTCGCCGCAACATTCTAACCACGACACACAATCATTTTATTCAATCGCAAATAATAAAAAAGTACGAATAAATTGATAAAATAATTTATTGCAGAGCTTTTATAAATATCTTCTTACGTACCTATACTATATCAGGAATCATATACGATTCAATAGTAATAGTTAGCACGTTACCTACTGGCACCCGTAGTAATCCGCCACGAAGCGATGGCTGTCTGGACTGCAACCCATTAATGATCCACTTCGCACACACTAATGATCCGTAAGGTCAGGACTCCTTTCACAATAACACGTGCTTGTCGGTGGACTTCACATGCCGTTGAGAATATTATGGAGAATTCTCAAGCATGCAGGCTTCCTCGCGATGTACTTTATCGTTACGGCCGGTGGCTTTGTATAACGCATGTAGTTATTTTAGAAACTAAATTCTTAACCAAGTGACTGCCACCGCTATAATTAAATAAAAAACGATTTAGTTAGGACGTATGATCACCGGGGAAACAAGTTTAATCAGTAGGTGCTCTGTACTAATAGCACATACAAAGGTAGGTAAGTGTAGACTTATAACATCAGTCTGATCTTCGGCCCTGTTTTAGGTTGGATGCAGTCGTTCATGGCCAGCAATGACCATTTAACATTAAGTGTTCTGTCCTCTCGATTGTTCCTTTCACATTATAATAAAAATACCATTTGTATTTATTGCTTGTTATGATGACCGATGACCAACCAGAAGAATGCAATGTGCAAGTTGCCGAAGACTCAATTGAAGTCAAGGTATTGTTGAAACTCACGATATAAACAAGGCATTGCTATATAATTTCTTGTGTACGTTTCGCAAGAATTGTGTAATTTCTTGTCGATTCGAGTCCACTTGATTACTGTAACGTCCAACATGGCCGAGAGTGTCCATTAAGGTATACACGGTGCAAGATGTAGCGTTTCCTTTCTACACTATTCTACAACGAAAAAGATCAAACTACATCTGTACAGTTCTGTTCTCCTTCAAAGGCATAAAATTGGTATGGTAAATATAACTTTAGAAGATACTAAAACTGTAGACTTGTAGAGTAATAAAATGGCCAAAAATAACTATAAAATACGCTTACTAAATCTTGTCTTCTATGTACAGATTTTAACTAGCAGTTAAAATTTTATGGTGGGTTCCAAATTTTTTACCTATATGAGTTGATCGAAATGCCCTGTAAAATCATAAAGTATTCGTGAAAATTATTTATTTATTTATTTAAACTCTTTAGGCACGTTTCCCCATAACTGCCCTGTGTTGTATAGAAGAATTTACTTTTTTTTTTATGAGATATTACAAGCCGCCTTTCGCTCATGAAATGTGACATGCCTACAGATAATATACCACGGGTTTTATAGCTGCCGAGCCTGGCTCCCTGGCAAAAAAGCTATTGATCTTGCATTTCACAAATACCACGCTTCACGTAATGTATCTTATTTATGTGACAGCCACTCATGTTGTAATCGACTAGCAATCCACCCCCGACATCCCCGTAAACGAAATGTCGGTAAAACTGGAACATGTTAATGTTTGAGAATTGCTAGCTTTCGTGTTGAATGTTATTATTTTGCGCAAATTTTAAGAAAATAAGAAAGTCAGTTTTTTACGCCAATTACAAGTCAATTTTCGGGTAGATGGCAAATAGTAACCGGTAAAGTCTTACGGACTTTCTGCCAATGGCACTTCGAATTTCGAAATTTGTAAGGGATGATTAACGATTTAATATATTCAAGGAGCCATTACAAACTTTTATTACGAATTATGATAGAAGTAGAAGGCAATCGTCTATTACAGACTGATTACCTGGCGTCGTCAGTTTACTTATTCTAACGTTTCGTACGTCATAAATACTCACTGGTATGTGATATGTCGCACTTTCTTTCCACTTAGCGCATCGTTTGTTTTCGTCGTAGATTTTGCACAAATCACAAAAAGATGATCTAATTGAGATAATAACTTGGAAGAAAAATGGAAGGATTACTTAAGTTGGATAACTGCTTGTCGTTACTATTACCATCCTTAGTCATACTCGACTTTACGTGTCGACTAGATACATGCGGGAGTGTGCCACCAGGGGGAAGGCCGGGGTCATGGTTAACACGGTTCCCATAGAGACCCTAATGAGGAGCACAAACATCTCCGCTCCGGCGCGGCGAGTGCCGAGTGGACCCGTTGTAGACCGCGGCGCGGTGACGTCACCGTCGGCGGTGCGGTGCGGCGTCGCTGCTGGCGCGGCGCGGCACGTGGGGCCGCCCGGCCGAGGCCGCCGCGGGCGCATCGAAAGTGAGACCGCGGGAGGGACGCGCGGGGCGGCCGCGGCGCCGGGTCGACGAACCTCGCGCATCCAACCGATCCGCACTTATACAACACGGTCACATTGTTTCAATATCCGCACTAGCTTACTCTGCATACTACCACTCCGAGTCGCCTACCCGACGCTACCTCATTCTGAACCATCGGTATGGCACCGTGGTGAAGACCCGACCTGTTATCGCCACCCGATACCACAATACGCGTAGTCTGCACGTACCTTTACAAACACCAATAGTGACAGAAACATTAATAGAGAAAGCTATACAAACACGTAGCGTATGGGTGTTTCTTGCAATTATCCAGCGGAAGTGAACAGCTGAAGCGAGTATCCGCTTAGTCCTCGTTCTGTTGCGGCGGTAATCGTTCCTAGTGGCGCGCGGTGACATCCGCATAAATTGTACGTTATTTTTAGGGATCCCTTTCTATGATGCTTGCATGACAATTAATAACAAAATTTCCTGCCAGCTAATAAATGTAAAAATATTCATACAAATGATTTATTCTTCAAATTCCAATATTTACTACACATATTTGATGATTTAGACTTAATGGCGCTTAAATCGCATGGTATATATTCAGACTTGCCTGCTTCTACTTGACCTACTTCTTTTTGACAGCTAACGAACTATCGAGGTAGCTCGAGAATCGTTTGTGTAGACAAGGCTGGCGCTTGGCGTCATTTAAACAAACCTGTGTGCTTGAAAGTAAAATAGATTTAAGTTAAACTGTAGTTAGTTATGTGTTAGGTGTGTGGTCAAGCGACCGGCCAGAACGACCGACATAAACCAGTTTTGATCGTAGCAAAAAAATTATGTGTGAACGAAACTGCAGGCGGAAGCTTGTTTAGAGAAGCCCTTTTTTTCTGATATTACGACAACTTTCTAAACTACGATTTTCTCATAAGCATCGCCACTTTATTTATTTACGGCTTTTGTATGGAATTTATCCTGTTCGCGTGAAGTACCAACAGATACGATTTGAAGCGCGAACTGTTGGAGCGGAAACCGTGTAAATGAAATAGCACTTATTATACAACACGTTTACGAATGATAACGCGAACAGATCGAACACTGACCGTTCGAGTAGGTGTTGCGTTTGAGCGCGAAGGTCGCACGATTTGAGGCTCTACAGGTGCTGCCGTTATCCGCGCTCCATATAATATGATTTTACAATATATGAGAACGCGCGGATGTCACACCCACTGTTTATTTTGAATATTTCAATGAGCGCGTACCGCTTTTGCGTTTGGGTTGCTACACAGGCTGGAAAGGCGTAAGTTTTGTTAGAGTGGAGGTGACTTAGTGGTTTAAATCAGCTTAGCACTACCATGGCCCTTTGAAGATACATAAAAAATATATAAGTCTTCGGATATAGTTCACTTGCAGGATGCTTACACAAAATGATTATGAAGGCATTTCATGTATTAAAACGTCACCGCGTCCGCATCACCGGCCCAACGAATTCAACTACGTCGACGTACGACTAACTTGCATGTAGTGTAGTGTAGTGTGTCTAAGGTTGCGGTTATTAGTGCAAGAACGTACGTATACGCACGAGTTGAATTCGTACGAAAACTGAGCGCGACCTAATATATCCTTTTATCCGTTGCTACAATATACTTATACAATAACGCGCGGATGTTGCATCCACTATTCATTTTCAATATATGAATGAGCGCTTGCCTACTAATGTCTCGTTCTACCGCATCCGCACCAATCTACTGTTACGTTGATAAAACAGAAGTTTTATCAATGGCCACTTAAAAGTTGTGAGGGACTTCACTTGCATCTACTTATGCGTAATCATCAATAGTAGGCATTTATAGAATAGATTTGTGGAACGAATCGCATAATGCCACGCGGATGTGTTACGCATTGTACCTAATTATTTTGAATATTTGAATAATTCTAGCATTCGGCGCTTTGTTGTTCACATCTGATCAGATTCTGCCATAATTTTTATGTTATCAATTAGAAAATGTTTTAAAGTTTAACAAACAATCAAAACAGTCGATCATCTTCAAAATTATTTTCTACTACCGGTGTAAAACTATAATGACCATTGAATAACTTGATTTTGAGATGTGGATCTTTTTTTTACTTGTAAACTGTGGAAAACAAAGAAGCCTTCTTAACAGTGGGTACTAATAACGTACTATCATTGCTTTCTCCTTTTTATTTACGTGTTTGCTCCACTTTCGGCCACCAAGAATTCGGATACCTATTACTTACCGCATAAGGGTCTCTATGTCTTGTCCCGGGCTCGGTCCCTAGGATCTTGTTACAGCGAGTCGACATCGTGTCATTAGAGGGCGTGAATATTTAAATAGATACGGCGGCACGGTCGCGGCTTCACCGCTCCGCTTGGGGGTTACGAGGCAGTCGGGATTACTTTATCATTGGATAAATACTTTTGATGAAATAGCTTCCAAAACACCACCGTAGCACCTAGTATCCATTGACTTTGATTAGCGCAAACATCGTGTTGCTAAGCAAAACAACACGTGTATCAATTTTGTTAGCTAGCGTGATATGGATAGATTTGTAATCAATGCAAATGTCCTTATCGACCGTGTTGTCAATGTCTATAAATGGATAATAATTTATGCAAATGTTTTTAAATATGCTACATTTAAAAAAAACTTCGTGTTTAGTGTGATTTCATTGATGGTTTGGATATTTTCTCAAGCGATGGGAACATGGGGAACACAGGTCTTAAATACTAAGAATGATGCTGGAACGCTGTAGGAAAATCGAAAAGAACAAGAACAAGACACTCGTATGTGGTGTTTACCCGGGGCGTTACGCAATCATGCAAGTGGGGGTCATTCGGTGCGCGCCCAAAAGTCTCACCCGCGAACTGGAGAACAGTCATATCCTATCGATTTGTTAAGATGGCGTACGCGGGGCGGGGGCGGGGTGTGGCGGGTGTGGGGTGTGGGCCGCCGCAGCCTCCGCTCAGCGCAGCGTGCAGCTGCACCTGCCGTGCGACCCGTGTCGTGGCCGTAACCGCCGCGACACCCCCGACACCGCCGTCGCCGCACCGTCCCTACTCAACCAGCCAGAGGCCGGCGTACATTGCGATGTACGAAATGCCGATAGCGCTCAAACGATGTACCCATGTGTGTGCATTTGCATAGATGCTGTTTTGACGCTGATTTTCATGAGGTGTCTCTTTAAATGCTTAACAGAAGAGCACGATAGAGAGAATCCTGAATGTAAACTTAAATAAATGCGGCAATGGTTTTATTCCATAATGAGTTTGCGAGTTCTTGCTCTAATAAACCCTTAGAGACGGTTGCACAAAAATATTTAAAGCTCCAATTAATATGATCGACGGTAACTTTCTAAACATAGTGATGACGCAATATTATATCGTGCCTCGTAGAGATATCATATCTTCACAAAAATGTTAATGAGTAGGTACTATTACAATTCCAACCCCATGTTTGTAACTCAGTAATATAATAGTATTTGATCTTGACCTACTTAGAAGTAAGAATGTATGCGTAAGTAGCCTAATACACTTTTATACAGTTGCATTTGTAATCCCTCCAAACATTCCAAACCAGTTCGGACCCCTCATCGACCGTTACATGTTTATTTTTTATCCCCACTAGAGGCACTTCGAATTATTTCGTTGCCTATTAATAGGCTGGAAATAGTCGTAGTAAACATAAGATAACGTCAGAACCTGATAATTATCATAATTGATAGCGTCTAGTTGAGCCGCTAGTCTAAAATATGGTATTTTAATAACACTGCAATTTGCTACGCAATTCAATGTTTTATGGTCTCAATCTGCAGACTCTATAAAGTTATAACGTTCTGACAAACCGTCGAGTGCGAAATGCAAAACGGATTTTGTGTTGTCCATCGCAAACGTTCGTTATGACGGAATTGCAAGGAACTGTCGTGAAATGGGCGTGTTTTTGTATTTCCACCGGGGAGGCATAATTCGACACACTTATGATGAAAGAAACTTTTCCTAGTCTAGATCGTCATCGGCTTAATTATCACCAAAAGAAGCCTTTTCCAGGTCATGGTAACATAAAGTAAACACGTCTGAATGTACACTTGTACAGTACCCTGACTAATACCGCAAGGTACAGAGCTCATGCCGGCGTTTGCGAGCTCGGTACCCAACAATATTTCGCAAATCAATTTCTAAGCCCGGCCGTAGTGGATAAAACATAATATAACCTACGTTCACATCATCATCGCCCCAATCGTAACTGAAACTAGGCCTCAGACTCTTAACCTAGGTTTTGGTAACACGTTTAAATAATTCTCAACTGTGCAAGCTCACTAAAAGACACCGCAGAGCACGGAGATCTTGGTGATTCCCGATATTTGAAGCGCGTCTTTACGTTCTCTAATCTCCGCAGACACGCCCTGCGTGGAGCCCACGACTATCCGCCTATCCGCTTTCGTTTTCCGACGATGTTTCTCTCAAGGCCGCAAGTAAGCCTCTAGGGCAGCGCGTGGCAGTGTTGGATGAATTGGTTAATGACAATTAAACATCAATAACAACTTGTCTACAAGCAAACACACAAACACCTACGTCCGATCGTAACCATAACCAGACCAGGTTCCGTATCCCAGGTCATTGTAGCACAAGGAAATATCCGCACCTATGTACGCTCACTTGGTGCCGGTGATAGCCCAGTGGCTTAGAATTCGACCTCGAATCGAGGGGTCCGGATTCGAATCCCAGTGGCACGCACCAATGACTTTGTGAAAAAGTTATGTGCGCTTTATAAAATTAAATATCACCTGCTGTTACGGTGAAGGAAAACATCGTGAGGAAACCTGCATGCCTGAGAGTGCACAAAAAAAAATGTTCTCAAAGGTATGTGAAGTCCACCAATCCGCAGTGGGCCAGCGTGGTGGACTAAGGCCTACATCCCTCTCATTGCGAGAGGAGACCCGACCCTGTAGTGGGTCATTAATGGGTTACTGACAATGTACGCTCACTTATCTCCGCAGACTTCGTAGGGCGCGGAGCCCACGATCGCGTCGCTCGTTTCCCGCCGATGTTCTCTCAAGGTCGCCAGTAAGCCTCTAGGGCACCGCGTGGCAGTGTTGTTGGATGCCTTGGATACTCAATGTGACACGCTCTTTTTTACACTTCTTCACTTTATGAGTACTGATACTGGTTAAATCAATTCGTTACACGTAATCCTCTTTCTATGTACTATCTTGTTTGTTAATTAAGGTTTCAGTAACATATAGGTGCATGTTACACTAATAATGGAGAAGAATCAAAATTTCCATAACTTTAGTGCGTCTTTTGAAGTTTTGGCGTTAATTAATAAAATTTATCCATATGCCTACCTACTTCAAACTTGTACGCGTCTAGGCTACTACAAGTCCTCAGCCGCATCGCTTCTACTCTCAGTTTTCGTGTGGGAAAACAAAATTTCAAAGGCGATAGACCCGTCTTATTGCTTGTTCACGAATCTCCCCAGAGATTGCGAACCACTCGACATAGGGGCGCAACTCTGCCCTTAGATACCGCGTATTATTCCTCGAGGTCTTTACTGAAGTTTCTGGTGTAGCACGTGGTCTTGCGCGAGTATATCTTTACACATAACATTCGTACATTCCGCTCGTATATGATGATAATGCAGCATCTTATTCAGCAACTGCTATATGGATAGGTTATATTGGCTCCCTTAACCCTTCACGAGTAGATAATTATTACGTCTGTCTATTCGGTATACTTTTACTCCTATAGATGCCTTAGTAACCGCCGGCATTTCTATCAAGGTAGTCACTGAGCCTTCAAAGGGTTCGCTTTTCTTCTTTCTGATGTAATATGACCTAGATACAAATCAATATCGTAAGTTGTGTTTGATTCAATAAAGAACGTTATAGCACGATGGCTTAACTCTCGTGCATTTTACGAGAACACGAAAGTCTATTTAAACCTGTCTGGTCATCCTCCTGACTTTTCAGAAAACTAAAATGATCATCATAAAATATTTACAAACACAACAAAATCTCAAGCGACTAAGATCCTAAATCATATTATGTACTAAAATAATATCCACAATACCTACTCTTATCTAGCCAGTAATTTATTTGTCAAGATTATATCACAACTAACATCTGAAGTTATTAGATTAGGTGTAGATACCTACGTGTTCCAAACAGTACTTACTCGTATGTATCCTTGGTAACCGACGGAACATTCTTCAAGGTCGCAGACGTTCGTCCAGGAGGGTTGAGCTCTGTCCTAATCACTGGATGCCAAAAATAGTACAGAATGAATTAAGCGATCGATCGACTGTCTAATTAACCTTTCATTGGACCTCAAATTGAAGTTGCGAAATACTGCGTTTGAATTCCCTGAATTTTAGTCTTAGTCGGTTTAAAACTGTCTTAAGGAACTTTTGATATATTAGTTATATCAAAAAGAAATAGATTTATATACACTATTAATTCAAAAGGCAAGTAAGCGCTGATAGTAGCGCTAAGAATTTGGCGTCTTACTCGAGGTGTCCGGGTTCAATTCCCAAAGGCACTCACCAAAATCTTTAAAATAAAGCTATGTGCGCTTTATAAAATTGAATATCACTTGCTGTAACGGTGAACGAAAACATCGTGAGTAAGGAAACTAACATGTCGGAGAGTTGTCCGTAATGTTGTCAAGGGAATGTTATTTTTTATAACATTAATAAGACAAACATTTAGTTTCAATAAAGTGGAAATTATGTAAAGGGCTTTTATGAAATTGTCCAACATGACATTCCAAAAGTTATAGTTAGGGCAGGTCGTGGCGCGAGCGGTGGCCGGTCGCCGGGCTGCACGGCGGCGGCACGACGCCGACGCGACGGCGTGGACCGGAGAGCGTTTATTCACGTTTATTCCGCGTTTATAGTGATGTGTCGACTCATTCATTTTTCGAACTCGAGTCAAGGGTACTTACTGGTCGAATACTCGAGTACTGCTGGATTTTTACCTGAAATACTTTATTAAATTCGTGAACTTATATGAATGAATGAATGAAATCATATGAAATAGTACGAGTATCCATGTGGTGAAAGGGTTAAAACAAAGAAACAAAAGCTTGTCATAATACCGGAAAATAACAATAAAAACAAAATGCCTCTTTTGGCAAAACATGTAATAAATATATAAACATATAATATTTTTCCTGCTTGTATCCAATTAATGACCCGACCCACTGTTGGACCGGGTCTCCTCTCACAATGACAAGCATGGAGGCCTTAGTCCACCAGGCTGGCCTAGTGCCGGTTGGTGGACAACAAACTTTTATTAAGATAAATTTATTAACATCAACGTCGTTGCATTTAATTGCGCATTGAATATTCAAATTTAAATATAAAGTTACTTATTGATGTTACTCGAGTCAGTAATGTAGTACCGTCAGTATCCGAATACTTTATTTTGAGTACTCGAGCACGCGAGTCACTTAAAGTACTGACTCGAGTCGACTAAACTTTGCACATCACTAGTTTATTCCGCGTTAAATAAATTTCATACAGCGGTGCACCGGCGGCCCACAATGTTGCGCTAGGTTGTGGTTCGCGTGTGCCAGGCTGCAAGCCGTGTAAACATTTCACCAATAAACCCTTTGTACACAAGTACACGTTTTGTTGCCACTTTTTGTGCACACAAAAGTTCGATTTGGTTTGACAGTGTCAACAGCTGCTATATTTAATTGCGGTTCCCGGTAGTCATGCTTGGTAGGATAGCCTTATTTGTCGACACATAAAATCCAAATAAGTAAAAATAGAGTATATACACACATATCGTATTTCCTCACCCCGAAATTATATGTATTAGTTAGTATTTATCCCCATATTACTGTAAATAGAAAGTTTCAGTCAGGTTCGGATTGTAGGTACATATTTGCAGCACGCTGCTAAGGGTTGATATTCGGTCGTGATAAAAATTTTCACACGCTAAAATCCGGCTGATGAATTTTTTTAATGATAGTGTAAGTGCCAGGTATGTATAAATAGAGGCTTAGCAGTTTGCATATCTATTGCATTGCACCTGAATATACAATCTGCCTTGTAATCCTCTGCAAAGCAGGCTTGTGTGTTTCTATGTGATCGCAGGAGATACAGATTAGACACGGATGCGAGTTATTATTCATTAATGTCGGATAAAATTTCTTTACAATTCTATGTATGCTAAAAATGATAAAAATGACCAAAATTAGTTAAGTCCAGCTCTTGGTTAGCGGCAAAGCATATAGCTAGAAGTATATTATGAGTTAAATACGCGTTTTATTTGTTATTTTAATTTAACAACAGCCTACACGCTCGCTTCTTCAATAAAATAAAATCAATTTCTGGTGCAGGTAAAATTCATTACACCATAACAATCATACAACTTTAATTGCGCACTGAAAAATGCTTGCCTCCAACAATGGATCGCGGATACATTACCCCTTTTGTTATCTGCATGCCAGTGTAAACTAGAGTGGATACAACTGGCGAAGAGCTAATGGCTGGACGATCTCCCGCCGGAGCTTTGTGCTGCCGCGTTTTTATATTGGAAGAGTGAGTGGCCGCGGTTTGCCACGGAATAACCATGTACTATTCGTTAGTGTTTTAGTAATGTGTGCCAATCTTTCTTAATTTGTTCCTGATTTGAGGGCTTAACTTTCCAATGTTTTGAAGAGAATATGAAAATGTGTCTACGCATTATACAATATACACAAAAACTTTCGTGATGGAATCAGGCATTTCAATTTAAAATATTTTTATTTTTGAGCTGGAGACTTAAGTCCCTTAAGAACTTAAGAATTTTATTTATATTGTTACAAGGCAACGGGATCAGAGATTTCTTCTGTATATTATTATGTGCATGGAGATTATAGAACAAGAATATTCAAGCGGATTGGTCATTTCAATATGAATGGAAACATACAATTAATTACACAATTGTGCAAGTAATGGACGGTGGACAGATTCTTTATTTGTCGTCATTCAGACGCAGGTTATTACTGCCATTATTGTCGCGGTGAACGTAATTCCGTTTATATTGTAACTATAATAAACGATTCCGAGCTACGTAATGTTAGATCAATAGTAAAATTGCCCCGGCGCTTGCCATTGCGCAAACTGAATTATTTATGATACCACATAACTACTATTCTCACTACATTGTATTCATCTTGCGGGCTAGTTTGCTTCAGCGCTTCTTTGTTTATACTTTTTACCCCATTTATGTCTCATTACTGGGTTCTCTCGCGGCGACCAAGGCGCGGACTTCGGATTTAAATTTAACTCGTACAACAAACACAATTGATGTTTTGGTTTCGGTTCTAGGTCCTTGTTGAATTTATAGAAGAGTATGCTTCTAGTGTTCAAAAATAGAAAGTTAAGCTTTTATTATCTACGAATCTTAAATGGATCATGGTGGTCGAAGTCTTTCCTCTGTTATAGGGGACAAATATTCAAGCGGTGATAGCCCAGTGGCGTAGAATTCGATCTCGAATCGAGGGGTCCGGGTTCGAATCCCAGTGGCACGCACCAATGACTGTAAAAAAAGTTATGTGCGCTTTATAAAAATTAAATATCACCTGCTGTTACGGTGAAGGAAAACATCGTGAGGAAACCTGCATGCCTGAGAGAGAAAAAAAAGTTCTCAAAGGCATGTGAAGTCCACCAACCCGCACTAGGCCAGCGTGGTGGACTAAGGCCTACATCCTTCTCATTGTGAGAAGAGACCCGACCCTGCTGTGGGTCATTAATGGGTTTACTGAGGGGACAAATAACTGATATTTGCCCATATTTCCAATAAACAATTAATAAGCAATGTGGTGGGATATGTAATTTTTTACAATTGTACTTCAATGGAGTAATAATATTGGTCGCAAAAATAATTTTGATTTTCCACGTTATAGGTTTATTTTTATTTTTAATTACAGTTTTACAAGCACCGCTTTTATTGTTTGCCATTAACCAGATTCAATGTAACCATTGTTTGTTTACTATTTCAATTTGTTTTTTAGTCTGTTGCTGATATTTCGGATATTTTTAATGATTTCGGATATTTTAATATTTATTCATCTTTATCCTTTGTAGTTAAATTTAATTTTTTAGTTTTAAAATTATGTAAGGTCGTTAAAATATCAATTTGAATATATCACTAGGAAGAATGTCCATCTATAGGTACTTACCTACATAATTATTTAGATTTTTTTAATAATTTATCCATGCGAATAATTATTAAGTAGATTGTCCTTTAAAAGCGAATTACTTGTATCCTACTACTATTATAAATGCGAATGTTTGTGGGTATGGATGGATGTTTGTTACTCTTTCACCCAAAAACAGCTGAACAGATTTGGATGAAATTTGGTACACAGATAGATCATAACCTGGATTAACATATAAGATACTTTTATCCCTCTCTGGACCAAGTCTACAAACCACGCGAACGAAGCCGCGGGCACAGTCTAGTATTGATAATAATGTAATGAATTGTGTTGCAGTGGCCCAGTCAGAAGACTCTCCGGTCGCGATGAAACTCAAGAAAATATGCCTTAAGACGCCTATTGGCGAGGAACAGGCGGCACAAGCAGTCCTCGACCCTGCGATAGGTAAGATTAGGACTCATGATACAATATCATCCATTCTGTTTCCGTTCCCTTCACTTCCCACAGAGCCGCATCGGAAACTCAGGAAATAAAACGAAATTTATCTCTAAAACATCCCTAAGATTTGCCTTTTCACTCGGAAAATGTTTGGGGAACACTGTGAAATGCTCGGAAGAAGTTCACCTATAAAGGCCGCAATGAGCCGGCATCTTTTCTTATGTTTTTAAGTAATGCCAGTAATGAACCGTCGGGGGATCTGCAGTCCTAATGTGCCTGGAAATAATAATTCAACTATGGTCTATCACCAAACGTATTTGTAACATTAATACCAGCTACTTTTTATTGAACCTTAATTAGGTATATGGGAAGGCGAGTTAAGACAAAAACCAAAGGCGACTGTTATACTTAGTCGTCTAGGGAAGCAAGACATCAATATAACTATGCTTCTATCTATATTATAAAAACAATGTTTTCAGGGTTTGGAAAAAAAAAGAAACAATTATATCGAAATATGTATCCGTGTCTTAAAATAACGTCCGAAAATTAATATAATTGTGATACCTGCATTAGCATGTAGTTGTCGTCGAATCATTGTTCCCGGGCGCATTACCACATTACGGTGGGAAACATACTTGGGCTCCGTTGAATTTTACATGTTTATTCATTCATTCGTGGACTCGAATTATTATTCATTAACGTTACTTTGTAATTGTTTGTAAAATAGAATTCGAGAACTTCCATTATAATTATTACACTTCACTGAAATATTATAGCCGGCAACGCACCCTCCACTCCCTTGGTGTTTCTCCTGTGCCTGTTTGCTGGTTTTACACATGTATACATACAAATGGTATTCGGTTTGGTTAATATTTTATAATTTTAAATAAAACACCTCGTAAAATATTTTGTTTAATAATAACGTCGCAAACAAGTCCTAATGGTAAACGAATACTTATCCATATCATACGCGATGAAGTTGTTGCATTTTGCTGAAAATCATCAAAATTTTAGCGCCGATATGCACGCAGTAGCTATCACTAATCAACTGTCTCAGTTAATAAATAATAATTAAAAGTAGTCTCACGCCGCACACTCCACCAGCACCTCCATATGCGCCAGGTGGTTAATAACTTCATCAACGCCTGCGGTTGGATTCAGAAAAATATTTTACTATATGCAATTTGGTACACACCAAATTTACACCACATTAGATATATAGGAATGTATCTGGTGTGTGGTCCTTCGAGTTATGTAATAAATAATATTTGCTGAATGGTTTAGTTAGGCGGTTGCTTACATGTGCGTTCACCTCAAGCGTCTATCCACGGGCTGAATAATTTGATACGCGGCCGCGTCGGACGTGTCGCCGTCCGTTGATTGAATTGTGCTTTTATTTCCCATCGCTGCGCGCATTGAGGCTATGATGTCATCAATTTAATTGCGGACGGCCACTTCATTACCTACCTATAAAAACGATGCTTATCCGAGTCTCCGATCGAAATAATACTCGACGGTACCAACCAACGGTTTGTGGAATTATTGATATCGTTTTTATTGATACATTTTAAGTCGGAACAATAAAATTGTCATTGTTACTGCTAGTTATTGGTAATGTACGGCGATCCTGGAACACTTTTATTTTCCACTGGACTGCCGCCAGCGACGTTGTCGCCGCATAGGTACGAATAATGGAATAAATACTACTTTAGGTTAGCTCCTGCGCACTGTTATAGTTTTTGAATCCGATTCAGTTAGAAATATTTCCTAGACAATTTTAAAGTCCGTATTGATTCTATGGTCAAGCAAATTATAGATAGATGGTCAATCTATGGATACATACATAGATCTCACAACTTTTTAGTTTTACATTTTTGATTGTATTTTTGCTTTTTTACTTGGAAACTTTTCTGGGGAACACTATGAAGTGCTCGAAAGAAGTTCACCTATAAAGGCCGCAATGTGCTAGCGTCTTTTCTTATGTTTGGTCAATACTAAAATGGACCATCGGGGGATCTGCACTGCTAATGTACCTGGGAATAAAGGTCTTCTAGGGAAGCAAAACATCAATATAGCCTTAATATGCTTCGATCTTGTTACACGATGATCAGTCACACAGACAGACCGTCATGACACTTTAAATGTTTATGATTTTTCTCAAACTATCACTGCAAACATAGAGTTAAATTTTATATTATCGTTTGCTCGTCTTGATTATTAAAAACGATTTTTAGGATTGAAAATTAACTGGCTGTTAATGTGATTTGACCCTCGTGTATTTGATCCGCGACGCGTTACCGCGCTCTGCCAGCGCGACGGCGCGCATTACGCCAGTAAAGCGCATGTTTATATTTTTACTTATAAATAGAGGGTACACTCGCGGGCAGGTCGTTAATGGCACAACGTTGATCTCTGTTGTGTGCTTCTCGGGAGGAATAACCTATAATTAGATGCGCGTACACCAATCCACAACCATGGCACTACCATGATGGCACTTTTCAAATGTCTTTCAAATGTTTTTAATTTTTAATGGTAGGCTTGTTGCTACGGTATTTTATGCGAAATGGGCTTATTAGGTACAAACAAATATCTTGATTTAACTTTTTGGCAATTTTTGTTGGACTGCGTCGGTCGTACTCCCAACGGCCTAATCACTAATGCAGGTATATCGGATTATCGGATTTTTCAAAGCACAAGACATCAGCACCACATTCTATTACTAACGTAATTTTGCATTGCATCGTGTTTTTTTTTCCGAATTTTATTTTTATGCAACTTTTGAACCGATGCGAACTACGTAAGATATAGATAGCGCTGTGATTTTCCACGAACTGTACGTGTGGGTTTATTATTGCTGGTTTAGGCCTAAGACAAATCCTAAATCCAATTAGAATAAAAAACCTAAACAATGGAAAGAGATACATTAAAATACTTATACGATTGTGTTGAATATTGTGGAAACTGCCGCAAAGGCTGTAGCCGGTGATGAGTGCACAATGGAGGCTTGTACATTATCCTTGCAGTTTCGTTCGGCTGAGAGCAACGCCGCTACAGCCTATAGCTGTGTGTTGCAGTTGAGTTGTTGCACTATGCGTATATGTCCCTGCTCTGAGGGATGCAACTAGCATATTCGAACTGATGAGACGAACGGGTTGTTTTAGGTGGCGTTCTGATTATGTTTCAAACGTAGAGAATAGGAGTGCCTATACCTAAAAAGCTAACTCAAATGATCGGTGCTTGGTTTCTAGCGGCTACCTCGATGCTTCTAGCATTGTGTTGAGTATCGTCGAAGCCCTCGCAATGGCTGGGTGTAACCGGTGTTGGGTGCGCAATGGAGGCTGGCACATTTTCCTTACAGTTTCGTTCGGCTGATAGCAATGCCGGTGCAGTCTATAGCTGTGCGTGTTTTGCACTATGCGCATATGTCACTATACTGAGGGTACGCAAGTAAGAGAATGCAGGACCACTGTTACGATTAGGGATTTTGCCTTCTGTTTCAGAAACTCTAGCAGTAGCGGCTACTTCGATAGTTCTAGGATTATCTGAATATCATCCCACCAGAGGCTAAGTGATGGGTCCACAATCTAGGCACATTAGCCGTGTAGTCTCGCGACGTGCTGAGAGCAACGCCGCTGCAGCCTATAGGTGTGCAATAGTGTGCATGTGTTGCACTGTGCGCATATGTTACCGCAATAAGGGATGCAAGTAGTATGCAGTGCTGCTGTGACGATTGTATCTTTTAATTTCAGCCACTCTGGTTTTCTGTTGAGATTCAATTGCTTTAATTTTTGCACCTTGGTAGTTTTTATGATATGGTGCATCGGATTTTGTCATCGATTGCATTATGACATTACATTATTTTCTGAACAGCCGTCTGCTTCGTCTGCTTACTTTGTCTTTGAGTTATGTCGGTTACCTTGCCTTGAGATGTCGTTAATTTTATACTGGGGAATTTCAACAATTCCACTTTCAGATAGAATTATAGATATGCTATAGGGCATTAAAGATGGTTTCATCAGGGTTAGGTTCATTGGTGATGATAGCATTAATTGACGGGATATTGTTGAATGTGAGGCGGCGCGGTCGGGGCTCCGCATCGGGCGTGCGTTATACGGTGCGAGGTCGCGGGTTTCGCGGGCTTGTTTCTCGGCGTGCGTGCCACTGCAACTCTCCTCCACCGGCGGTAATTTGATTGGGCCCGAGCTGTCACCTATGCGCCGCAGTCGCCCGGCCGTCGCTCGCCGGCTATCGATTAGAGCCCCCGCCCCCGCCGTCCCCGCGCCACCCGCGAACCGGATCTCGTCACGCCGCCATTGTGTACCCGCGACGCTTAAACGCATTCGTTTCTCCCGATGCGAAAACGACGCATTCCTTCCGCGCGCCCGTCCGCCCCGCCCCGGCCGGCCGCACGCCGCACCGGCAAGCCGCCGCCGCCGAGCCGCGCGGCGCTTCGTACCACCGCACCGATCCTCTCATTACACATTTACGCCATTACCGCATCATCGCGGTACCCCCACGCTCACGCGATCGCCGATCCATCAATGACTAACCTTATCTTCGTCTAATGCTCATTGAAGAGTCATTATAATCATAAAACGAATGCAAAAAGTATAATGGGAAAAAAGTCACAAAAGCTACCTCTTTCGATGAAAAACGATTGCGTTGTCTAATTGTCTTACACCGAACTCTTTCCCAAGCCAACCACAAAAAGACTTACTGCTGAATCTTAAGATCCATATTAACTTAACATTGATTTGAAATCTGTTCGAAAAGTAGATTTGATTGATAAATCTCAATAAAATTATAACTATGCAAGAAAACGTGCACAGTGACGCTGCACCTGCGCTCACGCGGTGCAACGGACTGCAACGACGTAACAGTTTTGCAATCTGCACTTGTAAAGGGACAACTAGCCCAGAACAAACGCCAGGCTGGATTACGTACTCTCCATCCATTTTAAATCGTTGCTTCATAATGAGAGAACTAATTTAAACCTTCTCGGAAACTTCAGATGACTCCGATTCGCGATTTTTTTGCGCCCAGCGCAAATTCTTAAATAACAAACCAAACAAAAGCGATCAAGGTCTCCGAAGCTCCAAAGCAAAACTCAAATAGTTAGCTTGAAACATTTTGTATCGTTATTTTTTGTTGAGAGCCAATAACCCTGATCTCGAGCGTATCAAACGCAACTATTATATCTACAAACGTAACTCAAATAATACAAACAATTTTGGCCAGCCAATTTAACCTACCACAATTTCGAATAAATATCGACGAAGTTATCTATTCCTAGTTTTTAGCACTCAGCAACGTCTTAGTAGAATTTCATTATGATGGGTAAGGTTATTGGGTAGGTACCCTGTTCTTTGACTTCAAAATTGTCTCGCTTTTGAAAATCCTAACAGGCCATTAATGTTCTTAACGAAGGCGACCATCCTAGGAGGATACATAGGAAACATAACGGTGAACATTAAAAAAGTCGCATTAAATAAATAGAGAAAACAAACGTAGAAATCTTGTGTTGTATTAGTTATTTATAATGTTTACACTAACGCTCTCCCCCGACGGCGGCCAATATAAAGCCGCGTACTCACTGCCCTGTTTAGTGGTATTTTGTTTGCTGACGTCTTGCGGCGTTGTTCGGTAGGTATACAATACACATGTCACTTGCCGCGGGTCATGTAGGCTCATACACTCTAGTATTGTTAGTTTTTTTCTTTGTACATCGTTTTTCTTGAAATACGAGTATATGCTGCCTTGAATGTTTTTCTATCTATACGATAGACATTATGTTATAGAATGACGTATAACCTATCTCTACAGTGGAAGTCAAGTAATTTGACTTTCATTGTAGAGATAGGTTATGTCGTAGGTCGACAGTTGAAAATTTTTTGGAACTATAAGAAAATAGAAAGATGAAACCCACAAGATATCATATTTAGTTTTCTTCTTCTGCAAAAATAAAAAGCGAAAGGGTAAAAAATGTAAAGAGAAGCATGATATTAGCTTGCACTGTTCACACTTGAGATCTGGAAGTTCAAATTCTGATTGAAATCTAATCTCTTGATGTTACTGAACGGCGGGATTTGTTAAAAGCACGATGTGAAGACATAGGAGTTCATACTCATAACCGGAACCCGCTGTTAAAAGAGGTGGTGTGGTTGTTGGAGAAACGTATTTTAGGTTACCACTACAATAGCACCCCTTTCTCAGCTTAGGCAGCTTCGGCCTTCTTTGCGATGTTGCTGTTCCATGACCTGTAGTGACCACTTAATATTGAATACCCTGCACTAGAGGCAAACCCTTATGTATAAACTGGAAAATGCATGATTTTCAGACTACATAATACTCTACTCTACTCTACTCTACAAGCAGTTTACATGTTTTATCACAAATTTAAGCAGATAAAATTTGGCCGAGCAATTTATTTGATATTAAGTGGCAGGTCACAGCGAAACAAACCGAGGACCTTCCCCACTTTTTGCGCTCATTGTCGATTCCGGACCGAAGGTTACAAGACCGAGTGACCATCTGCTTGACTTGACGGTATTTAATATATTATGTATTATTAAAATAAGTAACCAGTAACCACCTATAAACACTTGTGTATGACCCTCGTTAAGGTTTATGGGGCAACTATCAAGGATAATGGCACTTCAGTATTTACCATATTTTGACAATATTTTTATCGTTAAAAGGGAGGAAAAATAGCGCCTACTTCTTTCTCTATGTGGGTCTGAATTAAATTTATTTATAATAATTTATGACGATTACTATTTTTTAAAGTTGCTTCAACTTCGTCTCTTTTATGTTAAGTTCAATTTATTTTTAATTTTAAATTTTATTATATTAACAGATATAATCTCGTAAATGAAAAAAAACCCTTAAGTTATATAAAGGACGTTCTCTGCTTTATTTATTTATACATTGATGTTCCGAGAACTGTCCAATGTTTTGATAGACTGTGCTGTTTAAGCCTAATTCGTATAAGCAACAACTGATTTTCGCAACAAAATAGCACCAAATACAATACATGAAAACTATTTATCCGACGCCACCATCCTCATACACCGAAAAAATTTTTTGATTTAAAGTTAGTCTCCGAATTGTTCACAGTCTGACCTTTCGTACGTAACGGTGCCGCTAATTTTTTGATTCATAATTCGACTAACTGTTCCCAATTCCGCCGCCGCAAACATCTGACGCTTCGTTGGTTCCAGGAATCACAGTGCTTGGTGCTTTATCGTCCTAAAATTTTATTTCTTAACGCGTTAACAAGAACATTTATGACGGAACGGAATAGCTGTAAAAGTCGGTGAAACGCTTGGCGCGCGGCTCTCTGAAATCGCATAATCGTATTCCTTTATGGAAGCGTCTTATCTCGTTAGGTTAATCGGATAATGTATTGTAAAAATCTGTTTTACTTACGGAGTAGACTTATTAGACCAGTCAGTTTGAACATTTAATTCACAATAATTCCAAAAGTTTTCAAACTTCGGTCAAGTGAATGGTACATTGGGACGACAATAAATCTCATTTTGCAACCTTGTCCGCAGTCCGGAACATTGCTAAAATTGCAATTAAATTAATTTTTGCTATATGGTCGTGAAAAAAAATCCAAAAGTTCTGCAAACTTGGAGTGGTGTTAAATATATTATTTTACATCACGTGTCAAATTTGCAACCAATTTAAGTGTACGGAACATTCTTTTTTATTAAAATTAATGTTTTTCTTTATTAAACTGAAGGAAAACGTTCCAAAAGTTCTGCAAATTTGACAGATATATCGGAAAAATATACCGAACGATTGCATAAATTTGCAACCTTTTACGTTGACCGGAACATATTTATTTATAATTCTTTTTAATTCGTGGTCATTTTTTCGAGTAAGGTGGTCTCGGAATAATTACAAAAGTTTTGAAACTTGGTTGCAAACTTTGAAAACATCTATTCTGATGCATTTGCAAATTTGCAACCTCATACGCGATCCGGAACTTTATGCAATTTGCAAAAATGTAATAAGGTGATAAAATAAAAAAATTACATTTTTGCAAATTGCATAAAGTTCCGGATCGCGTATGAGGTTGCAAATTTGCAAATGCATCAGAATAGATGTTTTCGAAGTTTGCAACCAAGTTTCAAAACTTTTGTAATTATTCCGAGACCACCTTACTCGAAAAAATGACCACGAATTAAAAAGAATTATAAATAAATATGTTCCGGTCAACGTAAAAGGTTGCAAATTTATACAATCGTTCGGTATATTTTTCCGATATATCTGTCAAATTTGCAGAACTTTTGGAACGTTTTCCTTCAGTTTAATAAAGAAAAACATTAATTTTTAATAAAAAAAAATGTTCCGTACACTTAAATTGGTTGCAAATTTGACACGTGATGTAAAATAATATATTTAACACCACTCCAAGTTTGCAGAACTTTTGGATTTTTTTTCACGACCATATAGCAAAAATTAATTTAATTGCAATTTTAGCAATGTTCCGGACTGCGGACAAGGTTGCAAAATGAGATTTATTGTCGTCCCAATGTACCATTCACTTGACCGAAGTTTGAAAACTTTTGGAATTATTGTTAAATTTTCGATTTTGAATGTTCAAAATGACTGGACTATATATAGAGGTAGGTATGGTATGTGTTTATACATCTCTGTCGTCGCCACTGTCAACGAAGTATTATATGACTTTTTAACTTTCTTCGTTTATTATTTACTTTATATATTACATATTAATATTACATATCGTCCTGAAGGAGAGCAAGCAAGATTCCTGCACATTGTGGGGTCGATGAGAACCTCTTAAATTAAGACCAAAGTAAGTAAAAAGGTTTCTCGCACTCAAATCAAACCCGTGTGTCCAACTCTAATGTGGGGTTTACACTGGTGACTAAAGCCGCACGATTTTTGCCGCACGGCAATTCGATTTTAGTCACCTGTGTAAATGGGCTAGCAATGCGGCTCGGCGATTTGTGAAGCGCCTAGCCGCACGGCGAAAATCGACCCGTGTAAATCCCCCATAATCGATAATTTTTACCATCCATTTTGACTTTGGATGGTAAAAATTATCGATTATGGAATCAAAATCATTAATTTTATGCACGAATATGGGTTAGTTATTGGTTTTACAAGGTATTTTGATCAATCCATATTCACTTTTTCAGGTATGCAAATATAAAAAATAAAAATATACTTATATACTATACGCTTCTCCTTCCTCCAGTACCTCCAAAAGGAATAAAATAAAACTTATGGTAAAGAACATGCATACATATAACTAAATCATAATAAATACGATAAGATAGCTAAGTAAGATAAACCACAGTCGGGTCAAAGTGCAAGTGTTCACACTTGGCTACGGTCCCTATACTAGGAGACAGTGACGGAGCGAAAGTTTGACAAGTACCTCAAAGTTCTACATCTCATTACAGCTACTTATATTACAATAATAGGTATACGCACTTCTCCTGCGGCTATCTGCGCTAAATTAAAATTAGACGCACAAGCGAGGATGTTTTTTTATAAATGAAGACCTGTCCGAGCCCGAGACGTGTTCCGCTTGCAAAGAGTACCGTGCTCTCCGATAAATTGAAACGGTTGTCCTCTCGAATCCGTAGAACTCGTATAATACCCCTTTCTTTTAATTCCGAAAATGTCCTTATTTTCAAGCCAGGACCAAGCAACCTTCAGCGTGAATACATTAAGCTTGAATCAAGGTGTCTGAAAACCATTAGCGCAGTCTCCTCGCATAGTTAAAAGGATGTGGAACTTAGTCCACCACGCTTGTTTAATGCGGGTAGGTGGACTTCATAGGCCGTTGAGGACATTATAGAAATCTCAGGTATGCCGGGTTCCACGACATGGGATGTTTTACTTCCCTGTTTACAGCAGGTGATATTTATTGTTTTAAAGTTACAAAGAGTAGAAATGTCATTGGTGCGTGCTACTAAGATTGAAACTCGAACGTCTGTTGCCAATCAACAAGATAATTCAACTATACATTAATATACAGCGCTTCATTCAGCGCTAACTGTCAACGAACCGAGCATTTAGCGCCGGCTTAGTGGGCAGTGATCACCCCGATAAGCTACAGAAGCTGTAAGATTAAGATTGCACGCAGGCCCCGGAGCCCGAGACGTGTTCCGCTTGCAAAGAGTACCGTGCTCTCCGATAAATTGATTGTCTTGCTCTGATGGAACGGGTACGGCTCGATACCACTCTGACGCTAGCCAATATATGAATACAAAACAGCAGAGTGAGGTGAACGTCTACAATTTTGTTTTCAATTTATTAAATTGCACCCCACAACATGACGTAGGTTTTGTTCGTATGTAATTGATCATTATTTTAAGCCTTTAAGGGTTCACTGGAACTATCCTTGAATACCATCACCGAAAAAATGATTGCTTATCCATAAAACTGAAACTCTAATGTTACTAATCCGTTCCATATTAAGTTTCATAATTTAATATCCATAACATTCTTGGTGTAGTGTAGAGGTTGCTTAATTGTCAAAGCTTTGATATCTAGGATTTGATTCGAGGGTTTGATAGAGTACGACATGTATTATATGCGCAGTATAACAAAGGAATCAGTATTTCGGGTATTCGGATTTATAACATTTGATACTGTGTCAACACTTATAGCGCTCCGCGCGCGGCGTTAGCCTTTTTGACTTATTATACATATTATCTGACTAATTTCAAGTCAATAGGGTGCAGTTTTGGAACTGCAGTTTTTTTAGTCAAGTTTTTTTACGTACCTATAGTGGTCTCTTTGTAGATGTTAGATAAATAATTATATTTTCGTGGAAGTTTAAAATTATCTGATAAAAATCCAAAAAAATTAATAAAATGGTCCTCCCTGATTAATATGTCCATCTCGGACAACCACATCTCACCAACCAACACACAACAGTCTTAAAGTTCAGCGAGAATAATAGCCGCAGTCATTTTTAGAAATTTGCAAATAACCATCATTCGGCTTACTTACGTCGCAACAATCTTTGAACGGCACTGATCCAAAGTAAGCTTATTGTTATTATGTCGACATAAAACAAATTTCAGCAGCTCCCCTGAACTGGGGCGGCTGGGTTTGTTCACACCACGCTGGCGAATGACCTAAAATGTACCTACGGTTTATTTTTTCGCCATCGACTTACGAATGTCCTCACGCCAAACATCATTAATCAAGCAGTTTGTACATTCAGTTTGAAGTGTAAATGTGTGGCAGACTATGAGAAGATCGGGATTTTACGGAAATCTTTAGTGATGTTACGAAATTTTGAGTGTAAAATAAATTGCCGCCTATTAGGCATTACTTAGGAAAAGTGATGCACTTACGATTTTTCTACGTGTGTAGCGCTTAGCGCAGTGGTTAACATGCCAGCGTCTATGAGTCCTGGATTTGATTTCCAGCGGAGCAGAATATTGAATGTCGAATTTAATTTTTTGTTTATGATTTCTTCTCACCTAACATTGATATTGTCGTCTAAATTTTTTTCTACGGCGACCTCCCATCTTTAAGCCCAAGACATTAAGAACAAGGTAGGTACCTACTGAGAGTTATGAAAGTGCACTGTAGTTCTCATGAACTATTCTCATGAATGGTGTAACAAAACATTTACACCTACAGATAATGTTTATCCTTGTTTTTTGGCCGGCTTTCCTTGATTAGGTAATGCTTAGTGCAAAGTCTGGGAATTTTATAAAGTTACTGATTTCTTTTTTCCCTACGGCAGGTGCATACATAAGATATGAGCATACAGGCAAACAAAATTTGCAACGAGTCATCCTGTGTCCCAAAAAGATAACTTGGCATCACTGAATTGTTTGTAAATGTTTTGTTGAACATACAATTTGAAACGTCTGTTAAGAGGACGTGTAGATAGCAAACATTTTTGTTTAATTTCATTGGATGCAAACTATTGATTTCATAAACCTTCATTAAACCATTAACCGACTATGTCCTTATAAAGAAGAAATAATACATAATATACCATATTATTATACAGTCCTTTAATGTATATTAGAAAGACGTCTATGTTTTGAATCCAGTATTGATTTCGATTATACACAATATGGAGTCTTTTGTTTGATAGCGAGACGTCATTGACCCCTATGGGAATAGCAGAGGCGTCGCGGTTTCAACACTAGGTACCTTCGGCGGTCGCGCGCATGCCTGTTCCTAAGGTCGCGCCCGCCGCAGCCTTACGATGGAAATTATTTCAATTAAAATGGCACTCGACACGTTTTATGTCACGAGCCCAACGTAACGACGAGCGACGTCGTCGCCGTCTTTGCCTCCGTGATGGTGGCGTTCTTGAAGAGTGACGGCCGAATTCAGACAGTGCTACCGCATCTTACCGGCGGCTGCTGTTGTCACTGCGGTGTTTCGCGGGCGGGCAGATTTATTTGGACGTACCCCCTTCGGGGGGTGCGGGGGTCGGGCGCGCCACCCACCGCGCCACCTCCACACATTTGACTGGATCAATAAGTAAGCAAAGGATGCCCGAGCAGAAAAACCATACACCCGACCACCCCAAGGGGGCACACGTAACCGACACCCCCCACTAACGGAGGGGGGGGGACTCCGCAGATTGCCATTTTCTCTTTGCCTACGCTTTAATTAGTTGCGTAGTGATGCGTGTAGATCCATAATCCAGTGTTATTAAATCGCTAAACAAATCCCACTCGAATAAGAAGTCCCTACGAAATGGTCCTCTTGGCGAGTAAAAACTTCAAAACCATAACAACAAAGCTCGTAAACAACAGGAATGTATCCCCCATTAAACTTGGCAAGAGGTAGTAGATCTTACTTATGAATATTGTTACGAGGTGGTACAGAACTCGTAAAATAAGCTCCATCATGAAATTAAACGGTAACATTTACTCTATATTCCACCTTGGGATACTATGGCCCCGAGATAAGATAAGTAGTAGGTACCTAAAACAAATAGAACGACCTACAATCCGACACATATAGCATATGTTTCTTTTCATAAATGCGAAATCCAACGTACGCCTCAGCTTATCCATATTAATGCGAGACAGTTCATGAACTCTCACAAAAGTCAAAAATGTGACTGTGTGGAACAATGCTGCAAAGAATAATAATTTATCGGATTCTAAGTATTTAGTATTATTATTTAATAGAATGAAAATTTATTGTGCTGTGCGAATTCTTGCCAAGGGCACGCGGAAGCGATCTAGGGTCGGAAGTATTTTCGCTCCTATACGTTAAAGTAGACGATAACCTTCGAATGAACGAGATACACGAGTACAGGATATTATCAACTATGATAAAATGCAATGTACTTAGATTTATTGGGACCACCGTAAAATTGAAATAATTTCAAATACTTTTGCCCGTCAAAGTTTACCCTATTACACCTCAGAATAGATATCATATTACAAACAATCGTTAACAATGTTCTATTACAAACATAAATGTAAAAATTATGGTAAAATTTAAAAGTCATTTTGTAAGTTCTATTACCAGGGCCGCTTTGCATTTGGTAGTGCAAAAGTCTATTTCATAGTAATAACAACAGCGAAGAAGAAATCCGTTACGGGCCTTCAGCTATAATGCTTCGACAAATGAATATCTATTATATTAAAAGCCTTCCCGTCATGACGTATTACCGTCCTCTTATTAAACTTGCTGACCAAGGAAAACAACTGATAAAAAGCTGCTGAGAACTTCATGTGATGTTTAAATGGCTGTGACATTGTTCATCAAAAATGGTTTAAAATGAGCTCATTCAAACCACTTACCACCAGGAGACACGTATGCCTGTCCGTCACGGTTCAGCCGTATCAAAACAGGAACTCTCGATGTGCCTGATGAAATATACCTGAGTGCTATAGAAGAGGACGAAAGTAGAAAACAAAGCCTTGCCTAGCAATTACAATAATACAACAGTATAATATATTATAATCTTTTTACCCTTGCCTTGCTAGTCAATCGCTACTCAACTTTAAAGCCGAACAGCGACATAAACCACTATGTGATGATAACTATCTGACAACAAGCGCATAGGCTTGTCTACGTCTGCGTTATGTTTTATATTCATGAGGTAGGCAGTGGGTACACGAAACGCATGTCGTGATTCTGCATTCCGCCTGCTTCTAAGAATATTACACACAGGGTCAGAACTACATTTCACACATACCGTTATGTATGATATCAGTTGATTCCTAAGATTGTACGGCCCTAAGCTACCGCCATGACAGGATAATTATAAGGCGGACTGTAAATCATGTTGTTACTGTAAACACCGTTAAACTATAACGATTAACCCTATACCTGATCGCTGCTCACAGGCTTTTAACATTAATTTATTATTATTAAGCCATCCTCAATTCAAGTCCACAATCGGTTCCTAATTTGTGACTATAACGTGGCGAATTGGCCGTTCGTTAAAAACGGATCGGTTTTAAAAGCTTTGATTTTTACGGGCACTCAGTTGCGTTCATCTTGGAAAGCGTCACAAGCCGGCTCCTTGCGAAAAGGAGCCAATCGAAATAATTATCATAAAGTAAATCCCCCACAATTCGGCGGCCGCCCCCGAGCCGCGCGGTAATGGCGGACCCTCGCCCTAGTGATGGCTATCGGAAACCAGCTTAATCGTATCGATGGATTCGCGTGCACATTACTCTATGATCGAATTGTATATAATTTCAAGTACATTTGTAATAGTGGTTTCGAATATTTGATGCTCTTAGAGAGCAGTAGCGTGTTTTGAAGATGGTTGATGGTTTTACCCAAACTTCATCGGAATTTTCATAAATCAAACACAATAAATTATTTTGATAATTGAGTACAGGGATTCACAGTTCTTTACCTTAAATTCGAATAAGAAGTTATTAAAAAACATTCTCACTACTAATTCTAACTACTACACAGAACTAATTATTGCTTCACTCAATATCGTTGAAAAGACGCGGCACCAGAGATAAAGATGATTTTCGAAACATCGATGTTTCTTGCTTAACTATTTGCTACAATACTAGAAATGAGTGAGGGCAAAAGAAACAATCGCGCTTTCAGTTTTTCCCTTACGACGACGCTTTCATCCTCAGTATTGCCGAAGGAATTAATGTACCCGCTTGCTTTAACATCTATCTATACTATCTTTTTTGTTTCCCCCTTCCCCAGTCTCTGCTAATGCTAAATAATGGGTTGACTCTGTATCCAATTCCAAAAAAAAGAGTAATGCTCGATAATATTGCTGAATTCGCTTAGGCCGTAACGGTTTCCCTATGTGTGTCCGTTATTTGCTGATGGAATAACAATAAAATTTACCGCGAAACTTTTAAATTGTTAGTGTTACACGGGGCCCTAAATTATTCATACCGGCTCATTTAGTCGTCTATGGTTTTATTATTACGCGTGTGGGTATAACTGAGGTGTCTGCGTGAGGACTGCGTGATAATAATAAGTAGCCGGTGCCTACCCACCCCTCAACGCCCGACCCCTCCGACCGCACGCGCCGTGCTTACCACTCAAAAGCCATCTTAATTTAAAACCGGTTCTCGATATCGCCAACTTTTGTCCAACGTGTACTCGTCGGAATTATGAACATGACCTAATTTTAGTGTATCGGTTGTTTCTCGGTGTATTAAAGCTAAGCTAAGTAGGGTCATCGTATCGCCGATGGCGTCTCGAGGCGTGTCGACGCGTGACGCGAGCGCGAGACGCGGCCGCTCAGCCACCCCGCCACTAGGCCCCTCGGGCATTATGCTTTGCAAGAATGTGAATCACACCTTTTGTTCATGCATGTAATGCATGTTTAAAATCTGCAAAAAAGTCAGGTTATCCCGCAATGTTGTTCCCGGTTGAACTTTTCTCACAATTTGGGACGATAGGTTAGGTAATTAATGCTCATGACCAAGATCATCTTGCGATTAACGTTCATCTAAAGTACTCGAAAATTATGTCATCCAAGATTCGCCCTTATATCGCCCAATAAAACCTTTCATACGAATGCGCTGATGATCTTATGAGCATAAACTCATAAGAAATGAAAAGGCGCGATTTCGGTAGGAACATAATATACGTATATTTCATATGAAATAAAATGGCATGGGTGGATGGACATGATACGAGTGCGCTTGTCGTAATGGCGGTCGGCGCGACTGTAGCCTGTACTGTACTGTACTGTACATCGTCGCATAAAAATCATAAGCTGACGTGGGCACAGTCGGCATGTTTTCGCAACACCTGCGCCACCACAGAAGCCTCACGCTAATAGAGCCGAGCGCGTACTTATCAATGCGTAATTAAAACATTCTAAATCACCTGTTGTGCAAGGCAAAAGTATATTAAAGATACTAAAAATTAAATATCCACAGGAGACTCAGGCTTGAGCAGTAAGTTCACCACAAGACTCGCCGTCTTTAAACGATAAAAACAGGCCGTTGCTAGACGCGATAATTTGTTACACAATAATTTTTGTACACCTTAGAATTTGCATGTGCATAAATTAGCTTCACTTTTTTATATAAAGTGGTGTTACATATTATCTTAAGTTTTTTTATATGTAGCATTAATGTAGTTAATGTTACAATCCTTTACATAAGATTTATATTTATTTTTTTATACTGGAGTTCAATTCACGGCAATATAGGAAGAATTTTTTGAAGTTCGTGTTTTTAGGCAAAATTTAAGCCAAATGTATTTCTCAAAGGTAACCGTTGGGTTAATTTCCTTAAATGCACAAATCACAGGTAGACTGCGAAGTACAGTGACCCGACAAGCCGTCGAGATTTCTGCTCTTACGCAAATCGCATTCACGCTGGCGCTGCACTGTTGCACTGGCCGCGTTCGAGACGGTGATGAATCACCGTGATAACTATAGGTGCCTAGGTGTGTTGGCATGATGTGGACACAACACCAATCTTAATACATATAAATCTAGTGTCACTATGTTCGTACACGCTAGGCGCAAACCTCTGGGCATTTTTGTCGAGCTCGTATAATTTTAATTTCAATTCTTTAACAATATTTCGTTGCCCCTATTTTCTCTTCAATTACTATTTCTGCTTCTCGAAATTTGTCTGTATATACTCCAATTTATGCTTTTCCGTTAACATTCGATTTTATAAGCCAAGGTAACAATGATTCATGTAAATTAAAAACAGCAAACTAAGTAGGTTTTAGGTACTCCTTCCGTTTCCCCAATCAACATCAACAGAAGATTTGCAAGTAGGAACAAATCTTTGGTTTAAATCCCAAACCAACTTTCCGTACCTAGAATCTTAGTTCAGAGTCATATTCACTTATTCATTATTTTTTAAAATCTTAAAAAAAAATAATGAATTCCATTTCAAGTCTTTCAGGTGTATTATATACTAAATTATGTAGGTACTATATGTTATGAGTACTTATTACTTTAACTTCTGAGTGTCGACTGGGAGGATGTAGGATAAAAGTGTTGAATAAATAATGATGACTTGTAGTTTTTCCATAAGGGGCAGGTCCGAAAATTATTGTATTCCAAAATTATAGTTAATTTTTATTTAAGTGTACAGTTACGTAACTCTTACAACGCCCGTCTTCCTTTTATAATATAAGTAACAAAACGTTTTAAATAATTTATGGGCATGAATTTTAGGTAGAGTGATTTGCAATTAATCACTTGGAAGATGTCCTTGCACGAACATGGCATTCTCGACTATTCACGGTGCAATACTAATGTCCTATTACCATAATTCGTGAGACTTCGGCTTTGATTTATGGAGAACATGGAAATTACTTGCAAACAAAACTTTAGAAATGATTTAGAAATTTTGACATTCTTTTCGAAATCCTTTTTATCTTCAGTTCTTTTTTTTTTTGTTATATTTTATACACGCATTATTATTTTTCACAAATTGTTTTTTAAATGATAACCTCCCTTATAAATTCTACATCCATCGAAGAGTACCTAGTTAATAGCTTACTTTTTAGATTAAACTTTTATTTCGTCTTTCATTTTTATTATACCAACGCTTGGAATCGAAGCTATCGCTAAGTGAAAAGGGCTTGTAATTTGAAGTAGATGTTTCTGAATTTACAGTTGCGATGGAGGAGGAATCTACAGAGTTGCCGGGCACGGACGGCCTGGCGCCGAAGCAGCGGCACCAAGCGAAGCATCGGGAGCTGTTCCTCTCGCGGCACGTCGAGACGCTGCCCGCCACACACATCCGCGGCAAGTGCTCCGTCACGCTGCTCAACGAGACGGAGTCGCTGCTCAGCTATCTCAATAAGGATGTGAGTATGTACCGGCACCCAACCGCCACTCGACCGTTGAACGTACTCGTAGCTGCGTTAGACGCTTCTCTCGACCGACCGACCTGAGCTTCCCTCGCTGCATGAACATGAACGCTCGATGGTACGCGTTGACTACACTCATCGTAAGCATTGTATTAGAAATCTCGACGGCTACGCCTACATTCTACATCCGACCGAATAAAACGCTTGTAATCTGGTTGTTTTAAAATTTCACGTATAAGAGTATTCCTCGCTTTCTTCTGCATAATTATGATACAAATCGTCTAATTTCATTTCAAACGGAAATATTTCATTGTTTTTTTATCTATGTCCATCGTAAATGCCGGCTTTAAGAATTCCCAAATTTAAACTGACACTTCGATTAGGTAAATTAATGTTATGTTTACGAATAGACGCTGCAAGACGAGAAACTATATTATACATTAATGGGAGTCCGGGGAGAGGAGGAATTTTTAATTTATTTTCGCTCCATCACCGCTACTACACTTACCGCGCCGCGTCACACGGGTCACGATTGTTATGTCGTGTCCGCCATTTTGTCTTATGCACCGGCATATAACACGAATGTGCTCCTATGGAGTGCGTTACCACACTATCGCCACATACATTGAAATGTCTTCTGTGTGATTCGGATATATGTATATTTTATTCAATTATACTGATGCAATAGATGCGTTGAAAGCTAACAATTATATAAAAGTTAAATATAATAGGTTCTTATTTACATTTTAAAATTTACATACACTATTCGTTTTGTTTCTCTTTGTAACTACATAGTTATTGTTGTTATTGCTATTACTATTACAGTAGTGTTATTACTGCACATACACAATTAGCTATAGAAATGTTCTCGTCGATTTAATTTTCTTTTATGTTGGAGATACAACTATGTATGTTATATTAATAATATAATTAATTATTGAGAGAGTGATGAGTATCATAGAGACGTAAGGCCATCATTAAGACGGTGTGATACCATTATAATATATATTCTAATAGAAATACACCCATGGTATACGGGGAATTGGTTCCAGTAGTTCATTAAACCGTGTAGCGACGTCCATAACTTACAATATTGTTCCATCTACACTAACTAATAAGGAAATGAGCCTGCACTTGTCGACCTATCTCGTATCACTGTCCGCGTTTCCTGTTTTGTATTGTTTGCTACTACATTTATAGAGGTCGAATCTAAATAAAACCAATAGTTAACATTTGTCGGTTCATCTAAATTACGTACCTACATAGACTGTTGACCTACATATGGCTTGTAACTGAACTGCATCACCTAAACTCGGTACCTGGTACCTTCAAGTCTATCGCAGATGGATCAATTCTGTATCGAATGTGTTCACTTGTATGGAGAAATGTAAATTTTCCTATACAAGCGAATACATTCCCCTATACAATCGAACACATCTTCAATTCTATCGCAGATGGATCAATTCTGTATCGAATGTGTTCACTTGTATGGAGAAATGTAAATTTTCCTATACAAGCGAATACATTCCCCTATACAATCGAACATATCTTCAAGTCTATCGCAGATGGATCAATTCTGTATCGAATGTGTTCACTTGTATGGAGAAATGTAAATTTTCTATACAAGCGAACACATCCCCATACAAGCAAACACATCTCCATACAAGTGAACACATCTCCATACAAGTGAACACATCTCCATACAAGCCAACACATCTCCATACAAGTGAACACATTATATTCAGAATTTCTTCATATTCGAATAGATTCTGGATATTAGAATAGAATCTTCATATCGTACCTAATCGATTTTTGTAAAATTATTTAAATATATGAGCACTTACGCTCACGCAGCATTGATATAATTATTTTGATCGTACACCTCGCAAAAATGTATACGTTTTGTATCAAGTGGAACTAGAACTGGTAGTCCTTGAGGCAGAAAGTGGACTGAGCGCACACTCAGTGAAACGTATTTAATTATTGCCGCAATTGATCGACAACGAATCGTGATGATTATCCGCGTTTAAATACACTATAAATGAACAGTCATATTTTACACATCGGGACGGTAATGATATCTTTTTTCTTATTTTCTGTTAAATGCATTTGGAATTTATATTTATTTATTTTTAGTCAATGGAAAAATACAATATCAGGACTCTACACACAAGTACTGCTGAGATACAGCATACCTAGAAATTTATTTCATGATGTTTATGTATTTTGGGCACCACTCTGAATATAAAATACTGAAAATAATTTATTCTAAATATTACTCTACTGCATTTATTTATAAAAACGACATCACACAATAACTTTTACCTCGTCACTGTACGATTCCCTATAAGTATGATATTTCATTAAATCATTGTCAGTGCCACCCTCATTAGTATTCAAACGATCAAAGATTCGATACATATTATTATTATTTAAAGTAAATTGTCCCGAACTCCCGACAGCGACTGTTGATTTCCGCGGTTCATACACATTGATGTCAATCGACAAATTATTTTGATCCACAGAAAAGGTATTAATGGCATCGGTATTCGGTATCGCTTCTTTTAGAGAAAAGCCGGTAATTAGAGCAATATTCATACAATTTGTTATGTTTCAAACGCCTGCTTTTGAACTATAAGTGTGGATAGTTGCAAAAAAATACCTAGCCTCTCATGTAGCTACGTTTAGTAAGGCATTCTTCACAAACAGACTAGGCGCGTAGTACTATTATTTTGTAGTAACATTTTCTTTCACTAGATATTTACTTTTGTCCGGTGTTTATTTGCTATTTCTTCTCGAATATTGTATCATAGCATAATATTGTTTGTAAGATTGTATTTTAATACACAACTTTTCTCATTGTTTCAGGACGCATTTTTTTATTGTTTAGTATTTGATCCTTCACAAAAGACTTTATTAGCAGATAAGGGAGAAATCAGAGTTGGAAGTAGATATCAGACTGAAGTAACTAATTTATTAAAAGAAGGTACGTACATTTTACAATCACTATGCCTTATTTATTGGGAATGAGGTTTTTTATATTTATTTTAAATGTACGAGCTACAGAGATATTTTAGGAATTATTTGCATGTTGGTTTTGGAATATATTTAATTAAACCATGCCAGGTTTCCTCTGTAATTTTAGTGATTTCTAAAATGTCGTTATTAGGTATATTATACAATTAAAAATCGTATTGATACGGTTTCTCCTTCTCTGCCGAATCTGACGAGACGACCAGTGAGGACTGTCGACTGTCGAAGTTAGATTCTATTAGTATGATAGAGATCGCCAAGTAGTCAAAATTCGAGTATAATTTATTGAATTTGACACGTAACGGAATGTAGGTACACGTCATGTAGATCTATATCTTTGTAAAAGTTTGAATGGTAAATTTCTCAAACTGCTGCGGGCACAGCTAGTCAATATAATTAAGATGATAGCGTGATTGAGTGTACTGGTGGCGCCATCTCTTATCAAGTAGTGGATGCGTCGCTGCATGCGAGTTTAACGTTGTGCGCGCACCGTTTCCAGGCGAGGAGGACGGGCGGGGCGGCGAGAGCCTGGAGACGCTGGTGTGGACGCCGGAGCACGGGCTGTCGGACCGGCAGATCGACCAGTTCCTGGTGGTGTCGCGCTCGGTGGGCACGTTCGCGCGCGCGCTCGACTGCTCCTCCAGCGTCAAGCAGCCCTCGCTGCACATGTCCGCCGCGGCCGCCAGCCGGGACATCACACTGGTTTGTGACTTACATTGATACATTCAAAGTTTCACCGGGGCGCTACAAAGGTTCTTTTTTTTTGTTGAATATCAAACATATTCATCATCATCATCATCCTAGTTAGTTAAAGAACCAACACTGCCGTTAACCACCTCAGATACTGCTTTGGTCCTGGTAGCTAATAGACTATACATACCCAAAATAAGCAATCTCAAATAGAACTAGGACAAACGATATAGTTAAACTGATAGCTTCTACTCAAGGAATAGAATGCATGCCTATAATTTGCTCGCTTTAATGAAGAATTATATGAATTCAAATCAAAATACAATCTTCATATTATACACAGCCTGATGTGGTCTAGCCTTAAGGCTACAATTGTCTGCTCAAAAATTACAAAATTACCAAACCTGGGCATAGGACACAAGATGCCAAAAGCTAGTTAAAGTCCATGCAATGCTGGCTTTGCAGTTGTATATGAATATCTGTACCTAAGCATACAACAAATTACAAAAGAAGATAAAATCGTATTTGTGCATTTCGTATCATTTTTCCTGCATCATTTTTATCAGTGGGTTCCATAACTGATCTTCGGCTAGCTAACGGCTAACAGATGTGTCAAACATCATTAGGGCTATTCATATCCGATGATTAATTATATTATTGAAACCTGCTACACACATATCTGGTATAGAGTAATAAATGTCCAATTTGACGACCTGAGTGGCGTAGTGGTTAAGACACCGGTGTGAAGTGAAGTGTTAAAAAAGATTAATGTACATTTGTGTATGTGCACAGTTCCACGCCATGGACACGCTCCACAAGTCCGGGTACAGCATAGAGGCGGCGCTGTCGTCGCTGGTGCCGGCGTCGGGCCCGGTGCTGTGCCGCGACGAGATGGAGGAGTGGTCCGCCTCCGAGGCCAACCTCTTCGAGGAGGCGCTCGACAAGTACGGCAAGGACTTCGGCGATATACGACACGACTTTGTGAGTCCCCCACACACACTATACGATCCCAATATGTATTGTATTGTATTAACTGTGCTTGGGCCCTGATTCACTAACACCCAAAACATTTCGTACCGATATCGTGTGACATCAAACCGTACGTCATTTCATGAACTCGGCACGATAAGGCACACAATAGATTGTCACTATATTTTACTTTTTAGCCTTTTTTGACTTTTTATCACGGGACAACGCACACGACATTGCCGCGATACGAGTGTGAATGGTCATACAGAATCAGGGCCCTGAGCTAACTCAGTGGATATGATTAACGGCTGAGACATGTTTCACTTATTACAAAATTCAGTTTCCATTCGTTTCTCCATAATGTTATCAGGGTATGTCAAGTCAACTGCATCCTTCTGAAACTGAGAGAAGACCAGACTAGCAGTGGGGCACTAAGGGGTTGCTAAATTATCTCTTTGACATTGGTTAGTCCCACAAAAACTTAAGTTATAATAAACATAATTATATTACTAGCTGACCCCGGAAACGTTGTTTTGCGATATAAGTTATCGAGCGTTACAAATCGACTATTCAAAAATAGGGGTTGTTGATAGAAGGATGAAAATTTAGAGTTGTATGTATTTTTTGATTGCGACATTATAGAAAAATAAAAATAAAAAAATTTGTCCAAAAAATAAAATAAAAATGTTAGGTGTGGACAACCCTTATCACTTAAGGGTATGAAAAATAGACAGTAGCCGATTCTCAGACCTACTGAATATGCATATAAAATTTCATAAAAATCGGTCAAGCCGTTTTGGAGGAGTATGGTAACTAAAACTGTGACATGAGAATTTTATATATTTATAATATAATATAATGTTGTGTGTGTACAGTTGCCATGGAAGACGCTAAAGAACCTCGTGGAGTACTACTACATGTGGAAGACGACGGACCGCTACGTGCAGCAGAAGCGCGTCAAGGCGGCCGAGGCCGAGTCCAAGCTGAAGCAGGTGTACATTCCCAACTAGTGAGTGTTTGTACCAACGACACACTACTTACTATACACTACTTACTGTTGTGTTGTCACATATTATTTGCGACTGTTGTTACTTTATACCAATTGTTTTGCTTCTTCTCGTGTGTGTGTGTGTGGAGTTTGTGCTGTATGCGGCATTTTTTGCTATTGTACTGTCACAAATGCCTTAATAGTCGATAGTTCATTAGGGAAATGTTATTGTGGCAAATTTACAAAATAATTTCGTGATGATCAGCAGTAGCAATGTTACTCGATTCGCCAATATCATTATTTTACATAATTACATTTTTATTGGTTTTCGAAGAAGTAGGTTTCGCTATTTTAAATGTGACTTATGCACGCTGATGCGATTAAGCAACCGACTAGCTTAACTATAAAGCTTATAGGTACTATGAGATGTGTCATATTTAACAGCACCATAACATAAAATGTCCAGGACAGAACATGGCGGACACTGCACGGACAACAGCAGGTATTCACATCTATTAATGCCCTGAATATTAATAGCCCTCGCTACAGAAATTAGATCCATTCAAACAAAGTGAAATATAGACCGGACTCATTCCGGGTGTATTCACAAACTGTACGCGGCCGTAGCGGAGGCAGAACGTTCCGTCTATCCCGCACAGACGAGTGTAAGCCTCTTTCTAATTACCAAACATAACCGACAGACCAACACAACGTAGACAAAATGTATCCAATGACGTGTCGTACGAGTAACTTAGCGTGCGACACGCAATAGCGTCGGACTTCGGACACGGTGTAATGTTCATTTTTGTATTGCTCCATCTAGTTTTACTAGCGATATCTTTCAATGCCCGTGGATTTGTTTTGCTTGACGCTACGTGCTTATAGATGTGAATAGAGCTAAAAACGCGTCATGTAGCTGCACATCTAAGTCGGTTCGGCGCGTTACAGCAACATCCCGAACCCGGCGCTGGTGACGGGCGCGGGCGCGGGCGCGAGTGCGGCGAGCGCGGCGGCGGCGGCGGCGGGCGGCGCGGCCAAGGCGGCGGCCGTGCTCAACGGCGGCACCAACGGCACCGCGCCGCTCTCCACCAACATGCTCTGCGCCTCCTGTCAAGGTAACCATTCCTTAAACTTGATGTGGAATACGAGCTACTACTAACTAACTATAGCCTGCCTGTCGCGGGCGAAGAGTGGCAGCTGAAACTATCAAGCTAGCAACAACTGACTACAATGCATGTATTGCGGGGACATCAGTGCATTTCACTGTTTACGGAGTCTTAATCGGAGTATTTACGGAGAAATGGCTCCCATAATCTCATTACCTGTTGAAAAAGGAATAAATAACTTACCAGACCTGCTAACTGCACTTATAATATTTTTTATGTTTTTATCAATGAAGTATAATAACAGCATTATAATATATTACATGAACACAAGGTTTGTAACTATCGTTAGACGTTAATAAATAACTTTTTATTTCAGTTACAAATTCATCCCAGTGGTACGCATGGGGACCGCAGCATTTACAGTACAGACTGTGTGGTTCCTGCTGGCAATATTGGAAAAAATATGGCGGTCTTAAGGTGAGATTTCAAGTATTTTCAAGTATTTTCGATTTATTGTTAAATCAATTAATAGAGTTGATCCATCCATTTATAGATCTTAAGCAGCGGAAGAAAAAGTGATCTACATAGGGACACATAAACAGAAACGTATTACTAGACTTTGCCAGCTTTGATATTAGAACTTGGTCTCCAGAGAGGGAAAAAGGGAAACTATATTTTAATCCAGATTATTTATAGAATTTTCATGAAATTCGGTATATAAGTACCTACATAATTTACAACCTGCATTATTATATACGTTTCTTTTATTCCACTCAGGACCAAATTCTAATATGTACGTGGACGAAGCTGGATTCAAAATGTAGCGAAGTATATTCAGTTCGAATGAGTTATTAATGAAATAGTGGTTTGCATGCAGACCGCCGGCGTGTTCGGCGAGAGCGAGGCGGAGGCGCGGACGGCGCGCGGCGAGGGCGAGGAGGGCGCGCTGTCCGCCTCGCACCGCCCGCACCGCTGCACCGTGCTCAACTGCGCCAAGGTAACCTTTTGTACTCGTACTATGTACTCCCGTTTATAACATTTGCTGCTGCTCAAAATATGCCTCAAAAATTCTAGTGCTTTTGTGGACTTGCAGAAATCCGACAAAATGTTTTGCGAGGCGATGTCAGACTTTCAAATTTGTCGAATTGTACTGTAGTTCAAACATTACTTTTTTACGGGAACCTATGGATACAAACGAGTACATGGATAGAATATTAGATAGGTTGTATGTTGATGAATGAAAATAATTAGGTCACAACGTCACATGATGCTTCATTAATATGATTTTATGTATGAACATTTCGGTAGTCTAATTGAGACATCAAAGGAGTAACATACGATAATATTACATGGCACATCCAGCCTAGCTATCAAGTGTATCAAGTATTGAATGTGCGCACCTGTGTGGCGTTGTAGGAGTTCAAGCTGCGCGCGCACCTGGCGCGGCACGTGGCCACGGCGCACGGCGGCGGCGGCGAGGGCGCGCGGCCCGTCATGAAGACGCGCGCCGCCTTCTACCTGCGCGCGTCGCCTTTCACGCGCCTGGCGCGCCGCCTGGCCCGCGCGCTGCGCCGCCCGCGCCACTTCGCGCGCTCGCCCTTCTCGCCCATCAACCTGCACCAGGTCAAGCACGAATGTGAGTACTGCTCCATCTATCCCAACCCACTATACACTGCTCTAAGTGCCTCTCTCTGTAAATTTAGTGATACACAGTTTTATACCCCAGACCCGTAGAGAAACATGAGCTGTGAAGAAGATGTCAGTTCTCTTGTAATAAAACTATAGTCAGTGACCTACCTTCACAAAAATAGTTAAAATTACGCATAATAATTTTTTGTAAAAAACTAAAATAAGATGACATAATTTGTTTCGGGCAGGTACAATAGCGATGGCGGGGCTGGGCAGCGCGGAGCTGCGCACGGCGAGCGCGAGCGGCGGCTGGGCGGCGCGCGCGCGCGGTCCCGTGGGCGCCGTGGCCGCGCGCCTCGCCTCCAGCCTGGGCGGCGCCCCGCCGCGCGCGCAGGACTGGCTCACGCTCACGCCGCGCGACCGCATGCCCGCGCCCAACCACGTCGCCTTCCCCAAGCCGCCCAAGGCGCCAGGTGACCTCTCTCATACACACACACACACACACACATACACACAACCACACACTAGTCAGTAAAAGGGGGGAAAGAGTTTAACGGTCACACCGGATTGGTGGAGAAACAATAGTGGCCGACCCATTAAGTTTTCTAACTCCTAACGAGGTAGAAGGACTGTTATGTTTTCGACAATGACGGGGACCGATAACTTAACATGCCTCTCAAGCATCCACCACCATATAGTTACAATCTTTAACATCAAAATGAGTTAAGGTACCTCCCCAGGCAAGCTATAATGCTTCTTCCACCTTTATTTTATTAAAATGCACATGTTTTTTATTTGTTGAGATACCTGAGTGCAGGAGACTCAAGACCGAACTGTAAATGTAAATAACTCATGCGTGAACTCTGTCTGGTAGACGGCAGCCTGCTGTACGAGCGCGTGGCGTCGCGCGCGGAACTGGAAGCGCGCCGCGCCTCGCCCGCGCTCGCGCCCGCGCCGCCCGCCGTGCCGCTCAAGCGCCGCGCCTACGACGACATCAACGGACTCGACAGTCAGTGAACATACTTACACCTTTTAATCATACAAGGGTCCCGTCGCCCACATTCTTCCACAGTTACATTCTCAAAGAACGTCTTGCCGTGCACTTGTAAGCTGCGGGTTTCCTTCGAGAAGAGAGGCCATTCTTACTTCTTTGTATGGCAATGTGAACCCCAAGAGTTGCACATGTCCATGGGTAGTGAGTGGTGACCATTTAGTATCAGGGGGCCTGCATGCTTGTTTGTCTGCTTAGTACTAAAAAAATAAAGACAAATACAGAAAACAATCATAACTATCTACATCTAACTTTGTATTTATTTCTTGTGATATCGGTTTTTAAGCATATTATTAATTTTTCATGCTATCCAAAACGGATTACAGTTGACGCAGGTTCGTGTTCTATCGATCTAAGTTTATGTTTTAATATTATAAAAGCAATTTAATTTTACTAGACATGCGACGCATCATCATCAATGCGATAGGGGGAGGCCTGGAGCATATTCCACCACGCTCGGTGTAGTTACTACACAGACTACACCAATCTCCATTAGAGCATTGGGCTAGTGGCCAAATCATGTCGGCTGTTTTCAAACCGCTTCCGACAAGATTTAACGACTGCTATCGTATCGACAGCAACCGAGATCGACGGCTCAACGTGCCCTTCAAAGCATGGCACCGCTTTCAATTGGCCCCTAGCAATCACCAATCCAGGTACTTAATAACCTCGCCCGACGTTACTTAAATTTTCGATCGCGTGCAATCTACTCAAGCAGTGCGCTTGTATTGGGTATGACTTGTGTAAAATGATAGTTGAGTGTGTAACGTTGTTGTATGTGTCGCTAGGAGGCGGCAGCGGCGGCGCAGTGGCGGCGCCTCCGCCGGCCAAGCGGCCCAACAAGCACCCGGCGCCCATGCAGCGGCCCTCGCGCGAGCAGTACGCCGCCATGTGCGAGCGCGCGCAGGCCACCGGCCAGCCGCTGCCCGCGCACGTCTTCGCACACGTCAGTACAACCATACTCACACGTCACGCGTATCTATACAAGTGTACACTTTAGCGGGTTGTACCACAGTTATGCTGATACTAGGAGTGCAGTGTCTGAACGAACTGCGCTACCAGATCAGATCAGAGATCAGTGCTACTAACTTGTCACTGAGTCAACATCAAACACTGAGTGTAGTCCTTTGGAAGTGCATTTCTTTTGTTCGTGTAATTTTTTTAGTTTCTTTTTATTTTATAAGTTTTATAACCTATCTTCAAGTATTAAACGGTACAGTAACAGCTACTCTGAACTCTCTTTATCGAAATATGTGTCTTGTTTACATCAACAAATAGTTAAACAGATGGAAAGATTTGAATTGAGCTCGTAGATTATTGGGCAAAAATTCATCATAATCATGTGTATTGGCTACAAATTGTTAAATTTTAGATATGAAAAAAATGGACAATAATTTTTAATTTAAATATTATAAGCAATCATAAATTTAACAGGTAAATGGGAAGCCCACAAATTTGACCGGCCGTGGAGGGCGCCGTCACGTCATCTCATGGATGGATGCCCCCGATGACCTTTATTACAGAGCCACCGATTTGGCCAAGTAAGTTATATTTCAATTAAAAATTGGAAGGATGTGGTTTTTTTTTCCAGTATTTTTGGCTTTACACTTGGTTGCCCATTAGTGACCCGTGCAGGGTCCGATCTCCACACAATGGATGTACGGCCACAGCCTTAGATCCACCTTGCTAACCTAGTGAGAGTTGGTCGACTTCACATACCTTTGAAATCATTTTGAAGCACTTTTAGGCGTGCAGGTTTCAAGGTTCAAGATGTTTTCCTTTACCATTAAAGCGGGTGATACTTAATTTTATGAGACGCTCTGGGACATCGTCCCATCTCTCCTCCCACTAAACGCCTGATGCATAAACATGATTGCATTTGTGTGCCTATATGATATGATTATTAATAAGCAAGTCGTATGATTCAGGACGGTGCGACGGAACCTGAGCTGCGGGGAGCTGCGGCGGGGCGCTCGCGCTCCGTGGAGGCTGATGCGCGGCGCGGCGGGGCTGGCGGCCGGGCTGGCGGCGGGCGCGGCGCCGGGCAGCCTGGCGGCGGGCGCGGCCAAGGCGGCCTCCGCGCCGCACCCGCCGCACGCACCGCACCAGCCGCATCCGCCGCATCAGCCGCACGCGCCCGCAGCGCCGCTGCAGCTCGTCATCCTCGACTGACAGGTATCCATTACCTTATACCATTTGGAAGTTGTTGTTGCCGAAGTAGGTCTCGTAGATGTGGGTCAAGAATGTGCAATGTGCCATTGAAGATAGGAGATCCCAGAGTCGAACAGAGTCGTCCAGAGTCGAGTCAAAGCGAATACCAGGCGCAGGCGTCCTCTGCTCTGCTGTGGCTCGTCTGCCGCTCGTCGCCCGACAGGCAGGTCGACTCGACTGACAGGTATAAGAATAATATACATATAGGTTGGGTCCCGATAGTAACGCTCCTGCTACAATGCATTTTTATTCACCTTGATTAGTGTTACCAACTGTTGATGTCAGTCATGCATAAAATTTATCAGTATATCGGCAATTATTTATTTTAGTTTTACTGTACACTGTACGCTGTGTGTTGTTTGTTCGGGTCAGGAGCCGCCGCGCCCGCCGCGCCCGCCGCACCCGCCGCACCCGTACACCATGGAGGCGCTGCTGGGCTGAGCGCCGCTGTACATTGGACGTGTAAATATGACCGCGCCCGCGCCCGCGCCCCGAGCGCCGCACGCGCCCCACGCGCCGCGCCGAACTAACATTAACGAAGATTGTATTTTTGCTAATCGAATCGCCGAGAATGGATTCTGTAGATAATATTTTAAACTATATTGTTCTTATGTGGTTTGATCTGGCGACGAGCAAATAATGTATTTGATACATAAAACGATATGTAAGTCTATTTCATTCGGAGATTCATTGTAGGATAATTTACAATTTTTTTCATAAATAAAGCACAAATTGGAATACTGGTTTATTTTATTTCCCCTTTCTCTCTTTCACCGAGCAAATTACAAAAACACGTAGAAAAAATCGAATGAAATACATGCATCTATCTCATTAAGCCAGAATAGTCGTATCACATTAAAAAAGAAAAATCGAAAATGTTGTGATCGACTCTGGCTGGAATTGGAACAGCTTTAGATCATGTTCATTCCAGACAGGACTAATTCGAACCGATTCTCGTGCAAATCATGGTCCTTTTGAACGCTCTGCTACAAAAAACGTAAAGTAGGATCGAACTAACGCGCGATTCCGTATCAAAGTTTTGGCGCTCCAATTGCCTCAAACGTGCACTCGCTTTGAAATTTACTGGACGCGACAACTGGCAACTAGGACGTCTCTATTATTCTCTGATACTATTTAGAGATGTTTTAATAAGTTATTACCCGAATTTACACTTTGTTCACTTCTATACATACAAGGTGTGTTGAGCTACCAATTGCGTAATGCACGTGAATGCACGTTGATCTCAGAAATGTCCGTCCCAATTTGAATACAATTTCCACTGACCACTGGGCAACGTAATATTAATGCTTCACTTGTAATATTACCTTTCTACAGTGTGAAGTTCACACATAGAGCCCCACACTAGAAGGCCCTAAGTCGTGAGAGAGACAAGAACATAGTTACACACCTAGACCCGAAAGAACTTTAAAGTAGTCATTCAAACCCTCTGCTCCATTAGGAATCAGACCCAGGACTATCCCAGCAGCGCACTGGCGTGTTATGGCCCCTTCAAACAGAGATCGATATTAAAAACGTTATAAATCGTTATAAAACGCTACGATCGGTGTAGGGATGTATTTATTATTAAAACACCAAAGGATTTAACCAAATTATAACTTTTACTAATAATCACCATTGACACACAATGACAGTTACATCAACTAACTTTTGCTTGACAGATGACAGCAATGTTCGGAAACATGAACTCTACAATCTCTTTCTTTCTTTATAAAAACAAATAGTAGACTTATAATTTTACATTCAACATACTAATGTTTCATAACATACATACTCGTATAACAGATAAACTTAAAAGTAAATTAACAATATTATGTATTGGAAATGCACTAATACCTGCAAATATGTTTTTGAATCAACTAAACAAATCAATGGGAATCATGTACCTATTACATCCTCGATTCATCTCTCAACTTATATAATTTATAAAAACTTAAAATATAGCAAACAGAACTTGTTTTAATTCAAGGTATCTAATATGAGGCTGAGAAGGAAGTCATTAAATTTTCCAGGCATTCGTCGATGCCTGTCAGGTCTAGTCCGGGTGATGTCTTTAGCCATGTTAGGATTACGTTCCATTGCTGTATTATTTATAACTACTTGTTCTTCCTTCTTTTCTTTATTAGTCTTCTCTTCATCATTATTTTTATTGGGTGTTGTAATATTACTCTTCTCTTGCATATCTCCTTCTGTTCTATCAAATCTTTCCATGTCTCTATGCCTGATTGGTTGAAAGTATGAGGAGTTCCTTTTTATTACTTTGCCATCTGGTGACTCAGCAGCCACTGCATTTCCAGATTTCCAAATGACAGTGTGTTCCACTGGAGAGAATGGTGTAGTTAACTTATTTTCTTTTCTTTGTCTTACTAAAACCTTATCGCCAGGTGCAATGTCAGACACCTTTGCATGTCTTTTCTTATCAGCATATTGTTTGTAACTATCTTTCTTGAATCTGTCCTGGTCACGTATTTCTTCGTCAATTAACTTGTAATCCATTGATATTTCTGGTATTTTCGTCTTAACAACTCTCCCTCTGAACACATTTCCTGGTGCCACACCAGTACTTGAGTGTGGTGTGGTTCGATATGCTGATAGATATGTTAACAATTCTTTCTTCCAATCCAATTTCAAACCTTGAGCAATTCGCAATCTTCTTAGCACATTCCTATTTTGTCTTTCCACTTCACCATTGGCTTGTGGCCATAAAGGTGTAGTATGCCTTAACCGTATGCCTTGCGATTTCAGGAATTCTTTAAATGTTTCATCCCTAAAAGCAGGTCCATTGTCACACACAATTTCATCCATTATACCTTCTCTTGAAATTATTTTCTCTAGTGCCTGAATTGTGGTTTCTGCTGTTTGGTTCCTTAGTATCTCCACCTCGTAATATCTGCTGTAGTAGTCAACAATAAATAATAGGTAGTGGCCTGATGGCAAAGGTCCCAAATAATCTATTGCCACTAATTCCCATACCTTACTGGGTAGTTGCGTAGTCACAAGAGGTTCCGGACAAGTGTTTTGTCTAACTAATCTGCATCCCTCACAAGTGTCCACCCAATACTCAATATCCTTGTCCATACCCTTCCACCACACCTTTGACCTTAGCCTTGCCTTCATAGAATTTACAGAAAGATGCCCTTCATGCCCCAATTCTAAAATTTTTGGTACTAATTTGCAAGGTATTATAATTCTTGTTCCTCTTAGTATAATATTATTTATAACACATAATTCTGTTTTTATAAGCTCATATTTTCGTAAATCCTTACTCCAAACATCTTTTTCTATAGCTTGTAACAATGCTTTCATTTCTGGGTCTATTAATGTTGCATTCTGGATTTCTTCCAATGTAATTGTATTAATTGTTTTCTCAATCATAGCTATTAATAAGTTATCTTCATTGTCTTCAGTCTTTTTGTTTGCATTCGTTGTATCTAATAATCTTGATACTGGATCTGCTATGTTGTTCTTGCCTGGCTTATATATAACTTTAAAAGTGTATGGTTGCAATCTTAGAACCCATCTTTGTATTCTTGCACTTGGTTTAGAGTTTGGTGAGTAGATTATTTCTAGAGGTTTATGGTCAGATATAATATTAAAATGTTTTCCTATAAGATACATATATAAATTTTCACATGCCCATACTATGGCTAATGCTTCCTTTTCTGTCTGTGAGTATCTCTGTTCTGTTGATGACAATGCTTTACTGATGTATTTTATAGCAACTGGTTGTATTTTGTTATCAATTTCTTGGTGTTGAATAAGAACAGCTGCAATACCAACTGGACTAGCATCAGTTATCAAAGTAGTTTCTGCATCTTTATCATAGTAACTTAGTGCTGGTGCTTCAACAATTAAGGTCTTTAATTTATTAAATGTTTCTTGGCATTCCTTGCTCCATATGAACTCTGTGTCGTTCTTAGTCAATTCTCTTAGTGGACTAGTCAAAGTACTAAAGTTAGGGATGAATCGAGCAGAAAAGTTAACCAATCCAAGGAAGCTTCTCACCTCTGCCTTATTCTGTGGTGATCTAAACTGTTGTACTACTTGTTGTGATGTACTAGTTGGTCTTATACCTGTTTCTGAAAGATGGTGTCCTAGAAAGTTTATCTCAGTCACACCAATTGAGCACTTCTTCTCATTGAGTGTGAGGCCATTTTCATGCAGTATATTCAGAACCTGCCTAAGTATGCAATCATGTTCTTCTCTCGTGCGTCCCCCAATTCGGATGTCATCTTGGCTATTCGCTACCCCTTTAATGCCTTGAAGGAGTTGAGCAATTACTCTTTGGAACATTTCAGAAGCACACCTTATACCAAAAAACAATCTCTTATATCTGAATAATCCAAGACTTGAGCTAAAAACTGTTATATTCCGTGAATCCTCATGTAGTTCCAACTGGTGGTATCCCCACTTAATGTCAAGGGATGAGAAAAACTTGCATCCATTAAGGTCGGCTAAAAGTTCCTCAAATGTTGGCAGTGGAACTCGTTCTCTCAGCACGGCCTCATTGACCTTCCTCATGTCCACAACTAGACGATATTGTCCTTTCTCCTTTTTCTGCACAATATGGGAGGGTGAAACACAAGGGGTTGGTCCTGTCACTGGTTCAATAATATCATTATCGAGAAGTTCGTGAATTAATTTTTCTTCAATGCTCCGTATACCAAATGGTTGCCTACGAATAGGTTGAGCTATTAATTTAATATCAGGGTCAATAGGAATTTTCAGTTTAAAATTTTTGAGTTTACCAACTTTTCCCTCAAATAATGCAGGATAATCTGACATTACAGTATCTTTTGAAATAATAGAGTTATATGCTAAATTAACAGTATGTGGACCTAATCTTAACAAACCGAGCCGAATTGAATCATCTCTGCCAAGCAGAGCTGGACCATGTCCGTGATAAACTAACACTTTAGATTCTATTGTAATACCAGTAGCTGGTGAATGTAGATTAACATAATAAATTCCTACTTGAACGATTTCTCTTCCACCATAAGAATAAAATTTTTGGTTTTCTGAGCTACACTTTTTCTTTAAAAATACATTACACTTCACAAGATTTTTATATAGGGTTTTGTCAATTACAGTGATTGACGCTCCAGAATCTATGATAAATTTACACAGTACCTTATTGTCCATACGTATGTCGCACTTATGAGGAGCTTCACTCACTTCAAATACCGAGTTTACCTGTTCAATATCACACTCACTAGATTGGTCTTGATCACTTTCGGAATCACTATCTTGCTCAATCACATATTTTACGTATCTTTTCTTTTTGCCTTTGTTCTTTCCTTCCAGGTTTGTAACTTTCTTTGTTTTACAGCATTTAAAGAAGTGTCCTTTTATGCCACATTTTTGGCATTTAGAGTCTATGGCTGGGCAATCTTTATCCCTGGCTAGATGGCCACGACGTCCACATCTGAAACATGTGGTTTCTCGTTGCACCCTATTGATCCCAGTTGCCTCCTGTTCTTTTTCTTTGGACCCAGCGGTTCCTGCTACAGTGAAGTTTTGTTCCTTCTGTTTCTCTGTTTCTTCTAATAACATGTCTCTTTCCATTTCGAACAAGTTTGCAATTTCTATAATACTTTTCAACGTAAGATCTGAACCTCTTTTTAAAAACTTTCGTTTTAAATCTGAATTTTGACACTTTTCCACTACCTGATCTCTGATAGCTTCTTCATCGCTTATAAACTTGCAATATTTCGCTTGTGTGCGTAGCCGCAACACGTACTGTGCACATGTCTCACTCGTTTTCATCTGCATGTTACGGAACTTTTGACGCTCGTATGCAGTATTGAGCACGGGTTCGAAGTACGTATTTAAACGATTGACACACTTTTCGTACTCATTCGTACCTTCCGCCGCATCATTCTTTAAAGTTTCGTAAATTTCCTGAACTTCTGATCCAGCTTGGTGCAATAACCTTGAAACTTTCTGTTTATCTGCTAGGCCTATCTGCCCGTCAATGTAGTATTGAAAGCTGCGTATCCACACTTTCCATCGCATGGAACTAGTCGAAGGGTCGCTGAATGGATCAAATGGCGGGCCAACGACGCCACCCGCATATTCCATGTGCGCCATTTTTTTTTTTCTTAAGCACTTAATTGGTATTGTTGGCCAATTTATTTAAAACTAATGTTTTCCATGTCGTGCAATTTCGTGAATTCGTTTCGACTCGTCGCCAGAATTGTAGGGATGTATTTATTATTAAAACACCAAAGGATTTAACCAAATTATAACTTTTACTAATAATCACCATTGACACACAATGACAGTTACATCAACTAACTTTTGCTTGACAGATGACAGCAATGTTCGGAAACATGAACTCTACAATCGGTAGCCCGCGGCGCCTTTAAAATAACCCACTTCTATAAATTGATACTAGGTATTATAGAAAACAATAAAAAAGTATTAAGACATTGGAAATATTAGTATTTTATACTGTTTACGTTTGTTTCGTATATATGCGCGTGCACAAAAGCAACCATATTTAATGTATGTAGATAATTAAAAAAAATATTTTTATTATTCGGCACTCAATCGCCGCTTCGCTTCCATGCCATTAAAAAATAGATAATCTGAATCAGCAGCGCGAAGCCAGCCGGGAAGATAAATAGGATTGTCGAAAGGTGCAAAATAAAAGACAAACGTTTTAAAAAGTTATATTTATTCGAGTACATAACTACATCTTAATATAAATGGATAATAACTATTATTCCGCATGATAAATATGTTTTAAGTGGGTTTTAAGACACCTGCATCGTCACATCTCACTTTATTCGAAAGCGCTATCACATACTTAACGGTTACTTGTTCGTAGAAAAATATTTAACGTTCAATAACAGTGGCGTAACAACGTTGCGGCGGGGCTAACTGAATTCCTTATTTTTATATAAAAATAAATAAATAATTCAGCATTCTTTTAATGGCACATCAATGTACTTATTTGTTTGAAGGTTAATCATAACGTTAGTACATCATATTCCGGTATAGTATTTTGTAAGTTTTACTGGATGTCCCATAAGGGGCCATTAGTACTTAATAGAAGCAATGATAGGGGAATGACAATAATTGTTTTGTAAATCCTAGTGTAAGCAAGTGAAATACAACATGTAAGATGGTGAAGACCTTGCCTGCAGCCTTATTTTCTTGGTCCTATTTATTACAATTTCAAATATTTTTAGATTATAGAAATTACCCGTTGTTCATCAATGAAAAGAAACATATAAAATTGTGTGCACACATTTCCATTCCCCCTTCGCAACTATTCTGCAATCTCAATACTTTTGGGAAGCCAGAACAATTAATCATATAAAACCGCGGACATGATACAAGATTATGTGACAGGAATATTAATAAGTTAACAATAATTCAATATTTCAAAATTAAGCCCTTATACACTTACCATTGCATAAAAAGCTATTTAGTTCTAACAGTAACGATTCCTAAATTTCACTGCTTACTACGTGTCATGTAATGTATCAGTTTTATTTCTATTTTAAAAATAAAAGGAAAGATCCCGTAAATTTTGTTGAAAAATATATTTCATTAACTCAATATATGTATAATATGTTCTTACTTTTATACTTTTTCTTAAATACATAACACTATAAAGTGTACAAGGCTTAATTTGGAACCATTTTGAGAGTTCGATTCCGTGCAGCCCGCAACAAAAATAATAACGCACCTCGGCTCGGATTGCGCGAAATCAAATACAAAATATTAAATTATGATTAAAAATTAAACCTTAATCACTGACCGGAAAACCTAGTCACCTGAGGCCGAAAACAATTTTAGCTTTTAAAATGTGTCATTGTTTATGAGGATTCAGAGTTTTTCAATCGTAATTTAATAGGTTTAATACAATATTTGTCTAAAAATATCCGTATAAATACAAGCAAATAGGAAACTCAGTTACCCCCGAAACCACAACAAAATGTCGTTCATAAAGAGTTGTTCCCTAACTGTACTCAGAGTTTAATTGAGCAGGTTCTATTACAGCTACTTTACACTAAAGTCAACTTTGTTGGCGGACATCGTGGTCGTTAGAGTAGGCCTCCGATTAAACGACTATTTTATACAATTCCATTAATGATAATATTACATCAGAAGTCAGTCCCTTACCATCATATAACTGTCCTTATAATACATAACCCCATACTTCAACTAAAATTGCAGTAAAAAGAACTACCACTACGTTTTAATCTCAAAGCCGTATTGACACGCCGGCCTTATTGCGAGAGCAGTAAGGTCCAATATACGCGCGGCGGCTGCTCGCATTCCCATTACACGACATACACTAGACACCGGCCGTCGGAATCGACATAAAATACTCAATACAAAAATACTGTACAATTACAATAATTAATTATTATTTGTAGGTAATAAAATCTTACCAATAAATCATAAGCGATTAATGCTTTGATAGAATATACGCCCGACGTTCATCAATAATACACCATTCACAAATTATATACAATGTCTTTTATTTTAATATACATGTTACATAAACACACATCCAAATTTGATCCCAAAACTGTAGTCTTTACCTCGTTACATTTTCTAAATTAAATAATGAGATCGCACATAGTCATTATGGAATTTTTGGATGAGTTTGTGTTAGGACCACGCTTTACCGATTCGTTAAAAGTTTATCAAAAGAACAAAAATCGACATGAAAATGCTACGACGATAATTCTCATAAGGATGGGCTCTCTAAATACATAATGTAAAACTTCTCATTCATAAATATGTTCATAATATCTTCATTTATTTCAAGGCACTGTTCGTTAACAATCGATAACTGTTTTGTTTATTTAGATCGTCTTACTCTAAAATTATAGCCAATATTAAAATATTCAACTTGCAGTACAAATAATTCGTATGAAAATACACACATGACTCTGCATACATACATCTATACTAAAATATTTCAGTATATATCATACAATAGCTTGTAAATAGATTTTCGGACAATCAGTTCCGCCGGAAAATCACCATTTATACAAAAATATTTTTCGTTCGCAAAAGATATTCGTTATAGCTATACTATAATATAACGAGCCGCGTCGGCGGTTGCATAACGTTGGGTTAGGTGGGATGTGATTTTTGGACTTTACAGGCGCCAATAGGTAGCCGGGTGCGACAGTGGAATGTTTACAGGACACGGTCGGGAATCGTTCGACCGACATCGGACGTGTCACAGTTTTGTAAAACGTTGTAACTCCATTTACAAATTCATGTTGTCTTCTATTGTCCTCTAGTACGACTACGATGCATCACGTTAGTGGCAGTCGTCGTTTCGCGGAGATTACGAGGCGCCCGCGCGTTAAACGCACGCTGAGGCGAAGTCGATCGAATTTATCTATAAACATCTTTGTTTGTGTGTTCAGTCTCACGTGACAGAGTTGCGCCGGGCCCACCGACTTCAGTGCTTCGACAAGTTCAATGGCAAATCTGGAATGATGCGAAAAATATTTTTACAAAACAGAATAACAATAAACATAGATAATATTTTATAGACTAAATTATTAACCACTAATTTACAGTCTGTTGAAAACTAGTATTTATTATTCTAAAATTGATTGTTAATAAAGTGAACATTCAATTCAAATTCAAAATTTGTGCACTCCATACGTCATACGTGAAGTATAAATAATGAAGTATTATAATAATAATCGTAGGTCCATTCAACCGCTTTGATCGCCCCTCAGGCAAAATGCACACTGGGAGAAATTTTATTTCAACTAACAAATTTTTGTTTTAAAAAAGCGCAGCCTTTTTATTATAAACCTCCTCCGTTTTTGAAGTCGGTTATAAATTATTTTTAACAAAAGTTTTAACTTATTAATGGCTGAATTGATGGATAGGCGCAGGCGCATCTCAATTTTGTGATAAACAGATAAAAGAAATCATGACTTGAATAAAAAACGTATGATAAGCCATCGTGAATAAAACAAATATTGTGAGTTAAGACGATAACAAATTATCATCTCACTTGTGATGCTTCATGCTGATAATAACATGCTTAATGATGTGACGTGACATTAATCACTTTCTACTAGACTAGATATAAGATATCAGGTCCATCCTGTCATTGGGCTAAATACATTCTATGACTTGTGTCCCATAGAGCAACATACTCGTACAATAAAGTCGGAGATGGACGGGAGAACCAAATTGCCCTCGTCTATAATCACGTCTTACAAAAATTCGTTTTAAAAATTTCGTTTACTTACTTTAACGGTACTCATTAGTTACGTTACGTTTATTCGTTTCTGACAATACGTGTCAAGAGACCCTCGTGAACTCTTAACATTGCCTGTCCAGTAAATAGACACAATAGTTAAACAATGGGTATGAGTCACATGTGGCTCATGGGACAGTGAAATGGTTAAAGACCGTATGATTTTATATCCTTTACTGATGTGTCAAAATGATACATCGCACCAACCTGAAGTGGGTTCATCATCGGGCATGTGGTCGGCGAGCAGCGGGTGCGCGAGCGGCGCCCACGGGCCGTAGTGCATCCACAGCGGCGCCGGCGCCGGCGCGCGGTACGCCAGCGGCGCCACGTACGGGTACACCGCCGGGAACGCGTACCCCACCTCGCGCCACTCGTCCGCCAGCCACCCCGCCGGCTGCGGGTGCGCGGGGTGCGCGGGGTGGGCGGGCGGCGCGGCGGGCACGGGCGAGCCGCGGTAGGGCGCGGGCCAGGCGCGCGTGGCGTAGGGCGAGGCGGGCCCCGCGTACGCCGCGCGGAACTGCGCCTGCGGTGGCGTCGGCGAGTCGCGCGACACGCCCCGCCCCGGCGAGCCGAGCGTCAGCGCAGAGTAGCGGTACCGGTAGTTGTCCGGGCTCGGGCTCAGCGACGGCGAGTTGACGCTCGACGGGGACTCCGTCTTCAGCGAGGGCGGGTACGAGTGCGGCGAGCGCTTCGCCTCGGGCGAGCGCCGCGAGGGACTCTCGTCGGGCATGCTCAGCAGCGAGTGGATGCTGTAGCTGCTGACGTTCTTGGAGACGGGCGCGTCCCTGCGGGGCGCGGTACCGTTGTGCGAGCGGGCGGGCGCGTCGGCGGGCGCGCGGTGAGGCGCGGGGGCGGGCGCGTGGGAGGGCCCGGGCGAAGGCGCCGGCGGGTACGAGGCGGTGCTGAGCGCCGGGACCGTCTTGGCGCGGCGCTTCGTCGCCTGGTCCTCGAGGCTCACGCGCTCCATCTCGCGCAGGATGCGCTTCCGCGGCGACACCATCGCGTGCTCCTGCCGGCAGCTCGCGAGCTTCGCGTTCACCGGCACCGGCAGCGCCGCCACCTTCTCGCGCAGCCGGTCGACGGTCGCCGCGAGCTCCCGGCGCCGGATCGCCGGCCTCGTCTTCTTGTACACCCTTAACTTATGATACTGATACGGTTTCTTGAGTTTCATGCGATGGTACTTCTCGCGATCGAGGTCCGTCCGCCGGTCGTCGTCCGCGAGCCTCCGCGGGTCGGCGGCGGGCCCGTCGACGGCGTCGTCGCCGGCGGGCGGGCGGTCGGGCGAGGCGGCCTCGCCGTTCCTTTTCTTGTCGCAGACGCCGTTGGTGAGCGGCGCGAACGGCGCGGCGGGGTCGTGCGGCCGCCTCCGCTTGGCGCGGCTGAGCGCGTGGATGAGGGCGGTGCGCAGCGTGCTCGGGCGGCAGTAGTACATGGTTAGCTCTTTGGATAGGTTGCGGCGCGGCGCGGGCTGCTTCCAGCAGTGGTCCCGCTGCCAGGGCGAAGAGTGCACGGAGCTGTTGTCGTCGGAGGCGGAGAGCGAGGCGCAGGGGTGCGCGGCGGCGGGCGGCGTCGGCGGCGCGGCGGCCGGCGGCCAGAACGTCTTGCGCGGCACCGACACCCAGCCCGCGCGCTCGCCCTCGCGCGCGCTCCCGCGCACCAGCTCCAGAATAAACTTGCCATCTGAAATCACAATTTTTATATCCACTCGTGTGCTTCAAGTTTTAAGTGTCGGTGATGTGTATAGGATTAGCTTTATACAAATGTTGCATATGCACACAGATCCTAAATACAAAAAATGCCAGATAATTGTACTCCTGATAGCAAAGGTTCAACTGTTACAGAATATTACAAGAAACAAAGGGTTTGATTATGTATGGTGATCTGAGTTAAACCTCAGTATCCTACAGAATTATGAATTCATCATAATTAAAGTGCATTAGAATTATATGCAAGATGGTATGGAATTTAGTTTTATACATATCATTATCATAGCCTAATGATAATGATTTATACTTTAGTCACATGTCCTTATTTGTTATTAAAGATGGGATAGTAATGTTTAAATTTATTTAGATATCCTCCTTATCATATCCAAATAAAATTACTTTGTGTTCCCTTTATTTATTGTTCAACGTCATAATAGTTGGTACTTCTATTTATCCATTAGGTTTATGCTTGAGACACCACACGCCACAAAAAGCTGGTGCAAATTCCCAGCATGTAGTAGTAGCATGTAAATCATCAAGCCAAACACTGTATTTGCATTGCACACAACCTTATCAATCTAATTAAACATTGCATAGTCTTTGTAAGTAAAACAATTTGTTTTGATTACTTTGGAAGGTACTTTTTCGCTAAGCTCTATTTTGCCTGGACTTAAGATAAAAATCAATTCAATATCTTGACATCAGAGACAAATTCATATCTTTGTGTTGGATACCACTTGAAACACTGCTTTGTGCAAACCAGATAGCTCACAGTTCCCATCTCCAGGTGTTATATCTTGTCAGATAATAAAGAATTTATGTTATTATTTAAGAATGGCCTTTAGGATAATTATGATAATAAAAGTTAATGCAGTCACTGTGTGTAACCATGGCATATGTGTGATGTTTAGATGGGGATATGAAAACCCTGATTTCATTGAACATGAAACACCAAGAATTCAATACATAAATAGGTATGTTAAAATCAAGTAAATTAATAAACAATTGATACCTGCAAGCTTTGCAGGTTAGTTTAGAAATTTGGTTACCATCCTCTTTTGATTTTTAAAAGAGATAGCTACCCCTCTAGGACCATTTAATGAACAGAAACAAATTCCCTCCGATGTGACATGAATAGTGATTCAGGTGTGTGCTTTCATCACATGTTTGCCCTGATTAAATTATAACCCAGAGTATTTTAAGCAAAATGATGGTCTTGATTTTCCAAGAAATGTTTTGTTTTATTGAAATTGAATCAATTTCAATAAAGAAATAAATACATAGAAATTCTATCAATAATCAATAATTAACATATATTTATGGCAGAGGGCCATAGACATCTTCTGATTAGTAACAGTTCTGATAAAATTTATGTGCAACATGATCTGGGTGGGCCAAATTCTGCTTGGGTCAGGTGTCTAGTGTCAGCATGCCCCAAATGTTAGTTGTTTTCACAACTGAATGTGCTTACTGGACTTATTTCATATAACTAAGTGCAATCCACTTTATATTCAGAGGACATGATATTTTTTTAAACTTAGTTCAGCTTAAGTTTCTATAAATTTGGCTTTATACATGGGCTAATATGTGACACTATTAATATTATATAGCTGAATATCTCAGCCCAAAGACTTTATCCATTTGAGTATAAAATTTAGTCTATGGAGAGATTTAAACAATCCCTAAAATCCAGCTCATAAATATTCATAAGATTTCTGTGTACCAAATCCATTACACTTTTTTTATTACAAACAGTAATAAAACCATCATAATTGACATATATATAATCTTGAACTTATAATTACTTATAACCTTACTAGCTTCAGATTTCATTCTCATGAAATTTAGGACTTAATCCAGAGATAAATGTATGGTGCTATTATCACTACACCAAATCCATTCAGCTATTTTATGGGACCAAGCATCCACCCATCCATCCACCCTCACAAATTATTGCACTTAAAATAGTAGTTTTTACACTACTAAGACTCACTTCTATTTCATTTTTTTAAATATTGGAAGATTTTTATAGAAAGACAAAGCAAAAAGACTCTTCTTCATGACCCATTGTCATCATTGCCTATTGGCTGAAGCAACTTCAAGCTAGGCACCACTGCCTTGCAGCCTTTGGAGATCTTTCTTTATGCCTTTTTTATAAGAACCTAAATGTTTTAAGTGTATTATTTTATGATAAAAATTCATTTTAAAATGAATTATTATTGGTATCCACAATTCTTGATTTAAGGTCTAGAACCTTGTCTGAGTCACATATTCTTTTTGGATGGCTAAGAGCCAAACAAGTGATACAATAACTTTTATGTAAATAAAATATTCTAAATGATTTTTTACATGAATTTGTTAGAGTGAATTACTTAGTGTAAGTTTATTTATTTATACACTAAATGATGCCCAATATAAATACTATGTCCAAGAGTGAACTTCCAAAAGTTGATTAAAAAAATTAAATGTAAATAGTCTTATTATCCACATTTAATGGCACAAATAAAAATGACTGCTCAGTTTAAGAAATTTCAGTCTAATGCAATATGAATATGAATTGCACATACAATCTTCTTAGATACACAAGTTTCTCAAATTGTATGTGCATGATTGTATGTGATGCCAACAAGTTTGTGATTGTACTTGTTTCCGCAACGGTGGTCAGAGCTTCTTACAAAACACACAACAATAGCAGAGGCTGTGCTCCTACAATTGGCAACTGCTCACTCAAATGTAGCTGCATATGCTTATCAGAGCATGAACAACTTTCTAGTTTTTTTTCCTATATTAATAATCCTTACTACTATTACCATTATCTAAAATAACTATGTCACAAAGTCATATGGAAATAAAAAAATCTGACGTGACAGCACCGACCTTTGAAGAACTTGAGCCTTCCTCCAGTAGAATTGAAAGTCGAGTTTTGCACGGGAGCATCCTCGCTCACGCCCTTACTACTGCTGTTACCATTAACACCATGTCTTCTGTCTACTTCTTCTGTCATTTTGGTACATGTTGTCAGAGTTGTGTTTGTTCCTTCCTGTATATGCATTTCATTTCGAAGCGCTCATATAGCATACGAGCAACACATCAGACCGTACGTTGAAGCCATGGCGCAGGTAGCGGGAACGGCGCGGCCGACACCAGCCGCTGATTCGTATCCACATTCAATATTTCCGTCGCACTCCTCATCCTATTAGGGCCACCTGCGGGAAGCTCGCCCGATACTCTCATATAAACACATTACAACCACTATGACTACTCGATCGAACCGATATACCGACCGAACCTCTTTTCAGAGACACGTAACTTTGTCACCGTCTAAATTATTACAAAACAAAACCGCGACGCCGGATTCCCGATTATAATCGGGCCCACGACACAACTCGATAAAAAGCTGTTCGTTTTTCACTACATAGTTCATTCACACCCAGCATCCATTTTGATTCGTTCAAAATCCAAATTTAATCGTTCAGATTGGCCGAAGAAAAAAAAAATTTTTTTCATTATAAATTGAGATATTATTTTTTCCCATTATATTTAAAAAATATCAATTAGTATAACAGGTATAAAAACTAAGCATCTAGAATAATGAGTTAGCGTTAGTTATTTTGAATTTCACACAGAATTTAGTTGATTGATTTGAAATGAAACGGATGAAATCATTTAGATACATATTTATGTACTGCAAAATAATGTTATTCAATTTAATTTTATATTTTTATATTAATAAAAGTTTCTGTAAAAATTAAAATAAAAATTATTTTGATAACTAGATAGTACTCTAAAAGCCTCCGACTGCTCTGTAATTTGACATCAAAAAAGTGCTTTTGTCTATGGAAAGCCGCCGCCATCTTAAAAAATAAAATACTACTTACTTGACTTGCTAGCTTTCCATGCTAAGCCTTTTGTTGTCGAAAAATATTGTTGTAAATCCTTTTGATTCAAGAGAAGAACATTTACTTGTCATAGCGTTGTTATATTTTAATTATTTGTTAACTTACACAAGGTTAATAAGTAAAAGAGTGCTAATACTCCTGTAATTCATATCCGGAACAAGTCTTTCCGTGCGTGCAATTTTGTTTTCTGACACGGTTTAGCTACTATCGGGATTAGAAAGTTGGAATTTATAAAATACCGAGGTGAAGGAAGAAATATGGCTGCGTCAGAGGTATCATATAATAGAAAGATAATTTCAGAAGACTTATCGAATGTCGAATTCGATACAAGCGAAGATGTGGAAGTCATTCCTACCTTTGATTCTATGGGCTTGCGTGATGAGCTGTTGAGAGGAATTTACACATACGGTAATATCCTAATTTATTATTAACAATGAAAAACTCTTATCTGACATTTTAACTGACAATTTCGTGTACCTACGTTTTAGGATTCGAGAAACCGTCAGCTATCCAACAGAGGAGTATTCTGCCGATTGTAAAAGGCAGGGATGTGATAGCTCAGGCACAGTCCGGTACGGGCAAGACAGCAACATTCTCTATTTCCATACTGCAGTCTTTGGACACAACCCTACGTGAGACCCAGGTGCTTGTGCTCTCTCCCACCCGTGAATTGGCCACACAGATTCAGAAAGTAATCTTGGCGTTGGGTGATTTTATGAATGTACAGTGTCATGCTTGTATTGGTGGCACCAATCTTGGAGAGGATATAAGGAAACTGGATTATGGACAGCATGTTGTTTCTGGCACACCTGGCAGAGTATTTGGTAAGTTTTGTGACTAAAATGTTGAAAAAGCTATACCATTTTTTTATTATTTTATTAAATCAAATATGCTAGTGCTATAATAATTATCAAAAAAAAATTATTTTTTGGATCTGACCATATTGTAATAACTAACTACCAATTCTAATTTAAGCTGCACATGAGGCTTTCAATGAGATATGACAACAATTCTATCACAATAGATGTGAACACTAAAAATTGAGAATAATACTTATAAGAAGATAACATTTGACGTAAATATCAACAAAATTTTCAGATATGATCAGGAGGCGTGTATTACGTACAAGGTCAATAAAGATGCTGGTGCTCGATGAGGCGGATGAGATGTTGAACAAGGGCTTCAAGGAGCAGATCTATGATGTCTACCGCTACCTGCCCCCAGCCACCCAAGTAGTGCTCATCTCAGCCACATTGCCCCATGAGATCCTGGAGATGACATCCAAGTTCATGACAGACCCTATTAGGATTTTGGTCAAACGGTAAGATTTTCACTTAATATGGAGGATATTAAACCATTAATTGGCTGTAGGCTGATACTGTAAAACCAAGGCAATCAACCACTTGCTAACTGTCTAAATATATTGCAATTCAATTAATTGAAAATCCATTGTATACATTTCTTTCATGTCAGGCTATTCCTCTATCTTCTCATTAGAGGTAGATTTCATTATTGCATGGAATTTTTAAATTAATTAAAAAATTCAATTATTACAGTGATGAGTTGACACTAGAAGGCATCAAGCAGTTCTTTGTGGCAGTGGAGCGTGAGGAGTGGAAATTTGATACTCTCTGTGACCTGTATGACACCCTGACCATCACCCAGGCCGTAATATTCTGCAATACCAAGAGGAAGGTGGACTGGCTGACACAGAAGATGCAAGAGGCCAACTTCACAGTCAGCTCCATGCACGGAGACATGCCACAAAAGGAGAGAGACAATATCATGAAGGAGTTCAGATCTGGGCAAAGGTATGTTGATATGGTATTTTTATGAATACTGTATCATCACCAAAGGCAGGGTTGCACCATTGCTGCCCATAGCCTAGAGTTATTTATCAATTGGTGGATAACTAACTTAAACATCCTTAACTGATAGTCTGACTTTCCCTTTTGTTGAATGCAATGAGTGTCATACACAATAATACACATATGCTTCAGCTACAAATAGTAAAATTAGTTTCTTACAATAATTAATTATTGCTATATTTTTGCTCTAATTAATAAATTCATGACAATTAGTTTTAATTCTAGATTTCTGTATTCAGTGAGAAAACGACAAGATTAGACTGATGGGCACATGATTTCCAAATATTGTAGACACATTCTTTCTCCTACCTATTATCAAGAATGTTTTAAGACTGAATTAATCTTTTATTTCAGCCGTGTCCTTATCACAACAGATGTGTGGGCTCGAGGTATTGATGTGCAGCAAGTGTCCCTGGTCATTAACTATGATCTGCCAAACAACCGTGAGTTGTACATCCACAGGATTGGCAGATCTGGTCGGTTTGGGCGCAAAGGTGTGGCTATCAATTTTGTCAAGTCTGATGACATAAGAATCTTAAGAGATATTGAACAGTACTATTCCACACAGATTGATGAGATGCCAATGAATGTTGCAGACTTAATATAAATACTGTTCACTTTGAAACCTATAAGAATGTTAGCAGTACATCTTGTTTTCTATGGATCTATTTGTAACTTAATGTAAGTTGTGGCTACATTGTTTATCTAGAAATATTATGCAATAAAGAAAAAACAGTATAACTATATTGTTTTATTAAAATGTATCCAGACATTTTGAAATAAAATTTGATATACATAATACATCTTAAAATAATATATCTTAAATATAATTTTTAACACAGCAAGAAATTTTCAAAGCAATTATTCTAACAATTTAATTACAATGAAAGTTGAGTGATTGTCTCATCACCAAATGTCCTAGTACAATATACTCAGGAATGTTGTGAAAACAGTTTACACGTGATAACAAATGCTCAGCTTAGCTGAACATAATTATTAATCTCACTAATACATGAATCAAGTTCCTTAATGGCACAGTGATTGAAATGAATATTGGATTTCATTTAAAGATTTCACTGATTAAAAATCTTGATATGTTATCACAATGTTATAAACATACAGTTCCAATAGGCCAAAGAAGAATGCAAGAACATAAAAAGTAAATTCTTAGACTCTATAACAATCAATTACAGATATTATGCTTATATCAGGTTTTACAGATTTTATGTATTATATTATTAAAACAAACAAATATAAAAGTAAACATTGAAAAAATCTAAGTAACTACATTCTTGGTACAATGTATTCTCGAGCCAAACACAGATTTGAGTAGAATAATTTAGTAGTTCTCTTTAGTAGTCTGTAAGGTCATTGTAAGGTAATCAATGCCACTGGATTATTTTTATCAACAATGGAGTTTTAATCAACCAATTCAGGCCAGCAACCAGTATTGCATAAAAGTAGTAAACACTAGCATAAGTAAGTTATTTAATAATAAATTAACATATCTACAAATTAATAAACTAAAAGTGCAATATTGTATAGTTGCTCTCAATGATTTATAGTTAAATGCCTTGCAAATACTTTTTACATTAAGGCACAAGACAGAATAACTTAACATGCATATAATTTAATACTAGATTTTTATAATAAAGACAAAATGCACAAAAAGTGTTACTTGCTGTAATCGTCCATTATATCGATGGCATGGCTTACTTTACATATATTTAGTTGAACTAGTTGCAAATACACCTCAATTCTTCAAAGCTACCACTTCAATTGGTTGCAATGAGATGTCAAAGTAAGCCATGTGAAATCAAATCAAAATTTAAAATCTAACTAACACAAAACATTCAAAAATATAAGTCAATTTAATGTTCAATTAGTGTACAATCTATATAAAAGAGGGGCTGAGAAATTTTTAAAGTTAACATTATTGTAAGTATAATATTATACTGCTGTACACCAAATTGTCATATAAACTTGATACATCTAAAATTTTACAGTATACTTAGGCCCTAACAATATTACAAGTAGCAAAAATATGACTAAGAATCAGCTGCAGTGTAGTAAGCATTCCAGCGTCTGTAAATGAATATTGCTATAACACCTACAAGCAGTGCAACGAGAACCTCTGTCAGCTGATCCAGGAAGCTAGTCCGAGACTCGGTAGACTCTAGAATTTGGGGTTCTGGCTCAAAACTGGGGGGTTCTTCAGGAGGCTTCGCTGCTTGTTCCTCCTCTCCTTTGAATGCTATTTGATTTAAAGCTGACTGTTCTTCCTCTGTGATGGGTTTAGCAGCTGTGGAGGACAGTAGCTTGGCGATCTCTCCACACTGGGGGCATGCCCAAGTAACAGATTTCTTAGCTAATACTGCACGTTCAGCGGGCGTATAGTCTAGGGAACCGATCGTACCTTCGGCCGGAGTGGGCATGAAAGCAATCAATGCAAGGAGAGCTGTCCTTATCGACCAAGATGGCTGCCATGTTTCAGGATGATGACCAGAAATGGATAAGCATATCTTCTTATTTACTTCGAATCTCCCGTTGGGGGTCAACAAAATTATATGCGGCGGATGCATTGGATACTCCTTGGGTAACAATATTCTTCCGTGGTAAATGCCACCCTCGAATTCGGTTCCTTTCGGTCCTTGAACGGTGAAGTGCCACTCAAATAAGTTATCGTCTAGAGGTCTTGCACAATATTCTTCTGTAGCTTCTGCTAATTCTAGAGCTTCTCGCATGAGTCGTTTTACACCTGGACATTTTGTATTGTACTTTTCGGCCATATCTGCCATTATTTAAGAATTGACGATTGAAAATTAATTGATGACGCAATAACTGCGTTTTTATAATTGTTGCACCAGTAAATTTGATAACAGAAAGTCAGCAATATTATGGTAAAAATACTAAAATTGATGACGATTTGGAAAATATAAACCAATCAGTAGAGCACAGATGTATGTGGATGACGGAATTATTGACGGATCGGAATGATCGGATGTATGTAATTAATTTATGTATGTATCATATGTATGTGTCGTATCGTATGTATGATTGATGGAATGATGGATACAGAGAAGGAACTGAATGAATGATTAATGAATGAACAGCATAAATAAAGATAAAAAAGAAAGGGAGAACAGAGACTTTTCCGCTCCGTGATAGATAAACCATGAAGCGCTTACACTTACTGTCACAAAGTTCTAGCCGATGCCATTTCATAAGACGAATCCACATTAGAAACTTAACGCGTTAAACAAAATGTTAATCAATTCGCTAAAATCCTTTGTAAATTTTGAACGTTGAACTTGTCCACATTAGGGACAATTTAGGCGCTTAATGTGGATTCATCTATTAAAATGTTCTTGAATCATAGATAATATATTGCTGTTAAATATTTATTGACATGACAGTCAACTGTCATTGTCATTGTCAATCATGTTAACCTCCCCGGATTCGCATCATTTACTCTGTTTTCGGACGCCACATACATAATTATAATTATCATTAATTCTGTAGTTCCCTGTGTTATTTAAGCATTTCTTTTTCGTAAGTTTAAGTGATTTTTAATAAACATGGATGGGCCGCCGGGAACGGGGCCTTTACAACCTAAAAATAACAGTGGACCAATGGGTCCACCGGGTATGCCAAACTTTCCACCGATGCCTCCACCACCGGGTTCAATGGGCCCCGGTAATATGCCAATGGGTCCGCCAGGAACAATGCCACCGGCCACTTCAACGGGACCACCTCCAAATATGCCTCCAGGCATGGGGCCACCGCCGGGCATGATGGGTATGGGTCCACCAGGAATGGGTCCTCCTCCCCCTGGAATGGGTCCTCCTCCTCCCGGAATGGGCCCACCTCCAGGAATGAATATGGGACCTCCCCCGATGGGCCCTCCTGGCATGGGCCCGCCTCCTAGAATGCCACCAAATATGATGCGTGGGGGTCCCAATATGAAAGGAAACTTCAATCAGGTAATGGATATGGGTCCCCCTGGGATGGGGCCACCGCCAAACATGGGTCCTCCGGGGATGGGACATGGGCCCTGGGATGGTCAAGGCCCACCAGGGCCTCCTGGGCCTCCAGGTTGGATAAGACAGAGTCGACCTGATGGTCCACCAGGCTGGGATGACCATGGTGACAACAATGATGAAGATGAAGTGGATGGTGAAGATAAACCTCCATCGTCACCAGCTCCATTGCCATCATTATTGACTATGAAGATAGATACACCTGAGGAGTTCAGAGTGAAGCCAAATGCTCCAGTGGGGGGAGTGGTTTTGCCAAAGGCGTTAGAAGAAGCGCTAGCATACAAGGATCAACGACAAGCTGCTCTTGGAGATGGAGAGGAACAAGCAGAACCAGGTATGAAGATACATCTTTATCATATAGCATGTGGCTAAACAAAATTTGTAGGCAACTATTGGTAAGTGGTCTCTGCAACTACTGCATGTGCTTGCTTCAATCTTAAATAGAAACATGAGAAATTATAAAATGGAAATTGGCTATAAATTTCCTTATATTGCATAAACTGTGAAAACTATTGGTTATAAATGCAGGTTCACATCGGTTTTAGAAATGCTATGGTATCTCCCCGGGCAAGCAACAATGTATCTATCGTCTTGATATTATCATTAAAACTATAATTTTGAGTACTTGGCAATCTTACAGAAATATATTTACCATCTACATTTCCAGAAAAAGAAGTAGAACCGGAGGCACCGCCAGCGCCAGTGATCAGCACAGAGTATGATGCAGAGGAGGACGAGGGAGACTCTGATGAAGACAACATTCCTGAAGCTCCACAACCTCCTGTAATATCTAAACAAGAGGTAAGGTTGTTTGATCAATAATGAACACTTCACACTCATAGCTACACTAGGTTTCCCTGTGTCTTGGGTGCTATGGACACATAAGACAAGAACACACACACCCAGACCACAGAAATTAAAACTTATCAATGAAATTTCTGCTTATTTCCCTCTGTGCAGGTGTTCACAATTATAACAAGCTCTGTAATGTCCATACTGTTTATTTAATAGCACAGATCACAAGACATTGAAAAAGTAAAGCAATGCCAGTGCATAAGGCCTTGTATAACTTGGCCAACCAACATGACAGAGGGTGGTATGGAGTTATTGAAATATGCAGTGACATGTGAAAAAATGTATGCAATGATGTTTTTCGAGCAACTTTTGCATGTGACATGACAATTGTGACCACGAGTTTTGTATTTTAATTGAATTATGAATTATTGTTTTTGCAGACACAAGCAAGCAAGGCAAGCAAGAATAAGCGCAAGAAGAAAAAGAAGAAAGCAGCAAAGCAGAAGAGGAATGAAGCAAAGAAAGATCAGAAGAAAGGTGGCGACAGTGACACAAAGAAGTCTAGCGATAAGGAAAATGAGAAGGAAGCAGAAATAGAGTAAGGGTTATGAAAATGAAAGTTTATGGATGTTTGTTACTCTTTCATGCAAAAACGGCTGAACTGATTTGGATGTAATTTTTTACACCTCACTTCACTGGACCAAGTTCTAAAATCCGTGTGGACGAAGCAGCAGGCATAGTTTTTTTAAATGGCAACATGACCTCTTAGGCCCACTTCAACCTGTTTTTTGTTGTGAAGTTTGTTTTTTCTGACTTCTGTAGTAAAAGGCAGAATTTTGACCACACCAAAGCTAATTGAGTACATTCAAGTGTATGCTCTGATGGCTGCTGTTTTTTTCACCATTGTGCAGATAAATTTGTCAGTACCCATTAATGACCCACTACAGGGTCGGGTCTCCTCTCACAATGAGAGGGATGTAGGCCTTAGTCCACCACACTGGCCTACTGCGGGTTGGTGGACTTCGCATGCCTTTGAGAAAATTTTTTTTTGCGAACTCCTAGGCATGCAGGTTTCCTCACGATGTTTTCCTTCACCGTAACAGCAGGTGATATTTAATTTTATAAATCGCACATAACTTTTATTACAAAGTCATTGATGCGTGCCACTGGGATTCAAACCCGGAGCCCTCGATTCGAGGTCGAATTCTAATCACCGCTGCTGATACACTGCACTGCACAGATAAATTTAATTGGGATTTATTTGACATTGTTTAAAATGCTGTAATCTGTTTGCCTAGTACATAATTTTATTGTAACTTTGAATAGCATTTCTTCTAATGATCAACTAAAAAGAGGGGTGTTATAAGTTTCATGCGTCTTTCTGTCTGCCAGACAGTGAAGGATGTATGTCTGGCTACAGCCCATGGTGGTACGATTTAAATTAGTTTTTTTGTTTGAAAGGCAATTTAAACATAACTACTCTGATGTCTCTTTTAGGTACGTACAGGAGAGCATCCAATTCCACGAGCTTGAGCCGATGTACAGACAGTTCCATAGAATATTGGAGGCGTTCAAGATCTCGGAGACGAAGGAGGAGGTGATCAAAGAAGAGCCTGGCAAGGAAGTGGTGAAAGCCAGCACCAAACCCCAAGAGAAGGTCACCGATCAGTTTGCAGCTGACGAGGAGGCTGTGGAGGTAATTTTTAACACTGCCTGTCCAGTAAATAGACACAATAGTTAAACAATGGGTATGGGTATGAGTCACATGTGGCTCATGGGTCAGTGAATGGGTTAAACTTTCAAAGATTATTATAATGGTGATATGAAATAGAAATAGACAATCATTTATTCACAAACAAATGAAGGTAGTGGTGGTAAGGTACCTTCAGTGTGCAATATTTAGGGAATCTATTTGTAAAGCAATATATAATATTTAAAAAAAATGGCACAGATTTGAGATTTCGTGAGTGTAGAGCCCGTCTTCGGCGTGAAGGGAATCGATTCGTATTTACTTCATTAAATGTGTAATTGCATATAAATCCTCAGAAACACGCAGCTGATGAAAAGGAGCGTCTCTCGAAGCGCAAGTTGAAGAAGCTTTCCCGGCTGTCCGTGGCCGAGCTCAAACAGCTAGTGTCTCGCCCCGACGTGGTGGAGATGTATGACGTGACCGCGCGTGACCCCAAGCTCCTGGTTCAGCTGAAGGCGCACCGCAACACCGTGCAAGTGCCGCGTCACTGGTGCTATAAGCGCAAGGTGAGTGGGACACAGCTTTACGCTACAGGCCACACACTTATTGGGGCCTATGGCAACCATTTCTTCTATTGAGGTTGATTCTAAGGTTCTAAGGAAAATGATGCATTTTCCATCAGAAGAACTGGTGGAACTAAATCTTTATAATTAGGTGTAAAGGAACTTATTCCAATGGTACAGTTATGTTATTTCAAATGAGGTTTTCTAATATTTTTTTAAACTTTAATAAGTATATTTTGTGTAACATCTTTCTCGTGTAACACTCAACAATAAACGTTTTCTTTTCCTTTCTCTTCTTTTCTTTTCATTTTTCTTTTCTTTTTTTTAAATTTATTAATTAAATATCTTTTTACGCCAGTACCTACAAGGCAAGCGAGGTATCGAGAAGCCGCCGTTCGACCTGCCGGACTTCATCAAGAAGACCGGCATCATGGAGATGCGCGCATCGTTACAAGACAAGGAGGAGACCAAGACTCTGAAGGCGAAGATGCGGGAACGCACCCGGCCCAAGCTCGGCAAGATCGATATTGACTATCAGAAACTGCATGATGCGTTCTTCAAGTGAGTTATCTGCTACCCCAATGCGGATTGGTGGATGTGTTCAAACCGCCCATAGGGACTCCGACAAGGTTTAACGACTGTTAGCTTATCAATAACAATTTTCAAATTAGTAACTGCAGTCGGGCCTGACCCACTCCCCGTATCAAAAATGTACCTACGCACAGCGGCCCCGCATAAACGGCTAGAAAGGAAGGTGGAATAGGTAAGAGTAACGCGCTAGAAAGAGACGCAACAGGTAGCGGGAAAGTGGAAAAGGTAGGGCTTATGCTTTAGTAAGAGACGCAACATTATTGTAGGTGATTAAGTGCTGCGCGATCTGAATTGAACTCAATCGTATCGTAGCTTGAGTGTATATTTGTTTAAATTACTTTTCGAAGCGGGCCTTCTGTACTTGTACTATTATGTATTCTGTGCTGCAGTGTTAATAATTGTATCAGTTTTCTGTCATAGTTTACCGATAATAATCGTCAGAAAATTTACTACTCAATTTTTAACAATCAGTGTGTAACATCAAATGTGATCATAAAAAGAGTTAAAGCACTGACTCATTATTTTTTGATCCATTCATCTAGTGTAAAAACTGGATCGCAAAGCTTTTTCCCAGTAGGTAAATGAAGCTGGTATACTTGTGATCATTTTATGAAGAAACTGGTAAGTTAAATGTTATAATAATGCTACAATATTTATTGCAAGTGCATCATCACATCTCAAAATTGGCCATTGTAATACAATAAATCGTCAAAAATTTTCGTAGTTCCAAGTTTTTTTTCCCAGTTCAATTTTTTCTGAAATTTAGGATATTTCACAGTTTTCTACAGTAAAAAAATGCTCATGTCCCAAGAGTGTATTATAAGTACCCATTATAGTAATCAAAGACCATAAAATCTGTTTTTGTATACAATTTCCATAACTATAATAATAATTGTATAATTTCCACAGATGGCAAACCAAGCCGCGGATGACTATCCACGGCGACCTGTACTACGAAGGCAAGGAGTTCGAAACGAGGCTACGTGAGAAGAAGCCTGGCGACCTGTCGGAAGAACTACGCACTGCCCTCGGCATGCCTGTCGGACCTGGCTCACATAAGGTATCACTTATATAAATATAAATCCATCAATTGCTATAAAATCCACTAAAATCCTGAAATTGTATGGGTTTTTCAGAACATATTTACTGTTCAATGAATAGGCGTGTTTCCACTATGAATAAATCGGCTGGCATAGGGTTTCTAACGATTAATCATGTTATGAGTAACCAAATAAACACTTTTTTCTTTAAAATAATTAAAGATTACCAATATTTACGGAAAATAAAATCCGCAAAATTTGCCATTTAGTCACGTGACATTAAAATGATGAACACAAATCAGTGAAGCGTGACGTCACGCCTCGGGAAACGTCATGTTGTTGCTGTCATTTTCGTATACAGTGAAGCAAGTTCAAGACGCCATGACAGTCTTGGCCTTTTTCGATGTCAATTTGGAGTTCATTTCTAAAAACGCAAAATTCTTAGGTAAATGGCTTATTTTTCTTAAAATAATATATTTTTGAGGTAAAATAGATACCAAGCTATATTTTTAAACTCATTTCCAAATTTTGTCAACTAGCCTATTGTGTAATGTTTTTGTGTTCAGGTGCCGCCCCCGTGGCTGATCGCCCAGCAGCGGTACGGGCCTCCGCCCTCGTACCCCAACCTGAAGATCCCCGGCCTCAACGCGCCCATCCCTGAGGGCTGCGCGTTCGGCTACCACGCGGGCGGCTGGGGCAAACCGCCCGTCGACGAGGCCGGCAAGCCGTTATATGGAGATGTGTTTGGACATCATGCGGGTGCGCTTGACGTGAGTATACTTATCGACTCATGAATCAGTGTAGCACAGTGGTCTAAATAAATCCAAGTAGGATTTATTAACCAAATTTAGAAATGGCTTGTTATAAATGTGTAATTAGGTAATGTAAGAAAAATTACAATGTGAAATTCGTTGCAGGATACTGAGGACCAAGACATTGACAGGACCATGTGGGGAGAATTAGAATCTGAGTCAGAGGAAGAGTCTGAAGATGGTAAGTTGTTCATTGCATTTTGACAAACATTAATTTATTGACAGACAGATATTATAATTATATTGAGATTTTTGTGAAATTTTAACTTGTATTGTTGTGGATTTTATTATGTGAACATAATAATAATTATGCACTGCAGGCATCATTATTTTTGTTCTGTATTTGTCTATGGCACTGATATTTAAGTGATGTTGATGTGTTAAAACCGTACATAAAATCGATTTTGAGGACAATATAATGTTCATATTAAAAACAGTATTATATTCGAAAATCATTTTAACCTGAGTCACATATTGAATGTGACATATTCATAAAAATTATTATTATTATTGTACCTATTATGTTTGTTTTTTGGAAAGGCAAAGTGTTGGCATTGACTTATGGGATCAGACAGATTTTGTGAGTGTGCTAAAGTCACAATACTAACTAAAATACCATACAAAATTGATTATGAATTATTGTAAATTTTTCTAATTTTTATAATGAGCATGTCGTCGCCTTTTGAAATTTTGAAAAACTAATTATAATTAAATAAATGTGATGCAGAAGAGTCTGAGGAGTCGGGCGAGGAGGGCGGCGGAACGGGCGCGGGCGGCACGGCGACGGGGCTGGTGACGCCGGGCGAGGGGCTGGCCACGCCGCTGGGGCTGGGCTCCGTGCCGCCCGGCCTCGACACGCCCGACACCATCGAGCTCAGGAAGAAGAAGCTCGACGCGGATCACGACGGGTGCGTATTTGTTCATTTAAAATTTAATGCGTTTTTTGATACTTTTACATAATGTAGCTTTTGTCGCAAGAATTGTAACTTTCATCATTAAACGTAATATACGATACAAATACTCTGTATTTGCACACAATAATAATACACAGCAATCCCACAATTTAGACAGTCAGTACAAAAATATGGTCTTATCGTTTTAGAGCGATTTATTCCAGACGACCTTTGGAATGAGGATACAAAAGAAGTATTTATCGATTTAACTAACTAGAATGTCTTTTTTATAATAGTAGTGAAGATAAACTGAATAAAAACTAATCAAGATTATAAAATAAAATTCTATGAATGTTAACCGAAACCCTACCCGAATCCTCTTAACCTTTTTTATAGCAACTTATTTAAACTTTTGTGTTAACTTTGAGCATCTATTTCCAGTGGCGATACGCCAGCACTGTACCAGGTGTTGCCGGAGCGTCGCGCGGGACTCACGAGTGGCATGATGGCTTCAACACACGTTTACGACATCAGCGCCGCCAATCCGGGTATGTACACGTTGTTCAGTCATGGGAAATTTGCTTTTCATACTTTTTATCGGCTTTGCATATATTTTATCGAAAAAATCCTTAAAGAACAAAAGGCACAGGAAACGTAAAAAAATAATCTTTTAGAAACTCTTAAAACGATTTTTTTTCGATCTAATTGTATACTGATGTAATACATTTTACTTGCTTTTTTACTTATTTCTAAAAAGAAAATACTTCATTTTGATCAGACTAACAATTTTACAGATAAACCTACATACATTGACATGTTACAAAATTATTTTTATAAATTTTGATTGTTAATTAGTGTGGGTAATGAAGTGGTTCTTAGTACTTCTCAATTTTTCGTCTACCCTAATGTCTTTAAAATCACACACACTTATAACTTTCATATTATGATTCAAACAGGCAAGAGAACGACGGCGAGTTCGGGCGCGTTAAGCGAGGCAGCCAGCGCCGGAGCGGGTGGTGTGGACGTGGCTTTAGACCCCTCCGAGCTGGAGCTGGAGCCCGAGGCCGTCGCCGCGCGCTACGAACGACACTTGCGCGACACGCGGCCCGCCCGCAAGGAGGACCTCTCCGACATGTTGGCTGACCACGTGGCTAGGCAAAAGGTAATGATGATCCCTAGAGATTTTAACGATTGTCCCCCTTTTACTCTGTGTTCCATTTAAGATTGATGACGGGTATAGTGTAATAATAATAGTACCTAATAATTATTTATTGTTTGCACAAAATATACATCATATAATAAAAAAGATAGACCACACATATTAGACGTTTCGTATCCATGAAGTTTGGATACTAATTTTACTGTGTGTTTGTGTGTGAAAAAAAAATTGACGACTTATACCAAATATCTTTACCATTCTTTAGAGTATAATTTTATCACTTCAATCTTTTTTACAGAACAAGCGAAAGCGACAGCAGAATACAGACTCCAAACAAGCAAAGAAGTACAAGGAATTCAAGTTTTAATAAACGTATTATAGTTAGTTATTTACATTCTAAGCGTGAAAATATATGTATTACGATTGGAAAAGTTTTCAAATCAACAGAAAATACATTAATAGATTTATGGTAAAGTTTATGCGTTTTATTTTTATCCTTCATTCCTGTTTCATTTATGCCAAGGTACTATTCTATTTTCTTCAGAAAAATCATATTTCATTTCCCTATCCCACCCTTATAGCGAAATAGCAGCTATTTTAGTTTTTTTAGTCTACAAAACAATTTCAATTTCTCTGGAGTTATGGTTGTAGAAAGATGAATACCATAATTATATCAAGCCCGACTTAAATAGCGACAATTTTGTTAATTTTCAAATGTCGTCAAAAATGTTTTACTGATTTCAATTTAAAAATTAACTCCTTAAACTTAGTTGACTCAATAACAATCACATTATTGTAACTATTTTTTAACTGCATTAGTGCACAAGTAACTGAAAATTATTGCTCTCAGTTGCATAACATCACTGTTACATAGGTTTTGACTTTTTAACATGAGCCCGTTATAAAAGCAGACAAAATTAAAATTCTTCTGTTTATAAATTGTGTTAAAACATTACTATTTTACTATCAAGAATCGAGTTTGTATCGATTGTGTTTTGACACTTGGTGTTACTGTACCGACCAAGTATTGTACAATGTACAAGTGCGGTCATCACTAAATCTTACTTTTTTAATTGTTGATTTGTTGGACTTCGTACTTTTTAGTTAAAGTTTGTTCCTATTTTGAAATATTAAAATACTGTGATATAAAATTTGAAAAATGGCTCGAGTATTAGTTGGAGTTAAGCGAGTAATTGATTATGCCGTGAAGGTAGCTCTATTTATTAAACATTTTTCTAATATTAAGGTTACCTGTTGCTGATGTTCATTTTGTTTCTAATTCATAAAAACTTTTTATAAATAGAACATCGATTATCAGACTAAATGAGCTGTTATCATTAAATTTTAGTTAATTTATAGTAAGCGTTAAAAGCAAAAAATCAAATATCAGATAGAACAATCAGTTACATACTAAATTTAACTTTTTGAGTGTGTACTTAATTTTATGTATCCTACAGCAGATGTATACATTTATTATGAAATAATATGAAAATTGAAAAGTTAAATTTACATAAGTTGCGTGTCGAGTTTCACCTACTGAAATTTTATAGCATTAAATCCTCGCTATTTGTTTAGGTTCGTGTAAAGCCAGACAAGTCGGGAGTTGTAACAGATGGGGTGAAGCACTCCATGAACCCATTTGATGAAATCGCAGTAGAGGAGGCAGTGAGGATGAAAGAGAAGAAACTGGCTAGTGAGGTCATTGCCGTCTCCTGCGGACCCACACAGTCACAGGTAAGTAGATCACTTTATTTTGGAACATTAGATATCCCTATGTTTTTTTTTATAATATAGTCCAAGTATACAGGCAGTACGGTATTGGCCACCTGAAAGTAAGTGTTCATTACACGGACACAGTCACCTATTGACACGAGCAACACCAGACAAGTCCAAGGCAAGTGTAACTATGTCAAAATGCCAAAACAGCTGTATATGAAATTTTATCTTTGCCCTGTATTTTAGTCATTTTTATAAACCATTGGACAGGAAACTCTGAGGACAGCGTTAGCCATGGGAGCGGACAGAGCAATCCACGTGGAGGTGGCTGGTGCAGAGTATGAGACAATGCAGCCCATCCACGTTGCCAAGATCCTGGCAAAGCTCTCACAGGATGAAAAGGCTGATATAGTTATAGTTGGGAAACAGGTAATTGATGTAATAACTTAAAATTCTCTCACTCTGTCAGTTTTTCATTGTACCCACTGCAGATTCTGGTCACCTCACAATGAGAACGATGTAGGCCCCAGTCCACCACCCTAACCTGCATTGAGTTGATGATGTTGTAAGTCCCAGTCCTCCATGCTAACTCGCATTGAGTTGATGGACTTCACAAGTTTTTGAGAACATTGTGGATAACTCTCAGACATGTGCAAATTTCTCCACGATGTTTCCTTTCAACATTACAGCAGGTGATATTTTATTTTAAATGAACTTTTAAGAAAATCATTGCTGCATCCCACCTGTGTAAGCTGGACCGCTTGTGTAAGTCGAATTCTTAGCTACTGGGCTATCACTGCTATATTTAATTTACATTACAGCTAAAATAACACTACCTGGACACTATAATGTAAAACGATAGTAATTCAAGATACAAGAAGTACTTATTACATTTTATAGTATTATTTTAAGTGATATAAAAGAATTATTCATCAATTTCAGGCCATTGACGATGATTCCAATCAAACTGCACAAATGACTGCTGCCCTTCTCGACTGGCCAGCAGGGACTTTTGCGTCTAAAGTAAGTTAATTTATTATAAAAGATATAACTACTACGCAGATGTATTTGAACCTTTTAAAAGACTTTTCTACAGATTTTTTTATATGTATTTCATGGTATAAAATACTTAGCAATCTTGTTACTAAGCTTTACTTCGTAAGAATCTGTGTTTCTGTTCAGGGTAATAATGATTTATTTATGATAACCTTTGGAGAGATAACAAATTGCAGACTTCAAAGCAACTGCGTTAAAAACTTTATCTGAATGATAAACAAAACTTATATTTGCTAACACAGTTCATAGATAAGATAGCAGATTAGAATAATATCAGAATTAGGACGTAAATTATTTAATTTAGCCTATTATATTGAAAAAAGAAAATTTTGGAGTTGCATGATGAAAATGAGGTATACAACAGTTTCAAATGTTTTCAGTAATTCACTATTGGATCCACATACATAGTTACTATCCATGTGGAATGCCGTAAATCAGAAAAATATTGTTTTAATGTATTAATGGGTGAATAACTCATTTTCTATTCATTCATTTCATTTCATTTTCTACCCATTCAATTTTCAGCCCAATCTGTTTTTGTATGGGGAAAGACAGATATTTTCCGAAACCCACCGAGGTATCAACTGCTATTGAAATTAACTGATTAACATGATTTAATATTTTGTAGATAGAAAAAAGTGACTCAGGTCTGACGGTGACGCGCGAGATCGACGGTGGCCTGGAGACGATCAAGACGAAGTTACCAGCCGTGCTCAGCGCCGACCTGCGCCTTAACGAGCCGCGGTACGCCACGCTGCCTAACATCATGGTGTGTCACTTGTACAATGTTGAAGTTTAGTTGATAATTTAGTTTGGAAATGAATCAAGAGAAGATGCTAGCTATGCTGCTATCTGGCAATGTCAGACAACATTTTAAGATGGTTTCTAACATGCTATACTACCCAACATCATGATATGTAACTTATAGAATGTCAAAGTTGAGTTAGATCTAATATAACTACTATTGCACTTAATTTAGAGAAGATGCTAGCTATGCTGCTATCTGGTAATATCAGAGAACAATCTAAGAAGGTTGTATGTGTATCAACTGCAATCATTTAGTGACCTATTAAGAGGTATCTCCTCTCACAATAAAAAGACTAGGCCTAAGTTCACCGTGCTGAGCTTTTATGATTTTGTGGATTTTTTGTGCCTTTGAAAACGTAATGGAGAACTCTCTGGCATGCAGGATTCATCGTTATAGATAGTTAATTTTATAAATTGCAAAAAACGTTTTCCTCTTTGTGGATGCCCATAGACTCTTTTACCTACCAGCTTGCAGCCTCTGCTACTTCTAAACGATAAAAATTCGTTTATAATTTTTAGAAAGCCAAAAAGAAGCCCTTGAAGAAGATGACCGCCAAAGACCTCGGTGTAGATCTGGCGCCCAGAATCAAAGTGCTGAGCGTGGAGGAGCCCCCGGTGCGCCAGGCGGGCTCCGTGGTGCCCGACGTCGACACCCTCATCGCTAAACTCAAGGAAGGTGGCCACGTCTAAACCATCACACACTAACTGAAGTAGTATGTATATTGGCGTAACTGCGCAATTACGGGATTGGCCCATCCTATGCGTAAGGCTGAGGAGATGTCTATAGGCCTGTAATATGTTTGAAAAATTGTGGTACTTAACTTAGATCACCACAAATTATAGACAATGCAATGGTTCACTGAAAGGACAATTGTAAACAATGTAATGTAATACTTATAAATGTTATCATGTTATAATTTTAATAGGGCTCCTATCAGTTAGGCCATTAAATCAAAGATTAAAGGAGTTCTCCCATGTATTGCTCCCAGCCTTCGTGCACTGGGCAGAGGCCCATGGTTACACCACTATACACAAGATTATTGCTCCGAGTTGTACAGTCATTTGTTATGTGGATGTGCTGAGTTGCTTACTCAAAGGAATCTGACCAAGAACATGTTTTATGCACTACAACTTATCTAACAAGTCAACTTTAAAACTGTGAAATATCTCTAATGATTTTATATGATGAATTTTAATGTTTACATCATCATTTAAACATCACATGTATGGGTCCAACCAATCTTTATAGCTGCATGTATACTATGAGTCAGCAATTCAACACTACTATTTAAGTAGACTTTATATTCTTTTTAGTAATATTACACCAATTTTAGTACAGTCTATTATAAGTTATACAACCAAATCAACTATGTAATTGTTTTTACAATAAAAGAAAATATTATATTGTATTTATGACTTTTATTTGAAATCTGAACCAGATTTAAATTTTTAATCACAATAGAATTAAAGCTAACTATTTAATTATAAAAACACATTTTATACTAATCAATTAATACTTATTTAATTATTTACAATACATGAATCTTTCAAAACATGATATCACTCTCGCTAAAATATTATTGCTAGCAATTCAATAGGTATAAAAGTATGCATAAAAATCCTTAAATTCTAAACATTTAATTAGTCTTTATAGCAACATTCAACATTAAACAATCTTTTATAACCAAAATAAAACTTATAACAAATTGCATACATTTTAAGTACATTTACATTAGCCATCTTAGTTTTGTATTTGTCTTAAACAAATCACTACGAGCCAGGGATGAGAGGGTTTTAGGTACATACATGGGAAGAAGTAAAGTCCAGTGCTGAAGCGTGCACACTACTGTCTAAGTATTCATACAGTTGTTAAAATGTGCCATAAATATGTCATATGTCAGTCTTTCTAACATCTCATACTTATGGCACATTAAAATATACTACTACTATTGATAGTGTTCAGGGCACAGAAGTATGTGCAACAGTTTAATATGTTTTCTGCACATCCAACTGTCATCAGCTGAGTTTGTTGTCAATGTGTCAACATGCAGAGGGAGACATGACCACATCCAGCAAGTTCATTACTGGACATAGGTTTAGTCAAGTCACTAAGTCAAGATATATCTGAGCCTGAACCGTCTGATTCAATGTTTGAGGAATCTTTAGGCAATTCCCTTGTTAAGTCTTACAGAGATTTAAGATTTGATGACAAATTAAAATGAACAATCTAAATATAAAAGGAAATAGATTGAAAAGTCTATTAGTTTTATAATACATACCTAATCAGAACCATTCCAAGATTGAGAAAACATTAAAATATACATTTTTGGCAACAATGTCTGAAATAATTTTAATTAAGTATCTAATCGTTCTTTAAGAGTTAGCATTGATGGCGAATAAGTTTTAAGTATAAGGCAGTGCATGAGATCAGGATATTCCCAGATTGAAATGGCATTCACATATTCCGATTTCCATGACACACCTAACAAATGGAACATCTGTAATTCTGTATTGTAGGTGCGAGTCGCAATTTAAGTAACTGTATGTCAGTATTAAGCTCTTTTATTAACGAACTGTATGCCCAAATTATACAGATACTCTATTAGTATATATGTTATTTACTGCCTAGGATGTATTGGCAAAGGATATGGCATCAAGAAACTTGAAGATGATTCCAATGAACAAAATTTTTACTGAAACTTTAAATAATTAATGACAGTTAATATGATTATATAGTAAAGAAAACAAAACCATTTCAATATTTTACGGGTCCATCATATATTTCATTCTCCAAGAGTGTGGCGCTGAAGTGTCAATGAAGAGTTCAAAGAAATTTACACTTACATTAAATAATAATGAACACGCACATTTATAAGCCACCGCTACTGTCGCACTTCTCAGCCACTGATGCGTTGACGACAACGCAAATAATTATTTACAAATGTATACCATATCAAACTCATAGGTCAATCTTTGAGTTTCAATACAATGCTTCGCCGCTGTGAGGCTCGTACCAGACGATGCGTCCCTCGAGGCAGCCGGTGACCAGCAGATGGTGTCGCGGGCTGAACTTGGAGCTGACGACCAGGTCCTGGTGGAGGCCGAGGCTCTGCCCCACCTCCACCATGGCGGTGGGCCGGGGGGCGTCGCCCACGCAGTGGGACAGCTCCGCGCAGTGCTCGTTGAGCGCGAGCAGCCGCATGCCGCGCCCGAACGGGGAGCACACCAGCCGCCCGTCCGCCGAGTAGCACAGCTCCTGAAACAGTGGAGAGCACATTTTTGAAAAGTATATAAGTGCACCGAGCCGACGAGGCCGGATGTTCTACTGATTAGTTGTGATTACGAGTCAAATGAGTTGTGTGTGTTAGTGTGTTCGTTACTGGTGAGGACCTTAAGCACTGAGACACTGTCACTCAAAGGGACCGCAACCATGAAATACGTAGAAAAATGAAAGTAGCCTGCTAGAACTAAGATGGCACTGGGTTGGCCACACCATTCACTAATGAGAATAAAAGGTCCAAGCCTAGCGATCTTGTCTTGGTAGAAATATTACAAGCCATCCTCTGAACGGGTGGGCTGATCATAATATGAAGAAGACAGTGAGATATCAGAAGTCACAGAGTGGCAGCAATTAGATCCTACGACCAGCACTGGACTTCAAAAGGTGGCTGATCCTACATTTCAAAAAAGAATAGAACAGGACATTAAGATATTGAACACCTACATCCATTTTGAGATAGATACTCTTTGGTTGCTAAGGTAATCAGTCTTTATAACATACTTGAAATAATACATGTTGCGTGGCATTAAAACATTATTATGGCTATCCAATCCGAAGATTGGTTATCAATTTGGGGTGTAAGCCGAGCCATCGTATATCACTAGCAAGGCTCACAGGCGAGCTAGCCTATGTGTTAGGCCCTACCGCCCTAAATGCAGTTAAACGGTGAAGCACTTGTCACTATCACCGAGCGGCTGGTACCTTAATGAAGCCCTTGCCCTCGTTGGTCTCCTCCACGTAGTAGAGCAGGCGCTCGCGGTTCTGGCGGATGTAGTGGCGCGGCTCGTCCTCGGCCTCGCCCGCGTCCGCCGCCTCGCTCGACGACGACGCCGACGATGACGCCCTGTGCCATACATGATACCTTCGTTTTTAACTCGCTATTTATAATTAAATGGCTGTAAAATAATTGTGGCCTAAGTTACTCCTTATTATATCAGCTATCTGTCAGTAAAAGGCCCGTCAAAATCGATCCGGCCGTTCCAGAGATTAGCCGGAACAAACAGACAGACAAAAATCATCAAAAATGTTATTTTGGTACTAGGTGGGGTATGATATTAGGAGGCATTTTTTAGCGATCGTTTCCGTTTTTTTCGGACAGGTATATACCTGGAGATACTCGTTTTGGTATGATCCCATCACCCTTATCTCCAGGTATATGTCACCTGGAGATAAGGATACCATACGTGGGGTATGGCTACTACCAAAATAACATTTTTTATAATTTTTGGGTGATGGGATCATACCAAAACAAGTTCCACGTGTGCGGATTGTTGCGAAGAAGTAATGATAAAGACAGTAAACACTTACGCATCGTCGAATACCGAGTGGGGTGTCGTGTCGTACGGAGAGCTGCGGGCGGGCTGCGAGGGCTGCGAGGGCGGGGAGGGCGGCTCGTAGGAGGGCGAGGGCGGGGAGGGCGACTCGTAGGAGGGCGAGGGCGGGGAGGGCGGTTCGCGCGGCAGCGGGCGCGGGGGGCGGGGCCGCAGCGCGCCGGGGGGCGCGATGCCCGTGTTGACGCCCATGATGCGCTGCATGTTGAAGTTGCGCCCCACCTGGCCCCTGTATACACACAGCGACACGATGGTTACTGGTTATATCCCGTGCGGATAGAGAAACAATCTGTAAATGGCGGACGGTCTCATGCTACGAGTATCTCGTTCATATCGTCGTTCTGTCTATACTCGCACGTAGTGGTACGACGTACAAAAAATAATCAATTTGGATTAGCACTCGCGCTGTCTCGACGCATTCCATTTCGTAAAATTTTAATTCTGTTTAGTTACAACTACTGTTCTGTTATTTGTTTGTTTTTGTTAAGTTTAGATCTTTGGTTGTTTAAATGGCTTCTAGAAAACGCGGGAAGGTACTTCATAGTGTTGCTCGACAAATAGTCTACAACGTAATTAAGTATTTTGAAGAAGTAAAACTGGAGCGTTACCACCCTTTGCAATTTAGTAACGCACGGGCAAGTATGGCAACCGGTTTGGACCCCAGCACGATATCGAAGATAAAAAAAGAACGTAAATATACTACTTCACCTTTTTTTACTGACGCTACCATAAGTACCGGCCGCCATTACCAGATGGTTTCTTTATCCGTTCGGCATATACACTCGAGCATCGAAGATTTTAGTTCGCCGATCTATCGGACGGTGTAATAATATAGAGGTGTGATTTTTTTTCAAAGTCGACGGGTTCGATTGCTGACTACGCATATTGATTTTCATAATAATGCAAAATTGCAGTCTTAGTTTTCATCTAGACCTAGACACATTTAGGATTTCCCCATCCGCGCAAACTTCAAAAATTTATCCTATATTACATAGATAAGGTATTCTACATGTGCACATCAATGGCAACATTGTTAGAATTTTTAATATTGTTATATAGGATGGTTCAGTTCAGTTCAGGGGGTTACTACAAACTCCTAAAACCATCATAAAGCAATGATGATTCGTTTTAAATTAAAACAAAACATTCCATCGTTCCAGAAATATTATGACCAATATCTTGTATCTTGTACCATTGACCATTGTATCTTCACTAGCCGAGCAACTTGGCGCAAGTATTATAAATAAAACTCACCTGCTATACATGTCCTGCAGCATGCGGTGCTGTTTGATAGTTATAGATGCCTCCCATACGTCATTTTGAATACTTGCGATACCCTAAAAATAACATGACACATTTAGAAACATTAAACATTTTTTAAAGCATCTACGAGTAACTGGCACGCCGGCCACATTGGTAAAGCAACATAAATCAGTCACAGTTTTGAGAAAAGCTCGACAAGAATATACGGTAACGTTACAAAGCTCTTCAATTATTACTAATTGTAAATACAATTGTTTCTTGTTTACATTTTGTCATATGATAAATTACCCATTGAAAATTTTTCTTTAAGTAGAAGAAAAATTGTAACAGAAAAATGCGTATCGAAAGGAAAAACACGAAAAATGTAGAGAAATAAAAAGAAACTCACTCTATCAACTCTGACAACATTGTCGGGCTCGCGCGCGCTCGGCCCCGCCTCGGGCTCGCCAAACGATCTGGACAAATTATAATATAATTATTATTATAGTTTTAAGAATTAAAAAATCATGTTTTTACAATCCGTTACTTTTGGAAATCTGTTTCAGCATTAAATGACAAGATTGTTTACCAAATTGGACAAGTGTAAAAAAACGGACTTAAATGAGTGACGTTTACTGCACGAATCCTTTGACCGTAGTGTCATGTTCATGCCCTCAAGGCCGGGTCACACCTAGCGGTGTTAGCTGCCACTGTGGGTAGAGGTGCATACCGCGCGGGTTTCGCTCAGGTATTTAGTATGAAGTTCCCCTGTTTCACTAGGTTTTCCCTGCTAGGCGAACGCTTTCAGATAAAAGAGCGTGAAATCTATGCTAGTACCGACCACTTCCTAGACCCATGCACATCATTAATTATTATATGATTAATTATATACTATATATAAGGGTGTAGGGCAGTAGGGGTATAGTTACGGCGGCACGGGCGCGCGCGGCGGGGCGCGGGGCGCGGGGCGGGCGCGCGGGCGGCGCAGCGCGCGGCGGGGCGCGGGGCGGCGCGGGGGCGCGGGAGGCGCGGGGGGCGGGGGCCGCACCGTGTCGCGCACGCCCTTGCGCGGCGGCGCCTCGTCCGCTTGGATGTCGTGGATGCACGACCACTGGAAACGTTTGCATGTCAGTATTTTAGCATTAGATAGAACACCATAATTATATTTAAAAAAAAAAGATTCACAAATCAGAAAGAATGACAAATAAGCTTCTATTATAATATAATACAAATATAAATACAGTAATACAACTTACAGTGGATATAAAATAACAATGTGCAAGCACGGATGTTATTCAGCACTGCAGCATCTGTCAGTTTGCGAACCTTTATGGTTTCTTTTTGGAACCAAGTTACTTAGCGCCACTTACAGTAGAAGTGTGGGAATTTGTAAAAATTAAAGCCATTTTTAACACTTTTATTCGCTAAAAATTACCTCTGATCTGTCATCATGACTAATATTTCTGGATAGTGCAGTCCAACCTTGCGGATGTATCTGAAATTAAACATTAATAAATGTATTCCTGAACCTGAACCAACCGGTAGCATAAAACAATGGAATGGAATTTCATTGGGAGGGGTATTCCACTCTCCAGTGTTGGCAACATTGGAGAGTGATTTCTTAGCCAGAAGGAATCTAGCCTTAGTTGACACAGACCAGAAACAACACTGGAAAGGAAAAAAATACTAAATTGACATCTTAAGAACATGCTTGCTTTGTACTTGCTGTGTCTTGTACTACTTATCCACTGATTATATAACATAAAAAAGGATAATAAACTGAATGGCACCTGCAAAGCGCTGGCGACCTGAGCATCATTGCCCTCGGGGAAGTTAGTTATTATTTTTGCATAAGCTCCTTTAAAACATTACATTGTAGCAAAAATCCTACTTTTAAGTAATATTTAAGCTATTATATCTTTTAAAACGGCCTAGGACGATAAAATTTAGTTAGTCACATAGACTGTGGTCCCCTACATTACCAGTTTTCCATTGGTCCACTGATACCATACCATACACCCTGCATGTATAGAAGAAAAAGGTTATAAACTGAAGTGTACCTGCAAAGCGCTGACGACCTGAGCGTCGTTGCCCTCGGGGAAGTCGGACACGAACTCGACGCGGTTCTCCGTGCGCTTGGCGTCGAACAGGTGGTCGTACATCGCCGCGATCGGGATCAGCTGCTGGCTCATCTGCATCAGCCGGTACAGGTTGGGCTGAAAACACAGCGTTCTTAGTCATGATAGTAAGTACTTTCGTGGATATTAGCTGCAGTCGGGTTAGCTATCTGTGCTCGTCGGTCATCAGTGTGTCATATATGTCATGGCGGTGATAGCCCAGTGGCTTAGAATTCGACCTCGAATCGAGGGGTCCGGGTTCGAATCCCAGTGGCACGCACCAATGACTTTGTAAAAAAGTTATGTGCGCATCATAAAATTAAATATCACCTGCTGTTACGGTGAAGGAAAACATCGTGAGGAATCCTGCACGCCTGAGAGTTCACAAAAAAAAATGTTGTCACAGGTATGTGAAGTCCACCAACCCGCAGTAGGCCACCGTGGTGGACTAAGGCCTACATCCCTCTCATTACGAGAAGGAGACCCGACCCTGTAGTGGGTCATTAATGGGTTACTGGCAAGTGTGTCATAGGTAATGACGACCTGAGTGGCGCAGTGGTTAAGACGCCGGTGCGCTGCGCAGAGGGTCTTGGGTTCGGTTCTCAGCGGTGCAGAGATTTGAATGATGAGTTAAATTTCTGTTTCTGGTCTGGCTGTGTGTGTTCTTGTCTTGTGTGTGTCCATGGCATCCACGACACGCGGAATCCTAGTGTGGGGCTGTGAGTATGAAGCGTTATTTATTTATTTCTTAGTCAAGATAATACTATGTACTTTCGTGGATAATATCTGCAATCGGGTTAGCTATTGGGTCATCTGTGCTCCATGCATGAACACTATTAACAAGTATTCGTACGGTAAAAGTCTGTCATTAGTATTATGTCAATCTGCATTAGCCGGTACAGTACGGTACATTAATATCTATTTGGTTGTCAACGGTAAAGATTCGCAGAGATAAAGTGCACTTTATTTTAATCGTACTTAAGTAGATCGCGCAATGAAGTTTTCGAGCAATGTGTGTAAGTTTTCGAGCAATGTGTGTTGCCAGTGATGACCTACGGTGCCGAGACGTGGTCCTTTACTGTGAGCCTAATTCACAAGCTCAGAGTCGCCCAGAGGGCAATGGAGAGAGCTATGCTTGGTATTTCTCTACGAGACAGAATCAGAAATGATGAAATCCGTAGAAGAACGAAGGTGACCGACATAGCTCTCAAAATTTGCAAATTAAAGTGGCAATGGGCTGGCCACATCGTTCGCAGGACTGACAACCGATGGGGAAAAAAGGTTCTCGACTGGCGACCACGTTTAGGCAAAAGGAGCACAGGCCGCCCTCCGACCAGGTGGACTGATGACCTGAAGAAGACAGCGGGAAACCGTTGGATTCAGAGGGCCCAGGACCGGGCGGAGTGGCGTCGATTAGGGGAGGCCCATGTCCAGCAGTGGACTACTAAGGGCTGAAAGGAAGGAAGGAAGGAAGTAGATCGCAAGCGATCGGAAAAGTTAAGCAACCGGTGACCGCTAGTAGTGAATTAAATGGGCGCTTTGTGGAGTATTTCACCAACCATACCAAACTAAAAACATTAAGCTTGCTTTAAATATAAAATTTAAGAAAAATAATAAAATTCATATTGCTTTGAAAAGTATTTGAAGTCCACCAGCCTGAGGAGAAAAGTCTTCGACTCTCAAGCCTAGCAAATTCTATTCGACATCCTATGCAGATTCCTCTACAATTTTATCAACTAGTGCACCACTAAAGTATTTAATATGTACTCAGCAGTAAATACCCACGCATGGAGTCAAGGGTACACCTTAACCTTAGACTAAATAACGACACCAATGATCTGGTCTCGCCAATCAGACTTGCTAATGAAATTAATGTTTGCCGTAATGGTTTGTTAAAAAGCGCATATTTAATCGGAAAGTCAAGTGCGACCTTTGTTTTAATCACGATTTCCTCTAATCCTCTAGTACTATTATGTTAATAGCTCGCATCATCATTGTTGTCAACCTGTTGTTGCGATGAATCCACACGTGCGCTTGCGACGAATGGTTCGCTGTACGATCTTCTCTTATATCATCCAATAAGTAGCTGAAACCACCCTAATGTGTACCCTCTTAAAGCTTTAAGCTAGACGTTAATTCCTAATGTGGACATGGGTAACGTAGGTTAACGTTAAAATACCAAGGAATTGATTAACGCGTTGTTTAACGCGCTAATTAATCTGCTAATGTGAATTCACCTTACTACTTTTATAAAAGTGGAAGTTTGTGAGGATGGGTGGGTGGATGGACTCTAAACTTGGCTGTTATCGATTTTGTTTAGAACTGATTTTACAGTGGTCAGGTCAGTAGTTCGAAAAAAATGGGATATCGCGATTTTGAACTGACCAATCACGATGCTTTATTTTTCTTCTTCCCTCCCCTCTCACCTCAATGCTTTGACCGACTGAATTGTTTCTTTGTAGAAACTATGACATGCGGTGTGTATTAGGTTTTGTGATTTTGTGGTCGTTGGTCGTCGATATAAAAGGATCTCTTGGTTAGCCTAATTACAAGCATAGAAAAACTAACAAATTAAGCTTATACTAACAAGCACGTTTCGCACCTGTAAACGAATCCTTATCCTTTTACTTCTTACGCCTGGTTCGATAAAAATAGTCACGCAACCATTTTGCGGACCTTTGCAAGTCTTCCGTTTGACAAGGACATGTATATTTCAAGGGTACATACGCGGATAATCACTCACTTTATTTCTAGATCGAAACATTTGCATTAAAAAGACACTCGGTGCTCTTGACAACATACGGCGTTTTATTTTCCTTTTATATTGACAAGGTGATAGTAACATTGGTAACATCGCCACTATGAAATAAGCAACGCCTTGGATGTATTTTGCTTGGGAAGCGCAACAAAGTGGAAAGATTTTAGAAGACAATATTAGCTGTCTAGTTTAAACATTATTAAAATAACGATTAAAATTTATTTAAATCCCGATTGCTAAAGTAAAGATGAACGCATATCACGGTGAAAATTTATTATTTATAGTGAACACTCAAACCACTGTAATATTATAACCCAACTGATATTGTTTACTTTAAAGCAATTAATTCGTAACCCCAATAAACGATCATTCAAAAATGTCTTACGAAATTATCATAATAATTAATGTAAACTTATAACAGTACCTAATTTTATCTTTGGTAATTGTGGCGGAATTTTACGATGAATCGTTTTAAACATTACATTAAGCACCTACATGATAAAAATCTATTTACTTGCTGCACTTGAAATTACGAGTATATCTGATAAAAAAAATTGTAAGCCTTAAAGTAAAAAGTCTATCTATAGACTAGGAAGCCTCTGCGACTTTTCGGCTGCAACAGGATTCTTTAATACATATTGTGTAAAGTTTTGATGTGTAATGTATGGGCAATTGTACATCATCAAGTCTATGTACAACTTTTATGATGTAAAAAAATATGCTAACCTCTAATGAATCTGTGAACTAAAATTGAGACCGGGTACAGAAGTGATAACATTGAAGATAAGATTTACTGACACCAGTCTTAATAAAATTCTTAATTATAAAATGAACAAAAACTCACCTTGAAGCCATGCAAGTCTTGTGCCAACGTTGTCAAGTTCAGATCGTGCACAATGACCAGTAGCCCACCGGTGGTGCACATCACCATCTGCCGCGCGTCCGGCGACAGCCGACAGCGCATCAGCCCCGACGCGTGGAACACTCTTTGATACACTAGATTGCACTCGGTGTACGAGTTAATGTCCCACGTGTAGATGCTCCCGTCCAGCCCGGACGTCACAAGGAGCTTGTCTTTCACTGAGAACTCAATGTTCTTCACCCAGTTCGAGTGGCCGAGCAATGTACGAATCTTCTTCTGCAAGTTGCGGACGTCCCATAGTGCGATTGTGGTGTCGTCTGAGCACGTCGCGAACATACGCCCGTCCAAGAATCTGTTTAATAATTCATAATTATCGTCAGCGCCCGAGCATAAACACTCTCTTCACATTATTTTTATAGTTTAAGTGTGCCATTAGCAGTGATAGCCCAGTGGCTAAGAATTCAGTCTCTTAATTGAGGAGTCCGGGTTTCAATCCTAGTGGTGTGCACCAATAACTTTCTTAAAAAAGCTTGCTGTTACAGTGAAGGAAAACATCGTGAGGAAACCTGAGAGTTCACAAAAAAATCTCAGAGCCATGTGAAGTCAAGGAATGTGGTGGACTATGTGGCCTACATCCTTCTCATTATAAATGGTGACCCAATCCTGCAATGGGTCATTAATGGGGTTACAGAACAAACTGCACTTAAGTCCTGGTTTACCCTGTGTAAAGTTATTCTTTTCTACCAACTTCAGAGGGACAACTAGTGATGGGCTATAGTGTGAAATATTGTGGAACTTGTTATAAGTACATTGTACACTCACTTGACACAGTTGACACAGTCGGAATGGGCCCCTATGACTGAGTGAATCTTTTGGTGCGTGAGCGGATCAAATATCTGTATAGATTTCTTTTCACATGCTGCCACCAGAAGGGATCTGTAACAAAATGCATTATCTTTGAAACACATATAAGAACCCAGAAAGACTAAGAAAAACACTTCCAGTGCAGAAGTATAGGATCACTAACCACTATATCAATTTAGTTTAACAAAACTGGTGCAGAATGCACTCTAAAGAAGAAACATTCATAGAACTTATTGATTGTGAGAGTGACCTCTATTTTACTATGGGGATACCCATCTGAAATTTTATTTTGTCAGCTATCTGCTAAATTTAGGGTCATTCTAACTGCACTATTAATTACCAAAACCATTGCTGTAAACATCCCATCACATGTAGCGAAAGTTTAAAAATATGTTAAAACTACCTATTATAAATAAAAAATCAACTTGTGTTAAAAGAGCATAGCAGAATAATATTTTTAACAATGCAGACATACAAGAAATTAATATAAAGTTCCATACAATGTAACCAATGTAATTAAAAATATATAAAGGAAGTGTGTACCTATTTGACAAAAAAAGACAAAAATGTAGAAGTTATGTTTGTTTCACTTTTCCTATAATGTGTACATACCTATATTTAGTGAAGGTCAACTCCTCTACTTACCCTTCCGGGGAGAACTCAAGGTTGAACACTCCACCAGTGGGAAGGCAGTTGGCCTGCTCGTAGTCCCAGGATGCGATGGGCTTCATACCACAATAGAGACTCCGAGCCATAGCGTCGCCCGCGAACACAGGCGTGGGGTAGCCCATCTCCCGCTGGACTATTCGGTAAGGGCTGAACGCCGAATACCTCGACATGAACGTCGATCTATCCGTACTACCCATTTTGATACTCAATGCTTCTGCAATCACTTCTCTTAAAAAGTAATAACTATGTAGGTACGTTTCAACACAAAGATCACTCCATGCTTTCAAGACATTTTAGGTAATTCACAGTTAAGTTACTAATTTAGTGAAACATGTGCTTTGATAAACTCAACCAGAATTTAATTGAATTTATAAAAAAATAAAAAAATCAGCAGAACAGACGGCAGGCATTCTTCACAGACCAGACCACAGACACAAGAATTCACAAGATAATTTTTAGATCAAACAAAAATAACAAAAATCAAAATGACTGACACTGACAGCACAGCGTTTATTTTTTTTTTAATTTTCTACGGCATCGTGTATTTTTGAATTGAATTGTATTCACTCAGATGAAATCTGAAATAGAGTGTACCTAATACCTATGATTTTAAATCGCAACAATATTTTTTTAGATGCGAAGGCATGCGATTTGATGTTGATAAGGATTACTTTCAACACTGTCTGCATAAACTTAAAACTTCTTTCCTGGTTCTTGATTACATTGAGTAATAATTTAGTTTCGTCAAGGTCTCTTTTCTCAGTCGTTAGGCCCAGAGCCTAGCCAACTAGCCTATACTACAAACTGCTCTATGGGTTTGGAATTGGATCGAGATGCTGAATTCGACAACCATACTAAGATGTTTTAAAAAGTTATAGAACGTCTTACACGCTCTAGAATGACTAGACAAAAGGCAGGTAGTTACCCGAAGCGCATTCAGTTGGGCACGCTATCTCTTTACGGCTTTACGTCAAGACAGCGCCTAAAATTATTTCGCATTTCCTGGCAAAAATGCCTTCCTGTGTGTTTAGGAGTTGTACCAGTTACACTGCAACTGTTAGAGACAAGAAAAACGTGTCATTTCATTCGTAAGTACAGTATTTTCATTTAAAATTATTAAAACATAATAATTTTTTTAGTTTTGACATAATTTGGCAATGGCTGACACGGGTAGGCTAAAGAGCGAGATGTAATATGTTTTATGCGTGAGAGTAAAAGAGACAATATTAGCGCGGTCACGTGGCGGCCGGTTTCAGCGGAAGTTGGGGAAAATTAAACTATGAACCCAGATTTCTTAATTTTGTTTTATGACAAGTATATGAAATCTTAATTTGCTCAGATTATATGATAATACAATACAATCTAGAAAAGAATGAAGCGAATAGATATTACTTATCATGTATTGTTTATATTTTTAGATTACCTAAAGATGGTTTAATGAAAGAAAAGTGGCTGAAGGTAATTAGGACTCAAAGACGCGAAAATGATTGGATGTCTACTACTTACTCTACAGTGTGCTCTGAGCATTTTCTGACAAGTGATGTATATCTTACAAAAAAAAATATACGAAGATTGAAAAAAACAGCAGTTCCTTTGATTAACGTAAATAAATATGACTTTAATATTTTTTATGCTCCTTTGATGAATTTTGTAGCCAAGGTATCACAATATTATGTTTTAAAATTAGGTAATATACTTAAAGTTTTTTTAGTTTTATTAACATTGTTTTACCCGACAGCGTCCGAATATGTGAATGACATAGGCTATATACATTTTATTAATGGCACCCGCAAATGAAAAAATGGTGGGGGAGGGTTGTTATTTTTCTTCTTTCTTTTTTTTCTTAAATTTCGGAGGTATAAACATAATAATACAAACACATATAAAAATATGCAAAAAATTAGTAGACATTGGAAAGCAGTAGAGATAAGGTTTGACTTCATAATATTTTGTTTCAGAAAAAAGAACAAAACACCATAGCATCACCATCAAGTTTGCAAGAAATTAATTTATCCGACGAAGATTCAATTTTTGATACCCCTCGAAAAGCATTTTTGAAAACAAAAGTTAGAAAAATTTCTATGGAGAAACGCCAGCTACAGTTAAAGAATTATAATTTGACTAGAAAAAATAAAAGACTAAAAGAAAAGTGTAGACGTTTAAAACAAATCGTGGCAGTGCTTAAAAACAAAAAATATAGAACGAATAATCAAAATCATCAAATCAGTCGATAAAGTTAGTACTTAGTAAGTAATACCGTAGTAGTCGCCGCGATTCAGTTGTTAACAACAATCGAATAACATCGATTGTTATCGACTTTTAACTACTAAACTGAACAATCGACTTACTCGATTGTTTTTAGTAATAATCGCCCGTCGCTAGTGTGTATTTAAAAAATAAACGTTTTGTTCATAATTGTTTTTATTATTTTATACTAGTAAAATCGAGCCTCCACTTTGCCCAATCTCCTCCGTAGTCATGATGTCACGCGCTCGCGCCAATGAGCGCTCAGCAGCCATCAATACGTAACGAACTACGTATGTTTATCTCTTTCTAATAACAGACATGCCCCATCATTTGTCTCTATTAGCGCTAAGTGTCATAAATAGATACAGCTTGCGGCTCTGTGTATGTATAGACTACTCCTCGCGCCACTTTAAAATACTTTAATGTTGGGGTATAACGTGTCTATCTGTTTAAACGTCATTGCAACCATACCTACTAAAGGGACCATCTTAGTTACATCGCTTCACCAAGCACTACACTACACTGTTTGGTTAGCTTGACAGACCCAAGCTATAACAAGTATTTATAAATTAAGCAATAAGGGATCACATCACAATACAGACATAATTTTAAGACCTTTTTTGTTAAAAGACTAAGTATTAATGGAAAGTAAGATACTTAATGCAAATTAATATTAAGTGTGATATGCATCCCATATTTAAAGTCAACATGAAGAAATAAAACAATGCTTGTAATCAAGTATGTAATTAATCAATTATTAAGCAATTAAGATATACTTATAAACAAATTCATTGATTTTCAAGTACATGTCAAATCAAGCTATATAGCTACTAAAATTATTATTCCTAATTTACATATTTAAATATAAAATCACAAATACAAAAACAAGTTATCATATGTTTGATGGCAATAATCCACTCGGCGGAGCTATATGCCCAGTATTGAGTACTGTTTGAAGGAAAACCTCTAACCTCGTTTTGGGGCCACCCTCATCAATGTCTGCCAAGATTGCAAAGTAATCTGTACTTATAAGTTTGATTATTTTACTAAACTGACATTTATAATACTTAAAGAATTCAGATCCACAAACTGTGAAGAAGTCATGCAGGAGTGTGGCACAAATATCTGGCTCGGGTTTGAGATTGATAAAGGATGATAACCAGTGCCAAGCGTAATTCAAGCCATGAGGGTTAGGTGCATTTACATATCTCGGGGTCTTTGCAATCCAGAGGGCACATCGTAATCTGAATATTCCAGACATTCTTTTCAGGAACTTATCGTGTTTCTCTACAACACCTTCTGCATTGTAAGTGTATCCTCTCGACATGTAAAACTCCTTATCCGTTTGTCCCTCTTTCTGAGGCAAAAACATGGGCACTAGGTATGGACACTCTCTGTGAAAGTTGGCCTCTAAAAGCTGGCCAAATTCTGGAAACTGAGACCACAATGCAATCGCCACTGATGCAAGTGGAAATGCAGCTTCGGGATTGCTGGAAACTAGGAGATCTCCCTGCCTAACAATCTTTTTAGCTAACAGTGCGGTACAATAAAACAAGCCTTGAGGATGTTCAGTAGCAGTTACGTAAGTATCTAGAACTTGCACTCTTTCTCCTCGAAGCAACATTGACAACTTATCAAATTTGTCTTTCATATGGGTTGCACTGACAGATGATATTGCATTCACTGGAGTATTGACTGCTTTTTGGCAATCAAATCTGAACTTCTTAAGATTAGGGTCAGAGAGCAATCCTTTATATCTACTTTCATATTCATCCAAAAAGTTTTTGAGTTGCTCATAGTTTGTGTAATTCCTTTGAGAATAAAACATTGGTTGTGATTTGGGGGTTTCAGGGACAGGTGTGGATGCTTTTGCTAGTTCAGCTGCTTTTGCCTCTTGTGCTAATCTCTCTTCTAACTCTTTCTTCTTAGCTTCCTCTTCTTCCTTCTCCTTCTTCAACAACTCTTGCTGTTTCACTTCAAGCAGTTCCGATACAATTTTACTCTTAATATTTTCAATGTTCAAGGCCATTCCTTCTGCTTGTTTCACTTGCTCATCAGTGGTACTTGTTTTACAACATTCCATGATATTACTTATGTTACTCATTACAGTTTTGATAGATGTTACATACTTATTTAGAATATCTTTTACATGTGAATCAGACTGAAGAAGATGTGTTATCTCATTATAGCATATACATATTTTGGTGTGGCTGTTCGTAATAGATGCCAACCTTTCTGTAGCCTTGTTCTGTTCCTCTAATATCCTATTCATGTGTTCTATTGTCTGTTTATTAATCATTTGACACTTCTTCTCATCAAGTTTTGCTTTATCCAGAACAGACAAGTTGTCGTTTTCTCTTAGATGTTTAATCATTTGTATCTTACGAGCTCTCAGTTCCAGGGCCTTGCGTTCACATTCATCACTCTGTTTTATGGCGAATTTTCTAATCGCTTCTGCACGTTGTACTATCATTTTTTCGATTAAATTTTTAAACATTTCTTCCGATACTTGTTTTAATTTTGATTCGTATTCCTTTAAAATGAGAGTGTATCGAAGATCTTCACCGATTTTGTCCTCCAATAAGTCAGTGTTACCGTCTACTACGTCTTCCGATTTTTCTATAACAGGGCTTTTAATGACATCTTTATCTGGACTATTAGGGCCAATAGTGACTTCATGAATGTAAGGACTTATTTGAGCAGCTTTTGTTAAAGCTGAAATGCGTAGTCGGTCAAAATCAGCTACCGTGTCAGATATATTTAATTCACACTTTCGGTTGAAAGTCTGGTTTGTGAGATGATCCAAACTTGTATAATCTCTTTCCATGTTTAGTTTTTATTTTGTAAATTCATCAAACTAACATCAATCTAACTTTATAACTCCAAGATGACTAGATAACTACAAATTGGCACAATTCAAACGGAAATTCTTAACGAACGATGCACGAAATCAAAACCACAGTCCACAATAGAGATGTGCCGAGTCAGACTGACTCGAGTACTTACTCGAATACCTAGCAGGTACTCACGTACTCGAATACATAAAATACGGTATTCGAATCCACATGATTCGAATTCAGGATTCGAGTACTTACGGTATTCGAATTCAAGATTCGAGTACTTACGGTATTCGAATTCAGGATTCGAGTACTTACGGTATTCGAATCCTAAGTCGTGTACTTTAAAAGAAACCTTCTGCTTTACGCGTACAGTCGAATTTTGAATGCCCCGTTCACTTTGAAAGAGCATTGTGAAGTTAGTCCCGCCGCGTGACTCGTTGCAGAGAATCGTTGCAGGTTTCAACGTGTTTATGTTTTCCGAACGGTTAGTTTAATAAAGATTAATATAATTAAGATTAAGATTAATATAAAGATAGATATAATTTTAATCAGTCAAACTGTTAGTCTGTCAGTTAAATAGTGAAATTAAGTGTTTAGTTTAATTGTTTTAGCCAGGTCTGTGATAGGATGGCTCCAAAAAAAATCGGAAATATGGAACTTATTCAACATTTTAGAAGGTAAAAAAGTGGAGTGCAAAGAGTGCAAAAAAACATTTGTAACTTTTGGGAACACAACAAATTTACTGAAACATTTGAAAAAAATACACCTTTAATATCTTACATGATTTGTGATGAAATATTAGGATATGTTATTGTCGTCAAAGTTCGATTCAAAAGGTACTCGAGTCCACTAAAGTATTCGAATACTCGTGCCAGTACTCGAATACCTGTCCGTGTCTTCCGACTCGAGTCTGAATTCGAATATTTTTTTAACGAATACCAAAGTATTCGAATACTATAAATAGCCGACTCGGCACATCGCTAGTCCACAAGTTACTTCAAGTTAGTTAGTACAATGACATTGACAGTTCAATCAATTTCCAAACGTCAATACCATAATAAACCTGCCTCTTTTATAATCAGTTTTACGGCCTTTGTATCAAACCATACAGCCAATCATATTTTCTTGAACAAAAGCGGAAGTTTCAAAGCTTTCACTTTCATTCGAAGATTATGACGGCAACTAAATCTGTTTAAGTTCACAATTCGAGTGTTTCTCGTTTTATAGAATTTCCTCTTCAATCACTTCTTTTATCTTCTATAGTAGGTACAAGTATCCAAGTTGCGTTAGATACTTAGATTGGCGCGAAATTTGACAGAATGACAGATATTTGTCAAACAAACCAGCTGCAAGAGTATAATGTTTATTTTAATTTTTATTTATAGTTAATTAACTTTGAACACAAATGCATCATGGGTTTACAAAACACTGGAAAATATAGGGCGGATAAAAATGACACAAATAGAAAAGACGCTGGCACGTCTTCTGGCCAAAGGTTGAATAAATTTATGACACCAGCTCACTCACTTGATAGATCATTGGACAATAAGTTTATATGGTTTTTCTGTTTTTCAGAGAGGAATCGTCGGAATCACGTATACGTGTGGCGCTAGAGAATGATCGGATTGATTCTAAATATGGATTTGATAGAGTTCGGGATACGAAAGAGCGCACGGGGTACCTGATAAACATGCACACGGTAACTGCTGTTTATTTATGTTTGTTTAGGTTTAGAGGCCCTCTCTGTCACTATTTATGATTTTGCTGTACAAGTGTTACTTCCTTTTAGCTTTAATAGCTTTTAAAAATGTATAATATAATTTACAGATGTTTTGCATATATAACATTACATTTTTAATGCAGTGGTTGCAAGCAGAAGTTGAAAGAGGAGGTTGAAAGACTCCACTGTCATTAATGTAAATTAAAATAACAATTTTATATTAATAAGGTAATATTTTTCATTCCTGTTTTAGGCTGAAATATTAGATGAGGACAAGCGATTGGTGGCTGCCATGGATTACTACTTCATAGAGATGGATGGATCCCGGTTCAAGATTTCGCTCATGTTCCAACCCTACTTTCTTATCATGGCAAGGAAGGAGTGTGAACAGGAGGTCATTCAGTATCTGTCCAAGAAATTTGCAGGCACTATACATAAGATTGATGTTATTGAAAAGGAAGACTTGGATTTAGTAAGTTCTAATGTATTGCATCAAGACTGCTATTATACTGTCATGATGACAAAAGATAGCCATGCCGATAGACACTAATCAATGAGTATAAAGGAAACCAGTTCATCAAAGTTTTTCAATAGTGTACATAACATTGCAAGGTGCCACTAAGATAAACAGGCTCTAACAGTTTCATTTATAGTATTTTATTTCATTTAAAATTAGTATGTTATACATTTGAAAATGAATTTATAATTTGTTAGAGCTATTTTCAAAAATAGGCTAACAATCACCTGATGGTATGGTAACAATTATCAACTGAATCATCTTACAATATTCTATTTTCACCGTTTTCAGCTTAACCACTTATCTGGTTTGAAGCAGCGATACATAAAATTGTCATTCATGTCCCAAAATGAAATGATGAAAGTAAGAAAGGAGATATTGACAGCTGTAAATAAGAACAAGGAGAGAGAAAAGAAGGATGCCATCTATTCAGAAATGTTGACTAATGCTCTAACCAGTGCTGCTGCCATTGAGCATGCTAAGAAGACCACTGACCATATGGAAAATATATTGGATATTAGGTATTTTAATTTGTTCTACTTACTATTTTTATTAGTAATTCAGTAACAATAGGAAATACGGGTCACTTGATGTTGAGTGGTCACTGCAGCCCATGGACATCGACATCCAACCTCAAATAGAGAAGAAATCCTATCTGAGGTTGTATGGAGGTGCGTTGCTACTCATTCCCAGCACATACAGAGCACAGAAACACAAGACATGAAGAACATATTGTGGCTTTATGACGGGTTAAGATTAAGAGGCTGGCAGTAAAGTACCTCCCCGGGCGGGCTACTCTACCACCTAGTTCCGCTTGAGGCCTATAACCCCATTGTCAGAGGAGATCCAATGGTGAAAGAAAACATTGTGAGGAAACCTGCATGCCTGAGAGTTCATAAAAAAAATGTTCTCAAAGGTATGTGTCCACTGTCCACCAACCCGCAGTGGGCCAGTGAGATCCCGATTGATCCCTCATTGTGAGAGGAGACCCGACCCTGTAATGGGTCATTAATGGGTTACTGACCATGCAACACTAACAAACAATTATTATGAATGAGTTCTCATATTACAGCATTACGTTTTACATTGATGTTTTATTTTAATTTCTTTCAGGGAACATGATGTCCCTTACCATGTAAGGGTGTCAATAGATGTACAGATATTTTGTGGCACGTGGTATACAATCAAGAGCAGAGGCACTGAGAACCCAATCTTCACAAAGCGAGATGACATACTAGAAAGACCAGATCCAATCGTACTAGCATTTGATATTGAAACAACCAAGCTGCCACTAAAGTTCCCTGACTCGCAAACTGATCAGATCATGATGATCTCCTATATGATCGATGGGCAAGGGTATCTGATCACCAATAGAGAGATCATTTCAGTTGATGTTGAAGATTTTGAGTACACTCCTAAGCCAGAATTTGAAGGGTAATAATTGTTGATTATAATTTTGCATCCTATTGGGTGGAGTATCTTCACCGTGTTGCTGTAATGTACAATTTTTAAAATTGTATACAAGCAGATGGACACCCACATTAAGCCACAATCAAATCTCAAATAGGGTAAAAATCCTATCTGCGGTTGTATGTGGATGCCTTGCTACTCATGAGTACTGAGATATTTGGCAGGAATTCAGTGATAGTGGCACATCTCTTGCTCTAAAGCCTCATTAGGTTTGATGACAGCTAAATATTTTGCTAAGTTTTTAATTTTCTTTAAACTAACAGCTTTATTCAGGATTCTTGTTGAGTGCCAGAAGTCTACACACCAATGTATTATGCTGATGTGATGCTAATATTCTTTACCGATCATTTTATTTTGAAGTTAAGTGGACCTAGTAGATAACCTAAGAACATGTTATTTTCCAGACAATTTATTGTATTTAATGAGCAAAATGAGATGGCGCTCATTCAGAAGTTCTTTGACCACATAATGGATGTCAAGCCACACATTTTCGTCACATATAACGGTAAGAGAGATTCTTGAAATAATATGCATTTCGTTGGATACTTCATGTCTGCTGCAGTCAATAACATTCTGATGCAACTGCCTAAGTTCATTAATGTAAACATTTTGTGTTTATATTTCTGTGAACTAAGATTGTGGTTACTTACTCACATTATAGTCTACCTACAAATTGTCAGTTTTTTTAAAATAGCTTTAAGCCTTATGGAGGAATGATGATGGTGGCTATCCACCATCCGAATTGGAGTAGAGTTGTACAGCACGCCTTAGTTGTGAGAAGGGAATTGTAACCATAATGAAGTCAGGCACACAAATCGGCCCATTAAATAGCGTATCATGATTGGATATCGTGATGATATATTGTGGTAAATATCTCGGGTATTGTTAACAGGTGATTTCTTCGACTGGCCGTTCGTTGAGGCACGAGCCGCTACACTGGGCCTGGACATGAAGCAGGAGATTGGTTTCAGCAAGGTTACAGCCAGAGATGGCACATACGCTTGCCGGCCAGCTATGCACATGGATTGTTTGTGGTATGTACAAAAAGATTATGATTATATTGTTCCTTAATGTGTATTAATAATACTGTGAGTTAACTAACATTGCTATCGTAGAAAGAAAGAAGAGTAGAAAAAGTTTCTTTTTTAACCTAGGATAGCAGAAGTAAGTTTTTTTCATTTGGATATAATATGTCCTGGGAACAAGGCAAATTCTGCATCAAATTTCATCATACCTCATAATGGAGATAATGGTTGATCAATGAATCATCAATCCCTGTTTCAATCATGATTATGATGACATTTCATTCACCAGGAATGAAAGTCTTGTAAAAATTCACGACGAACGAAACATTTTTCAGTTGGGTAAAGAGAGATTCGTACCTGCCAGTTGGTTCGCAAGGTTTGAAAGCTGTCGCCAAAGCTAAGCTGAGGTACGATCCAGTCGAATTGGACCCTGAAGACATGTGTAGAATGGCTGCTGAACAACCTCAGGTAAATATGCCGCGGTGGCTTCCGACACATGTCGAGAGATGGCGCCACGGGTATCCTGAATCACGCTATCGAAGTTTTCTACATTTCTGACATATACAAAACGCAACACATTTTTTTAAATTGGGAAATACATTTTACATACATACTGTCTGACTGTTCCCTAACATGGTAAGTATAGCTAATGAAATGAGTATGACATTACCATAGACTTAACTAGTCTCCAGATATTTTAAGATTCAACTGCACAGAAATGCTGAAAGATATCCACAAACAGAAATATTTGATTAAGATCTGTATGTTAACATTTTGTCATTTTAATTTTCAGGTGCTTTCAAACTATTCAGTGTCTGATGCAGTAGCCACATACTACTTGTACATGAAATATGTCCATCCCTTTATATTCGCGCTCTGCACAATTATCCCTTTGGAACCAGATGAGGTAAGTAATAAGAAACAATCCTTATATTAAAATGTTTTTACCTTGATTGACTGGTTCTGACTATTCATCAACAGATAGCAGTAGTTAGCTCAGTCAGAAATTTTATGGACTGCTACCAACTTATAAATACTCTATTAAAGCTTTTGGGTCAAAGTCCACTTCTTCCTACTCCGTAACCTCTATGTAAAAAGATATGTAGGTCAAAATATTTAAAGTTTATTTTCTTATTCAGGTGCTCCGTAAAGGTTCCGGTACGCTCTGTGAATCATTGTTGATGGTGCAAGCGTTCCATGCGAACATTGTGTTCCCGAACAAGCAAGTGGAGGAGTTGAACAAGCTGACCAATGACGGGCACGTGCTTGAGACTGAGACGTATGTTGGCGGACACGTTGAAGCATTGGAGTCTGGTGAGTAGATTATTGCATGGTACAGACATACCAGTGTTTTAACACACCTCGCCATGATGCGGAATAATTTTAAACTAATTTCTTTACTGGCAGCTGCTTGACAAATGACAATGTCATGTTTTTAGCCAGTAAGCTTGCAAAAAAGTTTACAGTGAAAATGTTATAAGTAGATGATATTGGTCTGGTCACGTTAAAGGTGAATCTGGCGCTGCCTTTGAAGGTGTGCAAAAGCGACAGGGTAGAGTTAAAGTAGTAGTTAAAGCAGTCCAATAGCCTGGGTAGAGTTGATTTTTGAAGGGTTTTCTATAGAATATATATTTCTCCATAATAAAACATTCTTCTAAAAAAAGCCAGTCATTTATGGGAATGACAGTTAGAATTTATAATAAAATTCAATCCCTGCCTTTCATAAATTTAGAAGAACTATCAAATCAGTCCTGTGCCGAAAGGCCTATTATGAAACTAAGGACTATTTAGACGATAAGAAAGCGTGGGATTGAATAACTTCACTAGGCTATTTCTATACACCATGTATCAATATTTACTTGTGAGCGGATGGCAATGGGGCGATATTGACACACGATAGCTGTCACGTGTGTTCCTTTATTGGGCCTAGTCATACTGCACCATAGAATAATTCATACTTATTTTTAAAAGAGTGCTGGGAGTTTTTTTCCGCCCGCTTTTTTCTTCTAGTCTACGTTTTGCCCGAGTGGCGATCAAAGCGGATGTTTGTATAATGTTAAATGTATGCCGTTCATTAAGTGTGCATAAATTGTACCTAATAATGCTTTTGAATTTGAATTCTAGGTATCTTTTGACACCTCTGAAACTAAAGCAATATTTGAAAAAAAAACATGGTTATTTATGTTCACCATTTATTTCTTTACAGGTGTGTTTAGAGCGGACATCAAATGCAAGTTTAGAATCGTACCATCCGCCATAGAAAAACTAATGGACAACACGGAAAAGACCATGAGACACGCCATAGAGGTCGAGGAGGGGATACCCCTGGACCTAGTGACGAATTTCGATGAGGTGTGCGCGGAAATCAAAGCCAAGCTGCAGCACATGCGAGACCACCCCAGGAGGGACGAGAACCCCTTGATATACCATCTGGACGTGGGCGCCATGTACCCGAACATCATCTTGACGAACAGGTGAGACATGATGTCTGTGAGCGCGGTAGCACACCTCCGCCGCGAATCATAATCATGTCAGTACCCATTAATGACCCACTACAGGGTCGGGTCTCCTCTCACCATGAGAGGGATGTAGGCCGCCGTCCACCACGCACCACTACTGCCCGTTGGTGGACTTCGCATGCCTTTGAGAACATTTTCACGATGTTTTCCTTCACCGTAACAGCAGGTGATATTTAATTTCATGAATCGCACATAACTCTTATTACAAAGTCATTGGTGCGTGCCACTGGGATTCGAACCCGGACCCCTCGATTCGAGGTCGAATTCTAAGCCACTGGGCTATCACCGCTGCAATCATAATCATAATCATAATCAATTTTATTTGCACTAATATGTGTTACATTAAGATGGTACATGCTAAAGTAATTAGGTTCTACATATTATGCCTAATGAGGCGTTCAAATGTCATAATTAATGTCAATCTAAATTCAAGTCAGAGGTATCTTTACAATGTCAACTGATGATTACAAAATATTCATACAATAAAATTATACACAATGTCAATAGATTCTAAGTCATGTCAATTTTAATCTAAAATAATATTATTATCGTTTATAAATTCGTCAATCCCATAATAACATTTGTTAATTAATATTTTATATTATAATTTTTGTTTGAATGAAGTAGGTAATTGACATGTCTTTAAGAGTTTTCGAAGTCGCGAAATGCTTGAATGTTTCGCGGCGGAGGTGTGCTAACGCGGTCAGTGTCAATGTATAATTACTCGTATTATTTGTAATCCAATATGTATGACGTTCATTAAGTGTGTACAAATTGTACTGATAATAAATACACTTTTTGACTTTGTTTTGGCTAAGAGGCTGGCTGGTTTGCTTGGGTTTCAAAATCTACGCGATTATTTTATAAGTGTGTTGTGATTTTGTTTTGTTTAAATAAAACGCAAGACATGAATAATAATTATACTGTTTCTTAGCTGTTGGTCAGAGTGCCGCTAAGGAACCGACACGAAGAATAAACTACTTCGTGATTGTCAGCCAGAGTACTAAAGTATCCTCGCTCTATTCCTTCCTTCATCTAGAGAAAAGCGATAATCATTATTGAGGGTCCCTAATATGGTATAAAATGTGTGTGCAGGTTGCAGCCATCGGCCATGGTGTGTGCGAGTGTGTGTGCGGTGTGCTGCCACAACCGACCCGGCGCCACCTGCCAGCGCCGCATGGACTGGCTTTGGCGAGGCGATTACCGTGAGTTTGTAAAACAGTTTTTAAGAAAAAAAAGTAGTTAAAAGCTTGTAGAATTGATATAATTTCGAATTTGTACACTCACTGTGTACTCACCCGCTACTGCAATACTTGCTTGCAGTGCCAGCTACAAGAAGCGAGTATCAACGCATTCAGCAGCAACTGGAAACAGAGAAGTTCCCTCCCCTCCATCCAGGAGGGCCTCCGAGAGCCTTCCATGCGTTGCCTAAAGAAGATCAGGTATGTTTTATCAAGTGGTATAAATTATAATGTGTGAAAAACATTTCCATTGCAGTCTATACCATATGAAGATGCTAGTCTAAGGATAACTGAAGACCAAAGTGCAGCTTTACTGCTATTTACTTTCTCCACAAACTATAAATAAAGATAGACAGGTCATCATTGTAACCACTTTGAGAATTTGATGCTTATATCTATTAATGCTCATATCTATTTCTTTTCTTTGCATAAATGGTCTTGTCTGTTTTCAGGCAGCATATGAGAAGAAACGTTTGGCGGACTATTGCAAAGTGGCGTACAAGAAGACCAAAGTGACACGAACAGAGGTTCGGACTACAACCATCTGTCAGAAAGAAAACTCCTTCTATGTGGACACAGTGAGAGCTTTCAGGTGATGCTTTGTTTCTTCCTTTTATTAAATTTTTATAGGAATGCTTGAAGTATACTATGCAGTATACTAGGGTTATCTCTATAACATTTTTTGGGCTGATAAAAATCTTTGTCACGTTATTATGAAGCCAAAAACTAAATGGCAATTTTTGGAAAAGGTCTGACTATACTGACCTAAGGGCACTTATTGTAAATCTTACCTATTAAGAACAAATACTCATACTATTACAACAACAAATAAAACTATTTTTTGATAAATCTGCACCAATATACGCATCATAAATAGATTCGTGTACGTATATCATAGTATAATTTCAATGATGACTTACATTACACTTTTTATTTCTTCCACAGAGATCGCCGTTACGAATACAAAGCGTTGAACAAGCAAGCAAAGGCCAAGGTGGCCGAAGCGGTGGCCAGTGGTGACGCGGCGGAAGTAAAAAGCGCTAAGAGCCGAGAAGTGTTGTACGACTCACTGCAGCTCGCGCACAAGTGTATCCTTAACTCCTTCTACGGATACGTGATGAGGCGAGGGTGAGTCAGTCTTGTACTATTTTGCCCTTAAAGTCTAATAGAATAGCTGGACAAGGTGAACGAGCAAGTGAAGGCGAAAGTTGCGGAGGCAGTGGCCAGTGGCGACGCGGCGGAAATCAAAAGCGCTAAGAGCCGTGAAGTTTTGTATGACTCACTGCAGCTTACATACAAGTGTATCCTGAACTCCTGCGGATACGTCATGAGGCGGTGAACAGTTGTACAACATAAAATATTAATAAAACTTATTTGAACAAGGAGGCCTTTATCTGCAGAGCGGTTGTGATCTAAAGCCCTGAAATCCTTGTTAACTCACTAAAGTTTGTGCAAGAAGGTTGCATATCACAAGGTCGCTGGAATTTTTCTTCGTTGTGAATAAAATTTTAATATTAAAAACAATTTGAATATCCGTAAATCGTAATGTCACCCATTCAATTTAACAAGCAATGTTTGTTGGCTTGCAGAGCTCGCTGGCACAGCATGGAGATGGCCGGCATTGTGTGCTACACTGGTGCAAATATAATTATGCGTGCGAGGGAAATCATCGAACAAGTCGGCAGGCCGCTGGAATTAGACACTGACGGTAAGTTACTCGCTAATTGAACACATTGATTACTAATAGGATGTAGTGTAATTTTAATGTGTTCAAAAAATCTTTTTGCGTTTTTGACCATCGAATATTTTTTTTAGGAATTTGGTGTATTTTGCCATCGTCGTTTCCGGAGAACGTCACAATCCATACAACGCATCAGAAGAAGAAGAAAATCAATGTTTCTTATCCCAATGCAGTTCTTAACGCTATGGTTAAGGTAATAAATTTTATCTAATAGCATATTTTACAAAGGCCACTTGTACATAATGTACATATCACTTGTCAGTAACCCATTTAACGACCCACTACAGGGTCGGGACTCCTCTCACAATGAGAGAGAAGTAGCACAAGTCCACCACACATATCACTTAACCAACATCAATTCGTATTTTAGAAGTTTATGTATGCGTGCTTCATCATAACAGTTTACCGTGTATATCAGCAGCTTTTTAACATTATTTTATCTATGTCATATCTATACAGCGGTGATAGCCCAGTGGCTGAGAATTCGACCCCTTAATCGAGGGGTCCGGGTTCGAATCCCAGTGGCGCGCACCAATGACTTTGTAAAAAAGTTATGTGCGCTTTATAAAATTAAATATCACCTGCTGTTACGGTGAAGGAAAACATCGTGAGGGAACCTGCACGCCTGAGAGTACAAAAAAATGTTCTCAAAGGCATGTGAAGTCCACCAACCCGCATTAGGCCAGCGTGGTGGACTAAGGCCTACATCCCACACATTGTGAGAGGAGACCCGACCCTGTATTAGTGGGTCATTAATGGGTTACAGACTTATCTATGTCACAAAACATCAACATAACTTAATTTGTAAAGGACCATTTCACAAACGAGCAATACTACGAGTTGGTGGACCCGGAAACGAAGAAATACGAGCAGCGATCAGAGAACTCGATATTCTTCGAAGTGGACGGCCCGTACCTCGCCATGGTGCTGCCCGCGTCCAAGGAGGAGGGCAAGAGGCTGAAGAAGCGATACGCCGTGTTCAACTTCGACGGCTCGCTGGCCGAGCTGAAAGGTAAGCCTTAAAAGAAATAAACAAATAATTATGTTCCATTTGCAAAATGCACACGTACAAATCTACGAACGGACTTCGCCATTAGTCAAGAGATAGCGCCACCGGTACCTTTAATCACGCTATCGAAGTTTTCTAAACATGTGGAAAATATTTCTCTTGAGTTATGTATGGAACTGAAATATTTTATCATGTAGATCCCCTAAAGAATTTCTTTTGCCAAAATAATTATGGTACTTGAATATTTTGACAAGTATTTACGGGAAACAGATTCCCGCGATCATGCCGAAATATCGGGACCTCGAAAACAACATGAATCGCGGTAAGTATCCCGTATGTGCAAACGTAGTATCAACCACGACATTAAAAAAACTGTAAATGTTTTAAGTACTGAAGCGCTAGTACTACCCCCATACACGAATGATTTGCTCTAAATCAAAATTCGTGTTACAAGTTATATTGCTTTTTATAAGAGCTAACATCATCCCCCTTATCTGTATTCCTTACAACCACAGCAGAACAGTCCTAATGTCAATGAAACAATTCCAGGTTTCGAAGTAAAAAGACGCGGGGAGCTCCAACTCATCAAGATATTCCAGTCGTCCGTGTTCGAGGCGTTCCTCAAGGGCGGCGACCTGCAGTCCTGCTACAGCGCGGTGGCGAAGGTCGCCGACTACTGGCTCGACGTGCTGTACAGCAAGGGCAGCAACATGCCCGACACGGAGCTGTTCGAGCTCATCTCCGAGAACCGCTCCATGTCCAAGAAGCTGGAGGACTACGGCGGCCAGAAGTCCACGTCGATATCGACGGCGAAGCGGCTCGCCGAGTTCCTGGGCGACCAGATGGTCAAAGATGCTGGCTTGGCTTGTAGGTAAGTGTGTACGCGAAAAATAGCGTTGTTGGTTTTATTTTAATGCGATGTTATAGCTGTAAGTAGCTAGAAGCACTTTAATTTGAATTTTTTGCAACTATATCTACTACCACGCCCCATCAGGCCAGCGTGATGGACTAGGGCCTGCATACTTCTTATTGTGACCGTTCAGTGGGTCATGAATCATTAATGGGTGACAGACAATATCTCATTAGAAATAGTAAATAATTTTAGATCTCTAATTTTTAGTTACACTTGCAAAGCAGGTAATCAAGTCAGTTCTTGTTTTTAAGCACACATCCCATAATACTTGTTATTTAGGGAAATAAACTGGCTCTTACTCGTGCCTTACGTCGGGTAGGAACCCTTCGTAAGGTAAGAGCCTCAGTAAAGAAGTTATTAAGTCTCTAAAATGTATGCCAGCGTTTACTAAATTACTCACCTATATAATTACATACTCTTTCCTAGGTTCATAATCTCCCGCAAGCCCGACGGCGCGCCTGTCACCGAACGAGCGATTCCTCTCGCGATCTTCCAGTCGCCGGCCGCGGTGAAGCGGCATCACCTCCGCAGGTGGCTCAAAGACAACAGCATCACCGAGGACATCGACATACGGGACGTGCTCGACTGGGCGTATTACATCGAGAGGCTCAGCGGCGCCATTCAGAAGATCATCACCATTCCCGCAGCTATGCAAGGAGTGAGTGATAAACATAATACACAATACCACTTCACGCTATTAGCCCCACACTAAATTCCTATGTCGTGGGTGTCATGGACACACACACCCAGACCAGAAACAGAAATTCAACAATCAAATCTGCTCCACTGAGAATCGGAAAGACTTATAGAGATTGCATAATTTTTATGGCAAGACTAAAAATAAATGCTCATGTGTATGACCACATAAATTGAAATCATAACTTTACGAGAAAATGTTATAATATCTTACATTAAAATAAATAAATAAATAACGTTTCACACTCATAGCCCCACACTAGGATTCCCTGTGTCGTGGGTACCATGGACACACACAAGACAAGAACACACACACCCAGACCAGAAACAGAAATCTAAACTCATCATTCAAATCTCTGCTATGCTGGTAATCGAACCCAGGAGCCTCCGCGCAGCGCGCCGGTGTCTTAACCACTGCGCCACTCAGGTCGTCAGCCATTAGTTTCTTTGTAACGGTGGACCTGGTGGACTGAGGACCTCATTACTGGGTGATGTGGCTTTAATTGGGTGAGGCCCATATATTTCTTTATACATTTGTCTTAATGTAAAATCAAGCAAGGCGTCACTGTTATATTTCAGCTAGACAACCCAGTACCACGAGTGCAGTACCCAGACTGGCTTCACAAGAAGATGTTGGCCAAGAGCGACAAATACAAGACGAGGAAGATCACGGATATGTTCACAGCGAAGCCAAAAGAACTGCCTCAAACTGACGACTCGGAACCCTCTGGAAGCAACGAAAACGGAACCATGGTGAGGCCTTCCTAATTGACTGAAATAATCGGTAAATAGAGCGGTGATAGCCCAGTGGCTTAGAATTCGACCTCGAATCGAGAGGTCCGGGTTCGAATCCCAGTGGCACGCACCAATGACTTTGTGAAAAAGTTATGTGCGCTTTATAAAATTAAATATCACCTGCTGTTACGGTGAAGGAAAACATCGTGAGGAAACCTGCATGCCTGAGAATTCACAAAAGAAAATGTTCTCAAAGGTATGTGAAGTCCACCAACCCGCAGTGGGCCAGCGTGGTGGACGGCGGCCTACATCCCTCTCATTACGAGAAGAAGACCCGACCCTGTAGTGGGTCATTAATGGGTTACTGACAATCGGTCGAACAACCAACACGACAAAAAGCCAAAGTCAGGAGACATTAGAGGTTGAAATCACATATGTACACAATACACATACATATCACATGATTATGTACGTCAACCCCTACGAGTTCAAGATTGTTGTTTTCTCTTACATTTTAGGCCACCGAAGTAGACATGGAAGATATAGGCAAGGCTGCAACAGAGAAAGCTCCGATCCGTCCAATAGTGCACAGCGTCAAGCGGAAAAGGGAAGAATCTCCTGTCAAACAGTTTGCCACGTGGCGGGAAGCGTTGGGGCCGCCGCCGCCTTTCGGGAATACCAACGTAAGTGGAAATGCGGTGATAGCCCAGTAGCTAAGAATTCAGCCCCTCCTTGAGGGGTCTACATTCGAATCCCAGTAACACGGACCAATAACTCTCTTTAAAAAATGTTAATTGCCCTTAATAAAATTAAATATCACTTGTTGGTACAGTACAGAGAATGTAAATTAACTTACTGATTACCTTGATACTTATTACTTTTGTGAAATACTATGCCATCGTGGAAAGTGAATGATAGGCATACTATTTTTGTAGGAAGAACGTCGTGCTTGGATAGTATTCCAAAAGAAAAAGTGGATGTGGCAAATGGAACAACGAGGCATGCGCAATCGGAGTAAACGAGGTAAATATTTTTTTTAATACTTTTTTTCTTAGATTTTTTAGGTGAGTATGTATTTTGTTTTGTTGAGTTGCATCATTTGCATTACCGCATGTAACACTACCTTAGGTACTTAATCATGTTTTCGAAATGGATTGTGAACTAAGAGTCAATTGAGATACTTTTATTGAACTTATTATTTGCAGCTTTGTAAAGTTAGTTGTTTTAATTGTTTCCAATTATTCAGGTAAAACAGACGATTTGTCCACAACGTCTAGAAACATCGGCGCAGGCTCGAACAACACATTGGGTGGTTTCATACGGCGAGCGCAGCGCACGTTACTGAATACGCCGTGGCAGATCATTCAGGTACCCACGATGTTAAAAGACAAGAGAACTGCATAGGTATCACTATTTTTAAATTAATATTAAACGATAGTGACAGTGTCAGAAATGACGAAATCCCTAAAAGAATAAAGCTTAATTTGTTAAAGAAAAGTTGCAACTAGCTGGCCAGATGTTTCGCAGGACTGACGACCGCCGCGAAAGAAAAGTCACAAGCCACCCTCCGACTAGGTGGACTGATGACATCGATAGGGAGAGGCCCAGGACCAGCAGTGGGCTACGAAGGCTGAATGGAAGGTGGAATAAATGATAAGTTGCCAGCTCTGGCCATCTGAAGCGAAGATTACACAATTACATACAACATGGATAGTTCTAACTGTACTTGTTTGAAAAAATCAAATTTGAGTGATAACTAAACACTTAATTGACTGACCGACTTTAAAACTATCCTAATTTAGCCATGCCGTCCCCGGCTTTAGGCGGACCTAACTCTTCCAATGGGTGTCGTAAAAGGCGACTAGGGACCCGATGAGAGAGTGGGCAGCAGCGCTCTCTTCTCTTTCCGACTAAGAACCTTGGATTATATCACTGCGGTGTGGAAACCTTCAACAGACGACCACGACCACTCTGTCAAGAGTGTAGCGTTTTAGAAGAAGAAGAATCTAGGCATAACAACTAACAGTTTGTAGATACCCCAAATATATAATAAAAGGTTACAGATACCTCTAATATGTTTTTTTACATTGCAGGTAGCAGAAACGGCGGAGCCAGGGCTGTTCAAAGTGTGGGCGCTGGTGGCGAACGAGCTGCATCAGATCAAGCTGTCGGTGCCGCGGATATTCTACGTGAACCGGCGCACGCCGCGCCACGCCGACAGCGGCCCCTACTGGAGGCGCGTCAGTCGCGTGCTGCCGCGCGGCAGGCCGGCGCATTGCCTCTACCAGTACACCGTGCCGGAGAACTTGTATCGCGAACGAGCACAGTATGTATTTAGGTTTAAACAGTTTATTGCACATAATAAACATACAGTTTCACTTACAATGAGATACACGGAAAAACAATATAGTAACGATAGAATCTATGTCCCTCTGAAGGCATATAAAATTTAAAATATATGTAAATATCAATTTATTATGTATTTACTGATTATTTTCTTAATGTCCTCATCAAACAAAGCTAGGCTACTTACTAGTAATTATGATTTTTGATTGCTTTTTTCAAAAATGAGAAGTATGTAACATACTCATACTTCAAACTTAACGTTGAAATATAAAACAGTTTACATCTAAACTAAATTCTTGAAAGAGTTGTCCGCTGTGAGAAAATGAAATGTGGCCTTAATTGATGTAATTGATGAAAATATTACAAACCTGTAATATTTTAACTATTTTGCAGAATGTTCTTCTATTCCCAATACCAGTATCTCAAAGCAACAAAATTATTTTTTACAGGGAATTAATGAGTGAATTATCCGCACCAGAGATTGAAGGGATATATGAAACTCAGATGAGCCTAGAGTTCAGGGTGCTCGTGCAGTTGGGGTGCATTTGCGCCGTCGATCAACATGAGGCGAGACGGTGAGTTTGTTTCTCACAAATCTGAATAGTATCGCAGTGATCGTAGTAATCACAGTTATATATGTATAGTTTTTTTTGACACCATCAATTATATTCGTTATAATAACAATTTCACGTTACAGCTCCATTTTTGGGATTCTCTGTAAACTAATTCATGGAATTCATAAAAACTCTTAATATCTTATGTATAAAATTCTCATGTTTTAGTTACCATACTTCTCCAAAACGGCTTGACCGATTTTTACGAAATTTTATATGCATATTCAATAGGTCTGAGAATCAGCTACTATTTATTTAACATAACCCTAAGTGATAAGGGTGTCCACTCCTAGCATTTTTATTTTTTAATTTTATAATGTGGCATCAAAAAATACATACAACCCTAAATTTTCACCCTTCTATCAACAGCCCCTATTTTTTAATAGTCATTTTAGTAATGTAATAATTTTTCATCCCGCTCAATAGCTTATATAGCAAAACAACGTTTGCGGGGTCAGCTAGTAATGCAAGTATTAATATAATAATATGTATATTTACTTTTAATATTTGTTTGCAGGCTCGTTCAGATGGGTTCCAACAGCATGGACTCGTTCACTCTCAGTCAGCTGCAGTTCAAGCGCGAGGCTCAGCAACCATATCTACAGAAACAGGTACCAAACTGAAAATGTTTATTGTTACCGTATCTCATCTCGGTCAAGATCAATAAAATAATACAGAAAAACCAGTAAAAGTAATTGGGATTTACATAGTTTCAAAATTACACTATTTTCTATAGAGTATTATTACCATTAGTATTGATACCATTTTATTTTTAACCAACAACACCCAGGGAAGAAACACAAGAAGGTTACCCCTGCAGTGAGATCGAACAAATAGGTATTTTTTCATATTCATAAAGCAATAGAACGCCGAACGCCGATTAATCGAATCGCTATTTACCCGAATCGGTCCTAAGCGTAATATAAGTATCTAATTAAAAACGAGTAATTTTTGTTTTGTTTTAATGTAACAAGTTGAAACTCGCTAGAGTCCAGAGCTTCAACGCCGAGGCAACTTGCTCTGATCGAGATGTTTAAGTGGACGTGATGGTAGAACTGTATTTGTTAAATTTAACAAAGTTTATTCTATGTGTAACAGTTGGTATTTTCTTTATTACCATTCTATGTCCGATTATCCGAATTTTCGATTATCTGAATCGACCCCGGTCCCAATCGATTCGGATAATCGGCGTTCTACTGCGTTACTTCATATAACCCAATACATTTGTCGGACAGGACGGCGTCCCCCCGGTGAAGCACATCTACCTGTACCAGCACGCGGCGGCGAGCACCAGCCGCGGCATGTGGGCGCTGGTGCTGGGCCCCGCGAGGAAGGCCCTCGTCGTCGTGCTGGACACCGTCAGAACCAACCAGATGCCCAACATGAACACTCTGTACGCCACTGAGCGGACCGCCAAGTGAGTTTTATAACGATAGGCAAACAGACAGACAGACACGTCTAACATATAACACCCCTCCTTTTGCATAGGGGGTTAAAAACTAGCTGTGCCCGCGACTTCGTCCGTGTGGAATTCTAAAATAATAAAAGTGGCCTATGTTACTCCTCGTTACGTCAGCTGTCTGCCAGTGAAATTCCCGTCAGAATCGGTCCAGCCGTTCCGGAGATAAGCCGTAACAAACAAACAGACAGACGGACAAAAATTGTAAAAAAATCTATTTTGGTATATGTATCGTGTATACATACATAATTATGTATTTGGAAAAAAGCTATTATCTTTATATTACAAACAGACACCCTAATTCTGTTTATTTGTATAGACAAGCTTTTGCGACTTCGTCCTCGTGAACCTAAGAATTAGACTCGGAGAGGGATAAAAAATATCCTATAATATGTTAATCCAGGTTATAATCTACCACATAGTCACACTCATATATATTATCATAGTTTAAAAAACTCTAAAACTTAAAAGTTTAAAAATAAATAGGATCCAACTAAATTTCATGTATTTTAGGATAAAGCTCGGCACAGACGAGAGCACGCTGCCGAGCGGCGACCTGTCGTGGGAGGTGTCGGTGGAGGTGGAGGAGGGCGCGGTGCGCAGGCGGCTCCAGCGCGCCCTGCAGCGGTACAAGGACGAGCGCGGCGGGCCCACCGTGCTGGCCGTGCAGGCCGACATGTCGCTGCAGGCGCTCGCGGCCTCTATGCCAGGTCTGCTAGTGTCTATTATAGTGTACACACAGACAGAAACCAACAATATCTTATAGTATAAAAATGAATCGCTCAATGTGGTGCTAAGCGCAAATCTCGAGAGCAGCTGAACCGAATTCGCTAATTATTTTTTTAGAATATTCCTTGAAGTACGAGGATGGTTCTTACGGAGAGAAAATCTAAAAGCAATGTAAAGAAAATAATAAAAACAACAATTTCGTTTTCCCATATAAACGTGTACTGTTCTACCCGTCGAACATCATTTCAGATTGAATACTTCACATTATGGCAATGTTATGCATTTAGAAACGTCAAGTTCTTTCTTTTTTTATGCCTCTTTTATTATGCAAACTGCAATGATATATTAATTATAATGGCAAAACGAAGTGTGCCGGGTCAGCTAGTCTAATAATAACAACACAATGCACAAATGGCGGTCTTATCGCTAAAAACGATCTCTGCTAGACAACCAAGTGGTTAGGAGTTGAAGAGTAGAGAGAAGTGAAAAAAAAGGTAGGGTGTGCAGAACACAATACAACACCACACACCATATCTAGTTTGTAGCGGCGCGATATCTACACTAATATAAGCGCGTGCTTCGTGCAATGCCGACCACGCGTGACGAAGCAAGCAGCGAGTGTAGTAAACGATAGAATACGTCACACGCGTCATACCGAACTGACCAATCGGAAGACGTAACCTCAAACGCGCTATCAATGTTATTTAGACCGATGGAATTTTACTGAAGTTGACATCCGATTGTGCGAGCAGAAACCGATCCGACCGTATAAGATCCGGTTTGATGGTATAGCGTATTCAATACATGCGTTCATACGATACATGCAGGGTAGATTCGGTTATTTGTCGGATCTTGAAACCGAACGTCGGGTCGCACAAGCGGTGAGGAACTGTGCGCGCTCTTACGTTCCCACGGGATCTCGAGACGAGGCTATCGGATACGACAATGCGAGATGTGCCGTGTGAATGCAACATTCGGTTTTTCCAAATCCGATTAAAATAAGATTCGGGAAAACGTGGCTCCGTGTGAGCCTAGGGTAACTCGGATCCTACAAAAAGTCGGATTGTTTATTCTCCGTGTGAACGGGGGTAAGGGTTGCATTAAGGTTGTATCGTTGCAGGTGTATCGGACTTCCCCCTGGTGCCGGTGCACGAGCGAGACGCGGAGGCGCTGTACAACACGCTGGAGTGGCAGCGGGTAGGCGCGCGCGCGATCGTCCGCCACTACCTCAAGCTGGACTCCATTCTCAGTGCAACGATCAAGCAGTGCAGGTGAAACAACCGCCGAGTATTACTGTCTGTGACCCGTAAATGGCCCACTGCAGGGTCGGGTCTCCTCTCACAATGAGAAGGATGTAGGCCGCCGTCCACCACGCACCACTACTGCCCGTTGGTGGACGAACATGCCGTTGAGATTTTTTTTTAATGTGAACTCTCAGGTGAACTGAACCTTCACCGTTAAAGCAAGTGATATTTAATTCTTTAAACCACATATAACTTTTTTTAACAAAGTTATTGGTGGGTGCCACTGGTATTCGAACCTGGACCCCCCCGATTAAGAGGCCGATTTCTTAGCCACTGGGCTATCACCGCTTTTACTAAGTATTACTAAGCTTAATTTTGAAGTCGGAAAAGTTGTGAAAGGTATTTGTCGCCAATATTTTTGTTTATAAAATGCCCGTATCATCGAGACTATTAAAAAGTGCAGTTTTTTTTAATTCGATGATCCTTTGTAATGTGGGTTATAATTCGATATTCTTTTGTACCCCCGTTATCCATTAAAGTACCCTAAAGATGAATTCTTCTGATTTCTTTTTTGCCATTGGCTCGTCTACAATCTACTCAAACTCAGGTGATAACTAGAGGAGTTATTTTATTATTGTCACCGCAAATATCTTAATTATAAGCTCCGGAAACCGCTCCGCCTCGATGGACAAAACATGACGTGTAGACATTTTTTACAGATATTTCCACGTACCGATCGGCAATATGCCGGCGGATCCCACTCTGTTCGCCGCGGATCTGTTTTACGCGCGACATCTCATCAAACACAACTTCGTGCTGTGGTGCTCCAGTCTCGAGCGGCCGGATCTCGGCGGGCGGGAGATCGACGACAATAGGTGCGTGGTTGATAGAATTTAAATTATTTTTCACATCGCATCTACCCAATACTTACGTGGAAATGTTTCGATTATATCACTGGGAGAGAATGCAGCAAGGCATAAAGTCTGCCTTTTGTAACCGTTCAACGTTTGTTTCAGTTGAACAATGAAGAATAAATAAGTACTTAGCCTCAATTGCCAAGTCGCTCAACGATAAATCGGTCGCAACAAGTTGTTCGTACGACAATGCCGTTGCGTACATATGCCACACGTCAGTGCGTATCGTCAATGAGAACAGCTCCATTCCGAGACCTGTGTCAAAATTTTGTCGCGTGTCGTATCGCGACAAAGACAAGGCCTCAGCAGTGTGTTTCAAAAGACAAGTTTTTTGTTGTTGACTAAATAATTCCAAACTAATGTCAATGTGACAAGGTGCCAGCGTATTAGCAACGAGTGTCGTAGCAATTGTTTAACCTTGCGTTGCCGTCGTTGAACATTCATGTACCTATTGTTGTGTGCGACAGGCTAGTGAGCGAGGTGGAGGAGCTGTCGCCGTGCTCGGCGGCGTCGCGGGGCGCGCACGGCAGCGTGTGCGTGCAGCTGGCGACGGACGCGCTGGGCGTGTGCGCGCTGCTGCAGGCGCCGCTCGTGCTGCAGCTGGAGGGCACCAGCCTGGCCACCGCGTTCGGCGCGCACCACGCCTCCATACAGGACGCCATGGCCGCCACTGGTATGTACTCACGAGTGTGTGCGAGATAGGCGAGACCGTGTCAGAAGTACGGTAAGAAGCGCACGACTGCAAAACTTAAAACACATTTTAGGTCCACGCCTTGTCCTAATTAGCTGTTGCAAAACGACACCATATAAATAAATATATCTTTCTATCTATAATAGTACAATACGATACGCGTGACCTAAGTAGCCTATTATTTCACGGAACGCTGTGCAATAATAGACAACTTTGGTCACAAGTATCGTATACTATTTTATAGCAAGTGTGACATAAACCCGCCCCGGACTGGGCAACTCAGGTCACGAAAAAGCGTGCCTAAACTGCGGGTTTAGGTCACACTGTGCTATAAAATATATCTTAAGCTTTGCAAACAAATTGAGCAGAGATGACAAAGTTTAAACCCACTTCAAAAAAGAAGAAGGTTCTTTGTTCAAATGGTATATTTTTATTGTGTTATATTACTGTCATCTGTCTGTCATCTCTACGTGATTGACTTCTCTAAATGGCTCCTTCAAGCGACTGTATTATAGGCTGCTTAGTCTATTCAGATTGTTGATAATTTAGTTGTTTGTCCAGGTCCCAACGCCACCGTGAACTACGACGAGCAGGCGCAGTGCAGCGGCGCGTTCAAGGTGCTGCGGACCATGATAGCGGGCTGGCTGCGTGACGTCACCGTCCACAAGAACGTCTTCGCCGACTACCAGATATCGCACTTCTACAGGTGAGGCGTTGCAATATGTCACAACGTGTGCGGTCACTTCACTGAACATTTTCAAAAATAATACCTAGAATTTCTAAAAAATTTACCCGCTAAGTAAAGGAAATCTGGAAACTCTATAAATAATAACGCTTCACACTCACAGCCCCACACTAGGATTCCCTGTGTCGTGGGCGCCATGGACACACACAAGACAACAACACACACACACCCAGACCAAAAACAGAAATTTAAACTCATCATTCAAATCTCTGCTCTGCTGGGAATCGAACCCAGGACCCTCCGCGCAGCGCAGTGGCGTCTTAATCACTGCGCCACTCAGGTCGTTGATATAATAGTTAACGATTTTTTGTCCCACAATATTTATTTATTTATTTTATATCTGGCAAGCGAGCGGCGCTAGGTAACGGACGGTCTCCGATGGTGTAGACTGTAGCCACATCAAAGCTATAAAGCGACGCATAAGCTATAAATCGCTAGCATACGTTTGTAGATGGCTCAAGAGCCCAACGTCGCTCCTGTACGACCCGGCGCTGCGCCGCACCCTGCACAACCTGACGAAGAAGCTGTTCCTCATGCTCGTGGCGGAGTTCAAGCGGCTCGGCTCGCAGATCGTGTACGCGGACTTCAACAAGATCATCCTCTGCACCAAGAAGGACTCTGTTCTCGATGCCATCGGTGAGGAAAACGTTTTTGGAATTTAAAAAAAGATATTGTCAAATGTTATTAAAGAAATGCTTAATCGTTAGTAGGATATCTTTTTTGGAATTTAAAAAAAGATATTGTCAAATGTTATTAAAGAAATGCTTAATCGTTAGTAGGATTTCGTTTTTGGAATTTAAAAATAGATATTGTCAAATGTTATTAAAGAAATGCTTAATCGTTAGTAGGATATCGTTTTTGGAATTTAAAAAAAAGATAATGTCAAATGTTATTAAAGAAATGCTTAATCAGACCTATTTTTTCTATCCCGCTTCCAAATGGAAGTCCCTATTTTATAATGAGGTAAGACTTATTCGTACTAAAGAAAATTATTAATCCTATCCTACTTTTTTTTCTATTATAAATGCGAATTTTTGAGAGTATGATTGGATGTTTGTTACTCTTTCACGCAAAAACGGCTGAACAGATTTAGATGAAATTTGGTACACAGATAGATCAGAACCTGGATTAACATATAGGATACTTTTTATCCCTCTCTGGACCAAGGTCTACATTCCACGCGGACGAAGCCACAAGCACAGTCTAGTTTTTTTTTATAAAGAATGGTACAATAATGTCACATAATATAATATTTTTTTTTAAAGGTTACGTGGAGTTCGTGGTACAAAGTATCAGGAACAAGGAGCTGTTCCACGGCATCGACATCCGCTACCAGCAGTGCTGGTCCTACCTGCTGTGGCTGGATGAAGCCAACCACGCGGGCATACAGGTTGCTGTGGTTTTATTTGGCATTTTGGTAACATAATACAGGCATTTTTATCTCACTCGTGATGGCATATGTGCAATATGTTTGTATAAAGGTAGGTAGGTATAATATACACAGCAACCTGTATACCACGCGGGCATACAGGTTGCTGTGGTTTTTTTTGGCATTTTGGTAACATAATACAGGCATTTTTATCACACTCGTGATGGCATATGTGCAATATGTTTGTATAAAGGTAGGTAGGTATATTATATAACAATTTTATTTTATTATTTATTTATAATATAAGCAAAAGCGATCGAAAAAGTTGGATGGGTGACCGCTAGTGTAGAGTAGCAAGCGCGCTTCCGTGTTTCGGAGATCACGTGAAGTCGTCGGTCCCGGTTGTTATCGATACGATAGCAGTCGTTAACGGTTTGAAAACATCCGACACGGGTTGACCCCTAGTCCATTTCTCAACCAATCGGCATTGCATTCTACTGAATATCATTCCATGACATCCCAAGTTCTTCTAAATTGTTGATGTGAATATTCTGCTTATTTATTACTGAATGCTAATTATAACTTATTTATGAGTATGTATGTATCCTTCAACAGGCAAAATTACCTCAAGGGCTTGTGGAAGTAGGATCATCACAAGTGGAGAACGCAACGGAAGAACCTGATGATGAGGTATTTTACTAACATGCTTGTTCTGCTTTCATATTTTTTAAAAATCGATCAAACATTGCTGTGTTTACTGTTGAAGTGATAAAATATATATTTTTGAAGACGTGGGACTATTTTTGTTATTTTTATGATGTCTTCTCTTTAAAATGCTTGTGAAATATAAACACATTCACACCTTCTCAATTTTCGTAGGCGCTTTATAGAGAAGCCGCCTATTTGTATTACCTATGCCTTGGACACGTCAGGCGGGTCGCCAGCACTAATGAGTCGAAGTCGATTAAATGAACCTTTATAGCAGAAAATAATATATTATTTTACAGGGTTTAGTGTGTATGCAGTGGAACTTAGCACAGCAACTGCCTCGCGGTATTCGCAATTTCTTCAACACGGCGGTGGCGGGCTTCCTCAGTGCTGCCAGCCAACAACCGGAGCGGTTACCTGCGTTGCTGACCGGAGAAATGTCGCAGAAACTCTTCCAGTATGTAAACCCAAATAATCTCCAATAAACCCAAATAACTCTTCACCTAATGACCTCCACTTCCACAGCTTAAAATAGCACCATGTCAGTAACCCATTAACGACCCACTACAGGGTCGAGTCTCCTCTCACAATGAGGGGAATGTAGGCCGCCGTCCACCACGCTGGCCTACTGCGGGTTGGTGGACTTCACATGCCTTTGAGAACATTTTTGTGAACTCTCAGGCGTGCAGGATTCCTCACGATGTTTTCCTTCACCGTAACAGCAGGTGATATTTAATTTTATAAAGCGCACATAACTTTTTTACAAAGTCATTGGTGGTACAAAGGCCACTCGGATTCGAACCCGGACCCTTCGATTAAGAGGTCGAGTTCTTAGTCACTGGGCTATCGCCGCTGTCAAATGGCACCATATGATACCATAATATACCATGACATAATATAATATAATGCAGTTGGTACTGTGGCAGCTCTCGCCGCTGGTCGAGAGATGGCGCCACGGGTTTCCTGAATCACGCTATCGAAGTTCGAAACATTGTTGTCGTGTAGGTACAAGAAACTTCCACATGACGTAATCAGAGCAGGACCGCTCCCCAGGCATGATTACTTTGTCTGATAGGAGATCTACCTTTGCAAAGTACCATGGCATCATATTGATAATATTTGCTGCAAGTGGTTACTTGCTACTTCTAGAAAGCGCTCTAGAGACTTTAACTTAGGCCTTCATCAACCCTGCTCAGTGGTTATGTGTGTGCAATGCTTTCAACCCGTAAGCCTAGCCAAATTATAACTGTAAGTGGTCAATCCAATTCCTACAGTCACAGCGTGTCAAAACTACTACATTGAGAGATTACTGACATAATTTAACAATCTACTCGTATGTTTTAGGATGACAGAAAAAATCAATGCTCGGATGCCCACACTGAAGCCGTCTGACATCGAGCCGCAGCCCGGTTTCAAGCAGGACGCATATGGACCGGAATGCACGCCGGCGTTGTTGTTCGTTAACGCCGTCTGCAAAGTGTTTTCGCTTGACGCCAGTTTAGAGGAGGAGGTGTGTATCAATAAATTGTTTCATTTTAGTAAATACGAGTAATGTAGGTAAATAAATGACAAAAGTATATTGGTAAATGATAGAAGTTTTATTAAATAAACATGATTACTCGACTTGTAAGTGCATTATTTCACGCAACATGTATGCGTCTCAATAAAATTGTTCCTCTATTCCTATAATAGGCAGTGGAAACGAAAAAAAATTCACAAACTTTTTTATAATTTAATTAAGTAGATTACGCTACAGTTTTTACCAGCTTAATTAACACACGGCAAACTTTGTTAGCCTATAATCTTCTAGTCCCATATTAATTTTACTTCTACTTATTAAATTACGTTTTTTACAAACATGTATTGTTATCTCCTTGCATTTTTTGCACACCTAAAAGTGGCTTATTCCAACATCCCTATACATAATATATTTGTGCAAATTAACGTTTTGTCTGTCTTAATATTCCCCATTCTGCAGGTAACACTCCTCAGACGTAATCTGCTACGGTTGGTGGGCGTGGGGGAGTTCCACCCTTCGGCAGAGTGGCGAGAGCTCAGTGGGTCCCTGATACTGGCCGAGCTGATCTGCAAAGGGTGCAACCACTGCCGCGACCTAGACCTGTGTCGGGACACGCACCGCGCGCTACTCGATGATGGGTGAGTTGGTATACATATCATTGTACCTTTCTTCCTTCCTTTCAGCCCTTGATAGTCCACTGCTGGACATGGGCCCCTTTTCGATGCCACTCCACCCGGTTCTGGGCCCTCTGAATCCAACGGTTTCTCGCTGCCTTCTTCACGTCGTCAGTCCACCTGGTCGGAGGGCGGCCTGTGCTCCTTTTGCCTAAACGTGGTTGGTATTCAAGGACCTTTTTCCCCATCGGTTGTCAGTCCTGCAAAGAATGTGGCCCATTGGCTCATTGTACCTATAGCATAGTTATTCGCGTTTAGAAAATGGTAGCGTATCAGTGCTACTTCAAAGTAGTCTTATTCATGGCAAGCTGCAACTGCAACAGCGCCAACAGCCCATTGTTCGGCACTATTCTCTCCCCACAACGGGGGAAGCCTGGAGCATTATCCACCATGCTGCCAAGGCGGATTGATGGAGAAACGGGCGAGTGGCCAACCTGCCTTGGATGTTTTCAAACCGTCCATAGGGCCTCCGACTAGGTTTAACGACTGCTATTTTATCGATAACAACCGGGGCCGACAGTTCAACGTGCCCTCCGAAACACGGAAGTGCGCATTAATTTCACATATCCAGGTACTGACCGCGACCTACGCTATTTAACTTTTTCGATCGCTTACGATCTACTTAAGCAGTGGGGCTTTCCATGTTTCGACTTATTCATACTGGTTACCATTACATACACAGCACTTCATGAAGACAGATGAGAAAGGCTTGGGCTCTAATGTGTGTTTATTGTTACCTGCTGTTATTGTGAAGGAAAAATCATGGGGAAAGTTGCATGCCTGGCATGTGAAGTCCTTCAATCTGCACTAGGCCAGCCAGCATTTACAAAGAAACTTGCATGTAACATTTACATAATTATTTAAAGTATTTGTTTTGCAGACCTGTATGCTTGTGTCCTACTTGCAACACCGCCTACGATAACCGAGAGCTGGAGTGGCGCCTCATCGAAGTTATGAACAGGCGGGCCATGACCTACACACTGCAGGACCTCATATGCACTAGATGTCACCAGGTCATCTTCAGTTATTGCCTATATTTTAGGAAAAATATGACTAACACATATTCAAGATTTTGCTGATTTTCTGACATTATATTATTATTGCATAGAAAAAGTTTCTTTTTAAAAGATAGTGTTTTAAGGGTGCTATATTTTGAAATTATTTTTAAAGTAGAGATTGCCAAACAGTCGAAATTCGACTATAATTGATCATAGTTATAGTAGCTAGAGTGGCATGTTTTTCATGATTTTTATTCATGTATTTTTAATTTAAATATACAATTTATATAAAATATTAGAATTCATGCATTCTTCTCCAATCTTTCGAACTGCTCCATTTGTGTAGTGAGCTGTAAATTGAACCCAAAAATTTTCGCCTCTTGTATTAATATTGATGATGTCAAAATTCCTATTATTTACAGGTAAAAAGAGAAAACTTGTCAGTGGTATGTGACTGTGCTGGGGAGTTCAGTCTGATGGTACCAGTTAAAGAAGTCCATACACAGCTGGCAACGATTAAGACCATTGCAGAATACTACAAGATGCCTTTACTGTTAGAATTAATTGAATTTAATATAAGGAACATGTGATATAATTTTGTAATTAATAATAATAAACAATTTTTTTAAATGAAGTGTTTTATTAAGTAAAATATAGGTTAAGCCTAGCTGCTTATAAATTATTATTATTTATTATTTAGTGAATTTCAGTTAATATGGTTGGATGACAGAAATACAGATAAGTAATCTTACAAAAATTACAAAATATTATAATTTGTATAAAAATTTTGGGTCACTTTATTGTGATATGTTTATTAATTATTTGAACATAATACTTTTGGTGTGACAAAATGTACTGTACATTTAATACTGAGGTATTTAGGTAGCTCAATAAAAAACTATAAAGATGGCATTAAAAAACATCTATTTTAAATTATTCTTAGAAACATTATATGACAGTAAATAACATGGAATACAATTTTATTACTAGAGTGTAAGGACCCTGTCAGGGTTAGGTGAATATACCAATTCCTTAGCCACTTCACTTATGCACACCCATTGTCCATCAGTACCCTCCTTCCACAAGCTGATTTTGTTGTCTCCACCAGATACAGCTAAGATGGACCCTGCCGGAGACCAGCTCAGGCTCCATACAACATCATCAAAAGTGTTAAGTATTGAGGGCGTCCAGGAGACATTATCGTCACTAGTCCAGATGACTACTCTCTTATCTTGGGAGCAACTTGCTATCATGGACTTCTCAGAGCCAAATGACGGAGCCCACGCCACATCTCTGACCCAGTCTGTGTGCATCTCCAGCCTTGTTTCTTCTATCCATTGGTCGCCTTGTTCTTTCCATATCTGTAAGAATTAAGAAACATAGTATATTTAATAACAATCCAAGGTAAAATCATCTAAAAATATGCTTTGGTTAGTAGCTAGTGATTGGTTACTAAATATGTTTTGGTTGAAATAATGCAAACTCATGAAAATATCTATCATAATCATTAAACATAAAATAAATGTAAATACCTTGACTAAATTATCGCAACCACCAGACACTAATCTTTTGGGTGCTGCCTTGTTGGTAAGTGGATCGAGACTTGAATCTGCGCTGATAGAGGGACACCAACTGACAGCATTAACGCCAATTGAATGGGCGCCCGGCAATTTCTTCACTTCCCAGTTACCTCCCTCCTGGTTGTATGTAAGAGTGGAAATAGCGCCATCGGAACTACAGCAGGCTAGTATCAGGCCGTATTCGGGGGGAGCCCAGTCAACTGAGTTCACTGAACTCTCGTGGCCCGTGTATTCATACATCTTGGTCCACTCTCCGGACTCCTTCCAAATGATAACTTTCCTGTCGTAAGAACATGATGCAAGGAGATTTCCGTACTTCGGGTGAGACCAGCATACTTGCCAAACGGGCCCGAAGTGTCCCTTTAAATCTGCCACTAGGTTGTGGGCTCCGTTCTTAATATCGTACACTTTAACGGAGTTGTCCGAGGAACATGTCGCCAGACGCAATCCATAATAGTCCATTTGTGCATCATGTATCATGTCCTCGTGGCCCGTGTCAATTGTATTCGTAACACTTATCATTTTGAACGCTTTATTTAAAATTTTCAATCAAAATTTTCAGTAAAATATTGTCCGCCGCAACTAGCTTGTCAAAAAAGTTGACGTGGAATTTCTACCTTACCTACTTTTGACAATTTGCGGGATGTGCCGTTTTTCAAAAATAGTACAACAAAAAATACAACGTACAATAGTACAACCACGACGCTATCAAGAATCGATTTTTTCCATTTAGTTCAAAGTGCAATAAAGCTTGATTTTTTGCTACAAATATCATGGTCCACCTTCACATGGAGGACAGATCATTACTTTGACTTTTTCACATTTTTTTCGTATCGTTTTCCTTTTCAGACTTTTTTTCGAAATGATAAATTGTATTTTATCGTCTCGGTTTCTGCCAGAATTATTGACAGATCAGCTGGCCAGTACAGCCAGCTTCCGTTAGTTGACAAATGTCAACTCTAAATGTCAAAAGTGAGAATTCTTAAAAACTGAAATTCTGAAAATATTGATGAGCTAATATCAAAAATTATGAAAGTTTATTCTCCTATTAGATAGCCGAAATGTCCGAAAAAGAGGGAGGAGTGTTTTATAATCTAACCAGCTTACTTAATCGAGATTATCGTGGTGTAAATGTATGTGGAAAAGCGTCTTGTATTCGAGATTCGTTTGAATGTTTTGGTTGTATTTTACGAAAATGTTTATTTTCAGATAGCAGTATATGCCCTCGCTACAGCTAGTCTGGCCTTCTCTATTCACAAGATTAGACCGGTAAATATAATTTTTTTTCCTATGACCAAACTTTAAAATTACATAACTAAGTAAATGTTTGTTTTCTATTGTAGGTCAGCAAGTTTTCGAAGGCCGGTAAGATTCCAGATCACTTCATAAAGAGCCATGAAACTCTGAAAGGAGTGTACGCGGGAGTCCAGCACTCCCCGCTTCGCGTTCTCATCAACCACAAGGCACCCATATACTTACCACTCTGGCATTCTAGTAAACCTCCGCTACCAGTCAAGGTCAGATTATTATCACAGTGTCAAGTGCCAATTTATTCTTGAATGTTATATACATTATTACTTTAAGTTTTATACTGAAAGTATGTCACCTGACAATATTTATTTTTCAAGACTATAATAGATGTGTACACATATTATGTATTATAGTGATGTAAACATGGTAGTTGAATCATGTATGAAATAACATGGAAAATTCGTGTCTACTTTTAAATGGGGTAAATATTGTGATAAACAAAATCAAAATGTTACGATGGAAACTCTTCAGAATTAAGATGTTTTATGCCAACAGTTGTTTTTATCAACATTCCTATCTTATCCCTAAAACAATGGGAATGTTCAATCAATTACTGTGATAATTCCACATTTTTGAATCATGAATCAATGTTTGGCAGCTTAAAGATTCTAAATGCAGTTGCTAAATCAATACATCTGAACAGTAAAAATTTTGTATGAAGTATGAGTTAGCTTGATCTCAATGATACATTTTTAACACTCATAAATATAGGCCTTAAGACTGGTGAACTGGCAAATGCAAAATAGAGGTGAGAGATTTGATTGATCAAAAGTAAGGTTGCTGAAGTATTCCTTATAATATTTGACTATTGAGCAGTATTAAATTATAAAACTAAAACCTAAAATATAACTAAAACTATAAAACTAAAATGTGGTGATAGCCCTGTGGCTTAGAATTCGACCTCGAATCGAGAGGTCTGGGTTCAAATCCCAGTGGCACACACCAATGACTTTGTAAAAAAATTATGTGCGCTTTATAAAATTAAATAGAGTTCACAAAAAAATGTTCTCAAAGGTATGTGAAGTCCACCGACCCGCAGTAGGCCAGCTTGGTGGACTAAAGCCTACATTCCTCTCATTCTGAGAGGAGACCTGTCCCTGTAGTGGGTCATTAATGGGTTACTGACAAACTATAATTCATATATATTTTTGCAGCTATGGGGTGTGGACGTTGTCAGTGGGAATGCAGTGAACTGGTTGGAGTGTGTGGCGAAGGACAAGCAAGTGACACTGAAGCCCATTGCCAGAGAAAATGATGACTTAGTTTCTACCGTCCTTTTGCATTTACCTCAGCCTAAGGTAGGATTATTATTCTGACACATAATTTTAGTACTTAAAAATTTAAATTCATTCAATATCAAAAATTTTGTTTGCAGACCAAAACAGTGGAAATTTTAGATATCGGACAAAAATTAGTGGAGCTTGGATTTGCTAAAGCATCAGTGCCGGATGTATTGAAGAAGGATACGATAGAGTCACAGCTGGCGCCCGCCATCCTGTCAGCAGAAAGTCGCGCAAAGAACCACCGTAATGGAGTCTGGTGCGACAAGCTTCCGCCGGTCCCCATTTATGTGGTCTACTGGAGAAAAGGATCAAGACTTACATCAGAGTTACTTATTATATCTGCAAAGAACTTATTCAAACTTTTAACTTTTATCACAAAGAACGCCTTTATCGGAGCAAAGAAATTGGCCCTTATGCCTTTTAAATCAAGTTCAAAAAGGGCACAAGTAGTTTAATGCATTTATTTATCTATATGACAGACAATAATGTAGTAAATACCAAATGCGTTATGAAGTGTCGTAATTATTTGGTGATACCGAGCTTCCACTCGTGAAAAATAATTCCTTTTATATTTATTGTTGAAAATAAATGTTACTGACTTATGGTAGATTTTTATTGAAGCATTAACTAAATGAAAGATACTTTTCTTCATCTATAACACATTCTCATGAAATAGATTCTTTCCAGTAACATGTTGAACACATTTGTGTTTGGCTAATAGCGTAATGGGTGTAAAACGTAATAAAAAGGATAATGCCAAATTGTAAAAAAGCACTGTTTATTCAAAATTAAATATATAGTAATTATATATTACATTAAAATATATAAGTAATAATATCTTAATTAAAATAGCAAAGAAAAAGTACAGCTAATAATAATCTATTGAATGAATATCCTTTAAACCATTTGCATTGAAAATTAATAATACAAAGTAATTTTGTCCTAACAACAAATCGTCATTACAAAGTAAACATAATTTACACAATTCACGACAAAAATACTGTAAAGGTGGACCGATGGACAGCAGTCTGAGTAAAGTGAGTTCTAAAAATTAATTACACCAGAAGCCCGGCGGATGGTAAAAATCGGCGACAGTGACCTTACTTTATATCACATGACAGTACTTATCCCGGAGCGACTTCCGTCGGCCGCGATCGACACCTCGTATGAAATGACCGAGTGGATATAAAAATACAAAAAGCAAGTCTGATGCACCAGTTTCAAAATGTAGTTCGAAAAATATAGTCGAGGTGGGCGTGGCGGGCGGGGGGCGGGCGGCCACGTGACGTCAGCGGAGTCGGCGGGAGGAGTGACGTCAGAGGATGGCGCAGCGCGACAGCCACGAGGCGGGCTTGCGCTGCTGCTCGTTGGCCTTCAGCTGATGCGCGCCGCTCCGCGCGCCCGCCGGGTTGCTCGCCTCCTGCGCATGCACCGTACACACAGCGTTACTAACTACACCAATCATCATAGTATCCTCCACACCTTGATACTAAGGGGTATTTGCTACAGGGGGTACAGGGGAATGTCCTAAATCCAGAGCAAATAATGTCCCCTGTGTACAAGGGCTGAAGCGGATAGCGACAGCCTGTTTAAAAATAGTTTTCTGTTTTATTGAAAACTAGTAGTTTCTAATATTTTCGTTAGTATAATGTTGTTTAGCAACGTTTTGTCATTCTATGATTAATGAAGTGTCCTAAATCTCAAAAGGTCTCATTAAAATACGTTTTTTCTCATTACATAATTGTCAAATAACAATTATAAGATCTTTGCTACATCTATATTATAAAACAAAATCTACGCACCTTTATTAATACCAACTATATCCTAATTCCTCTCGAATTTTTGTTTCAATAATTTTACATAATATACATCGCTACATATCTACTGACAATAGATTTATATTTCCAGTTTATTTTCCCCCATATTGTAGGAAGGTGACTCACTTCTAATCAGTTGTATGAAAATTTAGAGCTAACATAATAAATACCTACACATTTCTAGGGTAAACCCGCATTGTTTATAACTAATGATAAAGTATGAAAACAATTAGCTTATTGCTTTATTTATGTATACCTACTCGTATAACCTATTATTATAAAAAGCGCATGCAGGAAATATTCTAACAAAATAGAAACATTGAAACATTTACCTAATGCAGCACTACTGGCACTATTTTAAACCAATGGACATTATTTTAAGGTCTTTAAAACCCAATTAATTTTAGTAACATCTCATAATTATACGTTAATATAATTTTCAGAACGAGAATTATTAATGTTCAAGTAACACATAATAAAAACTGTTTAAATCTGTCTACTACCAAGTCACCTATTTACGGGCAAACGAAAAGTGCAGAAATAACAATTGTCAAATCCAATAAAAAGTCAGTACAGTAAAACGTTAGCTCGTAGCTCGAACTCACTATTTTATTCCAACGTGTGTTGTGTGTGTGTAATGTTTTAATTAATAAGAAATAAGTAAAGGAAACTATCAAAAACTACGAAAATTCTGCCAATGAAAAAAATTGAGATTATTCTAAAAATAGCTTTTTATAGTACTGCTAGAATGTATAATGTATCAGAAGTGTTTATTAGTGTTTATATGCGAGAGGCAACCGCAACTACGGAGTAGTAAGTCTATAAATAAAAGTATCTACTAAAAGTACAGCTCTTAACAATGTGGATCTTAAAGACGTTAACGAAGGTATGTGTATATCTATGAATGATGAACAAAGGTAGCCTAATAATATAAATTCTGATGGCCAAAACGATCAAAGACCGACCTAATTTCTCGAAATAAAATCTGAAATAGATTTTTAATATAGACTAGTTATTTTTAAAAGTTTATGTTTCGTAACACAATGAGTATTGATTAACTTTATCTTTGAGTTAATTACAAAAGTTTACCGATCGTAGCAAAGTTACGAGTGCCTACTCGCTCGTGGAAATTTACGACCGTTTCGATGACTCATAAACTTTAGCGCATGCAGCTAAAAACCATCAATAAATAATTCGGGTGTTACGACGATGCATTTTTATTGCCTATTTTTATTGATGAATGTTACAAGCATTACTATAATATTTATTAATGAATGTTACAGGCATTACTTTTAATATTGTGATGGATGGAATAGATTAATTGTAATGTCGCAAAATAATGGACTGCACAGAATTTGGCGCGAATCGCACGAATCTTCACGAGCTTGATACTCGTATAGCCGCCTACTACAAAGTCACTTATTAACGGGCAAACGAAAAGTGCAGAAATAACAACACTGACTCATCGTCATTTCACAAATGACAAATAAAACAATATTAGTCTAGTAATTTGTTTCAGGAAACTAAAAAAAAATGTATATCCATGCATTATTAAATTAATACTACACTACAAAAAATGGGACACTTAATACATAGGTAATAAGGATGTAAAAACTACTGTTACATAATACTTCCAGTCATAATGATTTTTAAATTTTAAACCAAAACTTGAATTGTTAGAAAGCAAAACTATTACAGTCTCAACAACACTAGGGACAACACACAACATAAACAACAAATTACTCAACAAATTACGATTTACCTTCTGCTCAAAAAGGATAGCCATGGAACAAAAGAAAGAAATTAGTAAATAGATATATATAGATTCTAAAATAGCAGAAAATAATCAACACACAATAATTGTCTTCTTGGAATGATAAATGCCCACATAAAATTATTAAAGATTGAATTTTAATAACTGGTTTTGATTGAAGTATTTAAATAATTTTGCTCATGATCATTATTATAATATTAATAAATATGAGTGTTCCCAAAGTTACATACAAAGAAGAAATAAAACTTTTGATGTGATTAAGTTGGTCTTAATAAAAAGAAATAAATTACATGTAATAAAAAAAACAATAAGTTTATGTATAAGTGTTGGCACATTACCTGTTTTTTCTCCATTTTTGCCTTAATGTCCCTCGCTAGTGTAAAAAATGCATACTCCACATTTAACGAGTCTTTAGCTGATGTCTCTACAAATTTTATTTGATATTCTATTGCTAATTGTTCACCCCGCTCTTTTGAAACCTGGAAGGAATAAACTGTTCATTATTCTTTATATCAGATTTTTTAACGATTCTCTACCAATATGTTTATGAAATGGATAAGTGCATTGACACACACATTGACGGAGATCACATTTTTTTAAAGAGTGGGCAAACAGGCAAAATTATCATGATGGTAATTGGTTTAGTCATTGCCTTTTGACACATAACATCACAGAAATTTTCAATATGTTACTGGCATATCTTTCTATGCTTTTTTAACACGTTGCCTGTCCGTGCATTATTTATAACGCATTTTTGGTCCAGCTGTGACATCCGTGCATTATATATAATGCATGAGCCTATTCTTTTTAAATTGGGTTTTAAAGACTGGACGTCGTAACTACATCTTTATTATTTTGCAGACGTATAAGTAGTGGATTGGGAATAATAAAACACCAATGTCCCGCGATTTTTTTTTATTGGCTGATAACATAACTGACTTACTAAATACATAACATCATTATTTGAATAAAATCTACTTCCAACTAGTGAGATTCGTTATAAAATTGTAAACAAAACGGTTTTCCGCATGGAATGCACTCGGTTTTAACTTGTGGAGTCTTCTTTCTTGCACATCAGTGGCTGTGTATCCTGACTCCTTGAGCTTCTTGTAGCAACTGGCACAACTTTTTTTTTTAAACAAATACAAATGTTATATGATAGGTTGACATCTATGACATATGACAATGACATCTAGGAAGACAAATTAAAAAAAAGAAATGAGTTTATAACGTCTATGAATATCACGAAAATTTATATGTAACGTCCGTGTGCGTTATAAGTGATGCACTGTATTCTAGCTGCCACGTCCATGCATTAAAGCTAATGCATGCATGAAATTCAGTATTTACGTTGTTTATAAAAAGTTTTATTGAAAAGCACTTGCATGTACTTTATAAGTACATAAAATGAAACAATTCAGCCGAAAAAAAAATTGGACGTCACGGCTACTTAACCAAAATACTCTGGACAGGCAACGTGTTAAGAACCCCCTGTAACAGTCTGGCAAAAACACAAGTTGGTAATGGAACCTGACACGACTATGCCAGGGTTTTGATAATGTTGTGAGTACTACAGAGGCTGCACTGCTGTTTGCTGGCTATTCAATCTGCACCAACAAGCAACAATAATTACAGCTTCAGTATATTACAATACATTGAGGCACGAAGGAACGAGGAAGGAAGGAAGGATATTACAATATACAAAATTGAATTAAAAATTATACATCTTAAACCAACTACCTCACAATTTCCTTCTATTGTATAACAATTACCAAAATAAAAGAGCCCAAATGTTAAAGGAAATATGGATAAAAATAAAATTACATTGTCTGTTGTATAATTAAAAGCAATGTGGTTTATTTTAATATTTATGTGCCATACTAAAATTATAGAAAGTTACAGTATTAAAGTTGCATGCAGTAATAATTCAGGTCTTATCTTTCTAAAGCAATGAATAAAAAAGTTTCTATTGATAGATAGATTGATGATAAACACAGGACACAGAACTAGACAGGCAAGGTGAGCAGTAAGCCCAGAGCTTCATAAATATAATGACTTGTAATATCTCACATTTTGCTGGTAACAGGCCAGCATATTAAAAGTCAACAAAAAAAAAACGCTATTACAAGTAACACACTCTTAGTTAAAGGGACTTTGCCTGGTGTGTCAAATTAGCTGAAGTGTGTCCCATTCATACACATAACAGTTCAAAATATCTGAATTTAATTTGCTACATAGATTCTTTTAACCTGGAATAACACATAGGAACGGCTCTCTTCTGGCTGGATCAGAATTCTAAAGTAAATGTGAACAAAGTAATGAAAAGGAGTAAACCATACCTGTCTCTTAGCATCCAAATCACATTTATTTCCAAGTATCATCTTCTCCACATCAGCACTGGCATTTTCTTCAATGTTCCTGATCCAATTCTTTATGTTTTCAAAACTCTTCTCATTTGTAACATCATATACCAACATAATACCCATTGAACCCCTGTAGTAAGCTGTTGTGATTGTGCGGAATCTTTCTTGGCCTGCTGTATCCCTTCAAACAAATCAATATGTTTTGACAATACATTCAAAATATCCAAAATACTGAACTAAAAGTTAAAAAAGTACCAAAACTTACATACCATATTTGTAACTTAACTTTTTTGCCTTCGAGGTCTATCGTTCGAATTTTAAAGTCAATGCCTGTGAACAGTCAAATGTTTGCGAGTCAACTAATTAAAATTAGTGTGTATGATGTCATAAACAGTTCGTTCGTTTAATTTGATAAGGTCCCTTTTATCGAGGAGCCCCACCCTACCACTCAAAAAGCTCGGTTCGACTCATGCGTACGAGTTACTCATAATCAACAATGGAGCAAAAAATATACTTGGACGACAATTACGTATAAAAAACACAACTATTCTGACAATAACCTTTGATACAAAGACTCGAGCCACTTACCGATGGTTGATATGAATGATATATTGAATGCATCTTCAGAAAATCTGAATAATATAGATGTTTTCCCGACTCCAGAATCACCTATCAAGAGTAATTTAAATAAATAATCGTAAGTTTTTGCCATTTTTTACAACAATCTGATTACAGAATATACGGCCACACATTTGGCATTTTTGAGTAATTGATAGTGATGTCATTTTGGTACAACAACGCAAAACGTTCTTATTTCGAAAATATCGATTAAAAGGGACATCCTTAAGACTAATATCGATTTTAAGTACTTTAAAAGTAAAATGTTGAAAAAAACTACGGAAATATTTTAACCATCATCATTACATCAAATTTATATTATTTTAATAGTATTTTTCATTGTATCTGCAACTACCTTACTAACTGCAGTGGGTAATATAGCAGAAAGATTCCATTCCACACGCAAGAATCCCGTCTTTTGAGAGGAACGATAAACCATCCATTCCAGCTGTCACCTTTTTGTCAAATTTCTCCTCTTTATACTAAAACTAGTCCGTCCCTTATTGATTTTACTGGAACTACTAATATAAAAGTAATCTACAGGCAAAATGCGTACATTATTTTATACTGTTTTTGTCCTTTTCTGTTATATATATATCCTGGATCTTGCCTTTTTGCTGTACTCAGCAATGGTCAGTGATAAGTAGGATATAAGAGATAAGCTAAAAAATGCTAATTCTCCCTACTGCCTTTGGCCCATTTTGTTCTATATTAATAAAATAAAATTATCAGTCCTATTTGAAAGTTGAATGAACTCAGATGGTTACGTCTCTGTGGATGACTGAATTGGTCTGTCACTGTCAATATACATGACACTGACAGTGTCAAATCAAATTCAAATATCAAGTTGAGTTTGGCTTGATATTGTTTGCGGTGTTTAATTTTAAATTATTTCTAAGAAATTGTGATTACTTATGTTTTACAGAGATTTGCTACGTCTAATGTATTAAACTAATAAAGTAAAATGTTTTACCACGTAAGTATCGCACTACGTATAAGAAATTAAACGTCAATCCAAAAAATAACATATAACACCTAGCTAAATTATCATTTTGCTCTTAGATATCCTTAGAACACGAAATACTTTTGCATCCTCGGTACTTTGGGCCTCAGTTACTGGACACTGTGAAGCAGAAACTTTACCTCGAAGTTGAAGGAACTTGTACAGGAAAGTAAGTGAATGATACTAAACTTGTTGAGTGCTTAAGTCTAAGGTTATCTTAAATATTCAAAGAATTAGTATGTAGTGTCACTGTACTAAAATGTCTGATGATATTTGATAACTTATTATGACATGGTGCATATAAATAGGTTCGTGTTTAAGATTCTAGATCCTTAGTAGCTTACCAGGGAAGTATACTTACCACTGTTTCTCAACCCGCTGTAAAACAGCATCTTTTTCAAGTCTTAGCTATTGTTTTGGTGGTTTAAGAAATTAATTTTATTTCAATTACCTAGTCACATTAACTAAAATTCTGGATCCATTCAGTTAAAATTTCGGGTTCCATCTAAGCAAATATTCTGGTTCCGTTTTCAGATATGGATTTGTCATAGCAGTGACAACTATCGACAGTATAGGTGCTGGTATCATACAAGCGGGACAAGGTTTTGTGGTGTACCCGGTGAAGTACAAAGCTATTGTGTTCAGGCCGTTCAAGGGCGAAGTTCTGGATGCTATTGTTACTCAAGTTAATAAGGTATATTAGACAATGACCAACCCGCAGTAGGCCACCAACCCGCAGTAGGCCAGCGTGGTGGACTAAGGCCTACATCCCTCTCATTACGAGAAGGAGACCCGACCCTATAGTGGGTCATTAATGGGTTACTGGAATTAGACAATGATGTTTTTTAATTTGAATTTTTGATACTAATACTACAAGAATGAGGTTCATCATTTATTCAATTTTTTTTTTTACATTTTCACAGGTTGGAATGTTTGCACAAATTGGACCCCTGAGTTGTTTTATTTCACATCATGTAAGTTGTCTATATGTACCCTTAAACTCTGTTACCAACACATTTAATAATGCATACTTTTTTCTCAAACATGTTAATCATTTTTCAGTCAATTCCCGCTGATATGGAGTTTTGTCCAAATGTCAACCCTCCATGCTACAAGAGTAAACAGGAAGACAATGTCATCCAGGAAGAGGATGTAATCAGATTGAAGATTGTGGGCACCAGAGTTGATGCCACTGGTATTGTAAGTATATTTTTGTTTTAAATTTATTTTTGCTTGTCCTTTATTTGCATGTTACTGATGTACTTCCAAAAAAAGAAATAGACAGACATACATACATATTATGCACGAAATATATTACTTTTTGTGCATTATCGAGTTATAAAGATGGCTTTGAAAACAGGTACTTTTCTGTCAGTTTACCAGGTAAGCTTTTTTCTAATTTTCTAACTAATGAAACTTAAAATGCTAGGCATGTTTATACATTTTCTCTATTCCACAAACATATGGAAAATTTAACTTTTGATTGTGTTCTTCCAGTTTGCCATTGGCACCCTAATGGATGACTACCTAGGATTAGTGACACAGTAAAATTGGAGGGTAATTTAGGTTTAAGAATATGTATAATATTATTTAATAAAATTTGTAATAAAAGACACTGTTTTTTATTATTCTTTATTTGGCATTCAAATTATTGGGTAAATTCCATATGCAATGTAACAAAAACAATTCATCAAAAAAGGACATAATATTTGGACACTCTCAGTCTATTTGGGCAGTATGAGTGGTGGTTACATCAACCAGATTGTTCTGAGGTTAAGCTTACAATACAACCTTATATCTAAATAAAGCAGATACTTAACAATACAATTCTGAAATATCTAAAATTTGAAAAATTTGTATATACTTTCACGAAATTGTAAAATTATTCTTGTTGCTTGTGTTGTCTTTTTGAGCAAACCTAATCCGAAATATTCTATGTACTTACTGAAATTTCTTTAAAATTTACCCTCAAAGACCAAAGATTTATAAACATCTGATTAAAAGTTAAATGAGACAATAACGTAATCAAAGTTTTATAGAAGCTGGAAGCCAGATATATTTATTGAATGCCAAACATTGCTGTTACCATGATCATTATTATATTATATCAGACTCTACAAATGCTTGTCTAACTAATTTCAGTATTCATTTGTTACTGTTTCGAACAAAAGTAGCAGACACAGTCTTGTCATTCATTACAGTTTAACTTTAAAGTTAACAAACGTTAAACTGTTATAATGTTAAAGATATCCTTTAACAGATACTGAAAAAAGTTAGACTTGAGCATTGTCACATGAATTTCACTTGAAGGAGTATAACGTTAATACCTATATTTATTATTATCATTATGTACACATTCAAAAAAAGTTAAGATCAAACATTAATTTTGTCAAAGTAGTAAGATTCAAGGGGACGATTCAAAGTCTTTGGTGTTTTAATTATATACAAAATGTTTATTACGAAAGACAAAATAAATAACCTAATAATAAAATTGTATTATTGCCCACACTTAAACAAAATATGGCATCAAAATAAATAATACTCAATAATGAGATCAGAAAACAAACTAAGCAAAAAAAAAGTATTTATCTAAGCACCAAATAGGCCTAACAAAGGATAGGCTTTGAGCATGAGTCAACCATAAACTTTGTCGATATTGTTGAGAACATGCATTGTTTTCACGTCATATTCGTAAATAAGCATCATCTAAATGCTTCGATAAATCTAGATTTACTATCCATTATAATATTATAAATTTATATTATTTTATTTTACCATAAAATATTGAGACATAACATTGTGCAATATAGAATAATATGCATGTTAGTAAATATTTGCAACAATCAGTAATTATTTTGCAGTCATAATAGATTTGCACAATTCGCTCATTGAGCACAAAATGCAGACAATAATGTTGAGTACAGCTAGCCTGATCTATAACATTGCAAACCTACATCATGTCAAAGCATTTGTTGAGAAACGATACATGTTTAAATGACAGTACAAGTATGGTACACTATAGATACATTTTAATTCGTTTTTATAGCACTGACATTAATTATAAGTTTCCAATTGAAAGTTTCGTAATTGACATCCTGTTGGTGTTATTGTGTAACCATTTATCCTTGAATATAGTACTGGCCCTCATTACAATATATTACAACATACACATACAACCATTCAATCAGTTTCAGACAAACATTGAATCAAGTCAAATGATTGCAAATGGATTAAATCAATGAATTAACTTAATAACAACATTTGGATCAGGCTAGTTTGTAGTTCCACATTTTGCTGCAGTCGCAAGGCACAAAACAAGATTTCAGGACAAACGAACAATACCACGAACTCTATAGGAAACAAGTGGGTATATAAAACTATGCGTGCACTGAAGTACACCAGAAACATTTCACAAAGCAAATACATTTGTAACAGATTATGAATTTTACTGATATGAAATGTTTATTTTTTCATAATACATTTCTATTTTCTAGGGTGGTTTACACACAGTACACATTACACATAGTATATGTTATTTTCATTATACTGCATGTAAAGTAAGTTTACCGTGGGTTGGCTTAACATTAAATATTCAGTACCGATATTTTGTAATCCAAATATGTAATGAGAATAAGATTTTAAATGTTTATTTCCCTGCCTTTTCACTGCTGAATTTGACCTGATATTCATTTCATTACACTGATCAGGTGTAAAAACTTAATTTTTCAAAGAGGCTGATGAAATATGTTAAAGGGTGACTTTATTTAAACATTGTTATCTTAAGCTTAAATAGACGAACTCGGACACAAAACATCGATACAACATAAAGATCTTAACCATTAAAGTGAACCATCGACTAGGAAAGGGGTAAAGATTGGGACATTACGAACACTATCTAACATTCTGAAACATCTTAACAATAATGTCAATAATAACGCTCTATAACACTATACTGCGATCCAATTATCAATGTTTTAACACCATTAAATATTAATAATACCGACATAATTTATTTAAAGGAGGTCTAGAAGAGAATATAGTATCTATGTGAAGGGTGGAGTAAAATTGAATTACACTATGAATATCTTTAAGTTTTCTTGTGCTTCCCCGTCCTCTGGCAACTGAAAATCGTCCATCCTGTCACTCTTAACCCAACACCACTTGTAACTTGCCTGCTGTCGTTTGAAGTAAATGTGGAACACATTTTATTGAAGAAGGCAACACAATCAAAAATCATAATAACTGTTGTGTGTATCTTCAACACTTGTTATTGTGTTTTTTCAGTCTGTACCCAAAGATAAGATTCAAGCTAGCTAACAATAAGTATTATTTCAAATTCGTCAATTTGAGACAAATTTGTTGTTCATATAATCAGTACATTGACCGTTGATTGAACATTCACTATAATAAAATTGATTAGCGCAACGCAATAAGCCTACAACACCATCATTTACTTCCACACGTAACCAGTGCTCACTTCTACACAATCATTACATTACAATTCATTTCATGAGCGTTAGTGATCACCTAGGATAACTATTTTTATGACTTGATGAAGTTATGTAAATATTGCTGTCAGCACTTAATTTGAGCATTACATTATTAATTATATTTAAAATACATATTCTACAAATAATTGATATGCATTTTTTTAATTTTATATCAATACCTTTCTTTCTCCTTCAAGCAATATACAAATCAATTAAATGTTAGATTGTACTTGAACTCACCACGTTTAGCTCAAACTAAATGCTGAATTACGAGTACATACACAATACTCCGTAACATATATGACTTTATATAACTAGGACTTCTATTTGTTAACATCATATAATAATATACTGTGTAATACGTTGAAGTAATAATTATTAGATTGTAGATATTCTTTGAATAATATTTATCTATGTATATGCAATAAATTATTTCAAAGAAGTGCAAGTTTAAAGTACATGCTGCTTACTTTATATTTTCTTGTGTATACATCATAGTTTTATTGTATTTATATACCTACATCTATTTTATATTATGTTTCAATTAATTAACTATATTTTATATGGTGTCATGATATATTGTAAATGTATTAAACTAACATCATTTATTTTGTATTATCTTGGTTGGTGGGTAGCAAAATGTAAAACGTTGTTATTAAAAGTAATAAAATGTTCATAAAATATATCCATCAAACCTGACCAACTCTTAATATTTTTGTTCTCACACTACTTTCAGTAGTTGGTCTTTCTGTTACTTCTTAAACGACAGATCATCACCTTGTACTCTGTAGATGCTTACACCATAGTTAATACAAATAAACGTTACAGTTCACTAACGCTCATGTCGCACACACGTTCTACCGTACCCATTCCGTACACTGTACACTACACCGGCACCGACACCGACACTAGCAGTAGGTGGCTAGGTGCGCTGGGCTCTGCTAGAGGGCGCTAGGGGTCACTAGGGATTCTAGTGGCGGCTAAACCCTACAACACGTTTATCAACATCGATTTGTAATTAATGCATTGCAAATATTAATGCATATTCATTACACAATTGTTCACAGTCGATCAAAAGCGATTTGTTTCGGTAAAATACAATAATGCTCTTAAGCAGGTTTAAATAGTTTATAGCACAGGAATGTGTCATAGTAGCTAACAGCATAACGTGGCCTTGATAAATCGATGCCGATAAACACGATTCTAGACTAACGCAACCGGCTAGCGGGCCCGCGCGCCCAGCGGCTAGTGCCTAGCGTGTAGCGGCTAGCGTGTAGCGGCTAGCGTGTAGAGGCTAGCGGCTAGCGGCTAGCGGCGGACGTGGAAGCACTGGCACTAGGCGGGGTGCGCGGGGTGCGGCGGGGGTCACGAGGCGCCGCCCACGGCCGCCACGGCGGGCGACACCGGCCCGCGCACCGCCTCGATGTAGTCCTTGATCAGCGTCGCGATCTGGTACGCCTGCGCGCAAATGTTTCCGTCAATAGTGTGTGACCATACACACATTGCTATTGGTTGTGCTTTTTATAACTATTACTTTGTAATGTTCAACAGGTGCTAGAAAATATGAAGAGAGAAATTATATGATTTAAACAAAAAACGTTCAGTGCGCCACGGCTTCCTATGTTTGTTCTTGTTTGCCCTCATTTGTATGCGATAATCGAAACTCGATAGCCGAATGGACGCTTGCGACCGTTGTACATCTAAGGTCGCTGCACTGACGATTGTTTACGATAGTTATTTTTTTTTATTTAATCTTTATTATACCAACAAGTCACATTGGTACAAAAGGTGGGCTTAATGCTAATCAAAGCATTCTCTGCTTTGGGCTAAACAGAAAACATGTAGGTAGGCGGTAATGGATATATTGGGACAGTTATGGTCGGCGGTCGGCACTGACCAGCTTATTGATCAGTTGCGTTCTTCTCCCGCACCCCGCACACCATGGCAGAGAAGCGCTCACGGCGGCCTCTAATGGGTCACATACCTGGTCGGTGGAGAGCACGAGCTTGGCGTGCTTCCTGTCGGCGCGCGTGACGAGCAGCAGCGCGCGCGGCGCGGGCGACACGGCCAGCAGCTGGTCGTGGTCGTGCGACACGAGCGCCGCCCGCGAGCCGCGCCGCAGCAGCGTCAGCCCGCGCGCGTCCACCGCCAGCCACAGCGCGCGCGGCCAGTTCGACGTGAACGATTGCTGTGAAAATAAACGTGATAGCCGTACTTAAAGTCACGCGTGCGCAGGACTCTTCGGCACTTTAGTAAGGTAAAATTATGTTGAGCTAAAAATTAACTGATGGGGAGAAAAGGTCCGTTAGTGGCCACAATTTCTCAAGAAAATGAGTTACGTGGTTTGATTAAAAAAAAAAAACAACAGAGAGAAGGTCGAGGACCCAGAACCGGACTAAAATACTCGAACTAAATGAAGATCTTATCGGTGCTTACAAATCTATATTATAGTGCTTTTGTAATATAACTTGTAATTCATATCACCTCATCAATATAAATAAACACTCACAAAGCATATAGACAATATTAAAAAACACAATACATATAACTGACCATAACATCAAAGATGGTAGCACGAGTCAGTGGCCACGAGCTAGCCAGAGTCAACGCCCGCTGCATGGCCGCGTGGGGCGGAGTGCCGCGCAACGCCAGGTGGTGGAGCCTGACCGCGGGCGCCGGCAGCGCCGCTGAGCTCACACTGCCGGTGGTGGCGGCCGGCAATGAGGCCGGTAACGCGAGCCGCGGCGGGAGGACGGCGGCCGCCGCACCGGCACACTCTTCGCCGCCGCCGAGGCAGTCGCCCTTCACCACTTGGGCGTGCAGCGCTGCCAGCATCACCTGTGAACATTGTGTAATAAAAACAAAGTATTAGTGTGTTCAATATAAGTGCATATTTTTATTCTATAGAATATTGTGAAATCATCAAACATTAACTTTTCGGTTGGTTAGTCTGATAGATAGAGACATTCTTAGTTTCAAAATAAATGTATATTTTTAATTTAAAAACTGCTGTAAGAAATGCAGGAGAAAACAATTTGTTTTTCCATGGTGAGTACTCCACTTTGTGCATAATTATAGGTTTTAAAACGCTTTCAATAATGTATTTCACTTACAGCTTCATCGGTCTCAATGGGCAGTCGGTCGTGGCGCACGGCATGCAGGACTTGGTAGTATAACAACTCCATTTCGGCCACGCAAGCCGTATGCAGCGGCCGGTCGCCGAGGAAGAGACGTTTCTTGAATACCAGTCTGTAGGCAATACAATATGCACGGTCCGATTGATAGTTACAGTTAGTGTTATTATCAAAAAAATGTTGCATACATATTAACAATGAAGTTACAGCAGATAATATCTGAATGATTACTGTATTAAGTTTAAAACTCAAACCGAATACAAGTTTATTACTCAATCAAATACATACACAAACGCTGGCAGGCTATAAAGCTGATCCTAAACATTTTCTAACAAGATTTTTCATAACGCAGTTCACACAATCTCATTCAAATGCCTTCAGTACTTTCATCCCGGTATCATACAGAGATTTATCCCGAAAAAACGGTAGGTATTAACTGTTACAAAGTACCTGCAAGCCGCGGCAGTAGCGCCCGCCTTCTCCCAGCGCGCGAGCACGTCGCCGGCGCGCTCGCTGCCGCCCAGAGCGCGCTCGCCCGCGCCCGCCGGCAGCGAATTCGCGCACACCTCGTATAACGCGTAACCTGCATTATGTTATACATATTATACGTTATACACTTATACAGGCTGTCGCCAAGAATTACAGTGGGATAAACCAGCGTAGCTAGTTACTTTCTGGAATAGACCCGCTTAGATAATATGATGGTCAATGGCACTTAGATCGCAACCTAGAATTTTAAATAGATAACCAAACATCATGATTTGAACACCGGGTTATTATGTTTACACTTCCTACTCTCTTGGACTATGATTTCGTGACTGAGGAGAGACAATGCGGCAAATGGCTTTTCAAGAGATTTTATATGTACCAGACTTTTAGAAAACTTTGTAAGTGATGTTGAAACACGGTCGATCAAATGAACAATTTTGAATTTAAAATTATCCCAAAAATCTTATATCATCTCGATCATATTAGCAACTGATTCGGAGCATTTAAATACAAATAACCGCATCAAGATCGCTACTCGCAAACAATGCCGCGGATATACGAACAGATGCAAAAATTCACACGTTTAGTTTATATACACCCGATTTTTAAACGAACAAAACATGTATATTCACCGGTAGCGGAGTCACTCAAACCGATCTTCTCTCGCAGCATAGCCACCAGATGGTCGGCGGTGGCGGCGGGCCCGAACACTAGGCCGTGTTGCTTCCCGTCCAACAACAACACACGGACGTGCATGGGCCGCCGCGCCGCTGCACACAGGAGCTCCTCCTTCGAGGGCGCGGCTAGGCGACGCGGCACTTGGGCGATGCTTAGGGCGACCTGTGTCACGCCAATTACATAAGTGAATAAGAATAGCAAAAGGAAACTAAGAGTGGCATTAAAACAAAAAAAGTGCTACACGGTGAGCGCAAGGCTTGTATTGCCTTGTCTTGCCTTGTCAGGGCATTTTGTTAAATTTTCATTCGGACTATATCCATCTAGGCATCAGATGAGACTGTTCCCTGTACTATTCCCATCTATTTCCACACAAAATTTGGCTTGATTTTTTTTCTATTAATAAGGAAGTATGGTTTATTTTTATTTATGCACCAGAAAAGTACCAACATGGACTTAATGCACTGAGAACGAACGGTAAACAAAGTAAAGACAAAGCATATAAATGCAAAGTACTTAGGAAACATAAGATATGAATTTACATTTGAATTTATGGTAAATTCATTAAGGTATTAAATACTTATTGTACAACATACCTGTTCAGCCCGTCTCGCGAACTTCCCTTCCTCCGCGGCGTGTGGGGCGGCGCCTCGGTACCTCAGGTGAGCAAGCAGCAGCCTTCGCAGCGGCTTCGCTGGCGGCAAAGCGGCCCCCACCGCCGCGCATAGCAACGCCCAGTGACGGGACGACACACGGGAACTGGGCTCCGGGTGGTCGGTCGTCTGGGTTAAACATTGTTTTATTATTTTTCTATCACAGAGCTGAGGGAACCCAAACTTCCCAATACTTCCATGTGACATCTATGTGTCTTAGTTTTATGGCTTCCCATTTAATTAATCTGACTTTAGCCGTCGAATCTATTCGTTCTACACCTATGATAGTTAGATAGGATTCTAAACACTTATTAATAAGAATTAGAAGAAATGTTTAAAGTCAGCAACCATCTTTGGTGACGTTCTTGCCTTGACGTTCTTACCTATGAATGTAGTCGACCCTCCTGTCATTATGGGCGTGGGCGCTCTATGTTGTGTCCGTGATTCAGAATTCTACATTGTGGACGATAACCCACACTCCAGGCCAGGCCAATACCAGAAAAGAGTGTCCACTACCCCTTTGTCAAAAACCGAAAAAACGTAGTCGTCTCTGTCGGTCTCGTGTGCATCACTGCTGGTAGGTCATGGCTAGATCTAGCGGCGTCACCTGCTTGATGAGCTGCATGTACAGCTCGCACAGCAGCGTGTCCTTCTGCAGACAGCGCTGCAGCAGCGCCTGAGCGAGCGCCACGCGGTCGTCGCTGTCGGTCTCGTGGGCCACGCTGTTGTTGTTCGCCAGGTTGGACGTGCTGCCTTCGTTGCTGTTCAGCCCCGCGTGGCTCATTATATCCTGGGGACGAGGGAGTTGCTTTAAGGGGTAGCTACATCACACTGTTATATCCCATAAACAAACCATAATTAGTCTATTAAGAATTTAGCTGCTAGATAAGTTGACTGACAAGTCTCGAATAAATATATTAGTGTGAAAAGGACCAAAATACACCTCCCTGGAGTTTTTTTTTTCGGTTCAGAAGGTGTGGCAGATGGAGGGTCAAATTTGATGCAACCATGTTTTCATGCATATTTGCCGCATATGTGAAAAATTTGGAACACTGGAATTCTTCAAAAAAGGGCATAAAAAGAGCTCTCCTTCAAAGCGAAGGTGTTTCGAGCCGTCGCCGACACCTTGGCGAATCCACGGGTTCGCCAGTGTCACCTCGACTACAACATAAAAGAGCTCACCTTAAATATCTGCATGGCGGCGACATCCTCGGCCTCGTTGAGCTTGGTGAGGCTGTGCGGGAGGCCCCGGGACCAGCACCAGTAGGCGGCCGGAAAGCCCTTGTAGCACTCGCCTTGCGACTCCGCCGCTATGTCCAAACGTACGCGTTCGAGCCGGTGCTTGCTTAGCCTGGTAACACGTGGGTTTTTTGGGCAACTTTACAATAAATACGATTTAGGTATATTGGACAGCGACGGTGGGTTTCAATAACCGATCGTCGTACAGATAGATAGATAGTTACCGATTGAATGCCATTTCATCCTATTTTTTTTTAATAACCGATCGGTCACTATTTTCTTAATGCGTATACTCAGTTGACCCGGCTTCACTCTGTCAAATAAAGGATTAAAAAAAACGCAATAATCGTTTCGAAAAGATCTAGTATGTTCCGAGTAAAACAAAACTAAGCACATACCTCCGCAGCGTATTCCTCAGGAACCCGCCAGCGGATAGATCAGGCGGGCGTCTCAACAGCCCCGAGTCTACCAGCGCTCGTCTAGCCGATCGCAGCGCAGCGGCCAGTCTCGCCCTCTCCGAGGTGGGCGCGGCCCGGCGCGGCGGCTCCTCCGCGAGACCGTTGGCCAGCGTGGGACTGTAGGCCGCCATCAGCCAAGCCGCCTCTTGCTTCTGAGCGCACTCGAGGACTATGCACCTGGATTTTGGGTTCATTGTTAGAATCTTGAACGGTCCAAATAGCCAAAACATCATGGGATGGGGGATGTAAAGCGTCAAACTCAAAGAGTTCACGGTAAAACCGGATCATTGTTATGAACTTAATTGTTTTTGCGGTTTTATATCCGTACTTTATGTGTGCATGAATTAAATATATAAGTCAAATGTAAGATAAAGTTAATGAAAACGTACAAGTGCTTGATGTTATTGTGTACAAGTCATTCACTTTTTTAATGAAATCCTCAATCTTTCTTAATTGAAATAATATCAAGGTTTAGTTAAACAGTTACGTTAGTTCATTTCATTGGTATCACACACAAAAAACTATAACTGACCATAACATTTAGAATCTAGTCAAAATGTCAATTACTAGTCTCATCATTACACTACCTCAATCCATCGTGCTGCCCGTGGTGAGTCAAGCTGATGGTGAGCCCATTGTCGACCGGATCCATCAGGAGGGCGGCGATGTTGCTGTAGGGATACTCAGCCAACACCACCTTGTCGGCTGGTCGGACTAAAACCACACCCTCTGCCCCCACTCCCAGTAACACGTTCGGACCTGCAAGACATTCGAGTCTTTGTAATAGGGAAATTTAAATATCAACGAACGCCTTTAGGCATAATTTGGAACATTTTGTGCTGCTTACACTTTCGGAATAAACGGCCATTGATGCTGAAACACTAAAAAAACCTAGTTAGTATGTAAAGAAAATCATAGGACTGGCCGATATACATACTTTATGGTCAGAGCTATGGTTTTCTTCTAAATTATGAAATATGATTTTGATATTCGGGATTTGAAGTCATTGATGAAAATATGTAATTTTTATTTTAAAATAACTATTTATTAATTCATTATTTACATGGAATAAAAACATTAAATGTTGTTTCTTTCGTATTGCAGGTGAGTGTTTATTTTGGTTATTATATAAAATGTATTTTAGTTGTTAGGTATATAATATCTGTAAATAAGTTAAATTATATTTTAAATAAATCTTTCGTATTGCAGAGAAACGCAGTTGTGTTTTTATTCAAATACCAATTAAAGAATATACATTATTATAAGATTTTAATTCAGCTTATGAAAATACACATTAGTACAATATGTGTTTGTCTCTGTATTAATGCGGCATGATAGCTCCTAAACGAATGGCCGTTCTAGCGGTTAGCATTCCTTAATGAACCGTGACTTAGTGGCATATCATGGTTTCAATCTCAATGGTATTTGGCCTCCATTGTAGCTATATATTTCGCTGATGCTGAAACAGTAAAATGTGAAAATGAAATCTGATTAGTAACAAATCTGAACTCACCGTGCGCCCAATACCCTTTATAGGTGACGGGGAACAAGGTGACCCCGTACAACGGGTACTGCATGACGCAGGACAGGTACAGCGCCTTGGCGGTCAGCTCCGCGCGGCCCGCTCCGAACTGCCGGTGCGCTTGTGCGAGGATCGTCGCCTGGTGGAAACAGTTAATTATGTCATAGTAGGATAGGATTGTCGGTAAATTGTTTTTAAACTCAAACTCAAAAGCTTTTATTCATTATTAGGTACAATTTGTGCACACTTAATGAAAGTCATACAGATAAATTATACATTCTACATTCATACGCTTTGATCGCCCCTCAGGCAAAACGTAGACTGGGAGAAAAAAGCGGGCGGAAAAAACTCCCATATCGGTTAATCAACTTTTTATAATAAACGAGTAGCAACCGAGGATGCCACCATGTTAGCTAACTATCTTTACGATCCGCCGTAAAACAGCTAAATCGTGCCTTCAGTTAGGAACTGCGGTGCCGAAGTTATTTTATTTGAGGCTACCATCGTAATCAACACGCGTAGAGAATGCATTAACACATAGAATAATACTTTATTCAAATTATAAGTAACCACATACCCACTCTATTCGTCCATCTTAAGATACACTTCCATCTACATTTCAAATGCTTCCACAATGAGACCATAAACCAAATAATTCTGTATGGGGTTGTGTATGTGTACACTATAAGAATTGGGTTCTTATTCTTGGGACAAACTACGACTAAAATAAAAAACATATGATGCACATACCCATTGATGAGCAGGTCGCGCTCTAGCGATCCTGGGCGGCAGGAACTGCTCGGGATGCGAGTAGTACGCGCGCGTGTGAGGCGGCGGCGGGCTCGGCGGCGGCTCGCCCAACGACACTTGCGCTTGCAGACCGGCCAGTTGGAGTGCTACCTTCTCTGATACCGGGAACTCGTCCATCTGGGAGGAAATTACAAAAACACGTATCTGGTTAACGACTGTCTAACTAACGGTATTTGGTTAATGATGCGGACGGTCTACCACATACGGGATACCCGCTGTGGCCAGACGCATTAGAAATATGCGGAGGTTATATAATTTATCAGCGGTGATAGCCCAGTGGCTTAGAATTCGACCTCGAATCGAGGGGTCCGGGTTCGAATCCCAGTGGCACGCACCGATGACTTTGTAAAAAAAGTAATGTGCGCTTTATAAAAATTAAATATCACCTGTTCTTACGGTGAACGAAAACATCGTGAGGAAACCTGCAGGTTCACAAAAAAAAAAAGTTCTCACGCGGCATGTTCCCCCACCAACAGGCAGTAGTGGTGCGTGGTGGACGGCGGCCTACATCCCTCTCATTGTGAGAGGAGACCCGACTCTGTAGTGGGTCATTAATGGGTTACTGACATATAATTTATATCTCTTAATTGACTTGTTGACCAAGTATGACGACGTCGAACCTAGTTTCTACGATAGTTTCTTTTTTTCGTGGGGAATAGCATCATGAATACCAGCTGCAGATGGGGACCGACAGAGGTCATGCCATACTCCTACCCGCTAAAACCCCACGGTGTTCCTCTCTACACTATTCGCCGGGCCCAAGGGTACATTTCTGAATTAATCCGCGACCCCGTTAGGAGTTCCAACTAAGGTTGGCTTTGTAGTCATCCTAGGAATCCTTTTCTAGGCGGCAACGTCTGATCACGCATAGAGATCTGACTGACCTGCTGATAGCATGGTCTCCTAGTGCCATCCCGAAGTTAAACTCACCTTAACCACACTGTGCACCGCCTGCGCGTACAAGAGCGCCACTTCGACGGGATCGTGGGGCAACTCACGGCCCCCACGGAACAGGCGACGCTTGAACACGAATCGGTTGTCCGCCGACCCGCCGCCGGGACCTTGTTGCCTGCGAATTGTCTGAATATCAGTTGGAGGAAAAGAAGAAATTTCTAGGTAGTTTTGCTGAAATGGATGGGTGTAATTCGCTTGTTGATTAAAATAGGTACTTATTGATCGTATCATACAGTATACTCGTTGTTTTAAGATATACTTACATTTCCCAAGCCGCGATGACGTCATACAGATAGTGGGTAGCCCGCACGTGTTCTTCAGTCGAGGCTCGTTGCTGGTACACTGCCCAACCAGCGCGCGCATTGTTGCCAAGGCCCAGCTTGTCAGCCAGGCGGGCCGCTGCTGCCGCCGCTGTATCAGCTGGATGGACGTCGATGGCCTTGGTGCGACCGTCCAGGAAGAAGAATCGGCATACTATTGTACCGAGGCGACGCATTGCCTGTAAAAATGCACAAATTAATATTATTAAACAATGAATATAATTGTAAGGTAAATAACGTGTGATTTTTTTCTTCATAAGTCTCGAACGGCGACTTCTTGGAAAATGGAGCACAGGCCGTCCTCCGAGCAGGTGAATTGACCGCCTGTAGAAGACCGCAGGAAACCGATAAATTCAAAGGGCCAAAGGGTGTTCGGGTCGATTAAGCTTGTCGCGTCTTTCAGCAGGTCACCAATCCAACTAGGCGTGTCCTTGAATCTATCATCCGGGTACAATACCGGTACCGGCGCTGGTAGCCAGGTTTAGGATGTAATACCTGGACTAGGAAATCTTTAGTATCTATCGTTATACATACCGCAATCTCCACAGTGCTGGGCGGGAGGAGCCTGGGGGCGGCGCCTCTACAGTTGTCCAAGCACCACTGCGCACAGTGGGCCGCCCTGGTACTGGTGGCAGATACGCTGCCAATGGAGCCGCTGTCTGGGGTGGCCGGGGAGGCCAGCGCGATGCGCGCCCGCGCCCGCAGCCAGGCGCAGTAGTAGCGCGCAAGGCCGCGGCTCGGTTGCCACGCGACGGCGCACAAGCACAGGATGAGCCAGACGCGTTCCGCCCACTCTTCTACCGGACATTCTGTTATCTACAAACATAAAATCAAGGCGTAAAAGTACGTAGATTCAACCAGAAGGTTTCGAACAAAAATTTATCATTGATTGTAAGTAGTCTTTAAAAGCATTGAAAACGCTGAACAATATGAAAAAACGCTGTCAATAATGTCAAATCGGAACATTGAACTATTTTAGTTTCCATTTTCGACATTCTAACAATATTAAAGGTTACTCCTAGAAAAATACATTAAGTTACTCACTTGTCTCACACACTGCACAAGGATCTCATCTCTTAACTCCTCGCGTTCCAAGCCTTTTCCGATCAACGACTGTATGACTTGAGTCTCCTTTTCCGCTGTTAGTTCGCCTCTCATATACCGACAGAGGTCCTGAAGGAAAATACGAATTAGAAAAAGGAAATGATAAAAAGGGAAAGCTTTATAAGTAAATTCAACATGAGTAGACTAAGCCTAATTATTTACTGTATGTGACAGTAATATGAAAAAAAAATTGAATACCATCATTTAATAAAAGTTAATTTTGTAAAAATATAACTACGTATGTCAGGCATTTAACTTTAATAATTAAAAAAAAATGTCATAAAACTTTACCCGAAATATGCTGACAGCAGCCGTGACACTCTCCGGGTCATGCAGTTGTATGTGCGAGGTGGGTATGTTGTTCCCCTTGTGGTACACTATCATCTCTTCTTTGGTCAACAGCTCCATGGATTTGCTCTTCCTTGTCAACGTGGCCATTATTGTTCCTGGCAAATTTTAAAGTTGTTCACAATATTGCTTAGGATCGCTGACCCTAGTTTAATTTTAGCTTAAAATTAGTGAGTTCTAGCTCATAAAGCAACTGTTCTATGTGTTGCTTGCGACGAGCCATGCGCTTAAATATCACCCGCTGTAATAGTGAAAGAAAACATCGCGAAGAAACTTGCACACCTGAGAGTTTTTCATAATATTCTCAAAGGTAAGTGAAGTCCACCAACGACAAAGGCCTTTGTCCTTCTCAGTGTGAGAGGAGCTATAGTTGCCGTCACGAGTGGTGAGCAGAACTTTCATTGGTCGGTTTGATATTGACTGCGCTGCGGTGCACGCGATTGGTTCGACAACCGTCAGTTCGTCAGTGTGCGTCGTCTATTGATCCAGCACGTTTTTTCGGCTGCTGTACATTGGCCGAAAGTATATAATATCCCTACCACTGATAATCTGTGCTCACGACTCATAACGGTTACTATACTACCCTGCAGTGGGTTATTAATAGGTTGTAGACCTCGAACCTTTGAAGTAGAGTTTGGCGAACTCACTGAGATTGGTCCGTCCGTTGGGGGCGCGGGCGGCGGTTTTTGGGTGTGCGGTGTTAACAAATGACATAGCCGACGCCACACAGGTTCTCTCCGCACTATTCTCTATTGAGTCTCTATGTGCTTACCTTCAGGCGACCTCGGGTGATCGTTGAAGTATAGTTTGGCGAACTCGCTGAGGTCTGTTTGAGCGTCATCGGGCGCGGGCGGCGGTTGCTGTGTGGGAGGCGCTTCTAGCTGATGTAGCCGTCGCTCCACGCGCTCCTTGCGACGTGCAACGCGTTCTGTGCTCTATCCATAGGAAAATAAGGGTGATTTTTAAACGATGCCCAACATGATTCGTAAAGAAACATATTATCTTCTTGTCATTATAAAAACTTTTTTATTAAATGTGTATTTAATGACAACTTATTTCTCCTTTAAATGCCAAAACCTATTTAATCCATATGCGCCTTTTTATATTCAAAGGATATTAATTTTTTCCCGTGCATTTGACGTACATCAAAATAATACTTTAGGCATATAACTTTACTTACATCGCCATTCATGACAGGTGGTGGGCTGGTGCAAGTGTCCATTGGTACCGGCGGAGGCTCCACCACTTCGGGTGACGTCACTGCACTCGGCAGAGGTGGGAGCGGTGCGTCAGATGATTCCGTTTCTTCTTTGCTAGAGAATCTGTTGGAAGCGATTTCAAGTTAATAAATTCTGAAACATCATTTCATTTTTACCCTACTGACTCCTATCTCGTCTATTCAGGAGTTAAGTTTGTTGATCCCCTCGAAATGTAGATGTTGTATACTAATACTTATACTCAAACTAGAAAAGTAGATTCGCTTTCTTTTTATATCTTAGAGACACATTTCTTATGCCATTTACATCAGTAACATAAATTGTTATTAATCAGTCTAAAATTATTGTTATTATGAACTCGAAATAATGGTACATTTACTGTACTTACCCATTGGTCTCAGGCGGCAGTAGTGGTGGTGGCGGGGGCGACATCGGCGCCGCAGGTTCGATGCCGTTCGGTCGCGGTATTACTGATTCGTATATCGGCTCCTTGTCTTTAATTATAGACACCTTCCCGTTGGGTATTATACCGTTTGTGAGTTCCGGTGGTGTCGTATCTAAAAACATGAGTTTATATCAGTCTTCCGGCATATGAATTTTCGCAGGGTTATGACATAAGGGTTTTCCAAAAAGTGCGTAAAATGAACTCTTCTTCAAGGCGAGCAACGCACTCGCCACTCACCTAGTGTTGCTCGTGTCAGTAGGCGACACGATATTAATATTCAGGCCCGCTGGTGGATCAACGTCAGCCTGCACTTTTCATTAAAAAAAAAGCAATTACATTTGAACTGGTACCTTTAACGGTGGGCGGCGGGGGCGGAGGCCCAGCAGGCTCCGGCAGAGAACACACCGGAGGCGGCGGGAACTCCGGCGACTCCTCCGGCGGCTCCATCGGCGGCGGCGGAGGCATGATGAGCGATGACGTCATCACATCGCCGTTCGACATGGGCGTCATGCCATTCGACGTGACGCCGTTCATGGAGGACGTGACGCTGTTGGTCATGCTGTTGCCGAGGGGCGTGGCGGGCTGCAGGATGGACTGCAGGGGGAGGGACGACGGGGGCGGAGGGGGGATGGACTCGGAGGGCGCGCCGTCGGGCTTGCGTTGCGCTTCCGTTTCCGCTTTGCTGAACTCGTCCATCTCTGCGGCTAGGACGTGCTCCAACTGGTAACAACAAATGTGTTGTGTGGTTAACATGGAGCATGAAAGAACTAATTTTCATCATGCAATGATATCGGTAGTTATTATAATACAGTTGCATATATTATAAAGACTGTGTATGTCATTGCATTGTTGCATTTTATGGAGTAAAAGTGACTGTAAAGTTATTAAATAAATAACAGAAATATAGGGAAATCTGATAAAATTTACTGTTTGCTTTGAGATGCTTTGTTTCGATTAGGTGTAGACACAAAAACAAAAGTAGGTAATTTTTTGGAGAGTTGCAAAAAGGAACACAGAAGTTGTGGATAAATCCAGTTATTTAAACTGGCCCTTTTAGGAGCATTAACCTCTTGATGCAGATCATCAGCCAGCCTCTCCATGGAGTCCCCGATCTCCGCGATGGTGTCGCGAGGCTGTCGGGCGCGCCGCGAGAAGCTAATATGTTCTTTTATGTGTTTAACTAGCGAACAGGCATACATGCTACCTTATGGTAGCTGATCATATTACTTAGGAGCATTACTTTTTGATGCAGATCATCGGCCAGCTTCTCCGTGGAGTCCCCGATCTCCGTGTGATCGTCAGGCGCGCCGCACTGGGCGGGCACTTCGGCATGAAGGTTTTACGTGTTAAACCAGCAAATAGGCATCTCAGGAGCATTACCTCCTGGTGCAGATCGTCCGCCAGCCTCTCCATGGAGTCGCCGATCTCCGCGATGGTGGGCTGGTGGGCGGGCTGGCCGTCGGGCGCGCCGCGCTGCGCGGGCACGTCGGCCAGGAAGTCGAACAGGTTGTCCAGGTCGACGGAGTCGCCGCACGAGATGCCGCGCAGCTGGTCCGCCATCGTCTCCAGCTCCGCGCGCTCCGCGTCCGCTTTCTCTGCCAAGCTGAGGAAGGCATGCTGTTTAGTAAGTACATTTACATCGAGTCGAAGCGATGTTTGTTTTGTTACTCTCTGACATTATTCACGTAAATGAATATGTTGTACAGTAAAACAATTGCTGACTATGAAATATGAAATAACTCAGTTGTTGAGGGTACTTTTAAAGTAATGTAATAACTTTTTAACACTAACATTTCTCCATCATCTCCAGTGTGTCCTTGCATCGTTACGACTATAATATAGTCTGTATTGTCCGTTGCTCACTTACTTACGTGTTAAACCTTACTTGTTCCCGTACCTATAGTCATCTCCCATCTACACAGCACCATGATCGAACGAGACATTGCAGCGCAATCGCTTTGTCAATTTCGTGTATTGTGTGTTATATTTCTGTGTAACTACGATTGCCTCGTGCTCTGACCACTGACCTGTTCCTCTCCTCGCGGATCTTCATCTCGTCGTTGACGCGCTTCATCTCGCGCAGCGCGGCGGCCACCTCGCGGGCGAAGGCGCCGCGCAGGTGGCGCTGCAGCGTGAGCGCGGCGCGGCGCAGGCGCAGGAAGGCGGCGCGCTCGCACCAGCCGCGCCACGCCGCCTGCAGCACCACCGCCGCGCGCCGCCACGACGCGAACTGCCGCCGCTTCAGCGTGCCCTTGTACCACTGCCACACCGAGTCAATGTTACACGGTATAGGCTCATAACAAACGTAGTACACCTTCTTATAGTAACCGTCACAAGTCGTTGGCACAGTAGGTGGTAGGGATTACAAGGTAGGGTGACCTTTCGGCCAATGTGCAGCAGTTGAAAAATATGCGCTAGACCGACAGGCGACTGCCACGGAATTGCGAAAAATCGCATGAATTAGCAGCGCAGTCAACTTTAAGCCGACCAATACAGATTGTGCTTACGACTCGTGCAGACGACTAAACGATAGTAGCGTATCGCATGCGACCGTCGCACACTTCACTGTTCACTCGCACTTCGATCAAGGTCATCAATGACCGTCGTATACGACGATCTCGCTTTAAACTCACAGAGTAAGAGGATCGATACAACAGTCCATAAACCAATAACGGATCATAGATTTCCATTAAAAAGTGTATAGTCGTTTTTTATACGCGTAGGTATATGGAAACGATCATCACCCAAATCTTTCTTTCCTATAAAAACATTTATAATCACTAGTCGATTCAAACATCAGTTGCCACTTACTATAACTATAAAATAAATCACGTAATTCAATTTTGATACTTACTTTTTGTATCAGCAACGCTGAAGATTGAAGAAGTGCATTCCTTTTCGCTTCTAGCGGGGAATGGACAGAGCACCTCATAAATATTTTCGTGTGTCCAATCTGCCAGTCATCGGGAGGTGCATTTACTAGAGCCGTTATTGTTCTGAAACATATAAAAAATTACATAATTAAAGAGGTACGCGATTATAGATGGAGAGGTATTAGAGATGCGCCGGGTAGCCGTCGCGACGGATCTTCACATAGGTGCAACGATATTGTTGTAGTTGTGTTGTGTGGGTAGTTGTGTGAGTGAGCACTCACGCGATATCCGGTGCGCTACGACGAGGATAGGGCAGCAGATACCTGTACCGCGCCTGGAACATCGACGCGGGCGGATGCATGCGGCGGATCTTCACGGTCTCGTTCATGCCGTGGTACCGCAGCTGTTCTAGCACCAGCTGGTCGTTGTACTTGCCTGTACCGCGCTTGGAACCTCGGTATGAGTAAATGTACCAGGTAGCCTTCCTTCCTTCCAGCCCTTGATAGTCCACTGCTGGACATGGGCCTCCCCTAATCGACGCCACTCCACCCGGTCCTGGGCCCTTTGAATGCAACGGTTTCTCGCTGCCTTCTTCAGTGTGCGTAGTGCGAGTTGCACAAAATTTTTCGAGTAACTTCACCGTCGCGTTAATCGACTATACGCTAAGCGCCAATTCCGTTTGTCATCTTAGCCACAAGATGGCGCTGCTTCAATCCCATAGAAATCGACGTATTCGCGCTCGATACGTTCAAGCGAAAATGTTTTGTCAAAACTCGCACTCAGCACACAGGTCATCAGTCCACCTGGTGGGAGGGCGTTCGCATCGTCCGCAGGTAGCCTTCGCTGTGCAATATTGTTATTTGTGGGTAGTAAAGACTCACGCGATATCCGGCTCGCTGGGGCGCGGATGGGGCAGCAGGCACCGGTAGCGCGCCTGGAACACCGGCGCGGGCAGGTGCACGGGGTAGCCGTCGCGGCGGATCTTCACGATCTCGTTCATGCCGAGGTAGCGCAGCTGCTCCAGCACCAGCTGGTCGTTGTACTTGCCCGCCTCCTTGTTCTCGTTCGGCTTGATGCAGCGGACGTACCTGGGTATCACCACCCAATAAAAGTTAGCTCCACTAATAAAAGTTAAAATATCACCTACTCGTACATGGACACACATAGATCTCGGAATAAAATGAAAATCGTATAACAGTTAACATGTTATTTAGTTTAAATTTTAGAAGATCGGCATGTGCTTTGTGTTAAATAATTTGCATATTACAGATACACACATGTAAAAAAATCACGTTACTTACCACACATCAGTAACTTGCAGCATATCAACGAGTGACTGTAGTTGTGCTCTGAAGGTGTCCACGACGGTTGGTCGTCCTTTCGACGTGCCGCGTTGCGTCGTGCCCGCCGACCCGGGGCTCGATAACGAAATGTCCTGAAACATGCACTTAGGTTAATTTCACTTTACACATTTTATTTACTATTACAGATTTTATAATTCTCCCTCTCCCATCCCGAAAATGTTCCTTGCTAGTTAATTTATCTGTGGGTATAACAAATTAGTTGATCAGAGACGTCATCTTGGCGTGAAGCCAAATCATTCCTAAATTTCAGTGGCTAAACTACAAAAAAAAGGAAAACTTTTATTCTCTTTAGCTTTCCTATTTCCCTGACATTGCTTGTGAAATCAACCTCTTACTAATTTTAATTGTTTATTGATAGTCGAACACTACAATAAGTATTCTTTGAGATTAAGTAAATTACATGTTCCGGCTTAAGCCTGCACATAATCCACCAGCTCGTAATCACGAACGGGCTAGCTGATCGAGGTGGTCTATAAATCTTTTGCGCATCTCTACTCTACTCTTGTCAAAACTGAAGAATATGGTATAATAGAAGCTAAATCCTGCACATAATCCGCCAGCTCGCGTCGTACGGTTCACCTTTCTGCGTATCTCTATTCTTGCTATCGAAACTGAAGAATACATCTTTCTACGTTTCCTTTCATCAAAACTGAAGAATATGGTTTCATAGTAACTCACATGTCCCGGCGGCGCCAAATCCTGCACATAATCCGCCAACTCCCTCACGAAGGGGTTCGCTGACCGACTGAGGTGGTCTATAAACGCGTCCTGCTGGGTATCCCTGTTCTTGTCCACGAAGCCCTGGACGCTGTAGGTGACGGCGCCGGCGTAGTGCTGGACGCCGAACTCCTCCTCCCACTTGCGCCGGGAGCCCTTCACGAAGCTCTGGTGCTCGCCGAACTCGCCCTGAATGTTCGTTAGGTATGCGCCGTCGGAACCCTGAAATCGAAATATATTAATTGGCATCGCAGCTAATATTTGAAGACAACTAAAAATACACTATTTTTAAATTAATTATTAGCACAGCAAATTCGTTTTTTATTTATTTATCTAAAAACAAATGACAATAATATTATAAATTCCTACAGTGCAGTTTGTCGGCAGTACAGAAATACTTCATAAATTAATCTAACGTTACAGTCAGAGCGCCAATCTAAGAATAATTTATGACATTATGACAATGATTAAAGAACTCTAAATGGCCGGAAACGAGCAGCAAATTTGATAGATAGAATTTTTTATCGCAGAAATTTATTATAGTAACTTAATTTTAAAGCCAAGAAGTGAAACAACATTTACACACTAAAGTACACTTGTAATTACAGGCTGAGGTATTATTTTCGTCCTCTCACGTTTGATGTCCATAGGCCTACGACCTTCTTACATTGAGACAAGGGTGAGTTTAGCTCGCCGGGTCGTTACCTTGGGCATGTGGCACTGTTCGCTGAGCAGCTTCAGCAGGCTGCGCGGTGGCTTCTCCAGCAGTTCCAGGCACGCGGCGTTATCCGTGAACTGGATTCGGTTGTACTTGATGCCCTCTTGTCGATACTGAAAATAAGAAGACATAATATGGTCATATAAGCTCAAACAAAGACAAATGGGAACTTATAGCCTAGTGTTAAGGTGCAAGGAGTATTGTTCGTTATCCGACCAGGTGTAGTGACGACCTAAAAAGCAGGCGACTTCAAAGGGTCTTGGACCCGGCGGAGTGGTGTCGATTAGAGGAGGCCCATGTCCAGGAGTGCATAAAAAAGAGCTGAAAAGAATAAAGGAAGGGATCTACATTGCACTTACAATCTCCTGCTCCAGCGCGAACACGTAGTTATTGAAGAACATATGCAGCTTCTCGTTGGCGTAGTTGATGCACAGTTGTTCTAGAGAGTTCGAAGCGAAGTTCTCGAAGCCGAAGATGTCAAGAACTCCTAACGCCCTCCTTGCTTCTCGGCCGGGAGCGGAACAGCTGTTGACGTGTCGAACTAGCCAGGCGAACGTGCGCGCGTATAGGGCGCGTGCCATCGCGTGGCGGTTTTCACGGGCCTAGAAAAGATAATAGGGAATTAAAACAAAAAATAAATTCAAATACGGGACACAGGACAAGAGAAAGAGAAAATAATGGTAAGAAGAAAGAAAATAATGGCAAAAGAAAAAGAGAGAACGCATAAACTTGCAATCTAATTGAATATGTTTTCATTTGAAAATACAGCGTTTAAAAACAAAGATTTTATTCTCTAACAGCGTACGACATAAATGTTGATGAAACTATGTCAACAAATTTATAGGCTGTGAAATTTTCAAACGATATTACAGAGACATAAAAATACATTTTTTGCATTTTTTTAGATTTTTCAGAAATGTACTTACTTCAGGCAACCGCAGGGGTATATCGGTGACGTTCCCTCGCACGTTAATCTGTCGTTCCAACAGCACTCGTTGCGCCGTGGGAGGCTGAAGGCCCAGGAGGCTGGCCACTGCTTCCACAGCCTCCGCATCTTCGGGCGCTAACGTTGTGCGCTCACCATCCACGTCCTGAAAAGTTCAGAAATAAGTTAGTATCGACAAGTGTTTTTCTCAAATCATAATAAAACGTTTATCATGCGGCAATAAATTGGAGATTAACAAAGGATTCCTTTCTGTTCAGCGAATTATAGGATTTGCAAAGGTTATGATGATTATGCCTAATTGCAAGGATTGTCTGCCACTTGAAATTACACTTCTTTACAGGTGTGATTACTTCGCTCATATGTGGTGCCAGTGAAGCCCATCTCGATTCCGCTATTTTCTCCCTATTTTACTCATACTACGAGTACTTGACTGCTTTTATTCGCGGAGCCAACAAATTTATAATAATTTGCAAGTTCTAACATCATTAGTTGCAGCACATTTCCCATCCATAACACGGCAGTCAGAACCTTGAAGTCTTTGGCACCTGTGCGGCTCTCTTGTAGCACAGTCAGCGCTAGTTGCGGCGCTTCCAGCTTGCCCTACACTATTAATGTTTTTTAATATGTATTTTACCTGAAATTGCACGTTTCCCAGCCACAGCACAGCCGCCAGCACCTTGAATAGTCCCTCGCACATGTGCGGCGGGACTTGCAGCACAGTCAGCGCCAGTTGCAGCGCCTCCAGCTTGCCCTGCTCGCCCCCTCGCCCCTTGCGCGCCTCCTCGTCCTCGGGCCGAAGGTATTTGAAGTTGACGCCGTCGCGGAGCCGAAGCGTGTTTCGGAGTTCGGCGTTGTGCTAGAAAAATATATGTTTCCATTGAGATTTGCCTTACAATATTTTGATAGTTAATTTTGTGATTTGACTAACGAATTGATGACTTGATAAATGATGATGAATTGACGATTTGATGAATGAAACACAACATCTGAATATTCTGTTAAGTAAGGAGCATTGGCCATTGTATCAAAATTATGCTTAAGTAAGTTTTTAAAATACTAAATTAACTGTAAATAAAAAGAAATATCTGAAACAAATCTCAAATCGTTAATCGTGCGACGGTTCGTTTGATTTCGGAGCGATTAGGCTCGGTTCACATCTGACGGAAAATGCATGTATTCGGTCAAATAAGTCCTTCTACATTACCCATCGGTTCCTGTGTTCAGCGTCTACAGAGTGGTTGTGTAGTGTGATAATTTTAAAATGAAGTCCAACGACCTAATACCTATTTGGGAAGGTTTTGAACAAGATCGAAGAAATTAATGACTACATTAGGTGCATCCTTTACTAAAAGGATATCGAGTGGCCAATTCGTGGACGGAAACGGAACAGACGTTGTACGATGGACGCACTAAGGCATCATCGATTGAGAGTGAAAGGATGAATATAATTATTTGTCTGTTCTGTTGTAACGCGACCGATAATACGAGACGCATGTTCCGTTAAATGTGAACCGAGCCTAAAAGCGGTGCCGTCTCAATGGATCGCAGGTGTTTATGGGTCCTGATAGGGACAGCTTGCCTGATTCATGAATAATATAGGCTGAAACTCAGTACCTAATATAATTACAAGGCATTTACATCATCGTTAATGAATTTGATAGGAGTAATCTCAATAATAAGATAGATGTTAGTTGTATTGTTGTGAATAATAAATCGTAAAGATAGTTTATTAAGGCTCCTACCCTATTTCACGAATCTTAGGATATAATGTTTTATGCTTTTAGTTACAAATTATTTATTATAGGTATTCACCGACAGTGTGGTTATACATACATATGTATATGTATACACAATTATACTATATGTACAAAAAAGGCATACGAGCCACCTGACGGTGAGTGGTCATCATCGCCTGTTGACACGAGCCGACACGACAGATGTTTCCAGATGAAAATTACATTTAAGTGGAGGGTTTTCTCATAAATACACTGTCGTGACTTCCGCCACTCATCAAGAGATGGCGCCACTGGTATTCTAAATCACGCTATCGACGTTTTGTAAATTAACTACACTCGGAGATGACGTACCTAATCGGAGGCTGGTGGGAGATTTGGGACCCTTTACCAAACGTTCGCTAAATAGAACCTTAACTAATTTATGTTACAGAATTGATAGAGCTTAAGAGCCTGACAACACCCGATGATTTTAGGAATCGGGCATCTTCGGCTCGCGGCTCCCGCCTACCCCATGCCCCTCATGCGCCACTGTTAGTGGAGCGGACTCTATGAGAACTAAATAAAATGATAAAATCGGCACTGTTTCAAGTGTTAAAGAAATGTGGACAACATCGTCAATAGATGGCACTGTTTCCAGTTTTAAAGAAATATGGACGACTCTAGTAATGATGTGATTTTAAAACGCGGAGCTTTTGTATTGAACACCTAAAACTTCTTATTATTATTCTCCATCAAAGGTCCATATAATACCTATGTTTTCTATTCATCTCACCAAAAAATAAATAAAACACGGTCTTCTCTTTCAGAGGATGTACCCAGAATGCCATTGTTTCGCTATTAAATCACTATTAAATTAAAAATTCAATAATTCAGCAGTACCTAAACATGTCAACCAACAATTCAATTTCTTCTTACAATATTAAAGAGGCTTGGAACAAGCTTCATAATGTTATTGCATATTATTACCCTCAAATTTTTCGATGGCCTCAAATAATACCTAACCACATAAAAGCAAGTAGATTTGTCACGAGATCGAGTAAAAGACAGATAGACGATTTAACTGGTTTTTGTATAACCAGTTAATTCGTCTATCATGTAAAAACATGTATTCTGAGACATACAGGTTTCATCACGTGGTTTTAGGAAAGGCGAGAGCTGGAATCGAACCTAGACTCCCGGCATGGGAGTAGGAACGATTTTTTAAATTGTTGAAAACCCTCTATTTACACAGCCGACACAGGCCATAAATCAGTCGGCGCGCCGGCGGCGCAGTACTATGCCTACCGTTTGAAAAAAGCCGCTTTTGGCTTCCTTTCGTTTCAGGTCAATGACCTTTCACCTTGAGCCTGTTACTTTTTGTGTCTTTTATTTGTGTAATTATTTTGTTTGAAATTTGCATTTTTTTTTATTTTCGGTCCTGAACCTTTTCGTATGCTTTAACACACTTAAGTACACGATCTTTGTGGTTTAAATTAATGAGGTAACGTCATCTCCACCTTGTACAATATAAAAATGAATATGTTGCTAAGCGCAAATCTCGGGAGGAGCTGAACCGATTTCGCTAATTTTTTTTGGATATTCCTTTAAGTACGAGGATGGTTCTTACGGAGAGAAAATTTGAAAACAATGTAAAGAAAATAATAAAAACAACAATTTCATTTTCCTATATAAACTGTTCTACCCATGTACTACCTGTCAAACATCATTTCAGATTGAATACTTCATAAGTTCATATGGCAATGTCATGCATTTAGAAACGTCAAGATTTTTCTTTATGGATGCCACTTCTATTATGCAAACTGCAATGATATAATATACATATTTTATAATGGCAAAACGAAGTGTGCCGGGTCAGCTAGTAGGTAATAAAAATAAATACTTGCATAGGTGTTATAGATTATATTATTAGATGTATGTATTATGTTTGAAAACATTCAGTTTATTTCCATTGGGCCTTCAACTCAAACTTTTTTTCTCGTTATTAATAACAACAAAAATATATAGACTCATGAAATATTCACAAAATATTTAATAATAAAGCATTTCGTACGTCTCAGTAAAGGCGCAAATATTTCTCGGTCGCAAATTTATCAAACCGACTTGTTATTCAAACGTAAACACGGTTTTTTAATTAAATCTACCAATCAAAAAACAACACGCATTTTTATTGAACACTTCCTTTATACCTAATAGGTATTATTACCTATCAATCCACGAAGACGCACAGCCCTAGCCGGCGGCCCCACTATTCCTCCTAACCGTTTATAAAAATTACCGTGATAGTGATAGGTACAATTCTAGACGGCAACGCCGCGCGTAGCGGTGTCTTCTTTACTGTCGGTTTGGCAACGTCGCGTCGCGCGAATTTCAGTACAATTTGAAAACGGGAGGGAATCCTACATTATATGACCCGGGTTCGAACCCGAAGCAAAATATAAGAAGACATTCTGGATTGAAATGTTTTTTGTATTACTATTTTTTTATTTCATATTATGCTATCTAATGGTTATTTATATTTCCGAATTCCGAAAAAAAATAACGAATTTTAGATAAATTTATAATTTCAAAAATAATTGTATAGCTTATAACAAAAAAAAGTTATTAAATTGACGTTGAAACTTTTATTTATTTGTAACTTAATAAAATCTGTCTTCTTATTTATTCAACAATTTCCAAAATCAATAATCGATGTAAAAAATTGTATTATATAAAAAATATAATTATATAAAAGTGAAAATAAAGTCACGCACACGCGGATTTGAACCCACGCCCCAGCGTATACAGCCTGGCGTCCTACTTAATACGCCACACAAGCCTCAGACAAAGCTATGAAATTGTGCTATATACGACAACTGTGTATTATTTTGGAATGACGGAGCGACGCACGTCCACCTAGCATCGCGCCTCTGCGCTCTCTGTCAATTGCCATACAGTGTGACCATCTCAAAAACGGCGAATCTGCCACACACGGACCCAAAAATCTGCCAAAATCTGCCACACTCGACGTTTAAAAATGCCAAAAATATGCCAACATGAAAATAAAAAAAAAACGTGCATATTTTCATAATTTTTTTTAATCAACATTATAACTACGCTAAACGTGCAAAAAAACAATACACCTAATCAACATTGGCTTCAAAATTTTTGTCTTCACTTTCTTTGTACATGGATTTTAACGATATATTTTTTAACATTTCCTTGCTTGGTTTAAAGGAGACGCAGTCTCCGTGTTCCTTTATTCCCTCTTTTGTAGTAATTATTGCCGAGACATGTTTATTCAAAAACCTGTTCCTTATTTTTGTTTTATTTAGATTGACTTGAGAAAATATCCTTTCGCACGACGCATTTGACATTGGCAAACACAAGAGAGCTTTTGCAAAGTTTGCAATATTTGGATATTTTGTACTTCACATACACGCTAAGCGCCGTAAGAGAATGAAATGAAGTAAAAACAAAGATGATTGAAAACTCAATCAAGAAAGGTTATAAGAATATGAACCCTATGACTTATCATTTACAGCCCACAATCAAATGACAATACCTATGTAAGAACAGATCAAGCGGGGAATCCCCGTGTAATCTGGGCTGGGTATCAAACAAAGGCATAGGTTGCCAGATTGTGAAATAATTTTCTACTAAATATTTTTAAATTTACCTTATTTGAATTTTTATTACTTATTTATAATGTCATGTAATTTAAAATTTGCATGATTTTCATTAAAACCTTTGAAATCTGCCAAAATCTGCCACATTTGTAAATCGTCAGCATAATATGCCACAGCTTAAATTTTGGATCCAAATCTGCCAAAATGGCAGAAATCTGCCACAAATGGTCACACTGTTGCCATAATAGTAAGCGAGAAATACAAAATACGAAAATATTGCGCGGAGCACGCGAAAGAAAAGTTTTAAATTTTACTGATTTACTGAATATTTATAAGCTTATTGAAAAAAATTAACACAATGATGTGATTATAACGAAGGTCTGCTAATATACTGGTTAAATTATTTGAATAAATATTAACAAACAACGTTGTAGTTTAGTATAAGAATTCAGAAAAGGGGTAACTTTGCAATTTTTTTTTATCGAGGCAACTTTGTCAAAATGTGTTTCGACGACTATGTTGTCGTTCGGAATACGGTCTAGAATAACATATATTTTTCCCATTGTAAAATACTTTGTAATTTTTGCTGGAAATGAAAAATAAGAATAGCAAATTTGCTGAATTACATGTTATCAGCGCCTTAAGCAACCACATCAGCTCACGTTAGCTCCTTCACCAGCTGCTGAGTTATCGTTGCGAACCGTTTTTGCTCACCTTCGCTCCTTCGACCAACTGGTAGAACACATGGTAGTTGGTCTCTCGGGGCGCGGGGCCGGTGATTCTGGCGCGTTCTAGAAGGAAGTCCCGCAGCACGGCGCCGCGGATCCCGCCCCGGTGGTCCAGCCGCACCTCCACGAACTTGCCGAAGCGAGACGAGTTGTCGTTGCGAACCGTTTTTGCGTTACCTAGAAGATAAAATGCGTTACTTTAAAAAGAATGTAACAAAAAATATCAACCATTGAAATTAAAAGTTTTTTAAGCCTAGTTTTCATGTACAACAAGACAATTTCAAAAATGTTCGCGCCGAATGATATTTGAGGTTTCTAAAGGCGTCACTACACCCGAATTCCGAACTAAAGCTTTTGTTTTTGTCAAGGCGATAGTTTTGCGCATTCGTTAGTAAGTCAATGTGTGTTGATGTTCAGACTGACAATGTTCGAAATTTAATTGCAATGCCAAATAAATTCGGTTTTCATGCATAGCCTGACAAGATTGGCCTCAGCCAGGATGAAATCAGCAACATAACTAGACTATTTCTTATAACACGCAACTCGAACTTGAGCCAATGAGCATACAAAAGTAGATATCGGCGTGCTACCACGCCAATATCTATGTTTTTTAAAAACTTTTTTAATTTTTCTGGTGTAAATATCCATAAAAGCAAAAGATAATTAAATACACCGACATCTAATTCTACTTATAACCGGCCAATAGTAAACGTAATTTTGTATTTCCTCCAGTTTTTCCGACATACATATAACAATTTGACCGTAACGCTAACGTCTGTCCGTGCGTCACGGTGAGAAGACGCCGTAACGAGCTCCGGGAAACATCTCGATAGTGATTCAACAAGTTACATACATCGTATGGTGTGCCGATAATCGACAGTAACAATTAGATTAGATAAATGAACGTGAATCATTTAGAGCATGTAAATAATTGGAGTTAATGGAAGGGAGATAACGTGGTATTAGCACAGTATAGCGTAGAGGTATAGACTTTGTTGGGATTTTATTGTTCCGTAAATGGACGTTAATTGAAGCGCAGATTTTATTTAGGTATTCAATGACTATAAAAAAAGACGAACATAGCGTTTTCAATCCATTTTTTTTATATACAAACTTTACCCAAGTCCCAATGTAATGGTTACGTCTGACGCAGTCCCTTTGCGTCTCCGGAAGACAAATAAGTATCTCTAATCTACTAATTTTCTTATGCTTACCGTCCCCAACCATATCTACCACTAATCCACTATAACTGGTGATTATATAGTAAATAAATAAAAAATGAATTTGACGACCCAAGTGGCGCAGTGGTTAAGACTGGTACGCTGCGTGAAAGGTCCTGGGTTCGATTCCCAGCAGAGCAGAGATTTGAAAGATGAATTTGAATTTCTGTTTCTGGTCTGGGTGTGTTGTGTTCTTGTCTTGTGTGTGTCCATGGCACCCACGACACAGGGAATCCTAGTGTGGGGCTATGAGTGTGAAGCGTTATTTATTTATTTATTTAAATTAAAATTGAAAGGTCTGTTCACCGAACGCTTCGAGGACGGTGTTGGCTTCCAGGATCTGCTGTTCCGCCCACGACGCCTGCCCGCCGGCCGCGCACAGGTACTGCAGAATCAGCTTCGTCGTTTCAGTTTTGCCCGCGCCACTCTCCCCTGATATAACCACCGACTGGTTTTTCTCACCGTTCTGTGGAATACAAAAACAACGTTTCTATACGGATTCCTTTTTTCGTACGCACCAAATAAAACGCACCGATTTTATTTGGATTACCACATTTTAAAAATAACGTTTGGTTAAAAAGTTTGTTTTTATCATCCTGCAGAATATTACAATATCGTTTAGAAAACTTTTCAAAATTGGAATACAAGACGTTTCCCGCGAAATTCAGATACAATTTTAATTTTTTCATGCAGTCAAATGGAAGTTTTTGAAATGATTTTTGAAATGCCAAGTTTTTGAATGTCACGTATCTGATATCTCCATCGCTTAGTTTAAAATTTTTGATTGCGAATGGTCTTTGTTTGTTAAAAAAGAAAAATGAAGGAAAATGTTTACCTGGAGAGAGCTATACGCTGATTCGGCCAGAGCAAACACGTGAGGCGGTAAGCTGCCGAAAGCTTTGCCGCGGTAGTTTTGCATGTGTTCCTATAAAAATATAACAATCTTATTTGCATAATACTGCATAATTTATCAAATGAACGAATGATCAACAGATTTCGTTCTCCTAGCGTATGAAAATTGATAAATAAGTAGGTAGGTAATAATAAATATAAAATAATGTTCAAAATTAAATAATAATCTGGTTATAATGCAACTGCAATCCAAAAACCTGAATACTCGTATGCCAGTTTAGGATTTAGGTTTTTGTTGTTATTCTTATTCTGATATTGCGATACAAATCTATAATTGCGACTTAAATTGGCCTATTTGGAATCGCAATAAATGAATTTATTTAGAGAATTATTTCGGTCCATTGAAATCTTTTGCCTATAAATACCGTGTTATTGTTCATAAAACCATACAATCAGTTTCCTTATGATCGTAATTTCCCGCCATAACTTTCCAACAATTTTATTGCGAGTTACTTTCTTAGCGGGACAATGCGTTATTTACGTGTAAAATGCTTTCCAATAAATTGTACTGATTGTTATTATTTTCATTGTTATGGTAATGTGTTTTAAAAAACAATAAATACCCCAGAACAAATAAAAGAAAATAGAATAGAAGAATGCTTATTAAAATAAATAATATTGGCACGTAAAAATATATTTTACGTAGGGTCTTATTTAAAGGTCAGTTTCAAAAACCTACCATAAGCGATAGCATTACTACTTAGATTGACAAGATATCCTTATTATAGTTTTGAAAAACAGATGCTGTTTGGTTACCAAACTGTAGGCTACCATCCCGATGTTATGGTATTGAAAATGACCATTAAGTTTATTTGAACTTTGTACTATGACACAGAATTAATTACTAAGCTTTTCAGTATTAGTGTAAAGGTAGAACGGTATAAAGTGGCATCTCACCATTGTATAGCATCCCAACTCCTTGTAGGGATTGACTGCGACTAGAATGGATCCTGTGTACGTCTGTTCAATTAGTTAAGTTAGCAAAATTATGCGATAAAAAACCTCCACAAATATAGTAAGCTGTGACGCAACAATAAAGTAAACCGCACTCGCAGTAGGGCCACATAAAGCCTAAAGCAATATCTGTTGTAGAGTTCCGTTATAAATTAACACTTTAAAACCTACGCGTTTTTGGTTTCGACTGCATTGTGAAGTTCGCTGTCGCTGCAACCCAAATATATTACCGTAACATAAAACCATAAACGTAGTAAAACACATTTAAGCTACGACATATCTTTCAGACAATAAACAAGAATATTCTAATATGCAATTTATTTAATTATTCTTAAGATAAAACGGACATTTTACAAAATTTATTAAATTAAAATTAAATTAGTATCAGAAGATGTCAAGAGAGACTGAAATATGACATACCTACTAATAACTGAAGTTACTAAACGAATACATTGACGATAGAACTAACAGTGTAGCACTTATCTTAAACTGGTTAAAAAACAACAGGCTAGAAAACTTTGATAGCGTGATTCAGAACACCCGTGGCGCTACCTCTTGACGAATGGTGAGTCGCCAGAACCAGATAAACTACAGTCTGAACAACATGCGGTATTAAAAAAACGCTTTAAAATCGAATAATAAAATTAAAAGTTTGTAGTCTGTTTGGAAAAGGATACATATACGAGGTCGTGGATGTACCGCCGTTTGAGGTTGTCGTTGATGGCCGCCTCGGTGATCTGCGGCATCATCGTCATGTCGGGCACCCCGGGCCCCTCGTCCTTGTCCCGTTCCTCCATGGTGGCTGGAAAAAAAACACTTTATTAGTACGTACGAAAGCCGTCATGTCTGTAACCCATTAGTGACACACTGCAGGTTGGGTCTTCTCTTACAACGAGAACGATGTAGGCCTTAGTCCACCAAGCTGGCCTACTGCGGGTTGGTGGACTTCCACCGTAAAGCAGGCATTTCAAGACCTCCTCAGATTAGTTTTGATTTAAGATGGGACGTAGGTGTCCATGGATTGCATAAATTGCAGTGCCACGTAGTACTGACCTCATCTACACGTCCGTTTGCTACTTATTAAATACAAAAAAGTTTTTATTTTTATAATTATAATTTCACCTGCACAGTGTCTAATAGAAAGGTTGTTTTTGATTCAGTACCCTGGGGACCTGCAGTAATTTCTTCAAGCGTTTCATTGCACCAATTAGGCATGAGTAGATTACTAACATAATTACTCAGTAGTATGAATGACGCTTTACACTGAGCTCAGGTCAGGGTTAAACTGCACTTTTATAAATAGCGAATGAGCGTACCCATCAATGAGAAATTTCGCATTCAAAAATCGCATCAAAAATTTAGGAAAAACGAAATTATGTTGAATGTATGCGGCAGTAGGCGACTTCTTGTCATCACTTTAAAAATCTGCCCCTTACTTCATATGAAGGTTAATGTTACTAACTTGGAATCATGCAACTTAGAAGTACTTTGCAAAGGTAATCTAAATGACGGGCATGGCGACACGGCTGCAGTAGCAGCTAGATCTGCTAGATAATTATAAAATATGAGTCCATTGTGTAGTGTAGTGTGTATACATATAGGTATAGGGCGGCACACAACACGTGGGAAACTGGGAACCATACGACAACTATAAACAAGTACGCGTACAATGTGAGGATCGCGATTAACAAGTGGGCCGATGAAATATCGCAAACAGAGCGTAAAGCTGAACTAGGACGAGCGAAGCGGCGATTGGATACGATCCCTTATGATCGAGATTTTGCTTAAATAGTTTGAATTGTTCGTCAATCCCACGAAGTTAGTAAATTAGACAATAAGCCTAACCTATTTTATAAAAAGGCATTCATTTGTATATTTTAGAAGTAGCATATCTAGAAAAACTATGGAACCACAAATCAAATGCAAAAGAAAAGAAATATCGGTATTTTTAGTATCAAAGGGTCTTTTCTCCCCTTAAGAGAGGGTTGCAAACAGATTTAATCATCAAAGTAATCAAAGGCGATGGAAAACCCGTTTACCTCGATCAGATATTATCCAAACGTCAATAACGCTAAGATACCGCCCTTAGATACCAAACTCGTCTCAAATTCCTCCAAGGGCAGAGGGTCACAGGGGGTGTATTCTTAAGAGTAGACGTGGGAGTGAACGACTATTTGTCGATTAAATTTTTTATTCGAAATTCTGATTTTGTTTATAAACAATACTTGCGTGCTATATCGGATAACGTATATAGTTTCATTAATTGTAAAACGTATTTACTCGATTTTAGGTGGGTTCTCTCGGAGACCATCTCATGCATACAAACTAGACTAGAATAAAATAAATATCGAATAGTATTTGAAAGTGTTTACTTTCGAAATGTTATTTAATTCATTTCATTCCTTCATAGCATTTCATCCTTAACTCTAAATCCAAAAGGATTGGTATAACGTATCGTTGATATCAATGATAAAAAAATAAAGTCGTATTATTTTATCGAGTGGTTTGGGAATAACTTGCAAACTGTCCCGTTTTCCATAAATGTTGATTTCTTGCCCTGAGGTGGTTTGGAATATGATGTTTTCGTCTTGATCGTCTGAGCAATTTTATTGAATTAATTTTCAAACTAATATGTAGGCGATGTGATTTCATACGTTGGAAAATTAAAGCTAATAAAACAGGAGCCTAGTAGATAATCATTTTCGAAGTCGACTGTTCGTAGTAAGTATATCGACTGGATAAAGGTATTACGAAGACCAGTAGGTAATTAGGATATTAACGCCACTTAGTAAAGTGGCGTTAATTCACTATTTTATGAATCTACTGAATCCAATGGTTTACTGCACATCAGTTCACCTTTCGGAGAGAAGAATGTGAAAATGGCTGCCAGGCTTATCATTCGAAGATTTTTCTTTGCCATCAATTATTATCGGCCCTTGGGCAAGCCCATTTCTACTTTAGCACACAAACGCAGCTAAACATAATATGTATTTCGCGTCACTCTCGTATAACGTCTATAACTAAAGAGTAAAGTATATTATAATATGTAGGTACAGTTTCTCCTACGATCCTGGACAACAACAATCTCGCGCCGACACGCGACCAGATCCTTGTTTATTTATAAACCCGAGAGGATGACAGTTCAACACACTCGCGATATCGATTTAATTTTGTCCTAATGACATCTGGGCGACGCGTAAACTTTGCGCGCGACGACAGTGTAAAAGCAGGCGTATACGATCAAGTTTAGTGGCCAACTTGTGTGACAACTGCGGTACTTTAACCACTTTACTGTCCCATGAGTCACATATGATACATAATCATTTTTTAAACTATTGTGTCAACTTATTGGATTGGCAAAGTGTAAAGTTCATTATGTTATACTTCTAGTTTATGAAGGTGATGTTTTTATGTACATCAAATGATTAATGAGCACGCCATGGCGAAGATGGCCAACCAAACTGGGTAACTTTGGGTAAACTACAACTGTATAAGTCCGGCGTATATTCGACACCTGAAATTTCAATCAAGCATCAACTCATACAAAACGGACGTCAAACTTGACCGTGTATGGCGGACATAATAGCCCCGAGGACACTCGCAGACGCTCCCGGCGGCGACTTATCGGACGGAAATGTCACTTGAATAAATACGTCACTTCGCACCCTCGCGCTCGCTGATCGTAAAGCACCAGTCGGATATGAAACGGGTGACGATCAAGACCGGAGCCCAAAGTTAAAGGAAGAGAAATGGTACAGGCAAACGCTTGTATGGGCTAGCGAAAGGTAAGGCAATTGCTGTCCGCTCCTGCCTGCTAAAACCAATAAAGCTCTAAACAAACTACGAGTAGCTCTAGCTCTGGTCCTCTCCCAAGGCGCGCAACCAAACCCGGTCTGAGGGTTTTTAACCAATGTGTTCTAACCCGTACCTCCGCTATTGGCTTCAGATCTTTTATATCCTACTATTGGGCGGGGCTCTGTTCCCAAAACAGAGAGGCTTGAAGCATAATCTACCATGCTGCTCAAATGACAATTGTTTTCAAACTGCCTACACCTCTGGCCTCTGACAAGGATTAACAGCTTAACGTGTCCTCCTAAGCACGGAACTGTGCATGTAATTCGCCACTAGCAATCACCCACCCATCCTGGTATTGACCGAGCTCTAATTTTTTAAATTATTCCGATCGCTTTCCAGTAACCCATTAATGACCCACTACAGGGTCGGGTCTCCTTCTCGTAATGAGAGGGATGTAGGCCTTAGTCCACTACGCTGGCCTACTGCGGGTTGGTGGACTTCACATACCTTTGAGAACATTTTTTTTGTTGAACTCTCAGGCATGCAGGTTTCCTCACGATGTTTTCCTTCACCGTAACAGCAGGTGATATTTAATTTTATAAAGCGCACATAACTTTTTTACAAAGTCATAGGTGCGAGCCACTGGGATTCGAACCCGGACCCCTCGATTCGAGGTCGAATTCTAAGCCACTGGGCTATCACCGCTGCAATTCCGATCGCTTGCAATCTAATTTAACAGCAATTCCAATGTCTCGCGAGCAATCGCTTGCCGATACAAGAATCTGTGAGACAAGTAGCTTAGAGCGGGAATTAAGTTAGCTGCTAGATTATTGATGGGGACTGGAGGGCTTTGTTCACAGGAACTGCGCACTTGTTGAAGCAAGGGATTATTAATATAGCTACACTATAGCTGCAAACTGTAAAGCTAGATGGTTGGAAACTTAACTGATTTGATTGATAGTGAAAAAACAAAGACTACTACCTACATTACTTTTTAGCCTAAGTTTAAACAGGCTGAAGACACTGAGACACATATTGTCTCAGATGAATAATACAGTGAAAAAAATGATAAGTCTTAGGAACAAAATAACTACATTACGCACGATGTGCAAATGTGATCAAAATTCCGCAGCGAAATTGTTTTATGGAAACTCAGATTCAGGGGACAGAAAATAAATAATAAATAGAGTAAACAACAATACCGCTTATGTAGTTAATTGCCGCTCAAAATAGTAATAATATTTCCTGCATTCCAACAATTGCAGCAAAACATCTCGTTTTATTTCCCTTTATCTTTTCCTGTATGTACATAAAATGGTTAAGTAGGTAATGTATACAGACTATTGGTAAGTTATTATTTGTTTATATTTCCATGTTGATATGACCGAGTACTGCAAAACCTGTGAACCTTTCACAATAATACTCGCAACTTCACACTCATAGCCTCGACACTAGGAATACCTATGTCGTGCGTGCCTTGGATACACACAAGACAAGAACAGCACTATATCAGACAAAAAAATTTAATTTCATTATTTAAATGTTTGCGCTGAAAGGAATCGAACGAATGATCCTCCACCCAGTAGCTCAAATGGCTCAAATACTGCAACATGCAAAGTTTTTTTCCTGGTTCATTTATCGGTAAAAGCAGTTCTTAAATTTATATCTCCGATAATCTACATTGAACGAAGAACAGATCTATTGTAAGATTCACGACAGATGAAGATTGTTAGGTAGTTAAGCACCCCTAGACGAAACCTTTAACTTCCAAGCACATTGTAGGTACTTCTATAGATACTAGTGGAAAACAAGATTCAGTATTTATGGCAGTGTAATGCTACTCTAACACAAATTCTCACTTTATTTGTGTCAGACGGAGAGCGTGACCATCTTATAAGGACCATGTTCCTTTAACGGGCTGCGTTTATTTGTGGTATCGCTTTAATAGGTATCGGTAACATATTAAATTACTGTTACAAGGAATTACTTATATAGAATAATGTATTAGGCAAGAACAACAATTACTAGACTACAAGCAAAGGGCATATAGGCAAATGGATAAAAGGCGTGGTACATGTTTTTTCCCTCTTATAAATAAATACCTTATCAGTATTGTACCTAAATACTATAACTTGTAAGTATGCTTTGTTAGCAGGTTTATAGCCTGGTTTAATATAGACAGAATACTTTTTATCTCTTTCTGGACCCAATTCCTATAAAGTATACGCTACTAAATAGAATATCCATCAAAGACTTCTGAGTTTAAGTGTATCTTCCAAAAAGTAAGACTAAGTATCATCATTTAAATAATGCATTTTTACAAAATAAGAAATTTATATCAATAAGTGTATTGAGTGTAATAGATATTTCTATAAGTGCCTAGTCATCTCGTAAACTATCAAATTTATAACATCAATAAGAAATAGATATTTGTTTGTCTACGAGTAGTCGAGTACCTAGTTAGTTCGTTACAGGCAAAACTAATGAAAGTTTAAAAGCTAATAAAAGAGCTTAAAATATTGTAAGTAAGAAGGTACAGTAGCAAAGTAACAACGAAATTGAATCAAGTCTCTAACGACATAACAAATCGGTTTCGAGCACCGAATGTTCAATTTATCGAATCAACTCAATTACGGCACAGGCGTCTTGATTATCAATTACCATAAACATCGATTCGTATTGATGTTGCCTCGCAATATTCAACGCTATAGCATAGCTTACAACAAAATTAATGATTTAGAATTCGATCTTTTAGTTTTATTAGTTAGCAGTAAAGTGAGTGATGGAAATAACGACGTGTCACAATTGTGATTTAATCAGGACGATTAAATCACAATTGGTAGGAAACTACTGAATGTCCTTATTATCAAACCAATTGGAGTGCGGCGGCCGCTTATCGCTCGACAACGTTAAATTGAGTCAATATTGTCACGCACTTGACATTAGTACGAGCCATATGTATCGGCATTTATTCATATTTTGTTGTATCGGCAATTTTATTGCACGGTGTATAAAATTCTCAGTTTCTTCTGTTCAGTGCCTTGAGCATGAACTTACGTAGTTTTGTATAGTAATCGTATCGAGCTGCCATTAGTATGGGAAGATGTCAAGACAGACTGGCATATGACATGCTAATGATTGACGTTTACTATACGAATACTTTGACGATAGTGTTCAAACTCACGGTACTGTTCAGTTTTTGTCCGTCAGGATAAGTCCGTGTCCTAATTGGCTGACATAGCCGACAGGCCAACCAACACGATAATAAAATATAAACACAGGGCTTTGTATGGAACTGTCCTCATGAAATACGCACTAATATGCGCAACGATGTTGTCGTACAAGCAACTTTTGCAACAACAACAACAACTGCGAGCGACATGGCAATTAGGACAAGGGGTTACGATTACGGTTTAACAAAAATAGGCCTTGATTAGAAAAATACAGCCCTGGCAAATAGAAGTTGCTTTTAAACCAACACTTCTCTGTAATTTGACAAACATAAGGCTTCAGAAGAAGATCAAACTATATTCTATATATCTAGTAGTAGGTGCCATGATACTAACTCTCGCCCTCAGACATTATTATGTAACCCTCGCATGCAAGTATGAACGTAAAATACACACCAAAGAGAAAATTAATTGTTGTCTGTTTGTTCAGTCATAAGTACGCTTGCGAATAAGAAGGCAGAAATTAAAAATGTCTTTCAGGCAGACATTTTGTCACCCCATTGAGCCACACTTGGCATTTCAAAGTTGTTATTGCTATGCACTTGTCGGTGGCGCACCCTTAGGCGTTTAGGGGTTGCACGCAAGGGGAGCGGCGCTTTGGCAAATTTATAAATTATCAAGTCGAAAATTTTTAACGATCACGAATCCTCCTTTCGCCTGTACACGCACGAAATGGTCGCATTAAAAGTTATCATGCAATAAGTTCGCGAGGTTTTCAAGGGCTGTAAGTGGTGCTGATTTTTTCCGAAGAAATGTCTTTTATTTTCTATCTTCATGATAGGAAATAAAAAAAAATTTAAACGAGAAATTGGCTTTATCTAACACAAATATGATCTCAGAATTGAAAAAAACAACTGTTGGACCACGGCTATTATCCTTTTGCGTAATGATTTATTCAAAATAATACCTAACTATTTCATAGTAATTATGTATATTTATTACATAACCAACCAATCACGAAACAATTATTTGTCGTTATCCTCATACGTAAAAGGGTACAATCGATTATAATATTATTATTGTTACAACCCGCGGGCTTATTCAATGATATTATCAACGTCTCAATATTATTAAGTCCCTGTAAATGTAGCTATATATCTAGATAGACCAGTGTTTCTCAACCTTGTGGGTCTCATCTCAAGGGAGACATCGACGCCGTTAATACAAGGAAAATAAAAATAATTGAAAAATGTGGTTTCAGCTACACCATTTTGAATTACTAAAATGACTGTTCTAATAGTTTAGGTCGCATTTTTTAAACTTTGATAGTTAATTCAAATATTTATGTTAAAATAGTCGTCAGTAAAGGGATTACCTAATTTATCTTATCACAATATAAAATAATCAACGTTCTTCAAAAAGGGTGTAATAAGAGCCGCCCTTCAAATCCGCCAACGCACTGGTAACTCCTCTGATTATCAGATATTGCTCGTGTCAATAGGCGACGGTTATCACTTATAATCAGACAATACCATGAGGCGTCTGCCTGTTTACTTCAATTTATTATTAAAAATCATGAAGCGTGTACCGCATTCAACAAGATTGAGGCACACTGGGCTAGACAATACATAATATATCTATCCTGCCTTTACTATAGCAAAACTATAGCGCCACCCTCGTCTCAGGGGAGCCGTGGCCTAGTTAACGAGGAAAAATGAAAATTGCGGAGAGTTTCCAATAACCCTAATGAAAAACGCAATATTAGGGGTGATAATTTTCCCAGAGTAGATTTAATTTAAATCCTATTGCTGCGATTGATAAACAAATGAAAGAAAAACTAGAGATTCAAAGAAACGAATTTCTAACTAAGAATAAATCTTAGGATTTTTACTGTTAATGCATAAGCATTTTGTTAGTACTTCTTCAAAGCATTAGCTTAGAAGTAAGGTTTGAAATTATTTAAAATGAATCATGACAAATCTTGGTAAAATAAGTACTATCTGAAAAAGAAAGCAGTGAACCGTATTGACCGTATATCAGTGGTATCTGGATTTCAAAAAGGTGACGGGTGTAAACAAAATATTTTTTTATAAGATACAATTTCTATTCTTTACTACTTTCATCTTTCTCTATGGCGTCGCATTATTGTGACGTCACAAATTCTATTATTGAAGAACAGCGCACCAGCCGGCGCCGTGGAGGAGTTAGTCCTGATTCCTGATTCCTAGCAAAGGGAATTATTATGACTTTTTCAGTTTCTCCACAGCGCGCGCGGCTCTTTGATACAGAGCACCGTCAAGTAGTACATCTGCGAAGCATTATTTATTTATCGAACAGTGGAGGTACAAAGAACCAACATTTGATTGCGCAATGTAAACAGCAGTGTTCAATCTCCACGCCAGCCTCGTGGGCGGACGGGCCCGTGGCGACGGCCTAGGATCAGAAAGAAATAGCTGGAACCCGTCCATAGCGAGGCGTAGGCTTCCAAGAATTTTGTTACTAACAGCCTATTAAATTTACTTTTGATAGCCGATCCATTTATTTACACGCCTACAGTATCGAACGGGATAAGTAGGCGTAATGCTCGTAGATGTAAAGTAAGTTATTCGCTTGTAATTTATGGAAGATTTTGTTATTGTATACATTAAGTCGGGGTGCCCACGGGCACACCTATGGAGCAGACCCAAAAACAAATTTCGGATTCTTTGGTAATCAAACTAGTACCTCTTCCAAGTTCCCTCAACACGACGCAAAAGCATGCTTATCTTTGCGTCACGAAAATTGCCAAGTCCAAGGCTACAATAGGTATATCATTTAAACATTTTCTTAAGGCATTTTTATTAGATAGTACGCTGATATACTTACTAATGATGTACTCATTTTATTGTAAATGTATTATTTCCAAAATTTATATGCCCGTTGGGATTTAGGCCGGCACAGGAATAAGTATTTCTTACGTGAAAATGAAGTTGTCACTTTACCCAAGAGGTTATAATTTATTTTATCTTATAGCCAGAATATTATCTTTGCTCATATTTCAATACAACAATGTTTATTACTCAGAACGGACCGTTCATGGAATGCCCGGAATGGAAAGAACTTCCAA